>JAJHZJ010000145.1:5019696-5619696 GCA_023548195.1 Bettongia penicillata ogilbyi
AAGTTATTTTTGTATGTCATCTCTCATTAGTTCCTTGAGAGCAGAGATCGTCTTTTATTGCTTTTGTCTTCCAAGTACTTTGGCATAATATCTGGCACCTAGTAGGTGATTACTGGTTGACTACCAGTCCCCAGGATAGACCATATACAATGTGTAACAGAAGTAAAAAGAAATGAATAGAAGCTACCATGGCATCAGGGAAAAAAGGTGGGACATGATGTAACAGGAGGTTGGTGAGCATGTGCAGTGGACTGATGCAGTCTCCATGTGGACTTGGGAGCATGTGCAGACATTCTGTAACTTGGTCCATCTTCTAATCCCTCGGGCATGAGGAGCCTTTTTGATTGACTGTGGTGTCAGAATTTGGGTTCATTCAAAAGGTAAGAACCAGCCAAAGAGAACATCTTCTGGCTCTTTCTGGCTTGTGAGCTTCCAAAGTTCAGAATATCATTCCAATCAATCAGTCAATATTTATTAAGCACCTACTATGTGCCAGGAACTATGTTATGTTCTCTGGAGTCTGTGCCAGGATTTGCTAGAAGCCAGATGGAAAGGAATGAAATTCCAAGGGACTTGTTTATCTAGCACAGAGACAGACATCCATCCTCCATGACACATTTGGAGGGGAACTAGGTGGAGTGAATACTATGTATAGTAAATATATTATGTCTGAACCACTCTCCCAAGGCCCCCAGGCCCTACCCCTACCTGCCTGGGACTGTTTGAATGATGAAATAGAGTGAGAATTAAGAAGATGACCCATAGTCTGCCAAAGGCAGATGTTGGGTGAGGTTGAACATCTGGAACAGTTTGAGCTATTTGCTCATCCTGATTGACTGATACAAGGATGTTACTTAAAGTTCCCTAGAACAATTGCGGAGTGATTATTCTGCTTCCTTTCTGTGCAGTAAGGTAAAGAGGAGAAAGAGGGAGAAAGATAACTGGTTTGTTCTTTCCAGGCTACTAGGCAAAAAAAAAAGTGTCCAATATCAATACTTTGGGGCAGCTAGGTGGAGTCAGGAAGATCTGAGTTCAAATCTGGCTTCAAACACCTGCTGGCTATATGACCCTGTGCTAGTCACTTAACCTTGTTTCTTCATATGCACGATGAGCTGGAATAGGAAATGGCAAACCACCTCAGTATCTCTGCCAAGAAAACACCAAATGGGGTCACAAAGAGTAAGACGTAACTGAGCAACATTTATATACATATATAAATAATAACTACTATATTTTTATATGTAAATATATTTAGTATATGTATATATGAACATATGCATATACACATAATCCCATTGGTTCTTCACTATATTATAAGTAATGTATGTATATATATACATATATGTGTATACACACATATATATGTACATACATATATATATCATTCAGCAAACCATGAAGCACTATAATTTTATATATAAAGTCAACCTTTCTTGATATTATTGCAATGAGTGGGATTTACTTTTCAGGGATAAGCCAGCATTTATATATTGCCATAATGCAAAGCATTATCCATATATTATCTCATCTGTTCCTCACAATAATTCCATGAAGTCAATGCTATTTTTGTTCCCATTTTTCAAGTGAGGAAATTGCAGCTGAGCCAAACCCAATAGCTTGCTTGGGTGACTCAGCTAGTCAGTGTCTGAGATGAGATTTAAATTCAGACCTTCTTGCAAGTCCCATGCTCTTATCTGCTGTGCCACCTCATTTCTACAAGTGTAAGGAAATATACAGATTGGTGGTCAATTTTAAAATTTCATTTATTTTTAAATAAACAAAATCAATAAACATGTACACCTTGTATCTGCATCTTGGTCATTCTTGAAAATCAGTAGATCATTTCTAAAAAATTATTACTACAGATCAAGTTATAATTCCCCATTCTCAGGCAAAAATTGATTAGGGTCAGATGAAGTATCTGTGATAAAGATCACATGTAAATACTCATAAAGATATCCAAAGTGTATAAGAGGAAAAGAGGCAAACTTAAGCTTTCTTTATGATTTATGCTGTACTTGGATATGGTTTTTCAACATGTTCTCTTTACTTGTTAAACCAGTTTTATTGAAATAACTTTTGCTTGAATTTTGTTTGAATGTTTATGTACTAATATCTATGGTATAAATGTATTCATTTGTTTAAGATCTTCCACTAATTACTTAATCACTCATTACAACTATTATGGACAGAATGGGTTTTGCACCCCTAAAATACTGGTGCCTACCATTTTGACTGTGCTGGCTGAGAAGGTGGTCTTTTTTTTTTCCTTCTCTTAATTTTTAAGCAGATCTATTTAAATTGCTTTTCTTATTGTGAGATCATTGTGGATAGAGGCCCACAGGTTAAGATTTGCCTATTGACCTAGAAACTGCTAGAAACCAATCCCAAGTGTTTAATTCTTTTTGGGAGCTCCACATGTGTTCAGGGCTTACCTGACCCCATTTTCTTTTTTCTTTTTGAACTGGGTCTTCAAGGGATGAGTTGAGACTTCCTACTGAAACTCCCAATGTGTTGCAAAGATCCTGGAGATATTCTGGGGGTCCTATGTTGTTTCAGGAACACAGAGGATTTAGGTGTTCACCATGTGTGATTTGACAGCTAGAGATTTTTTGTCTGGACCTCCAGCTGAATTCTCTATATCTTCCAGAGATCCCTAGAGAAATCTTGGTTGTCCCCATAATGTTGCAGGAACCAAGAGGCATTTTTTTGTGATTAAATCAGGAATGTAAGTTTGGGTCTAGACTCTAGAGTATGAGGGGGCCTCTTAGTAGAAAAGGGAGTAGAAAAATACCCCAGCCTTTCCCCTGGACCCTGTGCCAATTTCCTATAGCTCTCAGTACCCAGCTAAGTCCAGAGAAGAGGGACTCTCTGAGTGGGTAAGGGAGAAATAGAGTGCCCCAAATTCCCCTGGTGCCAATGGGTCATTGGCACCCAGATATATAAGTACCAGTACCTGACAGGTGAGAGGTTGACTTCCAGTTGTTCTCAGGTGTTTAATTCCTGGAGGAGAGCCCCACATGTTCTGGGAGCTCTGTAGAGACAGAGCATTTCTTCTGTGAAAGGGAGCTAAGTTTTCTTTTCCTTTTACCTTTGGGTCAGGAAAGTCTTTGCAAATGCCAAGGCAGGGGTTTTATAGAAAAACAGTTTAACCTCTGATTTGTAAAAGATTAGTTTTGGGTTAAATCTGCATAACTTTGTGTTTGGGAGCAAATTGTGATTTTTTTCCAGCATAAATAAGATTTGTGCCAGTGAGAAGGCATTAAAAAAAAAAAAAGATAATGAATGTGCCTCCTTGGGACCTCAGAAAACTCTTCTGTATTAGGGAAATGAAAATTGTGTCTCCGCAGATTTTGTAAGGATAGCAACATTTTAAAATGAGAGTAAGAGTGGGAAGGGGTAATATAATAGGAAGGCTTCCCGATTAAGGCCCAGTTCTTAAAGCATGTGCAGATATCCTTGACTGGTTTCAGACCTTAGCTCAAGCACAGGCATCTTTGCCTGCTTATGAGCCTATTTTTGGCCACTAGTGTTCAGGCTCTGTAACACCAAAAAATATCTTCTAATTGGCTGGATGAACTAATAATGACTCAGGAACTGTTCAGCCAGAACAGAGTACGTGTACAAAAGGAATGATCTGTCCACCTCGTATTCTCTTTCTTTGGTGACTTTGAATGATATGGATAGTTGATAGTCTCTGATGGGGGAGGACTAGCTGGAGAAATTTCCTTACTTGACTACCATATGTCCATGAATTCGTAGTACCTCTGGGATTTTTGCATGTTTAATCCTCCCTGAGGGGAAGCTAGGTGGCAAAGTGGATAGAGTACTGGCCTTGAAATGAGATAGATTCATCTTCCTGGGGTTCAAATCTGGCCTCAGACATTTACTATGTGACCCTGGACAAGTCACTTAACCCTGTTTACCTCAGTTTCCTCATCTGTAAAATGAGCTGGAAAAGGAAATAGCAAACTGCTTCAGTATCTTTGCCAAGAAAAGCCCAAATGGGGTCATGAAGTGGACACCACTGAGCAACGGCAACAATCATAATTATAACATCCAGTTCTTTCCTGATCTTAGTCAAACAAGTATTCTGAGTGGAAGTGTGCAGGTGACCTGATGAGCTTGGGAGATATAGAGGGTCCATCAGAGATCCACTGGTGACTAGACAGGAGTGTGTAGTCCAGCGGCATCAAACTCAAAGAGGAGTGGATTCCTGGGGACTTTATGTTGTCTGAGAAAACCACAAATTAACATTATCTATATTATATCAAGAAAACCCCATATGGGGTCATGAATCAGATGGATCTGAAAACAACTGAACAACAACATTGTATCCTATGGTTATTTATTTTGTTAAACATTTCCCAATTACACTTTAATCTGGTTCTGGCTACACTTGGGAGTTTTAGAGGCCATAGTCCTCCAAGAGCTAGGAGCTGCAACAAGAAGTCTGGAGGTGACTGGACAGAGACTTTAAATTGGATGTGCCTCTCCCCACTGAAACACTATGCCCTAAGAGCAGCAAGCCCAACTGAACTACCTGTCCATGGAGACCAAGCACTCTCTTCTTTCCAGCTTCAAGCATGGACTCTGAGCTGCTTAGAGGTTTAAGCAGAATGGGGCCTTCTCCTGATCTGGCCACAAGATGTGACTCATGTGTGGCCTAGGCAAACAGATGCCTGAGGGAGCTGCCTTCCTGTCATTTGATAGAGGTTCTTATGGTTACTTAAACCGCCTGGAGACCTATTCTAAGAATGACAACATCTCTCACCAGCAAGGAAGGAGCTGTGGTGTCCCCTGGAACAACAGTGGCCAAAGAGAGGGGTAAGTACCTGCTTCACAAGGCTCCTTTGCTGCCTGGAGAGAGTGACTCATTGTCCAGATGCTTCTAACCTTATATCTGCTATTTGTAGTGCTAAGATTTCATTGGGACATGGAGAGTGACTTGTCCCGTCATATAGTCATTATAAGTTAAAGGTAGGCCTTACTGAATTGAAAGTCATGTCTCTCCTCCATGAAATACCTTTCTTTCATAAAGATTTCATGAAACTCTGCTCTGTCCTCCCCCTCATACCCCACCTAGAAATAGGTTTTCCTTCTCCTGACTCTTTGTAACACTTTGTTTACAAATCTTTTGTATACCAAGTTCTATATGGCAGCCCTTATTTACAGACCTCATCTTTCTATTAGAAAATAATCTCTTTGAGGTTAAGGAGTATAATATTATATCATACTGTAACAAATTGCTTTGAAAATAGAAAGTGCTTATGAAATGGTTGGTTAAATTTGAATGGAAAGATGTATGGTTATGACCTTATAGGGCAGCTAAGTGGTGCAGAGGATAGAGCATCAGTGCAGGAGTTCGAATCTTACCTCAGACAGTTGACACTCACTAGCTGTGTGACCTTGGGCAAGCTTAATCCCAATTGCCTCAACCTGGGTCATCTCCAGTCATCCTGATGAATATCTGGTCATTAGATTTAGATGGCTCTGGAGGAGAAGTGAGGCTGATGACCTGCACAGCCTTCCCTCACTCAAAACAAAGTCAAGTGCAAGTCATATTATTTCTCTGATGGCATGGTCTTCTTTGGCAACACAGGACGAACTCACACATATGCCTTATAAAGTTTAGGATGTGGGCTTTCATTGTAGGACCATGGAGTCAGTTAGAATGGATCTCAGAACCCATCTAATCAACATTTTCATTTTACAGAAAAAATTGAACCCCAGGAAAGTTAAGTGAGTTGCTCCAGGTCATATAGCTTAGTGGACAGAGCAACTGGAGTCATGAAGACCTAAGTTCAAATCTTACTTGCTTACACTTAGTAAGCAGTATAACCTTGAGCAAATTATTTAATCTGCCTCATTTTTCTCATTTGGAAAATGAGGGTTATGACAACATCTACCTTGGAAGCTGGTTGTAAGGATCAAATAACATTTATAAATGTGCTTTACAAAACTTAAATGCTAGCAATTATCAATTGTAATACAGTCACACATTAGATATATTAGGTGTAGAGAGTATGATTCTACTGGCTTTGTTTTTATTGATTTCCATGTAAGGAAAACAAAGTGGATAAGAAATGCATATTTTTCAGATTATGACATATCACTGAATGATACTAAATTATATATAGTAGCCTACTGAATTATATATTAATATATATGAAAGTATTTATTCTTTAAAGACTATTAAATTAATAAAGACTACTGTGCTTCCTGGTTTGTGCCATACCATATGTACATATTTACATATATATATTTGTTCATATACATATATTTACATATATACATGTAAATTGTACATAGTGCAGTGAATAGCACTGGGCCTGGAAACAGGAAGTTCTGAGCTAAAATCTCTGGGCAAGTCACTTCACCTTTGTTTGCCTCAGTTTCCTCATCTTTCATAAAGATTTCAGGAAACTCTGCTCTTGTCTCAGTTTCCTCATCTGTGAAACAAGGATGTTTCAATAGCAGAGTTATTGTGAGGAGTTAATGAGACAATATTTGTAAAGTGCTTAGTATGATATACATGCACATGTACATATATATATATATATCTGTGTATAGATGTGTATATATACCTACTCAGTCATACAAATGGATGGTGAGAGATGAGAGTTGGATCTGGGATTATAGGAAGAGGAGAGGAAATTTTTTAGTAGTTTTAGTAATCTGAATCTGCTTTTTGCTATAAAACTCATCCTTTTATTGCTAATATTTTCCTGGGTTCATCATAGGAGCATATATTTGGTGGAACTTCAATACAATCCCTCCATTTTACAGATAATTAAATTGAATCCCATGGAGGTTATGACTTATCCAAGGTGGCAGAACTGGGATTTGAACATCCTTTCTATTTCACCATGCTACAGATACTGTCACATTATAGTTGTGTGTATATGTTTATGTATAGGTACATGTATATATGTATAGAGACAGAAAGATGATAGCCACACACTGTGTTAAGGAATAATAGCTAATAATAATATATATGTATGTCTATATATATTATATATATACATATATACATATATACACATATTTACATTGCACTTACTATGTGCCAGGTACTGTGCTAAGTACTTTCCAATGATTATTTCATTTGAACTTCACAACAGCCTTGGGAGGTAGGCGCTATTATCATCCTTGTTTTACAGATGAAGAAACTGGGGCAAACAGAAGCAAACTAACTTGCTCACAGTTACACAACTAGTGTTTGGAGGTTGAATTTGAATTCAGATCTTCCTGACTCCATAGTGCCACCTATAAGTACCATACAAAAGTGAAGATAGTGTCCTGCCCTCAAGAAGTTTATATTCTAACAGGGAGAAACAACAATTATAAGAGCGTAATGCTCATGGAAGGAGCATTTTCTATTCAGAAAGTCAGAAGCACTGTGAGTGCAGCCCTAGGATCAGTGACTTGTCACATCCTTTCCAATGGCAATTGAGGCAGTATTGATTTGGTTATGATTCCAGAAATAGGAAGGGTGAAAGGCAGAAGGTGAATAGGAAAGGGAAAGGGGAAGAAGAGTACAGAAGTCAGTAATGTAGCTTTCAGGTGGGTAGCCATAGACTAAAGTAAAACTTAGTGTGACCTTGTTGCTTGGTGTGACAGATAGCATGGTCTGAGAGGCAAGATAGAGGGGTAGAGGTGTTTTATATCCAGGAAGTTTCTTCTTCTTTAGACTGGGAGCTCCCATTTGGTTTGTGAACTCTCTGTTCCTATGGTTCTCTAGTACTTCCAAGAAGGATTCAAGTGTCCCTGCTCCTCCCAGAAAACTATATGACCTTATCTTCGAATGTTACTAATTGTTGGCAGACTAGGGCTGCTCTCAAAAGCATCCCTCTCCCCTACTCTTCCGAGAAGCAACAAATTCTCAGAAGGTAAAACTTAAGAAAATGCAGATGCCATACTTTTCAGTTTCACCTTGTCCAGTCATCCATCTGACCATCTGCCTATAGTACCTCATTCCTCCCCGCTTATTTCACTGTTCACTTCCTCAGAACAAAATTGCTTTCCTTGGTCACCTCTGTCCTACAGGTGACCTCTTTCCCTATCAAATGTAAGCTCCTCAAGGGCTAGGCCTATTTCTTTTTTAAACATTGTATCCTTAGTGCTTACTGTAATACCTGACAGTCCTTAATATGCACTCATTTATTCATGGAAGATTTAATATTGCTAACGAGATAAGATCCTCAATCCATCAAAATATTCATTAATTTAAGGAACATTAAACATATACTTTGTATTCTATCCAGTGCCAGGTTGTGTTAATAGACCTAGGTGGCTTCCTGAGAGATAGGACCAATCTTATGAGTAGTGAAGATGGGCAGGTACATACTGTAGCTAATACCTACAAGTAAAGTAAGCTGGGGATCAGGCAGACCTGGGAAGTCTGAGCTGGAATTGGAATCAGGGAAGGTCAGAGGTTCAGACAGGATGACAAAAAGGAGTAGACATTGCATGGTCAGTGATCACAGTTAAAATGACAGAAAGTAGGGGTAGTAAGACTGGGGTTGGGTTGAAGACAATAGCTAGAATCTTTCCCAGGAGGGATTTATGGCTATTTTTAATAGACAGAATAGGACTATCTAAACAGCTCTGCCCTAGGAGTTGGGGTTGTGAAACAAGAAATGACAATTAATTTTCTCTTAAAGGGGCCTGGGCATTTGAAGTGACATTCTTTCTGCTAGGATTTTAGTTTTTTCTTTCTAGGCCTAGGAATTTTGAATCAGATTCTGGAGGAGGCACAAAAGGAAGAGGTGTATGTGTGTGTGTGTGTGAGTGTGAGTGTGAGTGTGTGTGTGTGTGTGTGTGTGTGTGTGTGTAGGGAGTGGGGGGACTAGGATGGCAATAAACTTTCCTTTAGCCTTCAAGGTCATCACCATAATGCTGCCCTATCTGTCTTCAACGATTGTAACTAGCATCTGTAATAGAGCATTTTCTTGAGACCCTGGCAGGTATCACCAGGGCACTTATGTGTTCTGGAACCCTCTCTACAGGTTCCTTTGCCCCCACTGAGAACTACTGGAGATGAGAACAGAACAATCTCTCCTCCTCCTTTTTCCACACACTAAAAGCCTTCTTTCCCTTCCACACATTCCTTTGGTCAAGTTACACCACAACACACCCTCTCTCACACCCCCTCTATTAAGCCTGTGAGTTACAATCTGGCACTTTTCCACTGGTCATTGGAGGCAGAGGGTGGCAGTAACATAGCCAGAAGACCCACAAGTCAAGAGGTATAAGAAATTAACAAGGTGGAGGACATTCTGTCCCAAGGGCAGTCACTTTTGCCCTGGGTCTGTGCCATGTAGCTACAAGTGAAACACAAGGTTTGGGGGACACATGAGGACGAGGAAAGAGTAATGTATCCTGATAGATACTGTAATGTGAAAACTTTCTATTTGCATTCCAAATTTACCTTGCCAACCAAAGGCTGCACAGCTCACCCAAGCAGAATTTTGAAAATTGCAGGCATTTGCAAGCATAGATTTCACTTCCCCCCAAAAAAAAGTTTTAGCAGGCAGAAGTTGTAGAAAGTGAGAGGGCTCCGAAGAAAAGTATCACTCAGTAAATGATACTTTACCAAATTAAACAGCTTCACTACCCTTAGGAGTCTATTCACACAGGCTAAGCATAGAGTAGAGGCTCCATTTGTAGCATAATAACCTATTATTACAATGATTAAATTGTAAAAGACAAATGGCAGCTTTTGGCAGTGCTGCTCATCCACAAATAACATCAGGCTTTTGAAACAGAAACAAGACTGTGTTTAGGTGTTCTGGAGCCACAGTCAGGGTTGTATTTTAAACCCAGGACTTTTGGGGGTGGTACACAGCCCAGAGGGAATTAAAGGGAGGTTTTGCCTTTTACTTCTACTTCTGGAGACCAATACTGATGGGTCTTCTAGATCAAGGTCACCTTATACTAGTGGTTCCTCTAGACCAGTGTTTCTACAGCACTGGCTACTACCTTAGTTCCAGAGGGATGGAATTTCCCTAAATCCCCTGTATTTCTGCTTACTAAACTCTACTGTGTCCTTTACTTCCCCTGTCACTGTGTTCCTAAGTTTTCTCTCTGTTAAGAAAACTCATAGTGAGCTCATGATGTGTGACTGCCAGCCCAGAAACCTCCCTCCCTCTCTACCATGTCTGCCTACCTTTCTATAAATAAATGTCCTTCTCCTTCACCACCCCCACCCAGTCTGCCCCTTCACTGTCCATCAACAAGCATTTATTGAGGCTTACTACTGTCACACACTGCACTAAGCACTGGGGATACAAAGAAAGGCAAAGAAGCAGTTGGCTCACACTCGGATGGGGGGGGAGATGAACAGAGATCAGAAGCAAACCATTATGTACCGAGTAAATGTAGGGCATCTAGGTGGTACAGTGGATAGAGGGCAGGAGTTAGGAATCTGGGAGAAATGAGAGAAAATCCTGACTACGAGTTCAGCTGTGTGACCTTGGGCAAGTCACTTAACCTTTATCTCCCTTGGTTTCCTTATAGGTAAAATGGAGATAATAATCGTTACCTATCTTTCAAGACTGCAGTGGGGATTTTATATATATATATATATATATATATATATATATATATATATATATATATATATATATATATTATATATCGCTTTGCAAGTCTTAAAGCTCTATATGAAAGCTATTTATTGTTATTATGGAGGAAATCTCAGAGGGAATTCAGATCAACCAGTTACCCCACAAATAAAAACTAGTCTTTGAGAACCCAGAGACCAGAGAGAGGGATTTTGCAATCGGGTGTGTGAAACTTTGTTAATGCGGAGAAAAACTCAGGATCCCGTCTTCTATTTCTCACCACCCTGAGCGTGTGAGTGTGTGTGTGTGTGTGTGTGTGTGTGTGTGTGTGTGTGTGATATTAGACAAGTCACTTCCTCGCTCTGACTCGGTTGAACTAAATGCTTTGAAATGATTCTTCCCACCTTCTTTGTAGACCAGCTCCTTCCCCGCACCCACACAGCCTCCCAGTTTGTGTCCCCAGGAATGCAGGGGGCAAGAACCCCGACCACTCAAGCCACCAGAGGGGCAAATCCGAAAAGGCCCGGGCATGCTCAGTTTCGGGAACCGGTCTGGGGAGCCTGAGGAAGCTTTTGAACTGCGGCCACCCAGGGTGTGGGGATCCTAGGGCACTGGCCACCCTCAGCCAGCCAGAGTCCGAGCGCCCAGCCTGGGGGTAGATTGGCAAGTACGAAGCAGTCGCAGTGGGGCTGAGGGGATGGGGAGAGGAGGAGGAGGAGGAGGACGACGACGACGACGAGAGGGAGGAGGGGGAGAGGAGAGGGAAGAGGGGGGAGGGAAAGGGAGGGGAGGGGAGGAGCGGAGGGCTCGGCGGCGTCCTTCGGGGCCGGCTCTGCGGCTGCTGGATCGGAAGCCGCAGGGAGGAGGATCCAGGGAAATAAAAACGACCGAGAATGACCTCCAGCAAACGAGCCTGAGCTGGGCCGCGTCCTCCCGCGCTAGCCCTTCCAGCCCCCGCCCGCTCCGGCTCCGGTATGGGAGACCCGGGGCAGCCGGCCGAGCGCTCAGCCCCGCGCCCGCACCCTCACCCCCAGGGAGGCCCCGGGGGTTCGGCGGCCTTGCTGAACGGCGTCCTGCACAACGGCTTCCACCCCCCGGCGTCTCCGGCGCCTCCGCAGCTGCAGCCGCGACCCTGCGGCCGGGGTCCCGCGAGCGGCGGCAGCAGCGCGGACCCCCGGCCCCAGTTGCAGCCGCAGCCCGACGGGCCGCCGCCGCTCCACGACTCCCCGGCCAAGAAATGCAGGCTCCGAAGGAGGATGGACTCGGGGAGGAAGAACAGGCCGCGTAAGTGGTGCCGGGGGAGGGGAAGCAGAGGGCGGAGGAGCCCGGACGTGGGCTGGCGGGGGGGGGGGGGTCACACCGTCCAGCACTGCCTACGGGGCGCCCCCAACTCCCAGCCCCGAACTGCTCGGGGCGGCCTCCGGTGTGGCTACTACTCGTGACTGCCCGGCGTTGGTGCGGAGGGATGGGCAGTGGGGCGTTTAACCCTCGGTGAGGGCTGGGAAGGATGCATTGCGGGGGACCGAGGCTGGGAGGAGGGGCCGCCGTCGGCCGGCTCTCTGGGCTCCCCAGGCTGCACCCTCGTACTCCCTTCGCTGCTCTGACGATTTTCTTGCCCTTTGAATTGCAGAGTAGCCTCCAACCTCACTGGTCTATTGGTGAACGTCTAGTCAGGAGGTGTGTAGTTTGACAACCCCCAAATCACAGCCTATTAAATGGTGTGTCCATGCAACCAATCAGAGGGCCCATCCAGGGGGACACACCCACTGATGCCATGTGGGCTGGGACAATACAGACCAATGAAAAGCCTCATTTTTTTTTATTTGGTCGGTCTGGTTGGGAGTTTGCGGCTTGATTGTAATTTACAGTGTTTAGAAGACTAAAATGAGTTATTTCACAATACGCAGCCTGTGTTATATAATGTTAGGATCTAAAAGGTGTCTCCAAACTAGACTTTCTGGGATGTAAATTTGCAGGTCGTGTTTACAACTTGTATCTGAACTAAACCTTATTTATTCTGCTGGTGACCGACTTCTGTGTGTCTTTAATGAAGCTGATAAATGGCAAGAAACAGTGTAAGTAAACTGTAGGTTTAATATCCAGATTAAACACTCTGAGAGGGGGGCGAGTAATGCATTTAAAAACTTCAAGACTTCTCAGTTTAAGTTTCCTTTCTCTTGACATTTTATTTTCCTTCTTTTAATTGAAAATTTCTGTTGTTTCCTAAGTCTTTTAGAATCACATTGACATTGTTATACTCTGCACTAAAGTACTGCACGACTTTAAGTTCTGTGAAGTTGAAATTTTGGCACGAAAGTCTCTTGTCTTACCTAGAATTGTGAAATCGTTTTTGTTGCTGAAAGTTCTTCGATGCATGGTTTTAAAATTTTGCTTTTACACTGGCTGGAAAACCATGCTTATGTACCCAATGGTGACTAATTACAATGCTTGTTGCTGTTGTGGTTTACTAGCCTGGTTGGCCACTTTGGAAAGTTTTAAAGATTCAGTAGGTGTCCAGTATGTATTTAGAAATGTAATGCACTTACCATGAATTACTATATTTATATTAGCCTGTATTTTTTTTTTTTGTTTGTTTTTTGGTCCTCCTATTGAACTACAAAGATCTTGAATTCAGGAGCCTCAACTTGAACCTTTCCTCTGAAACCCAGCAATGTATTTTGCACACCATATTTAAAACAAATATTTGTTTGACTATAAGTAGTGCTATAGTCAGATACCTAGTCAATGTTGAAATGTAGTGAATAATTGAACACACTAAATTATTTTTGTTCGATGTTGGCAATTTAAATGCCTGATGTTCATTTAAGCTGTCTAGTGATACTGTTTGTTCCTTTGTTTTGGGAGAAAAAAAGACTTTGTAGCAATTTCTTGAACAATTTTGTGTATGCAGAAAGGAGTCAAGTAATAATCTCCAAAATGTTTTTTTTAAACAAGATAAACAGTGACTTTTTTGTTTCTTTTAAACTTGTCCTCTTAATTTAAAAAAATAAATGATTTGCCTTCTTAGGAAAAAATAAAAACCCTTATGGTTTATAAGGCATTAAATATAGCATTAACAGTCATTCGAACAGAAAACTGCAAATATGAATTGGGTGTTTGTCATTCAGCTATATTTTCTCCGAAGTTCGAATAGACTAGTTGGTATCCAGTTTGATGGAAGACCTGCTGTGGAATCACAGGTCTACCATTGAGTAACCTTGTGACACTTCACTCAGAGCCTGTTTCCTCCTTTGTGCAATGAAGGAATTGGATTTACAGCTCTAAATCTGTGATCCTATTATTTTTGCGTAAATGTTGATAAAGTAAACCTTGAATGAGGAAAGTAGAGAATGAAAGAAGAATCTTATGGTTAAATACAGGAGGCATCAAAAGCCTTAATGCAGTTGTAAACTTTGGAAGCTTACAGCGAAAACTTTTGGGATATTTTTTTTACTCTATCCCTATGATCCTTGCATAAATATTGAGTAAGCTTTCAGTGAGGAAAGAGAAGTTTCCTTATAAACAGATATTTAAGGAATAGAAGGACAATCTTTGTTAAATATTTTATTCTTGGGGTGTGTGTGTGCGTGCATGTGTGTGTATGTATGTATATGTACACAGAATTTTAACTTAATAAGAGAAGTATGAGTCACTAATAAAATTGTGCACACTTCTTTTTTGAAGGTAGGTAGAAGTCTTACAGCTTTAGAAATAATTACTTTCGATTTTATTGGTTTGGATTTCCTACATTCTGCTGTTTGCTTATCTCCATCCTAAAAATGGGGGCAGGATATAGCAGGACAGCCCTGAAGGAGCCTTCTGTCTGCCTCAGTTGTATTAGATGGGCACCTGTAGTGACTCAGTGTCTTTCTTCAGAGTTGTCCTTATGTTCCTTGGGGGTGGCATTTGTTTGTCTGTTTTGTCAGAGTGCAAGGTACTTTTGAAAGCGTTAATGTTCAAACCTGCTACAGGTAAGTTGGAGTCAGAGTAAGTATTCCTTTAACTTAAAAATAAAGAAGAAAAGGTACCAGTACAGTCTGCCTGCATTTCAGTGCAAAGGAATGTTGGAGGTTAGGTTGATCTGATCTTTACCAATTACAATAAATTGTTCTCTGTGGAGAAAACATACAGTTCTTTCACCTGAAATGTCTTCACCTCTTTCCTCCACCTGGCTCAGTCTCAGTTCCATCTCTTTAATGAAGCCTCCTTCACCTACCAAACTTGACCATACCACTAAAGAGTCATAGGCTCTTGACCAAATTACTTTTTCGGAACTTAGTTCTTTCCTGAGTTCAGTGGTATGTTAGGTGTACAGATCCTCCGAAGGTTGGACTAGATCTTGGAAAACCCTTCTACCTCTGAAATTCTAGGATTCTCTAATATTCCACATTCATTCTTCCTTCTCTGAACATCTGTACTACATAACCAAATCACTTAATTGTATTCCCTCTTACATCGTGAGTTGTTTCATGTGACCTCAATTAGACTATAAGCTCCCAGGTCAGAAGGAGTGTCTATTGTCACAGGAGAATCATACAATCTTAGCACTGACATTAACCACAGAGGTTATCTAGTGTACCCTATACTTAATCAGGAGTCCTGTGTATTAGCAGAGGGTACTGAACACATAAATCTTTGTTGACTTACTGATATAGCCAAACAGCAGCAGTGAAAAACAAATGATAAACAACTGGTATTTTTTTTTTTTTAGTGAATTTACCAACTACAGGCTTGAGCAAAAACTGAGTGAATTCTATGAATCCATGGTTTGGGATATCATAGGCAGAAATGGACTTTCTGCTTTGGAGTTTTTGCTGGTTTGTTGTCTCTTCACTTAACTCCCAGAGATTTGGAAACATCATCAGGATCTACCTTTAAACTCTCGTGTGATCATATGGGGCCACTCTAGAAATATGTAAATGTATTGCTATTTGGATATCATTCTTAGTTCACCGGTTCAGACAGTTGATTAGTAGGCATAACTTCATAGACTTTAAGAAAAAAAAAAGTAATGTCCTACTGAGTATCTTCCATCTAATCTAATTATCCTAATGTACCAATTTATGTATATGTTGTCTGCCTGTAGAGGCAGAAGGTTCTTGAGGACAGGGACTACTTTTGCTTTGCATCCCCGAGGTCTAGAACAGTGTCTGACACTTAATGGGGCTTAACAAATGATTGATTTCATTAAACAATGTAGCTCAGAAGAGTTGGAGAAAGTCAGATGGTCCAGTTGCTTCATTTTTCAAAGGAGGAAATTGAGGCCACAGAATTAAAGTGACTTGCCCAAGGTCATACACATGCAGTGAGTAGTAGCTGAGCCTGGGATTAGCAATCAGATTATACATCAAATGCTCTTTCTGCTACAATCTATATACCTTCCACTGAAACTTGGCTATTGAAAATGCTTGTCTGACTAAAATGAAACAAAACACCTAATAGTGCTATGTACTCTCACCTCCTCCAAGTTGTCTTTTTTTTTAAGTGAGAATGATGAAATCATACTTTTTTAAAAGACAAAAAAAGGGACACTATGTACTTTACCACAGCTGCCTTGAAATTCTGAACTTTTAATCACTTAAGACTATTGTTAGGGGGGCCTCAAATGCAATGGAAATACTGGAGAAATGCCAAAGATAAATACCAAATGAAGCTATGGAAAAGGACACATTGGGAAGAGGTTGTAGGGTTTCTGCCATCCTTTATTATCCGTTTTTTTCCCCTACTTAATTATTAATGCCTGGGACCTGCCTGCTAGCTCTCTGAATGGTAGAACTTATTCCCAAATCCGTCTGAGTAGAAAGTGCTTGCGAGAAGTGGGAGAAAGTTCATGATTTCCAGACTCTCTTTACTTGAATGCTGGAAATGGAAAGGCTGAAATCTGTAACCAATTTTATAAACCACAAAAAATGAAAGGCTTCAGCCTTTTCAAACAGATGCAGTTTAGACCTGGGCCAATTTCAGCATTCAGGATTTGGATTCTCTGTTATTCCTGATTCAGGATAATTGGAGAGAAAGGAGGATTTGCCGTTGCTTGGTAGCTAAGGAAGCTATATAATGCTAATTCTGGAATCCCCCCAGAATTCCTGACTGCCTTTGCATGGGACAGAGAGGTGGGCATTTTTTCCCAGCCTAATTAATAATTCAGAGAGGCGAAGCATCCTAGCTTGGTGGCCAGAGGATTTAGAATTAAAGACAAAGGAAATAAGCATTTATTAAACCCCTAATGTTCTAGGCTTTGTGCTAAGATATTTACAAATATTATCTCACTTTTATCAAAGAACTGCTGAAGTCTCCCTCACTGAGTAGTACTGTATTCTGTGAACTGATTTACGTTTCAAACGTTCTAGCCTTGGTTTTTCCATTCATAACAGGAAACAAATCTTTTTTTCTCTCTCATTGGGATTGCAGGCACCAAGTACTGTTAACTTTTTCGATAATATGGTCATAGAGTCACAGAATTTCATAACTGTTAGGGTCTTTAGATCAGGATAACAAAACCTAGAGTTGGGAGGCTCCTCAGAGGCCATGTACTGTGACCTCTTTATTTAATAAATGAGGGTATCAAGGCCCAGAGAGTTGCAGTATCTTATCTAGTGTCAGTAAATAGAGACAAAATTCAAATTCAGATCCCCTGGCTCCAAATCTAACACTCTCTTCTGTGCCACACTGTCTCTGGAGTCATCTAGAGCAATTCCGCTTCTTTACAGGGTGAGCCCTAAAGAGGGAAAGTGACTTATTCAAGGCCATTGTTTTATTCCAGTCATTAATACCCTTGGTTTCTATATTATATCGTTGATCTAATCTATCTGAACTCTTCCTTGTTATAGAGAAAAAATAAAAGGATCTAACAGTATTCAGTATTTCACTACCCTGCTCTTCCACTTTTCTACCAAGAGGAGGAAACCGTGTTTCATCATCTGTTTTCTGAGACTAAAGTTGAATGTTATCATCTATCAGTTTGCTTACTTTTCAGTTTGCATACTTGTAATTATCATGTGTGTGTGTTTGTTCTAGTTGTGCTTATATCATCCGTCATCAATTCCTTTCGATCTTCCCATGTTTCTCTGATTTCATCATTTGTTATTATTGGCACAATAGTATGCTGTCATATGCATCTATCAAAATTTGTTCAGCCCCTTCCCAAACGTTATGCATCCACTTTGTTTCCAGTATTTTATTATCATGAAATATACAGTTGGGTCCTCATTAGGGTACATGATAAATTTCCTGAAGTGATCATTTGTCTTTGGGTTTGTTTTATTCAGTGATTATATAAAACACAGTAGTTGGTTCTAGCTTAATGGAAATATGCAGTGCAAATCTATTCTATTTTTAGTTTGATTACTGGCACTAATTGGACCCAAGTAGCACACCTTCATTACATTTGGGCGCTTGCTACCTTTTTGTTTTGGAGCTCAGATGTGCGATATGAGAACTTAGCATGCATTGTCTTGCTTGCAGTAGGAACTCCAAATATATTTAATAAAATTTAATGAATAGGTTACTTTTTGCTAATAAGAATTAGAATGTAGAAGAAAGCATATTGAATTTAGAATCAGGAGATCCAATTTCCCATTCCACCTCTGAAAGTAGTTATGTTGCCTTGGGCAGGCTACTTAAGCAAATTATTTACTTATTTATTTTCAGTGCTCCGCAATCACTACCATACAACCTAGATTTTTTTTCCCTTCCTCCTCTCCCTCCCTGAGACGGCATACAATTTTATATAGGTTCTACACATGTATTCCTATTAAATACATTTTCAGCATAGTCATGTTGTATAGAAGAATTAAAATGAATGAGAGAAATCATATAACAAACTAAAATATGATACAAAAGAAAATGATCTGCTACAATCTGCTATTGAATTCCACAGTTCTTTCTTTGGATGTGGGAGGTATTTTGCCTTAAAAGACCACTGGGAATTTTTTAAGTCCTTGCATTGCAATGAAGTTCCAAGTCTACCAGAAAAAAATCTTTGTGCACTGTGATTGTTGCTGTGTACAAAGTTCTCCTGGTTCTGTTGCTGTCACTCAGCATCAGATCATGTAAGTCTTTCCAGGCCTCTCTGAAGTCTTCCTGTTCATCATTTCTTATAGCACAGTAGTATTTCATTACATTCATATACCATAATTTATTCAGCCATTCCCCAATTGATGGGCATCCCCTTGATTTCCAGTTCTTGGCCACCACAAAGAGAGCTGCTATAAATATTTTTGTACATGTGGGACCCTTTCCTACTTAAACTAATTTTTTAAACAGAAATTGACCTTTATCATACTAATCAGTTTCTTTAACTTTTTTTTAATACAGTGACATGTCTGCAGAAAAACCTGTCTGTTTTAATCATACCAATCAAACTTTTTGAGTCATAATTTTCCTGCCTATAAATTGAGCATAAGAACATTTTGCTACCTACTTTTCAGGTTATTGAGAGGAATATACTTTGCAATTTTTAAGGTCTTATATTTAAATGTGAACTATTTTTCTTGGGAATTCCACTGAAACCAACACATCACCCAAATGTATGGGGATTCATACTGTTTTAAATGACTGTCATTTAAATGGTTATGTTAGGAGCCTGGATCTCTGATAGGCGCTTCTCCTAAACACCCTATCTCTTCCAGTAGTAATCCTATCTGTAGGTAGGAAATTGAGCAGCTAATACAAAGTATGTTTTGTTTCCTATGGCCACCAAATGTGGGGAAATGGTGTTTTAGCACCGACCTTGCTGGAGATGTGATAGAAGAAAGTAGAGTACAACCTAGTTGTGTCTTGGGAACTAGATTGCCAGCGGCCTAGAGGGGTTCTGGTGGTACTTTTTGTTTTGTTTTCAAGGCATATGTCTTTTTGCAAATAGCCAGATCTCATAAGAATATAATTTTAGTTTAGATTGTCAGTGAATGTCGTTTCCCAGCTTTAATACCTAGGCTGGTTTTTCCACCTTGGAATGACATACTTTAAAGTCAGATATCAAAGGCATATGCACTGGACTGCGCTGCTTGATGAACCTTTCCCCCACATCACTGAGCTGTTAGGGGAGGTGTCCACTTACTTGATTTATGACATCTTTTAGTTGCTTATGTTGGCTTATCACATGGTGTGTGGGTGTGTGGATGTGTGTGCATGTGCATGTGTGTGTGTGTATATTTTTAAAAAAATCAGGTGATTTCAAGAGGAAAGGATTTTTATAGGGAGTCAGAGCAAAATAATAGAGTCAGTAGTTATAGCAAAAAATATGTATATATTGTTAGGAAAGAGCCTGATGTTAGGGAAAACATAATACAATGCTTAGATGTTGGAAGACTGACAAATGTTAGAGCTGGGAAAGACCTTCAAGGTCATCTTGTCCATCCCCCTCATTTTATAGAAAACTCTGAGATCCAGAAAGGGGAAATGGCTTTCCTAATGTCACACACTCAGTGGGTGGCAGAGCTGGGACTTGAACCAGTGTTTTAGGAGAGTGGTAGGTCAGGTGTCTCTCTATAGAGAGTAGAGAGGGCTAAAGCTAAGGGTCTTATTTTTTATTGGAAAAATAAAATACATCTATAAAAACTTTTGGAGGATATGTCTATTTTATGGGCTAAGAGGCTGCCTGTGTACCAGGCAAATCTTTGGAGCTTCTGTAAATAAATGTGTACTCTAAGGGCTTACTATAGTAAGTCCCTGGGACCCCTTAGGTACTAGGGATATGCCAACCACATGACTCTCATTCTTATTCAAAGGATCGGGTCACTAAGACATTCCCTCCCTTCTCCAATGCCCTGAATACTTATGGCAGAATATGTCACATATGTGATGTGCCAGGTAATCTTTTGACCTTATCTTAGTGGACTTCCTAGGTTTTATAGAAGATAAGTCACTGCTGAGTACTTGGTAGGATTGTGGAGTAATCACAGGGCCTCCAGAAGTTCCCTGAAGCCATAGAGTTTTTCAGATCTACTGGGGAGTCTATCTACTCCAGTCTGACTGGGGTCAGGCCTCCATTTCCTAAAACTTCTGGAAGAGGGGGCATATGTCCTTTGATACTATGTCTTGAACCCACCAGGTCTTGAACACAGATTGTGCTAATTTTAGTACCTAATGGGTGACACTTGTGGCTAGAGGCATGATGTACTCTAAAGAATACTGGACCTGGGTTCATATTCCAACTCTGCATGACCTTATTGGCTGTGTAGCTTTGGGCAAATAACTTTTTTATGGGCAATGGTTTCCTCTGCCATAAATGAGGAGGTTGCGTTAGATATCTAAGAGCTCCATCAGTTTTAAAGCGCGTGGTCCTCTCAAATTAGTCTGCTACTTTGTGCACCACAATGTGGATAATGCTGTTTAAAATGGAAGATGCTATGATCTGTTTTACTTTCAAGATAGTTGTTTCTGAGTGAGGGAGTATCTCTATTCCATTTTTTTCCTGGGTTTGGACTTTTGCACTAACCTTCTGGTGGGTCTCCCTGCCTCAAGTCTCTCCACATTCCAGTTTCCCTTCTGCTCAGCCACTCAAGGGATTTTCCCAAAGTACAGGTGTGATCATGTTACCTTCCTGCCTTTCTAGTTTTCTGACACTTTATTCCCCATGAAGGACTCTACTATCCAATGATACTGGTCTTTTGGCTATTCCTCACACAGGAATGGACAATTGGCAATTCATTTTCCAGCTTCCTGCCTTTTCCCTTGGCAAAGGGAATCCTCTCACCTCCTACCTCCTTCTCCTGACATTCCTGGCTTCCGTCAAGACTCAGCTCAAAATGATCTTCTGCAGGACTTGTTTAGTATCCCTCCCCACCTCCGCCTCCCATTGCTAGTGCCTTTCCTCAGAGATTACCTCCAGTTGACCTTATGTATATCTTGTCTATGCAGAATTTACATGTTATTTCCCCCATTGGACTGTGAGCCCCTTGAAAAGAAAGACTTTTTTCTTTCTTTGTATCTCTGCATGTTGCACTGTGCCTGGCACATTGTAAGCATTCAGTAAATGACTAACTGCTGGACAGTTCTCTTCGAAAGGGATATATAGTGATGAATTTTGCATATGAGGCACTGAAGAGGAAAGAAGTTTTGTTTACTTTTTTAGTATTCTAGGTACTTGTATTCCCAGGGTTTTTAGATAATTTAGATCTTTAGTAGTCTACTCTCAAGCCTTGCAAAAGCAATCCAGTATTTTTTTTTTCTGATCAATTAGAAATGAACATGTATATGCCCTTTTGTTATGCCTGGAGTCTAGCAACTAATTAGTGCCTCTGCCTTAAACCTTCGACCTAGCATTGGTTTGGAGGCTAAGAAAGACAGTCATGAAGAAAGCATGCGTCCAGTTCACCAAAGTACGATGGAATTGTGTTTGATGCCAGCCACAATGATCAAGGTCAGATGAACTTGATCATTCACTAATTAAGAGCCAATCTGGAATATTTTACTTAGTTCTAGGTTAGTTTAGGGAGCTTAGTTGGGCTAGTGGATGCTTTACTGTGTGTAGGTAAAGACTCAACAAAAGGAATCCTTTAGGCATCACAGACTATTATCAGGATGGAGACTTTAAGGGGAAACCGTTAATAAGCATTTAGTTAGTACTTATTATGTTCCAGTCACTGTCCCAGGGGCTTTATGGGCAATCATTATTCAGATGGCCCTTTTATATTTATTATGCAATGCAGAGAGTTGCATAGGTTTTCAGATAAGGGCTATTCCGGTCACTGCCCTGACTGAGCAGGTGTTGCTTTTTCTAACAGGGGTGCTTGCTGAAGCTAAAATCAAGAGAGGCCCTTTGTTCACCTTGTCTGCCTATATAAAGTTTTCCTCATATTCCTAGTCTTCTACACCATCCTTCAGGTATTTGAAGATTGCTCTCATGTCCCATCTGAGCCTTTCCTTTCCTGGGCTAATGTACATCCCTAGTTCTTGGAATTGTTCATTCTGTTGCAGTCCCCGCCCTCTCTCCAACCATCAATGGTCTTCTAAAGCCTATGTATGGAGAACTAAACATAGTGCACTGTACAGCACAATCCTTTACCTATAAAATGAAGGGATTAGTCTTCAGATGACCTCTGTTAGCTCTTCCAATGCACAACTTGCAATGAAGTATTTGGAGCAGGGAAAAGACCCAACTAGAGCTCTGAGATTTCTTGGAAACCAGCTCGTTCTCAAGATCACAGAAGACTTCCCATTCCTCAATTCTCATCTATTTTCTCAAATAGATTCTAGAGCCTGTGAAAAGCCCCTTGGCCTGGTCTGGTTCAGACACATTCTTGCAGTAGTTCCACAGGGCTTATCTCTCAGGATCAGGGTCAAGACTTTTGTGACTGGCTCAGGAAAGCTGACTCTTTACCCACTTTCACTTCTGCCAGTCACACCAGAATACTGGATCAAACCAGTGACTGGCAGAAAGGACATGCAATGAGATATTCTGGTCCCAGTGGGACTAGAGTATTGGCATGTTCTTGACTCTTTCTTCGTGCTATTATGAATTCAAAGTCAGCGAGGCTACACCTTGTGTGGGACTCGGCATGTCTGTGAGCTTTTTAAAGTTCATTAATGCCTTTTTTTTTTTTTTTACAATAGCTATTTCCCTGTACATTGAATAAAATACAAATTAATGTTTGACATTTAAAGCCATTACTAATTTGGCTCCAGCCTGCCTTTCCCAGGCGTGTTCCACATAAACTTCCTTTTGAGGCTTATTCTACCTTACTAACCTTCATACACTTCACATTGCAGCAATTCCAGCAATCTTAGCCTTTTTGATGTTTACTATATGTGACGTGTCATCTCCATGCTTCTGCACAGGCATCCCCAACCCTGACTTGTCCCAAACAAAACTGACCAAAAAACAACTACTGCTGACTGCGCCTACCATATTCCAGACCCAGGCTCTTACCTCTCTACTGAGAGGACACCCAGAATATTGTGAATTAATTCTTACTGCCAGTGTATTATGGGAACATTTGGGACTTTAGATACTGAGACGTTTATTCAACACCCTGTCATCCTCCTCCTAATAGCCTGTTACGTTTCTTTCTGTCTCCCTTTCTACCTCTCCCATACGTTATATGTAATATACTGTGACTATATGTGCATTGTATGTATAATTATACACAGATATCTACTTGTGTGTCTACGTGTACTTACGTAGATGTTATTAAATATTTGGCACTCATTACTTTCTAATATGTAGCCTACAATTCTTCTATGCAAATTTGCATTGTAATTATTATCCTAGAGAAAGTTTATAGTGGAATGAGAATTTTTGCTACAGCAAGAAATCCATAAATCTTGGCCTCAGGTTGAGCATGAAGTCTCAGGTTGTTTGGACTCACAGAAGGGGGATCTGGGATCCCACAGTTCTTGAGCCCTCTTCCCCTGAGCAGTGAGCTCTACACAATCTACTGGGACACCGGAAAGTCCTGTAGGAAGATTTGGAACTTCATTGGGTTTTAGTAAAAGGAAATTAAATCTCAAAGTCCAGTTATCCAGTCTTTCCCAATGCTATTACATAGATTGGATGTTTGGAAAAAGTTTTATGCCTCTATCACATGCCGTTTTATCTAACTTTGCAACCTCTGTGAAAGACTGGTTTCCTTATTTTTACTAATACCAATACCAAGTTTTCTGTTTTAGCTTTTTCCATTCCCTATCCCGGGCACCCCCGCCACCCCCAATGGGATTTAAGATTTGAAAGTTTAGACCTGAAATGGTCATCCCATACATTGCATCTGCAAGTGCTCTCAAATCTTGGACTTGAAATGAGTACTTTCTCATACGCAGAATCTGTCTGTACGTTAATTCAGGTGATGGGAGGAGAGATTTTGGCATTCCAAGCCTTTCAGCCACCGGCCTCTCCCCAGCTTTGCTTTCTTCTCATATCTTACTTCCCTCTACACACTGAGATTGAGCGACATTGGGACACTGGCCTGCCCTTGGTTCCCCATGCCTGGAGTGCTCTCCTTCTTCATGTCTGCCTCCGAGCTTCCCTGGCTTTTTTTCATCTCAGGTCAAATCTCAGCTTCTCCAAGAAGCCTTTCTTGGTTCCCCTTAATGCTCGTTCCTTCCTCCTGTTGGCAATCTCTGGTTTCTCCTGTCGGTTTCTTGTTTCTTAGTTGTCTCCCCTGTTAGCTCCTTGAGGACAGGGAGACTGTCTTTTGCCTTTCTTTATATTCCCAGAGCTTAGCACAGTGCCTGACACATACTGGATATTTTATAAATGTTTATAAATGGAGTATTGACTGACTTCTGGAAGTTCCCCTAAGCCTAGATTAGATTTTTAATGTCACCAAGTCTGTGACTTTTGGGAGTGGGGGAGGAAGGTGGAGTGGGGCAGGAAGCTGCTCTTGTCCTCACTTTGATTCTATTTATTCTTATTTTGCATTCCATCACTAGACCACTGCCATTAGAATCTACATATTAGAGGAGTGATCAAGGTGCCTTCCACTGCATCCTTTTCCCAGCTCTCTTAGCTGAGGACTGTGTCCCATATTTCCCTGCAAAAACTGAGATCACTCCCTGAAAGTGCCCCTTCCTTACTCTGTATTGCTCAGGCATGTCACATCACTCATCTCCTTTACTCCAGTCTCAGATGGAGAAATGCCAAGGCCAACTCTTCACATGTGCCTTTGATCCCATCTGCTCCTGATTTCTTCATCAAATTGCCTCCACTCTAACTCTCATTCTCTTTTTAAAAATATTTTAAAAATTTAACATTCACTTTAAAAATTTTGATTTCTAAATTCTCTCCCTCCCTCCAACCTCTTTCCTAAAGGGCAAGCAGTATGATGCCCCTTACACATGTGAAGTCATGCAAAACATTTCCATGTTAGTCATGTTGCAAAAAAAGCAAGAAAAATAAAGACAAGGAAAACAATATGCTTCAGTTTGCACTCAGAGGTGGATGGCATTTTTCATCAAATCCTTTGGAATTGTTTTGAATGATTGCATGGATAAAAGTAGCCAAGTATTCCACAGTTTCATTGTTTCTTATTCTCTTCTCTTATGTCAGTCCCTGTCGATGGGCTCTGCCAAAGTGCTTATGTGTTCCCCAGTAACAACTTCCTGATGATTATATAATACTTTCTGGTTATATATCTCTTTGTGCATTTCGCTTGATCCCCACAAGAGCTCTTAAGGTAAGTGATGCAAGTTGAATAGGTGAGGCAACTGGAGCCCAGAGTGGGTAAGTAACTTGTCCCAGGGTGACACAGTAAACTGGTGAGTTGGGGCCCCAAGTCCAGATCTCCTGACTTATCCTAAGACTTATCCTACTATCTCAGTGGCTCAGTTGATTATTTTCTCATTGAATTCATGGGAAAATAGTTTGCGCAGGACTAATGATACAATTGATTTCACCCTGAGCAATGTTTGCCTTCCTGCTAACCTATTTCAAACTTTTTCAAGCTGCTCCATGAAGACCTGCGGTTCATCTGGGAAGGGTGTGTATAGGGGACTGGCCCTTGCTTACGTTGTAGAGGACGATTTTCTGCTTTTTCTCAGCCAACACCTGGTCTGCTTTGAAAGCTAGAACTTGATTGTTTAGGAGAAATGGAATGATTAAAGACTGGTATGAAATGGAACAGGATGCTGGCAAACCTGTTCAGCCCAGCATGCAGGGCTGTGCTGCTCCCTTGAGAGCTGATTTAATGAGCCACTCCCAGGTAGTTAGGTTTCAGTGGCTTCCCCGGAGTATGAAGATTCTGGTATCCAGTCAAGACATAAAATTAAGCTTCTCCGTCGCTTAAACTGGGATTTGCTTAAGCAGGTAATGAGATTATACCTTTGTGAACTTGTACTGGGTAACACCTTAGGAGCTATTTAGTGAAATGATTAAATCAGAACTTCAGTTTTGCTGTTAACTGAAGTCATACCTTCCAAATGAAAACTTCAGAATAACAAAGAAACCCAGTTTCCATCTTTTTGAATTTAAGGGCCACAGTAGGAAATGCTAATAGGGTGGTACCCTAACCATCATTCCCAATGCTGTCATTTCAGTTATTTGCTTAAACAAGCCTATGTTTAAAATAATCAACCACATTCTTGTTCTTTTTTTTTTTTTGGACTGCATTGAGTTGTTTGTGATGGAGAATTTTGGGTTGACGACAAAATTGAAAAGCCTGTGCTAACCTCGAGTAGAATAAAAACACAGAGGATCTAGGCTTTGAGGGAACCAAGATCACAATTCCCACCAGTGTGGACTTGGACAAGTCACTTCATTTCTTTGCTTTATTTTCCTTACTGATAAAATAGAGTTAATGGTGTCTGCTCCATCTGCTTTCACAGGAGACTGTATGGTACAGTAGAAAGAGTGATTTGGAGTCAGGACCTGGGCTCAAATTCTGGCACTACCACTTGCCATATGACCCGAAGCAGGTCATTTAATGCCTCTGCCTCTGTGTCCTCCTCAGTAAAAGGAAGGGGTTGGGCCAGGTGACCTTGGAAATCCTTTCTCCTCTCTCTGGTGCAGGTCTGAATGGGCCATGCTTCTGCTCCAAAAGCTTGTGGGAGGGGAGGGTTCCCCCTTGGCCTCTACAATAAATTACAGCCTTCTTTGTTTGGTATTTAAGGTTCATCACAAGTTGACTCCCATGGATTTTCCTTAACTGATGTCACTCACTCCCCCTCAGGAATTCTATGTTACAGCCCAACTGGCCTACTTACTCCCTATATAGGACATTCAGCCTCCCACTTGTAGATCTTTATGAGATCTGTTTCCTATGTCTTTAATATTCTTTCCCCTCATCTCTGGCCCTTTGGAATCCCTAATTTTCTTCAGTTATCAGCTTGGGTCAGCTTCTGTGGATTGCCTTTTATCAATGGTTCCCCTGACCTTTTCAGCTTTTGGTCCTTTTCTCTCCCCTCCCCTCCCTGTAGTTAAGTGTGTGCGTGTGTGTGTGATTTGCTAGTAACAGTTCACATCTATGTAGACTTTAAGATTTCCAAAATACTTGCTGCACATTTTCTTACCATATTTCATCTACTCCTCACAACTCTGTGAATTAAGTATAGTTATCATCACCATTTCATAGATGAAGAAAGTATAAAGAGGTTTAAGTGACTTGCGCGGTTTTATGTCCTGTAACTGTTAAGAAAATATAAAAGTTAGCAACTTTGATTTTATTTTTGTCTTTTGCCTTTGGAGAGCTGGGGTGCAAAGCAAAGAACTCCCCCCAAAGCCTCCAATTGAAGAGGCCCCCCGGCCAGCCATTTTTTCATTTCCCACCTGACTTTTCTCCTTTGGAATGGACTAGACCCCCTAGAACCTCATCATCAGGAACCTGCATCATCCTTTGGGACTGCATCAGGTGTGGTACTCCTACCTCATCAGTTTCTCCTTGGAGGGCTGGGCAGAATTCCTCCCCAAGCTTCCATTTAAAGAGGGATCCTGGGCTTGCTTTCTTTTTGTGTTTTGTCCACAAACTATCTTTCTTTCTATTTTTTTTTTATTTGTATCTCCAACACTTAGCACCGTGCCTGGTACATAGTAGGCTCTTAATAAATGTTTCTTGACTGATTTTTTTTTTTTTATCCCTAGTGTCCTTCACATTATATGCACTTAAATGCCCACCATGAATTGAATTGAATTGTCAGGAACAAATGGGAAGGTAGAAGTCAAGTGCCCCAGACATGTGAATTAAAAGAAGTATCCTCACTGAAGGGTTTTCTCTGTTCACTTTCAGATTTTTTTTCTTTTAAAAATGCAGTCTGAAGGTTGCTGTGGAGGAGGGTGGTTTTAAATTTGCTAAGTGCCATAAATGTATTTCCTCTGCCTATGAGAGCCTCTTTGGAAAGATATAAGAAAATAGGGTATTCCTCCCACTCCCCTATCCACCCCCACAAGTGCACAGCAGTGACCTCTGACAGCTTCCAACTTAGCAGCCCTGTGCATTTCTGATTTCAGCTGCCAGGTGGAAGATGAGAACTGCCAGAGGGTGGGGAGCCTCAACCATTGCCTACAGGACACAAAGCCTGGGAGCCAATGGGGAAAGTGTGCAGGGGGAGGGGAACGTGTGCTGACTTGGAAAGTAATGAAATCTACAGGGTGACATATGCCTTGTGAAGCTAGGGTAATTAAGTTGGCATATTCCTCTTCTGTTTGGGAGAAAATGCAGGCCAGGTAGCACTCTAGTGTTTTGAGAGAGGATCCTCGCTTTAAGAATAAGCTGAGAGGGCACTATTTCAAAGTGACAGCATGAGGAATGATTCTGATACTTCAGCCTCTTGGGGGAAAGGGCCATCGAGGTTTGCCTCTGGGTCTCTGGGTTTCCCTTTCTTTAACTTTCTCATTTTCTTACTGTCTCTCACCATTCCTTTATTAAGCACTCATTATTTGCCAGGAGTTGGGGAAACAGACAAAAAGATCTAAAAATCCCTGCTCTCAAGGAGATTACAGTCTGGGGGTGAGGTTGGGAATATTAGAGGGGGACAGCATTTACATATATGGGTTTATACCAAATAGAGACAAGATAATTTTGGGGGAAAGCCATTGGTCACTGGGGGAAATAGACAAGGTTCATGTAGAAGGTGGTCCTTGAAGGCAACTAGTTATTCTAAGAGGCAGAAGTGAGGAGAGGGCATTCCAGGCCTGAGGCACAGCTAGTGCAAAAACACAGAGACAGGAGATAGCATTCTGTGTATGGGGAGCACTCAAGATCTCCTCTTGTTTCTATTTCTCACTGTCTGTATTTCACATTCTTTAGGGGAGAAGTGACCCAGGCCGTTTAGTGCTGTGTTTGTCATCTTGGCTTTATGTGCAGTTGTGTCTGACAACATACATGATCTTACAGAATGCTAACAGGACACAGAGTCATGGACTTAGTTCCCGTAGGCCTCTTTTTTTTTTTTTAAATGTGAGAACATCTGCTTAATTTTAAAATAAAATAAATAAAAAAAATCAATAGGGAGAAAAAAGAATTCAGTTTCCTGAACTTAATTATATACAGATTGCTTTAGCAATGCATTTTTTCCCCCCTAAGTCATGAGACACCTGTAATTTCAAAACTGTGCTTTGAAATGGATTTTAAAATGGTTCAGTCTACTTGCATGAAAAATTACTTGCTGGTAGTTTTACTGATATGTAATTGGATTTCTTTCTGTGCTCTGGAGTGGGACTGGAAGGATGTAATGTGTATCAGAGTAGAGCATTCAGTTGAAATAATGTTGTACTAGACTCCCTCTAAGCTCTTCTAAAACTTCCTCTATCCCTAAACTGGAATTGCAAGCCAGGCTAAATGATTAGAAATTCAAACTTTGCATTGGGACACGGACACCTGGGTTTTAGACTCCGCTCTGCCACTAACCAGAGAATCACTTCAATCTCTCCGGACCTCTGTGTCCTCAGCTGTAGAATGAAGACCAAAGGCTGTATTATGCAGTGGGAAGAGGCCTCCTCCAGTCTGTGTGGCCCTGGACAAGTTACTTAATCCCTCCGGGCCTCATTTTCCTCACCTATAAAAAGAAGTGTGTGGATTAGACAACCTCCATGACCCCATGTTCTAGCTGTAGTTCCTGTCATCTTTGTTAGATCTAGGACAGTCAGACATGACACTGAGCATCCTTTATTCCCATGTGCCATGAGCAGACCGGGAACATTCAACGCATTGAGTTGGTTATCCGTGAAAGCTAATGTCTTTCTGCTGGGGGTAGTTAATCATACTTCTTGAGTTTTGTTTTTTTTTGGGTTGTTGCTATATTTTTACCTTTCATACATCTTGGATTGTATTGCATGCCATCAGGATTTGCTACAGGAAGTACCCTTGTGGCAGTGGTAGTCTCGGTTTGCCCCAAGGTCTTCCAGAAATGGTACTGTTTTGTAATTGTCCAGTGGTGATGAATCTGTTCCCTACTTTTGCCTGTGTTGAATTTGGAATATTGAGATATTTTGCATTCAGTTCTAAAACTCTGTGAATGTGAGCAGAGCTCATAAAATTTTTAGGTTTGAAGATGGAGTTACCCCCATCCACTGATGGGGAGAGTTCTTTGCATCTGCATTTCAATCAATGAGAAAAAGCCGGCAGGATACTCAAGAGTTGGAGGCTATTAGGGAGCCAAAGCAGTTTTATCTTTATCTATGGTATATTTTGAGGGCTGTGAGATCCCCTCACAGTTTGATGTGCTAAGGATAAATGACTTTCTGCCAATAGAAGTGAGATTTAAGTGATGGATCAAGTCTGTTATTGTTATACTGTCTGCTGTAACCCTCATTTTGGGAATCTCCTTTCCTAAGTAGTCTTAAGGCTGAAAAGTACACCAGGGGGATAGAGTGCTGGACCTGGGGGCGGGAAGATCTGAATTCAAATCCAATCTCAGATACTAGCTGGGCAAATCATTTTTACCTTTCTCAGCTTCTATTTCCTCATCTGTAAATAGGTATAATAGAAGTACCTACCTCACAGGATTGGGAAGATCAGAGTCAAGTGAAGATAATGTATATAAAGCATTTTGCAAACCTTAAGCACTATATAAATATTAACTATCATCATTAAGTTGTAGAAACTTTGGCATTAATTATGGCTTATTCTAATCCTTTTTTCTTACTTGTTATGGGTTAATAGTTTTCTTGAAGCATAGCCCCTTCTAGCTTTGTAAATCAGTGAAATGTACAGCAAGTTTTTTTTTCTTTTAACTTTCACCAGGCTTTTGTGCCCCACCCCCATGAAGATAATAATAGTAGCTCCAGTCAAAGCTGTTATCAGGATATTTATGAATAAACAAACTGAGCCAACTGTTCATCGAGAGATAACCCAAGCTCCCTATGTCACTGACCTTATATCACCCTTAGGTTAATTATGCAAATCAGTCCATTTAGGGTTTCCTCCCAGAAAAAAAAAACACACCTATATCTGAGGGCCGTGAGGGGTCTTCAGAGCAGTCCTGAGTACAGAATGGAGTGTCCACTCCAGAAAGGCTGCATTTAACTTAGGCAGACACTTTCCCATCAGTGGAGGCTGGCAAATATTTGAGGTCTCTTGCAAAGGGTGGAGTCTCATTTGACAACTACTTTCCAAAGAACCTTTGGTACTGTTTAAGCAGAAGCATACCAGTGTAAATGGAATTGTTGCCAGAGACAATTATAGGCCCTGAAATGGCATAGATATTTGTATTGGTACAGAGATGGCTGGCACAAGATCAGGAGAAATATTTCTTTTTTTTTTCAGGGAAAACTTTTTATTGTGGGTGCAGTGAGACAGCTGGACACAGTTTAGATGATTCCAATTTTGTTGGCAACATCCAAAGCATTGTAGTCTGGAGCAAGCCAGACATAAGCTTTCTTCTCTCCATCAGGCCAGATCAGTGTGTTGACCTTGGCCACTTCGATGTCATACAGCTTCTTTACTGCCTGCTTGATCTGATGCTTGTTGGCCTTGACATCCACAATGAAAACTAGGATGGTGTTGTCCTCAGTCTTCTTCATAGCAGACTCAGTGGTCAAGGGAATGATGGCATAGTGATCAAGCTTGTTTCTCCGAGAGGCACTTTTCCGACGGTATTTGGGATGCCTTCTTAGTCTTAGTGTCTTGGGTCGCTGGAAGGTGGGGGATGTTCAGATGTTCTTCTTTTTGTGGCTATGGGCACCCATCAACACCACCTTCTTGGCCTTCTAGGCCTTGGACTTAGCTTCTGTCTTGGGAAGGACAACGGCTTCCTTCTTCACCTTTGGTGCCATCTTGGGGGGAAAGGAGAAATATTTCTGACCTGCACTTGTGTACCTAAGGAAACTGTGAGCAACTCTCTCACACTGTCTTGGATTTCCATTCGTGATCTGTCTGGCTATGAATCATCTCTGTCATAACTCATATTTCCTTCAAGAATCATAGTGGAATATATGGGAATTGTACTTTGGCTTCTGCTTTCACCTATTTAGGGGGTCAGGAGTAATATTTATTACACAACTGTTCTTTTAGGGAACATTGCTAGGGGATTGGCAGGCTCTAGAACCTGCCTACCTTTTTGACTCTTAGAATCTAGAGCCACAGGGATTATAAGGTTGACACTTAGGGGTTAGGAGGTAGGTTGTTGTTTGTCCTTTGTTGAAGAAGACCATGACATCAGTAAGGTTGATGCTGTGACTTGCAAGTGAATTGGATTTAAGGGAGAGAGGGCTGTGCAAAGTCACCAGCCTCACCATCTGGAGCCATTTGGGTCGAGTGGCAAGATATAATCAGGATGGCTGGAGATGATCCCAAATGCAGTAGGAGACTTTGGCCTTTTTAAATTAAGATCTTTTTCAGGTCTCAGTTTGTCCGAGGCAATACCCGTTCAGCGATTAAGGCTAGGTAAGAAATGAGGCAAAGAGTGACTTCTTTTACCCAATTTAAAAAAAATTAATCTGAGAAGTGAAGACCCTCAGGGTTTCTGGCCAAAACAGAAACAAATTCATTTACACTCACTCTGAGTCATCAGAATCCAAACAGTAACCAAGTAAGGCTTTGGTTGGGACTTACTATTGGCCAGTTAATGAGAATCAGAGTGATTTGGGTTTAGGGTTTGGCCCATAAAAAAGAATCTAGCCTGTAAATCCCAAAATACCTTGCTAGGTTTCAGCGATTGAAATTTATGGTCTTTTGGGCAGAGCACCTGCAGGTAAGGGTATATTTCCCTATGTGGACTGGGAGAAAGACAGGAGGGAGAGAGAAGAGAGAGAGGTGGGAATGAAAAAGAGAAGGAAGGAAAGAAGGAAGGAAGGAAGGAAGTAGGAATAGCAGAGTGAGGAGAAATACCTGCTGAGAATTGAGTAGAGAGTCTTATTTGACCTCTGTAAAAGGGAGATAGTAGAAACACAGGTAGGATAGGCAGCTAGATAGTTAGTAGTCTCCTACTCTGGGAAAACAGAGCTTCCCCACCCCCTCTCACAGCTGAAATTTATTTGTCTTTCAAAGTCCAACTCTTGTGCTGCTTTGTTCCATGAAGCATCCCGGATGCCTGCAATGGGACCTCTCCCTCCTCAGAGCTCTCTCACAGGTCCTTTTGGTTCATCTCAGTTATTTGTGTACTCATTATCTAGAGACATTTTTTGGCTTTATGAAACTGCTTAATCCTATTAATGAAATCTCCACCATCATTTAATTTCAGGAATTATGAGGGTACTTTGAATGACATGATAACATAAACCTTATTCAAAAAAGTCACAATAGCCTTGTCATTCCTCCTGGTATCTCCCCCAGCACCTCAAATGTCTGTAAGTAGTTTGGTGGTTTGGCAAATGCTATGGCGGCCATGGTGTGAATCACAGCTCTGGCTTATGATGGAATATTACCACCAAAGGTACTATTTTTCATCGCAAAAATGTTCATAGCCATATGGGTGTTTAAGAAGAGAAATTTTGACAACACAGAGGGCACTATATACATATAGTAAAACAAAGTGTAAAGATGTCCTTGAGCTTGCAATCTGATGAATGGACAAAGATGAAAACTACAGACAGTCAACCAGGCAGCTATGTTTATTGGGTGCCACTGCATCTATGAAACTAGGGAGATTCCGGGTTGGTCAGCTTCTTGGGAATAGGACCCTTCCAATTGAGAGATAGGAGGATGCCTGTGATTTTGCCATGTTATTCTTCATTCATTCAGTCATGTCTAACTCTTCATGACTCCATAGACCATGTCATTACTGTTCATGTGGTTTTCTTGACAAAGATACTGGAATGGTATGCCATAGAGATTAAGTGACTTGCCCAGGATCACACAGTCAGTAAGTGTCTGAGGCTGGATTTGAATTCAGGTCTTCCTGACTCTAGGCCTGGCACTTTATCCACTGAGCCACCTAGCTGCCTCTATGTGCCACTGTACCTACCTCATCTGTTCTCATAAGAATGTTGCAGGAATGAAAGAGATAATAGGCATTAAAGCCTTCTGAACCAAAGCATGATATCATAAAGTGTCAAAGAATGAATTGGAAGGGTCACCTGAGGTCATCTAGTTCAACCTATACAGAAACAAAAATGCTGCATTTGGCGTATCCAATAAATGGTCATCCAGCCTTTTCAGGAAGACTACTGGTGAAGGAATTTAGCATATGCAAATATAGCCCATCCACTTTTGGATATCTCTACTACTTCTTAGTAATTCTTTTCTTAGACCTAGCCTGTGTGTGTTTGTCCTTCATTGCTGAAAAAGATCATGCCATCAGAGAAATGATGATATGACTTGCATTTGACTTTGCTTTGAGTGAGGGACGGCTGTGCAGGTCACCAGCCTCACTTCTCCTCCAGAGCCATCTGAATTCAGAGACCTGATATTCATCAGGATGACTGGAGATGACCCCGGGTGAGGCAATTGGGGTGGTGGTGCAGTGGATAGAGCACCAGTGCAGGAGTCAGGAGGGCCTGAGTTCAAATCTCACCTCAGACACTTGGCACTTACTAGCTGTGTGGCCTTGGGCAAGTCACTTAACCCCAATTGCCTCCTCCTGAGAGCTAGTCTAAAGGTACCTCTTTGCAACTTCCACCTGGTTCTACCCTCTGGGGCAAGGCAGAACAAGTCTAATATCTCTGCCACAGGGTAACCTGATGGTTAGAAGATAGCTGTGATGTCTTCCTTCAGTTTTCTTTCCTCCACACCAAAAGCCTTCATTTTCTTTAACTCTTTCTTGAAAGGCATGATCTCAAGGACTTTCATCATCCTGGGTATCCCCCTCTGGGTGATCTCCAGCTTAAAACTATCCTTCCTAAAGTGTGGTACCCAGAATCCATTATTGTAGTAAACCCAGATGTGGTTCAACTGGGACAGAGTACAAGGAGACTGTCACTTCTCCAATGCTGGCTGCTCTTTCTCTTTTAATGCCTATGGTTGCATTAGCACTTTTGCACTTCAGTAGCACATTTGACTTACTGAGACTGTAGTCTGCTAAAGCTCCCAGGTTTGCAAATTCCTCAGCTAGTTTATAGGAAGTTACCTCAGTTTTGACCTGTCCAACATATAGCCCGTGGTCTGTTTGTGGCCTGCCAAAGGAATTCTGGCAGGCTGTGAAAAATGTAGAGGATATAAAAGAAAGCAAAGATGTAATGAATGCTTTGTCCATGCCCCAGTTAACCCACCATCCACTAGTCACTATTGTGCCACTCATGTAACCTGGAGGGTAGGTTGCCACTTTATCATATGACCTGCGCCAGCCAACCATCATTGCTCTGTCTCTCACCTGAGAGGATTGAGTGTCCTCTCTTTTTTCTGTTTTCAGTCATTACTGGCATTGAACAGGGACAAAGTGAGTGCAGTCACACACCAAGGCAGCTAATAGGATGGGACGAATGGCAGCAATTAGAAGGTTTCTTCCGCTCCCTTGATGTACAGCTGCCCTCCAAGTTACATGAGTGTCTGGCGCTCTCTCCAAGGTCAGACACTCAGCTCAGTATTTCTTAGTATGTGAACAGCTGCTGTGGAGACTCTTTTTTTTGGTTCTAACATTAAAGTTTTTGGGATGACTTTCTCAAACGGGTGATAAAAGGAATGGGAGATCAAATCAGAACACAGAGTTTAATCTGGAGTGGACAAATAGATACTTGTTTACTTACACAAGAGACAAAATATTGTGCCTTGTCTGCCTAGAAGTAATAGCTGTTCGGAAGGAATACAATCTTTGTTGCCATTTCGAATCAAAACATCCTGATATAAGCAAATTGGACTCCAATGAAAAACAAAGTAAAGGATCCAAAGTGTTGAAAAAATCTCAGTGAGGAACAATGATTTTTCTTTTTTTTTTTTTTTTTCTTTTTATTTTTTTTTATTTTTTTTAAATTTATTTATTTATTTAGCTTTTTACATTCATTTTCACAAATTTTTGGGTTCCAAATTTTCTCCCCTTTTCTCCCCTCCCCCACCCCAATACCCCAAGCAATCTAATTTTCCCTATCTCCAATCTGTCCTCTCTTCTGTCATCCCTCCCTTCCCTTGTCTCTATCTTCTCTTTTCTCCTGTAGGGCCAGATGATTTTCTATTCCTCATTAACTGTATGTCTTCTTTCCTAGTTGCAACAACAATACTAAACAATTGTTCCTAAAACTTTGAGTTCCAAGTTCTCCCCATCCCTCCCTCCCCACCCATTCCCTTTGGTACGGCAGGCAATTCATTATAGGCCATATCTGTGTAGCTTTGCAAATGACCTTCCTGATAGTCGTGTTGTGTAAGACTAACTGAATTGCCATCCCTCTTAACCTGCCCCTCATTGTTTCTCTTCTGTCCTTTGATCCTGTCCCTCCCCAAGTGTTGACTTTCAATTACTCCCTCCTCCCTTCCATCATCCCCCCCCCCCAATATCTCCTTCTCCCCCACTTTCTTATACTGTAAGATAGGTTTTCATACCAAAATGAGTGTGCATTACACTCCTTCGTTTAGTCAAATGTGATGAGGGTAAACTTTTGTTTGTTTGTTTGTTTGTTTGTTTTTTTTCCTCAGCTCTCCTCTTTTTCCCTCCACTAAAAACATCTCCTACTTGCCTCTTATATGACATATAGTTACCCCCTTCCATATCCCCCTCTTTCCTCTCACTACATTTCTCTCTCACCATTTACCTTAATTTCTTTTAAGGTATGGCCCCATCCTATTCAGTTCAATCTGTGCTCTCTGTCTCTGCATGTGAATGCATGTGTGTATGTGTGTGCATGCGTGTACATGTGTATGTGTGGTCCCACCAACCACCCAGATACTGAAAAGTTTTAAGAGTTAGAAATATTGTCCTTCCCTGTATGAATGCAAACAGTTCATTTCTGGTAAGTCCCTTAATACTTCTCCTTGCTGTTTACTTTTGCATGCTTCCTCTCATTCTTGTGTTTGAAAGTCAAATTTTCTTTTCGGCTCTGGTCTTTTCATTAAGAATGATTGAAAGTCCTCTGTTTCATTGAAAGACCATATTTTCCCTTGAAGTATTATACTCAGTTTAGCTGGGTAGGTGATTCTTGGTTTCAGTCCTAGTTCCTTTGCCTTCTGGAATATCCTATTCCACGCCCTTCAATCCCTTAATGTAGAAGCTGCTAGATCTTGGGTTATCCTGATTGTATTTCCACAGTACTGGAATTGTTTGTTTCTGGCTGCTTGCAAGATTTTTTCCTTGAGCTGGGAGTTCTGGAATTTGGCCACAATGTTCCTAGGAGTTTCTCTTTTTGGATCTCTTTCAGGTGGTGATCGATGGATTCTTTCAATACTTATTTTGCCCTCTGGTCCTAGAATGTCAGGGCAGTTTTCCTTGATAATTTCATGCAAGACGATGTCTAGGCTCTTTTTTTGATCATGGCTTTCAGGTAGTCCCATAATTTTTAAGTTGTCTCTCCTTGATCTATTTTCCAGGTCAGTTGTTTTTCCCATGAGATATTTCACATTCTCTTACATTTTTTCGTTCTTTTGGTTTTGTTTGGTGATTTCTTGGTTTCTCATAAAGTCATTAGACTCCATCTGTTCCATTCTAATTTTGAGAGAACTATTAAATTCAGTGAGCTTTTGAGCCTCTTTTTCCATTTGGCTCATTCTGCTTTTGAATGCATTCTTCTCCTCATTGGCTTTTTGAACCTCTTTTGCCAATTGAGTGAGCCTATTTTTCAAGGTGTTAATTTCCTCAGCATTTTTTGGGGTCTCCTTTACCAAGATATTGACCTTTTTTTTCATACTCTTCTTGCATCTTTGTCATTTCTCTTCCCAGTCTTTCCTCCACCTGTCTAACTTGCTTTTCAAAATCCTTTTTAAGGTCTTCCAAGGCCTGAGCCCACCCAACACCCCCCTGGGGTGTCTGGGGTACTGAGGCCCCACCCTCCACATCTTTCCCTGATGGGAAAAATACGTTCTCGTCCTCGCCATCAGATCCGAAGGTCGGGATCATTTGCATTTGTTGGAAAAAACTCTCTAAAGTCTTATTTTTCTTCCCCTTTCTAGGCATTTTCCCAGCCAGTTACTTGACTTCTGAGATTCCTTTCCACCCCCGCCTGGATCCGCCCAGCTAGTGCTTGGCCTCTGAGATTCAAATGCGCTTTCCCCCGGCAAGCTTTAGTTCTGGCTCAGGGGTGGGGGCAGGGTCGTCCCCTAAGCTTGGGCCCTCAGGGGCTTTCCGCAGAGACTTTCAGGAACGGAGCGGGTGGGGGCGGGGTGGGGGGCCCCACCTGCTGTGCTCAGCTCCCTTGGGGGTTTTATTCAGAGGCGTTCAGCAGTAGAGCAGGGTGGAGGCAGGGCCGTCTCCCCTGCTCGGCTCCCTCAGGTTGGAAAGACCTTCAGTATTGAAGATCCTACCTGCTGCTGGGGGATTCCTGAGTCCCGGGCCGTTGCCGCCTCAGCCGCCCGCCCACGCCTCTGCCTCCGCCGCTTCCTGCCCCCGTCTCTGCTGCCGCCGCTTCCTCCCGAGGGGGCCCGAGTCACGGAGACGCCCCGCTTCCCCTCTCCTTCAGCCCGGCTTTCTTTTTCACTGACCTGTAGCTTCTGTGAGCGGAGGGACTTTCCCGGCTGCCGGAGCTTCCCCCGGAGCTTTCCTCTCTGAAGTCTGCTCGGGTCAGCTTCTCTGGGTCGCGGCCAGGGGTGGGGGTGGGGTCCGCTTTCCGAGGTGCGATGGACCCCGGGGACGGCTTTCCAGGGTTCAGTGGAACGGAAATCTCTTCCCCTATGTTTATGCACCCCCTGCAGAGATTCAGAGTTTATGGGGATCTCCTTTTACCTCAATTCCATGGGTTGTGGGCTCGGAGCTCGTAAATGTGCGTCCTTCTACTCCACCATCTTGGCTCCGCCCCCGGAACAATGATTTTTCAAGAAATAAAACTCAAAATGTGGTGGCTACTAAGGTTAGTCTTCAGATTTCTAAAGAAATTATTTCAAGGGGAGGAGCCAAGATGGCGGAGTAGAAAGACTCACGTATGCTAAATCCAAACCCACAGCCCATATATTTCCTGCAAGAAGAACTCCCCACAAATTCTGGATCACTGCAAGGCATGCAGAAACACAGTGGAAAAGATTTCCATTCCAGAGAGCCCTGGAGAGCAGTCCCCAGGGGTCCGTTGCACTCCGGACAGCGGAGTCCACCCCTGTGTTGCCCTGGCCACGCGGCCCCAGAGGAGCAGATCCAAGTAGGCTTCAGGGATGGAACCTCTGGTGGCTGGGAAGGTCCCTCCATCCACAGACGCTACAGGTCAGTGAGAGAGACATCTGGGCTGGCTGAGAGGGGAATAGGGTGTCTCCGTGACTTGGGACCCCTCGGGAGGCAGCAGCAGAGGCAGTGGAAGAGGCAGCAACAGCAGCCTGGAACTCCCAGAGCAGCAGGCAGAAGTTCAGGGCCATTACTGAAGGTCTCTGCATAAACCCCCTGAGGGAACTAAGCCTGGGAGACTGCCCTGCCCCCACCCCAGCACCAGAACGTAAGCTCACATTGATTAGCAGCCATGCCTGCTGTGGAAAGGCCATTTGAATCTCAGACCCCAAGCACTAGCTGGGCGGATCTAGGTGGGGGTGGACAGGAATCTCAGAAGTCAAGTAACTGGCTGGGAAAATGCCTAGAAAAGGGAAGAAAAATAAGACTACAGAAAGCTACTTTGATGGGGTTCAGATGTTCCCACCTTTCAATTCTGATGACGAGGAACAATGCTTACCATCAGGGAAAGATGTGGAGGTTGGGGCCTCTGTATCCCAGACATCCCAGGTGGATGTCCGGTGGGCTCAGGCCATGGAAGAGCTCAAAAAGGATTTTGAAAATCAAGTTAGACAGGTGGAGGAAAAACTGGGAAGAGAAATGAGAGAGATGCAAGAAAAGCATGAAAAACGGGTCAATTCATTGGTAAAGGAGACCCAAAAAAATGCTGAGGAAAATAACACCTTGAAGAATAGGCTCACTCAATTGGCAAAAGAGGTTCAAAAAGCCAATGAGGAGAAGAATGCTTTCAAAAGCAGAATTAGCCAAATGGAAAAAGAGGTTCAAAAGCTCACTGAATTTAATAGTTCTCTCAAAATTAGAATGGAACAGATGGAGTCTAATGACTTTACGAGAAACCAAGAAATCACCAAACAAAACCAAAAGAATGAAAAAATGGAAGAGAATGTGAAATATCTCATTGGAAAAACAACTGACCTGGAAAATGGATCCAGGGGAGACAATTTAAAAATTATGGGACTACCTGAAAGCCATGATCAAAAAAAGAGCCTAGACATCATCTTCCAGGAAATTATCAAGGAAAACTGCCCTGATATTCTACAACCAGAGAGCAAAATAAGTATTGAAAGAATCCATCGATCACCACCTGAAAGAGATCCAAAAAGAGAAACTCCTAGGAACATTGTGGCCAAATTCCAGAATTCCCAGGTCAAGGAGAAAATATTGCAAGCAGCTAGAAAGAAACAATTCCAGTACTGTGGAAATACAATCAGGATAACCCAAGATCTAGCAGCTTCTACATTAAGGGATTGAAGGGCGTGGAATAGGATATTCCAGAAGTCAAAGGAACTAGGACTGAAACCAAGAATCACCTACCCAGCAAAACCGAGTAGAATACTTCAGGGGAAAAAATGGTCTTTCAATGAAACAGAGGACTTTCAAGCATTCTTGATGAAAAGACCAGAGCTGAAAAGAAAATTTGACTTTCAATCACAAGAATGAGAAGAAGCATGAAAAAGTAAACAGCAAAGAGAAGTCATAAGGGACTTACCAAAGGTGAACTGTTTACATTCCTACATGGAAAGACAATATTTGTAACTCTTAAAACTTTTCAATATCTGGGTAGTTGGTGGGACCACACACACACATACACACACACATGTACATGTGTGCACTCACACACACACATGCATGCACATACAGAGACACAGAGCACAGAGTGAATTGAATAGGATAGGACCATATCTTAAAAGAAATTAAGGTAAATGGTGAGAGAGAAATGTAGTGGGAGGAAAGAGGGTGAAATGGAATGGGGTAAATTATATCTCATTCAAGAGGCAAGTAGGAGACTTTTTAGTGGAGGGAAAAAGAGGAGAGCTGAGAAAAAAAAGACAATTAGTTTACCCTCATCACATTCGACTAAGGGAAGGAATAAAATGCACACTCATTTTGGTATGAAAACCTATCTTACAATACAGGAAAGTAGGGGAGAAGGAGATAAGCAAGGTGGGAGGTATGATGGAAGGGAGGGCAATGGGAGGAGGGAGCAATTTGAAGTCAACACTCTTGGGGAGGGACAGTATCAAAAGACAGAATAGAAACAATGCAGGGCAGGATAGGATGAAGGGAAATACAGTTAGTCTTACACAACACGACTATTATTGAAGTCATTTGCAAAACTACACAGATAGGGCCTATATTGAATTGCCTGCCTTCCCAAAGGGAATGGGTGGGGAGGGAGGGATGGGGAGAATTTGGAACTCAAAGTTTTAGGAACAAATGTTTAGTATTGTTGTTGCTACTAGGAAATAAGAAATACAGTTAATGGGGAATAGAAAGTCACCTGGCCCTACAGGACAAAAGAGAAGATGGGGACAAGAGAAGGGAGGGATGGTAGAAGAGAGGGCAGATTGGTGATAGGGGAAATTAGAATGCTCGGTGTATTGGGGTGGGGGGAGGGGATAAAAGGGGAGAAAATTTGGAACCCAAATTTTTGTGAAAATGAATGTAAAAAGTTAAATAAATTTATATTAAAAAAAAAGGCATTATTTCAAACCTGATTCAGGATTATGATGAACTGATGGTTGACAAGACGTGTAATCCTTTCCAGTAACTAAATGTAAACAGTAAGAAAACCAGAAAAAAGCATATTCAAACTTGTACTGCTTAGCAAAGTAATTTTTAAAATATTAATGTAATTTTATGATAAATAAAAATCTTGAGTATTAAGTAATTAATTGATATTAATTGAAATTTCCCCTTTTAAAAATATAGTTTATTTGCAAAATTGTTTAATCATTAATTATGCCTTTACTTGGAAAATGAGCTGCTACAGACCTCTCTGTGGCCTGAAGAAGTTTAACCCATTTTAATTTTGGCCCCTACCTAGAGCCAAGTTGTGCAGGACTGCCCTAGTCATTGAAAAAGTTAGGTCCCTTTTTAATTTTCTCCATTTTTCGCGTTTGTCTTCATTTCTTAGTGATGGAGTGTGCCACCTCGCCTCCTGCCAGAGAAGTGATGGACTTCACGTGCAAGATGAAAGTACATTTTTTTTGGATATGGCCAATTTGGAATTTATTTTGCTTCATTGTGTATTTTTTGTAAGGCTTTTTTATTATTGAATAGGGGAGTGGGGAGAGTACAAAGGGGGAGAGTTAATTGTTCATTATAAAATTATAAAAGAGTAAAATTTAAATAAAAAAACTGAACTGCTAATTTTAAGTTTCATACATATACATACGTGTGTACATACATGCTATGTGTGCAATTTAACAAGGTAGCAACAAAATTACTCTGCTTGTGTCCCCTCTTTACACCTTTTTTTTTGTTTCCTGTACATAATTTGTTTTAAATTGATGCTCTTTTAGAGGCAAAAATTATTACTATCCCCTAGTCCTCCCTTGGAAGAAATATAAATTGTACAATAAAATAAATGAACATATTGGCCATGTTTGAGAATGCATGTCTTTTTCTGTATCTCTATCCATTACTTCTGTCAACAGATAATTAGAAAAGATTTCTTTTGTTTTGGGACCAAATACTCTTTTTACCTGCTCTAAGTTTCTAGTACTCAGAGTGCTGTAAGCCTGATTTTTTAAAATACTTATTTTTCATATGAAGAAAAGTCATTTTTTAAGGCATAGAAATTAGGAGGCAGGGTCAGGACCTCTTGAGAATTAGAAAGTATAGGGTGGATAAAACCTAACACTGTTTGGAATGCAATAAATGCATAAAAGAAATTCCAAAGAGATTTGAAGAGGGGGAGTTCATCACTTTGCTAGCTGAATAATTATGAAAAGCTTTTTTTTTTTTCAGTCAAAGAAAAACAAAGTTTATTTAAGATACACCATATTGGGTAGATTCTTAAGGAGTCTGAACATTTGTGAAGTTTGTATTGACAAAGGGGCCAGATAAAATCTGAGCTGGATTGAATCTGAGAGCTCTCATGGAGGCAAGATGGAACTTATATATAGAAAGATTATGGGAAGGATCTAGGGGTGACCAAGTAGTCTGGGTTGGTGGGAGGGGTCTAGGGAGGGTCTTGATGGGAACAGATAATGGAGGGCTAGGCTAAGTCAACAGAAAAAGATTTGGGCATGAAAAGTCAAATCAAGTGGGAAGATTCAAGGGGAGTTCCCAGAGCCTGTACCTGTGCACATCGATCAATAAGTGGTGGACCTGAAGCCAGAAAGACCCAAGTTCAAATCCAGCCTCAGTTCAATCCAGGCTGTGACTTACTAAAGGTTAGAGAGACATAGTTTCTGAGTAATTAATCGTTATGTTAATTATGCTAGTACATAATTAATAATGGCACTCTCCAATACCAAAAACCCCTCATGGAACCCACTCAGTGCTTACATGCCCTTGGAAGACTAGATGTGCCTTATGATGCCAATCAACTGTGGTTAACAATTAATGACAAAAACGTTGTTTATCTTTCATTCCTGATGGAGGACCATGACATCAGTTTGATGCCATGACTTGCAAGGGAATTGGATCTAAGTGAGTTAGGGCTGGGCAAAGTCACCAGCCTTGATTTCTCTTCTGGAGCCATCTGGGTTCAGTGGTAAGATATAGATCAGGAAGAATGGAGATGGCCCTGTATGAAGTGGGAGACCTTGGCCTAATTTTTAAGCTGAGGCCTTTCCCAGGTCTTAGTTTGACTGAGGCATTGCTTATTCAGTGATTTAAAACTAGATAAGGAAGGAAGCAAAGAATGGCCTCTCTTACCTAGTTGTTTTTTTTTTTTTTTTAATTTAAATTTATTTATTTATCTTAAGTTTTCAGCATTCATTTCCACAAAATTTTGAGTTCCAAATTTTCTCTCCATCTCTCCCCTCCCCTCACTTCAGAACACCAAACATTCTAATTAAACCTACCACCAATCCGCCCTCCCTTCTAACATCCCTCCCTTCTCTTATTCCCATCTTCTCTCTTCTCCTGTAGGGCAAGATAAATTTCTATACCCCATTACCTATATTTCTTATTTCCCAGTTGTACGCAAGAACCATACTCAACAGTTGTTCCTAAAACTTTGAGTTTCAACTTCTCTTCCTTCCTCCCTCCCCACCCATCCCCATTGGGAAGGCAAGCAATTCAGTATAGGCTATATATGTGTAGTTTTGCAAATGACTTCCATAATAGTCATGTTGTTTAATACTGACTATATTTCCCTCTATCCTATCCTGCCCCCCATTTCTTCTGTTCTCTCTTTTGATCTTGTCCCTCCCCAAGACTGTTGACTTCTAATTGCTCCCTTCTCCCATTGCCCTCCCATCATCCCCCCCACCCTGCTTATCCCCTTCTACCTCACTTTCCTGTATTGTAAGATAGGTTTTCATACCAAAATGAGTGTGCTTTTTATTCCTACCTTGAGCCAAATGTGATGAGAGTAAGCTTCACGTTTTCCCTTTCACCTCTCCCCTTTTCCCTCCATTGAATAGTCTTTTTCTTGCCTCTTTTATGAGAGATAATTTGCCCCATTCCATTTCTCCCTTTCTCCTCCCAATATATTCCTCTCTCACCCCTTAATTTTATTTCTTTAGATATGATCCCTTCCTATTCAACTCACCCTGTGCTCTCTGTCTCTCTGTGTGTGTATAATCCCACCAACTACCTAGATACTGAAAGAAGTTTCAAGAGTTACAAATATTGTCTTTCTATGTAGGAATGTAAACAGTTCAAGTATAGTAAGTCCCTTATGATTTCTCTTTCCTGTTTACCTTTTCATGCTTCTCTTTGATTCTTGTGTTTGAAAGTCAGATTTTCTTTTCAGCTCTGGTCTTTTCATCAAGAATGCTTGAAAGTCCTCTATTTCACTGAAAGACCATTTTTCCCCCTGAAGTATTGTACTCATTTTTGCTGGGTAGGTGATTCTTGGTTTTATTCCTAGTTCTTTTGACTTCTGGAATATCATATTCCATGCCCTTCGATCCCTTAATGTAGAAGCTGCTAGATCCTGTGTTATCCTGATTGTATTTCCGTAGTACTTGAATTGTTTCTTTCTAACTGCTTGCAATATTTTCTCCTTGACCTGGGAAACTGAAATTTTGGCACAATGTTCCTAGGAGTTTCTTTTTTTTAGATCTCTTTCAGGAGGTCATCAGTGCATTCTTTCAATATTTATTTTGTCCCCTGGTTCTAGAATATCAGGGCAGTTTTCCTTGATTAATTTTATGAAAGATGATGTCTAGACTCTTTTTGATAATGGATTTCAGGTAGTCCCATAATATTTAAATTGTCTCTCCTGGATCTATTTTCCAGGTCAGTTGTTTTTCCAATGAGATATTTCACATTCTCTTCCATTTTTTCATTCTTTTGGTTTTGTTTTGTGATTTCTTAGTTTCTCATAAAACCATTATCCTCCATCTGTTCCATTCTAATTTTTAAAGAACTATTTTCTTCAGTGAACTTTTGAACCTCTTTTTCCATTTGGCGAATTCTGCTTTTGAAAGCATTCTTGTCCTCGTTGGCTTTTTGAACCTTTTTTTGTCAATTGTGTTAGCCTATTTTTAAAAGTGTTATAGTCATCAGCATTTTTTTGGGTCTCCTTTAGCAAGGTGTTGACCCGCTTTTCATGCTTTTCTTGCATCTCTCTCATTTCTCTTCCCAATTTTTTCTCCACCTCTCTTATTTGATTTTCAAAATCCTTTTTTGTGCTCTTCCATAGTCTGAGACCATTGAATATTTATTTTGAATGTTTGGGATGCAGAAGCCTTGACTTTTATGTCTTTCCCTGATGGTAAGCATTGTTGTTCCTCACCTGAAGGAATGGGAGAAGATGTTTGTTCACCAAGAAAGTGATCGTCTATAGTATTATTTTTTTTCCTGTTTTTGGGCATTTTCTCAACCAGTTACTTGACTTTTGGGTTCTTTGTCAAGAGTAGGGTATGCTCTGGGGATCTGTAAGATCTCAGTTCCTCTAAGGTGGCACAATCAAGCCTGTACACTGGTCTGGGTGCAACCAGAAATTTTTGTGCCCAGAATATGTGAGTAGTAGAATTTCTTCTCCACAACCACCTGGCCTGCAGTTCCACCAAGCCAGTACTGGGGGTGAGATTTAGATAAGCTGCTTAATTCCCCCAGGAGGTTTAGGTGGGGGCAGGGCCACCACAGAGGGCTCATTTCCCCCAGGAGCTTTATGATGAGGCCTGGATACAGGCTGCTGCCTGCCTTGGGAGCCCCAGCCCACTGCTGCCTCTGCTGCTGCCACCTGAGGCTGAAGCTATGGAGACATGCTGCTCTCTTCTTGGCCAGCTGAAAAAACCTTCTTACTGACCTTTGGCGCCTGTGGGTTGAGGGATCTGCACTGCTGCTGGGGATTCTGTCCCTGAAGCCTGCTTGGTCCTGCTCCTCCTGGTGCCAGACCTTTCCTCTCTGCCTTTCAGGACACCCTGGGCTAGAAATCTCTTCCACTCTATTGTTCTGTGGCTTCTGCTGCTCTTGAATTTGTTGACAGTCTTTCTTTACAGGTATTTTATGGACTGTGGGGGAAGAACTAGTATATGTGCATTTTTCTGTGAAAAACTTCTTACAGGAGATAACACCTGAGGCCATCCTTAAAGAGAAAAGCTTTCTTCAAAAGCAGTGGATTGTAGAGGGGAGTTGCTCCAAACTTGGCATTGGCAAGGGATGTTTGCACTTGAGATGATAATACCAGACATTACAAGTTTCTGGGTTTAGCAAGAACATCAAAATAGTGTTTGAAATTACCTTTCAAATAAGCTTTCCCAGTTTCCTTATTATTTAAAATATGTTTTCCTTCCATTTTTTTGAGAGGAACAAAACCCCAACTGTTTTTGCCATTGGATATATGTCCAGGTCTCTACAGAATAGATAAAATGCTTTCCACAGCTATGCAAACACTCTGATGAATAATACACTGCTTACAAAACCGGCTTTATTTCACTTGACAAAAAAATGTGGAGCACTGAGGGCTTGTACCTCTCCCTTCCTAGTAGAAATGACTTTCCTCTCTTCCTCATGGTTGATTCCAGAGTTTAGGTCCCCTAGTGAGGAAAAAGCAGCCAGGAGTTGCTAAGAGATGTGACTCTTCCCCCTCCTTTGAATCCAGTCTTTCCAATTAATGGCCAAGAGAAGAGACAGATCTTCAAAACTATACATCTCATATATCTGTACAACTCATTTCTTTTGGATCCTATGACTTAGATGGAATCCCTTTTCTGGTATAAGATGGATGAGGTCTCAGAGGTCCCTTCCAACTCAAATATTATGTGATTCAAGCAAAATTAAGCCTGGAGGCTTAGGGCTAGAGTGGAGCAGTTTGTGTCTTGTTTTTGTTTTTTTTCACTTGCATGCAATCCATTGTGGGCGGTAGTGGTTCTGAATGTGTAGGTGAGTTGACTCTTGTGTGATTGCACCTGGTGTGTCTGGAAGCAAACTGTGCTCTTTAGAAATTCGGAAACTAGATGCAGATTAAGGAAAGAGAATACCACTATGGAATAGCATTCTTTTTCTAGAACCATCCATGTGGACCCCTTGAAAACACAGACTGCTGGTGCTTTCTTTGTGGCAACTAAATTGAATTTGCTTTTTGTTTTCCTGAGGAGAGTGCATTTTATTAGGGATGACAATAACATTTTCTTCCCCTTTGCTTGTTTGTAAGAAAGAGTAGGTTTCATTCCACAGAGAGGCTTAAACTTGTCATTTATCATAAATAGAAGATTATTTTATTAATAAAAATGTTTAACAACCACCTCTTAGGGAGGGAGAAGGGAATGTATTTGATACACTTTTCAATTTACTCTCCGTTATTAACTCACCCCACCCCTCAATTGCTTTAAGTCCTGATAGTCAGCAGAACAAGATGTAAGTGCCCAGGAGTGAAAATTTTAATATGGGTTTAATATGGGTTAATCAGCATCCCTGATTAAGGATAATCTCTTGTGGATTCTGTCTAGTCCCTCTGTTTCTCTGGACCTCAGATTTGTTGTCCCTAAACTGAGTTAGACAAGGGGACTCTAAAGTCTGAAATTTTTCACGTGAGAACATGAATTAAATCTGCAGATACTATAGCAGCTTGACTATAATGAACATAAGTTTCTACTTTCATTGCTATTAGCTTTAGCAGCTTTGATTAAGGTAAACAGTTAGGAGTCTCAGAAATTCAATGACTTTGCCTCACTCTGCTTCCTGATTTGCTAACTGGGAGCTATGAAATCATCCCCAATCTGAGTAGCAATGGAAAGAAGCAGCCAGGGATCCAGGTGGCCTACAAGTTGTGTAGATACTCTGTGTGAAGTTGCTGATTGCAACATCTATTGTACTTCACAGGTGGGTGTTAATGATACTGAGATTGAGCTACAAAGTGGAGCACAGTTGAGCCCATTTTATTAAAGGTGCTTAGCTTTTCTTTTGTTCCTGTCTAATAATTATAATAGCTAATATTTATATAGAGCTTTAAGGTTTTGCAAAGCTCTTTGCCTATGTTACATCATTTGATTCTCAAAACAATTTTATGAGGTAGGTCTATTATAATCTCTATTTTAAAGATGAGGAAACTTAAGCTTAGAGGCTGTAGCTTGCCCGGGAATCATATAGCTAATAAGTATTTGAGATTGGATTGGATCTTTCTGCCTCCGAGTCCAGTACTCTATCCACTAGGCCACCTAGCGGACCCTAGATGAAAGTCCATCAATAGATTTTAAGGGATCCTTGAACTTGAGTGGGGGAAAATTTGCTTCTTTGTATCAATATAATTGGTTTCCTTGGTAATCTTGTGTATTTTATACATTTAAAACATTATTCTGAGGTGTCCACAGGCTTCACTAGTCTCCCAAAGTGGCCCGTAACACAAAAAATGATTAAGAACCTTTGGACTAGACTTTCATAGAATCATAGATCTAGAAAGAGTGTGAAAAAACCGTAAAGCCCAATCTGCTTCATTCTACAGACCCCAGTGAGGGGAGGTGACTGGTGGGAGATAACAATAGTGGGTAATAGATATAGGATTAAAACCCTGGTCTCTTGAATCCTAATGGGGCAATATTACATGCCCCGCTACCGTAAGGACTGCTTTGACCTTCGCACAATGGTGGGTTTTTATTTGTATGTACAGTGAAATGCAGTGCAAAGGTACAGTGGTATATTGTTGATTTTTAGGGGGGTGAAATAGGATTTTAGGAAGGATTCCATTCTTTTTCTAGAACAGGACTATATAGGGCCAGAGAGCTAGAAAAATAATTGGACTGGTGAGGATTTGCACTGAAATTTTGGTAAAGAGAGATAACACTTAAAGGTGGGGGTGGGGGATAAGGTTCTTTTATGTTATATGGGGCTTTCATACCCTCCCACCCCCCATTTCAGTTATTCCCTAGCTGATTTTGAGCAGCTAGTTAGGATCAGCATTAAATTACGGCAGATTCTCTTGTGGCTATTGGGCAGGAAAGGTATTATTTTGGGAGGATTTTTTCTATTCTCTTAGAAATTACTTGAAACAGATTGATGTGCAGTGTTAGCCTATAGCAGTGTGTGTGTGTGTGTGTGTGTGCGTGTGTGCACTCACGCACGCGTTTGCGCTTATGCTAATGGTGTAGAAAAGGGATGTATCAGTAGCATCATATACTTCTCCTTTCTGGTGGCCTCTCCATGTATTATATTCATGACAAATGGAATGCAGTCATGTGGAGACCATGGTGTTAAATGAAATAGAACTTTTCTTAAATTGAAGAGGCCAATCTGGCATCTGAATTTTCTGTGTTAATGTCACAGAGTGGTGTGGGGAAATAAAGCATTGGCCATGGAATCAACTGTCCTAGTTTGTATCATCTGATTTCCTAAAGGTGGGACTTAAGGCAAAAAACTCCCTGGTCCTCACTTTCCTCTTTGCTAAAATGGGTATAATGATACATATCCATCCCAGAGTCCAGTGGCTCTCTAAGTCTGCTTGGAGGATTTAACTCCACCCCTCAGCAGTCCTTTCTTCTTTTCCTTCCCAGATCTAGGGAGTTTAGAATCCCAAGGAATGCTCCATCAATCTAAGAACTGAAGCAGACCTTAGGAGCAGGAACTAAGGTTAATTCTGTCTCCTACTTTTGGTTTAACTGTGTAAATTAACTGTGTAAATCCTCTCTTCTGCTGTGAGGGAGGAGGCCAGGGCAATCAGTGTCTTTATTGCATCCATTCTCCATTTTGGGCATCGAAGTTCATGGCCTTAGGTCTAAATGGCATGTTCAAACTACCTCCTCCCACCCCCCAGCCCCATTCTGATGACCCTTACATCTCCATAGTCCCATTCCAGCCCACTTTACTCATTCCTAGCCTATTCCTTTGTGCCTTTTGGAATCACAATGGTTCATAAATTCTCTTACATATTTTGTAACCTCTTCCATTGGTAGCTGCTTCTTCTCTTACTCCTAACAACGAATTGAGATGGAGTGGACACATTTCTTGCTCTTTACTGCTAATTTCAGTTAATGTCTCTACCATCATCCCATCACTTTTGCTCTTTGGAGTATCTCATCTTTTATGCCATCTGCCCATACCAACCTGTCAACATTCTACTTGCTTTCATTTGCCATCCTGATTTTAATACTTGAATGAGGGTCTTCTTTTCAATCTCATGCCCTGCAGATGTAAGTATTCTGTTGCTAAGCCTTCAGCGGAAGGTGTGTGACCACAGAATTCCTTGAGGTTCTTCTTTACTCTAACATCCTTTCTCTGACCCCACTTCAGACAGGCACCGTGACCATACCTCAGACAACACCATCTCCAGGAATTGCACTGCTAATAAGCTGTAAGTTTGAAATTCCATTCTTTGATTACAATATCTTCTCCCACTTTGCCCCTCTGTTAATCTCACTGAATCTCCTCTTTGCCCTTATTTTGACTTTTAGATCCCTCCATTCATACCAGTTCTCTCTCTTCTACTCTGTTTTTGCTTTCTTTTAGTAACCTATAAGACTTCTTAACCTGAGGTCCACAGATTTCAGGGAATCTGGGAACTTTGATGGGAAAAATTGCATTTTTATGTTCACTAATATCTAAAATTTGGTATCCTCACTATTTAAAAAGATTCTGAAAAGGGTCCATTGACTTTTCTATGACTGTCAAAAGCCAATCAGTCAATAAATATTATTTATTAGATTCTTACTATGTGTCAAGTACTGGGGACACAAAAAGGGGAAAATGATAGTCCCTGCCCTCAAAGAGTTTATAGTCTAATGGGGGAGCAAACAAGCAAGCAAATATATACAACAAATTATATACAGGGTATATAACTAAATTATGTTATTTATAGTGAATAAATAAATAAAATTAAAACAGGGAAGGCACTAGAATTAAGAGGGGTTGGGAAAGCCTTCCCATAGAAGGTGGGATTTTAGTTGATCCTTAAAGGAAGCCAGTTGGTGGAACTGATGAGGAAGAGCATTCCAGGTATGGGGGTAGGTGGGCTAAATGCTCTGAGATGAAAGATGGGGTGTCTTGTTCATGTAATAGCAAGAGCTCCAGCATCATCTGATCAAAGACTATGTGGTAGGGAGTAAGGTGTAAAGAATAGTTGAAGGGGCAGAGGGGGCCAGGCTACGAAGAGTTTTGAATGCCAAAGAGAGGATTTTATGTTTTATCCTGGAGGCATTAGGGGTCTCTGGAGTTTCTTGAGTGTGTGGGTGTGCAGGTGTCATGGCCAGACCTGCACTTTAGGAAGATGACTTTGGTAACTGAATGGGAGAATGGGCTGGAGTGAGGAGAGACTTGAGACAGGCAGACCCACCAAGAGGTTATTGAAAAGATCCAGTTGGGAGGTGATGAGGGTCTGCACCAGGGCAGTGGCAGTATCAGAGGAAAGAAGACAGCATGTATGGGGGATGTTGCAAAAGTGAAGTTTACAGGCCTTTGGATCTTGACTATGGGAAGCTGAGAGATAGTGAGGAGACCAGCAAGACTCTTAGGTTGGGAGCCTGAGGGACTGGGAAGATGGTGTCACCCTCTACAATAATAGGGAATATAGGAAGGTCCATGGCACAAAAAAAGGTTAAGATTCCTGTTCTAGATCCAGCCTAGACACCACCATCCCCTTTAATATTATTTTTATTTGTTTTCAGTGTTCTACAATCCCTTCCATATATCTTAAATTTTTCTCCTCCTTCCCTTCTTTCCCCCCTACTTCCCCACTCCCTCCCTGAGATGGCAAACAGTTTTGTATAGGTTCTACACATACATTCCTATTAAATACATTTTCACCTTAGTCATGTCGCATAGGAGAATTAAAATGAGTGAGAGATCATAAAACAAACCAAAACATAATACAAAAGAAAATGATCTTCATTCTGCGATTGAATTCCATAGTTCTTTCCCTGGATTGGAAGGCATTTTGCATTAAGAGACCATTGAGAATTATTTAAGTCCTTGCATTGCAATGAAGTACGAAGTCTACCAGAAAAATTCCTCACACACTGTGATTGTTACTGTGTACAAAGTTCTCCTGGTTCTGCTCCTTTCACTCAGCATCAGTTCATATAAGTCTTTCCAGGCCTCTCTGAAGTGTTCCTGTTCATCATTTCTTATAGTACAATAGTATTACATTACATTTATATACCACATTTCCCAGTTGATGGGCATCCCCTTTATTTCCAGTTTTTGGTCACCACAAAGAGAGCTGCTATAAATGTTTTTGTCATCCTGTTTAATGTTAAACTAGATGCTAATGTAGAGTCCCTTGTCATGGGCTCTTTGCAAGGAACTTGTGAATCCCCATTCCTGCATAACACCCACTCCTCAACTGATTTTCCTACTTCTTTTCCAGCAACTGATTTATTTTACCCACTATCAGTTTATGGTACTTGACTTCTGTGCCTCCTGACTACTAGAATTTCAGTCAAGACGACTTGAATTCAAATACTGCTTCTGATGCTTACCTTATGGGGCCACTTAACCTTTCTGTGCCTCAGTTTCCCCAGAGCTAAAATGAGGGGGTTGGAATTGATGGTCTTTCTAGTTCTAACTCTATCATCCTCAATCCTACAAAAGCCTTCTCTTTTCACTTGTATTTTCTCCAACCACTGCCCAGTCTTTTGCTTCCCTGTCAGTGCGACATTCCTTGTACACTTAAGTGCAAGTCATGTCATCATTTCTCTAATGGCATGGTCTTCTTCAGCAATGAAGGACAAACCCAACAACAACATTCCTTGGCAAATGTTGTTTATCGTTTCCTTACTGTCTACTTTTCTTCAGTCTCTGGAAGCTGGATCTATGCACCACTCTATAACCTCTCTCTAAGGTTCATAGTGAGTCATTGATCCCTAATGTCATCTTTGGCCTCTTTTTTTTTTTTTTTATCAGGATTCTATCCTCATAACCTGTTTAGAACTTTTGACTGCCGTCTTTTCTATTGAGTGGCCAGAGTCTATTTCTTTCTGTTCTTTTCAAAGACAGAGAATCTCTTAGTTCTCTCTCCTCCCAACACTTAGAGCAGGGATGGAAGTTCAGACACTGATCCTTTGTTGACTTCCTTACCTTGTAATGTGGGCATTCTCAAGAGCCTGACCTTGGCATTCTTATTTTCTCTGTTTACCCTGCCTAACTTGGCAGTCTTATTCATTCCATGCTTTAAATAGCTATCTTCAAGTACTTGAGTCTCTAAGTCATATCCAACCCTTTGTGATCCCATTTTGGGGTTTTCTTGGTAAACTTACTGGAGTAGTTTACCATTTCCTCTTCTAGCTCATTTGACAGATAAGGAAATGAAGGCAAACAGAGTTAAGTGACTTGTCCAGGGTCACACAGCTAGTACGTGGCTGAGGATGGATTGGAATTCATAAAGATGAGTCTTCCTGATGCCAAGGCCAGGGCACCATTATGCCACCTAAGTGCTGATAAAGCCCCTCATTACAGCTGCTTCCAGGCCAGATCTACCTGAATATGCTGCTGGCACCTCGAACTTTGGTACTAATTGGAACTCATTATCTCCACCCCAAACTGATTGGTGGCATCTCCATTCACCTGCTCTTCCATGTTCAGAATCTTGAGGTTTTCTTTCACTTTTCTCTTCCCTTTGCTTCATATCCAATCAATTAGAAGATACCATAGCCACAGTCTATGTGATATCTTTCATATCCATTTCCTCATTTTACCTTTTGTCTTGTAATTTTGTTTTCTAATTGTAGACTTCCTTCTGCAGTCTAGACAGACTTGTGGAAGGAAGAGGGAAGTGAAATCCAAAGAGAACTGTAGCCTGTGAAAGCATAAGGTTTTACAGGGTATGAGAGCAGACTGGAATGCAGGCAGAGGGATAATCTCCCCAGCTATAGATGAATGGTTTGGTGGTAAGTCAAAAAAACCCCAAAAAACAGATGAAATTTGTCCACTGGTAGCAGTAGGGATTTATTAGTTTTGCCATCCTGGGATCTGAAGTGTTCCATGGCTTCCATGATATTGGTGCCTTCTTTCACCTGACCAAGGACCACAAGTTTCCCATTCAATCAATCATATCCAGCAGTACAGATGAAAAAAACTGGGAGTCATTTGTGTTGGGTTCTGTATTTGCCATGGACAAGATACCAGGGCAAAGTTCTCATCCAGAGATTTCTCCCTATAGATAGCATTAGGTTGATTGATGATGGTCTGTGTCTTTGCTGAGGCTATTTATTTCCTATGCATGTGTGCCCTTTTCTTCCCCTTCCCCTTAATCTGGTGAATTCTGAGTCATGCTTTAAAGCCTGACTCAAATGCCACCTTCTTAGGAAACATTTCCCTGTTTTTCCCAGTCATTGATATGTGTTCCCCTCCCTAACCTCTTTATCATAGCACTTAAAAAGTTTTTAATTTTAATTAATGTCTTTGGTTTTTATATGCATCTTTATTCTGAATATATTCATCCCCTTTCTTCTACTCAAAGTTTTATTGCTTGCAACAAAGAATTTTTTTAAAAAGAAAAAATGAGGCAGTTCATCAAAACTAAACCAACATATCTGTTGAGTCTGCAAGCAGAGGGGGAGTGTTCCCCACCCTTATTCCCTGTAACATTCCACACCTCTGCAAAAGGAGATTCGTCTAATGTGCTTCTAAGATATTATGTATTAGGGTGATCTGTATTGATGTCTTATCTTTTTTCTAGACCAGAGATTCATAACTTAGAATCTGTGAACTAAAAATAAACATTTTTATAATTGTATTTCAACATAATGGGTTTCCTTTGTAATTTTATGTATTTTATTTTATTCATTAAAAAGCGATATCCTGAGAAGGGTCCCTATAAGGATATTTTGCTGTTTTTATTTAATATAGTCAAGTGCCTCTGATTGAATCTTGCCTTTATCAATCAAGAATCTTTACCAGGAGTAAAGTACAGAGATAAGAGTTTCTTTAACTAGAAACAGTATATGTATATGTATTACTAGTTATTGTAATGTGATTAAAGATCATCCCCATTCATTAATGGGCCTGCCTATTAAGGACAGTTTGATTAGGGAAGATTTGTGGGAAGGCCCAAGCCTTTTGTTAATGAGACACAGGTTCTCAAGTGTTGTGATGCCCTCTGGCTCTAAAAATGGTGTAAATACTCTGAGTTGAGGTTTTATTTTGGGGCTTAGTTTTTGTAAGAAAGTTTAAGTGCCAGAAGAGGACTCTGGGAAGTCGCTTTAAGAAGACTCCTGGCTTTGAAACCCAGATGTCAGTGCTTTCCTCTCTGGTAACTATGATCAGCTAGCTGGACTGTCTGTTGACTTCAGGCAGAGGAAGCCATGTCTGTTGATCTTTGATTTATCTGTATTTTCTTTGAAGTTCAGGGTGCTGACTCCTCTGAACTAGGTGAATGATATTTGTGTTTGGTTAAAGGAATGATACATATGCTTGATTAAAATGATTGTTAACCCCTTGAAAGTTATTTTCCTTTTATGAATGCAGATCTAAGAACCTGTGATAGCAGCCCCCTCCCCGTATATGTTGGGTTGCTTACTGATACAGCTTCCTATGACATGCACTAGATTGTAAACTCACTGAGGTCAGAACATCTTATTTCAGTTTGGGACATCCTTCCTGCCCCTCCCCTCCACCCTACTACCAACCACAGGAGTAAGTGTTTGCTGTATTTATATTTTGTTTTACTACTCCCTGGAAGGGCTATTGGGAGGATCAAATGGAAATGCTTTTGGAAGTTAATTAAGGATGAAGAACTAGGAGAATCTTGGCTTCAGATCTGTAATCACCCTGTTCTGATAGCATGGTGGAATGTTGTGACTTTGTGCTGTTATTGTTGTTTGTTTTATGCTTTCTGTTACTTTTGCCTTGGCAAAAAAGTCTCAATTTCTAGATTATTCTAGTTAGTTTGGAAAGCAGAAGTTTTACTTTTCTAACGAGGCTGAGAACAAGAAGAAGATTGTCTTTCTCATCAGTAGTCCTTGTCTAAGCCTGACTGGTTCACTTTTGAGGTTTGGGTTGGAGTAGTATGTGCTGGTAAATACATGGAGGGGACAGTCTTTGAGATTTAGCTTTCATTGTTAACATTTTCTCTGTCACCTTGTTAAGTCTAGACAGTCAACACAACAGTAAATATAAAGCCCTGGTTTGCAGCATTTAAGGATTTCAGAGGTGTAAACACTTACAATTAAAATCTGAGAGTCTGTTCAAGTTGTGTCCAGCACTCCCCTGAGTTGGGCCTCCCCTGTGATTTAGGCTGATTAAATCAGAAAGTCCGGTCAAATACTATCAATAAATATATCCACAAGCATTTATAAGTGCCTACTATTGCTCATAGGCACTAAGCACAGAAATTTAGAAGCCAAAGTGGCCTTGTCCTTAAGGATCGTATAGTCTAATGGAGAAGACAAGGAGGGTGACAAATGGGACCTCTTGCAAAGGTAGGTAGTGAGTGAGCTGAGCCTGGAAGACAAGGGTGGATGAAGTGGTTTCCCAACAAAGAAGTAAACCCCTAGTGTGAACGCTACCTCATCATAGTGACATGTTCATTTTTAGTTTTCATGTGATCTATGAACTTCTTCTTTTCTTCTCTCTTATACACTCTGATTTTCAACAGAATTCAGCTCAAACACTTCTCACATATCCTTCTCACCTTTTCACGCCCACCCCCCTTTCCCCAGCTAGTATCTCTCCTAAATTTTCCTTGAGTTTATTTTGTGTCTTTTTGGATGCTATATGTATATATGTTGTTCTGCCCTAGAATATGAACTCCTTTAGGATAGGCTGTTTCATTTTTGTCCTGGTATTCCTAAGACCTAGCACAATACTTGGAATATGGTAGGAGCTTAATATATGCTTGTTGATTGAATGTAGCATTCAGCCTCGAGAATCTTAACCTCTACCTTTTGAGACCTCCATGTACCATTTTTCACCTTGGCTCACCTGTGTTTATACATTGTGATAACATGTTTAATTGGGGTGGTCAGAGTTGTATTTTGTGACACTTATGAATTCTTTTTACCTCTCCCCCCCTTGTCTCCTCTAGCCTTCCCATGGTTTGGCATGGACATTGGTGGAACACTGGTTAAATTGGTCTACTTTGAACCAAAAGACATTACAGCAGAGGAGGAGCAAGAGGAAGTGGAGAATTTGAAGAGCATAAGGAAGTACTTGACTTCTAACACAGCTTACGGGAAAACTGGGATCCGAGACGTGCATCTGGAGCTCAAGAACCTGACCATGTGTGGGCGGACAGGCAACTTGCACTTCATCCGATTCCCTAGTTGTGCCATGCACAGGTTCATTCAGATGGGGAGTGAAAAGAACTTCTCCAGTCTTCATACAACCCTCTGTGCCACAGGAGGTGGGGCTTTCAAATTCGAAGAGGATTTTAGAATGGTATGTGGGGGTTGCTTTAAAAAATTTTTTTTTCTTTTTGACCCTGAACTGTGATTTCACTGGTGTGGGAAACTCTTGGGGAGAACAAAAAATAGGCATTTTTTCTACTATTTTTACAACTATTTGACAGTTTTCTGGCCTGGAACATCATACAGAGGTGGCTGACTTGTTTTCGGTTGCCCAGGCAGTCTGTATCTGAGGTAGAATTAAGCTCAGGTCTGTCTCTGAGACCAGCTTTAATTACCATTCTAATTCATTCTTATTTTGTTAAAATGGAAAAAGCATAAATGATCTTGACACATCTTTTTATTTTTTTTTTAACTTGCACATTAGTCATGTTGTAAAGAAAAATTAGAACCAGTGGGATGAACCACGAGAAAGAAGAAACTAAACAAAACAAAACAGAGAGAGAGCAAATAGTGTGTTTCAATCTGCATCACGTCTGTAGTTCTTTCTCTAGATGTGAATAACGTTTTCCATCATGAGCTTTTCAGACTTGTCTTAGAACCTTGTGTTGCTGAGAAGAGCTAAGTCTATCAAAGTTGGTCATCACACAACTTGGCTGTTCTCCTGTTTCTGTTCCCCTCAGTCAGCATCAGTTCATATAAGTGTTTCCAGGTTTTTCTCAAGTCTGCCAGCTCATCATTTCTCATAGCACAATAGTATTCTATTATATTCATATACCGCAACTTGTTCAGTCATTCCCCTATTGATGGACATCCCCTCAATTTCCAGTTCTTGGCCACCACATAAAAGAACTGCTATAAATGTTTTTGTACATGTGACTCCTTTTCCCATTTTTATGATCTCTTTTATGATCTTTTAGTTCAGCAAACTAAACTGCTAATCAAATTAATCTATTGCTAAAAAACGTTTGCTTTCAGAGCATATTTTAGTGCTGCATCTCACTTACATCATTGAACGTTATTAAAAGTAGCTGCTGTTCAAGTTTTATAGGTTGTCAAATGAGGGCCACAGATCTTATGATGAGCCCATTACAAGCTGCTGGAAGAATGCCAAGTGGTTTCCCATAATTTCTTACAGGTCTATAACATTCTGAATACTGACAGCACTTTTTGAGACCATCTTATTCAGGGGTTCTTAACTTGGGGGTCGTGAACTTGGTTTTGAAAGTAATTTAATAACTATATTACAATATGATTGGTTTCCTTTGTGTTCTTATATATTAATTTTATTCATTTAGAAATAGTATTCTGAGAAGGGGCACTTAAACTTTTCCAGAATACTCCCCAAAGAGTCCATGACCCAAAACAGGTTAAGAACCCCTGCACTAGTCTAACTTTTTTTTAAAGATGAGAAAGCTGAGGCTCAGAAGAGAGAGTAAGGTCACATAGCTCACTATTAAAAGGAAAGAAGACTAGATCCTCTGACTTCTAGACTTATTCTCATTACATTAAATTTCATCCATGAATTTCAGTCCTTGACTAAAATGAAATATTTAATTATCTAAAGTTCTCCCTCTCTGTTGTCAGGATTCTTGAATAATACTTGATTCATGGTGAATAGAAAATTCCATGATGTGGTTAATAACCTGTACTGGGGCAGATACCTTTTTTTTTTAAACTGTTTAGCTGTTTCATTTTAAAATATAACAAAATTTTATCTAAAAAATGTTAAAAAAAAAAAATTTCTTAACTCCAGAAGCTGTACAAAAACAGTAGCAGGCAGGATTTGGCCCTCAGGCCTGGTTTGCTGACCTCTCATCCTGAGCTAACACTTTTTTGCCCATCTGGATGCAAAATGTTCTCTCAGATGAAGAGTTATGAGGTAGGACAAAGATATCCATACGTCCCTATTGGTTTAGCAGTTGGTTTGCTTTTGAGGAACCATTATGGTGTCCTGAAATGAACGTTAGACTTGTAGATGGAGGGTCTGGGTCTGAATCTCCATGATGCCACTTAATCCCTATGGGATTTTGAGCAGTTGGTTCATCTTCTTAAAGGTCTCTCCTGTCTTTTGGTGGAAGTAGCAGTGATAAAAGTTGGCATTGAAGTCAGTTCCCTCATATATAAAAAATGAAATGTTTGCCCTGGATAATATCTAAAGGGTCTTTTAGTACTAAATTTAAACTATGATGAAGTCATTGTCCTTGTGGGCAGATATTTATATACTTCAACCTTGGAATCTGAAACCTATTTGCAAATAGGTTGGGTTCCAGAACTTTGTAAATACGTTGTTTGGAATTCAGTGTTCCAAATGCTGGTTAAGCTTCTAAGCCAGTTCGTGTCAGCATCTTTACTCCGTAATATAGCTGGTATTAATTCAGCATGTTACTGGTTAAAGGAACTTTAGTTGGGTTGACTGGAAAGAATGCTGAGCTAGGAATCAAGGGACTGAAGCTTTAATCAAGGCTGTTTTATTAAACCAGTTGTGTGCCTTGGGCAAGAGGAAATTGAACCTGTGTCCTAATTTCCTGGTCTTCCTCATGGTTACAGTCTTGCCCTGTGCTGCCTCATCTTCAATGGCTTTCCCTGGGATAAGAAGAAATAAGAGCTAAGGAGGTGCTTGGAGGAGGAAAGAAACATAGAAATGGACAAGATCTAGAGTTGGGAGAGGGGCTGGGGAAATTCTAGCTTATGTCACATACCTTGTACTAGGACACCTAAAGCACTGATCCAAACCTAAAACTTGGTTTACAAGTTTAGTTTGAGACCACTGGAATAGATGATCTCTAAGGCCACTGTCACTTCTAAGTCTGAGTCTTCAATTATAGTATTCTAGTATGGCCAAAGTTCTCTTTTTTATTTATGTCTTAATCGTTTTATGGTATTTAACACAGACCAGAAGTCCGTGCGTTGGTGTCTTGTCAAGAGCAATTATTCTTCCTGTTAATTTTGACAGGGCTTTATTTGAAGGAGGGAATAGGGAATAGATAAGTGGTGGCAGGAAGTAAAAGCAGGTGAGGGAGGTTGTGCAAGAAGACTTTTACTTGCTAAAAAATGGTCCTGGACTTTATCAAGTCTGAGAACCACTTTGGAGGCAGGATGATGTAGGGGAAAGATCATGGCATGGGATTTAGTCAGGTAGCCTGATTCAGCCACTGACTCTCTGTGAGACTTTAGATATGACATTTTACCTCCTCAGGCATCCATTCCATTTACTTGTGAGTAAAAGGAATGGGATGGCTGGATAATTTTGTAGGTCTCTCCCACTTCTTGGTGGAAGCAGTAGTGATTAAAGTTGGCATTGAAGTCAGGAAGACCTAGATTCAAATCTTGCCTTTGACATATCACTGGCTGCACGACTTTGGGAAAGACATTTAACCTCTCAGTGGTCCAGGAGGTAGGTGTCTGCCTGTGTTGGTAGAGGAATTTCCTCATATGGGAGTTTTTATATCAATGCAGTCATAGGTCCTTATCCCTTCGATTGTTAACATCCTGTGATTCTACTCAAGAAGTTAAAATAACAGTGGAGAGCTGTTGAACACTGTGGTGAACAACATCATCTTCATTTATAGGGAAAAATTCAGTTTCATAAAGTGCCTTTGATGAGGCCTGATGGAATCGCAGGGCACTCTGTTGATGTCCGTGGAGAGGGATTCATGGGCAATGCCTGAGGCAGTCATCTGAATTTAGACTATGGTACGGATACAGGGGTCAACTAGTATTTTCTTGGAAACTTTGAGATGATTTAGTATAGTCTAAATATCACAGGGCAGTGATTAGTCCTGATTAACAAGAAATGAGTCCCCTACTGATTAGGACAATATTCTGAATGACTTCAGATCTCCCTTGGTTTCTCTCCTGGTGAATCAGAATCTCATAAGAGGGTCCCTCAGAGATGCTCTGGTTTTTACCCTGAGCAGGTCTTATTCACAAATATTTGTACAGCTGTCCCTAAAGCCCTCCCACTATCTCCTGAAGAAGGCAATCCTGTTTGAAGAAAGCTCTAATTTTTGGGAAATTTGACCTCCTAGAGAGTTGACCTCTGCCTTTCCCATCTTGTACCTAGTTCTGCCTTCTGGGCTTAAGCAGAACCCATGTCTGATCAGATCCTTCCCCTGTCCAGAAACCTTCAGGAACTCTCCATAGAACTAAATACAGATGTCTGAGAGTGGAGGCCTTTTCCAACATGGCTTACAGGTGCTCTTCTAGTCTTCTTATATTTTCTTCCACAATCTGGACGTTCTAGGTCAGCTGGACTGCTAGCTGCTTCTATATGCCCACACCATTTTTCATGCCCGGATCACTACCCCTTTGCATGCATTTCCCTGTTGAAATCTCTGTTCTGGTGACATTAATATAGTTTCCAAAAATGCCCAAGGCATAATGCTCTCAGGACATAGTTTATGTACTAGAAGTATCTTACTTATTATATATGTTAAGTGTGAATAAGTCCGTTTGATTTTTGAATAGTAAGGAGATTCATATACATCATATGCTTAGGAAAGAGAAACATAGGCCATTTTTCCCTGTAAAATATTGGAATGAACAGATTTGGGAGGGAATTAATCTAACACATTTGCCGAACAGCCTTTTGAGGCAGCATGTACATCGTCAGTGATCATTAGACCCCTTTGGTTTGTTGACCGTGAGAGACTGGAGCTTCTCTCTCTGCTTATCAAGTGAGACTTAGGTTTCCGTGAATTTTTTCAGTGTATGGCTGGGTAGGCAGTCATTCTTCCTGCCGACATATTCAGTCACAATGACAGATATTTTCCCTTTGACTCCTTTTCACCCTTTCCCTCCAAAAAGATCAGCACCATAGTCCAACAAGATCAGCATAGCATATTGCAACACTTGATGATACTAGTTAGGATGTCTTAAGAACTCTGCACTAAGCAAACAAAAAGGCAGCCAAAAACATGATAGGGCAGTAAGTCCTAATGAAATAATTCTTACTATGCTCAATTGTAAAAATAATTTTTTAAAAAAGTTTTGATACTTTCACCAGAATTTTGTCCTGATATTCTTCTCTTTCTCTTTTTCTCCAGTGAACCTTCTCTTGTAATAAAGAAAAGCAATCATCTAAGCAGAATACATCAACCCAAGGACCCCCCACACAGTGTAAACAATATTTCAGACCCATCACCCTCTCCCCTCATACACCCCGCTCTAGTGAAAAGAGGCTGGAGGAGTATCAGGAAATTCTTTCTTAAGGGGCCTCCAGTCACTGTCATTTCTGAACTCATACTTACCTAACTAAAGAGTAAAAACCATAATAAGAAACATATTATAGAAGGGGTAGGGGGTTAGGTAACTGTAGACCTATGCCTGGTTAAAATTGGAATGCTATTATAGCTAGCATTTCCATGGGCCTTTAAAATTTCCAGCAGCCTCTGCACTCAAATATTTTTTGTTGAGCTTTTGAACAAGCCTGGGAGGTAGGTTACAACTGTTGTCATCTGTATTTTCTAAGTGAGAAGGCTGAAACTGAGTATAGTTTAGTGACTTATCCAGCATCATGCAGCTATTATGTGTCCAAGGCAGAATCCAGACCCAGAACAACTGGTCTCCAAGGCCCCTGTTCTTTTTCCCTGTGCCTTACTGCCTCCCAGAATGTGAATAATCTTGAGTCTCTGATATTTTCAAGGGCATTTGATTGAACCTTGAAATTATGTTGATCTGAGAAATGCCTAACATCAATAATTCCTGTTGATTTCTAATGTTGTATGTTTGAATTTATGTGCTTGTCAAGCATGCTCTGCCTAAGGGGAAGGGATGTTCTTTTGAGGGTTACTTTTATAATCATTCTCACTTTATGAGCAGTTTGGCAATTTTTTTTTCATCCCTGGGGGAAGAAAGAATTCTTTCCTTTTCTATCAGCAAGAATGAAGGAACCATGGTTAAAATTTTTAGTTTAGAAAGAAAAACCCAGATTTTTATTGCTGTGCTTTTATTTTAACATCATTATCAATTTCAACAGTTTCCCTACCTTTTGTATAAATACAGTTATTTAGGTAGATATCAAGATTATTTATAGGAAGTGAAGTCTAGAGAAGGAAAGTAAAAAATGATTAAAATAAAAAGAAAGGATATTTTCCCCTCTTTCCACTGAGGACCAAATCATAGCATCTGAATTTATGATCCATCCCAGGCCTGAGGAACTAGAATGAAGAGACAGAGTAACTGATAAATATGAAAACTGCACCCTGTTCCCCCCACCTCCCACAGGGAAAGACATGGTAGAATTTCTCTTCATTCTTCTGATTACGTTTCCCTTGTTGATTATTTCAGAAGGCAGTATTCCCACCCCCACCCCACCCCACCCCCACCTCTCTCTTTCTCTTTCTCCTCCATCCCCGCATCTCTCTTCATCTTCCCCTCCCACCCCCAGTTAAAGCAACAAACTATAGACAATACATGCTTACCATCTAGTACATAAGATAAGGTGCTAGTGGCCAAGCAAGGGAGGCAGCTAATTTGGATTGAAGTGTAGCAGTTCTCCAACTTTGGAGTCAAGAGAAGGCCAAGACACCTTTAACTGGGATTTAGGACTCCATTGAGGCTTAGAAGGTAGTGAAAGACCAAAGGCCACATTTCCTGAACTGGTTTCAAGCAGAGGATTTGGTACTCCAGAATATGCTGAGCAAGAGTTGCTAAGGCCTAAGGTCCAAGTCCCAAGACTGGAGCATCATAAATCTATGGTCAGAGCTGAAGAAATGGAAGCCCAGGTAATAGATGTTGGAGATAGGGTTTGGACTTTGTCCCTCTGACTGTACAGCCAGTTTTTTTTTCTATCACTATACTATCAAATGATTTTTTTTTTGGTAGGGAGGAGGTTAACCCATGAAATGGACAATAATATCAGTAATCATGGAAATAAATCAGATCACATTGGTTATTCTGTGAACAAAACAATTCTGTTAGGATCATAAGAGTTAGAGCTAAATAGGACCTGAGAGCTAACTCGAATTCAGTGCCTTATTTTTATAGAGGAAGAAACTGAAGCATAGAGAGGTGAAATGACTTACCCCAGATAACCAGTCAGTTATTTTGCCCATGAGACTATTCATAATATTAGTTATTATAATAGCTAGCATTTTTATGATGCTTTAAGATTTGCAAAGTATTACACAAATATTCACTCATCTTCACAACAATCCTGGAAGGTAGATACCATTTTTTATCACCCCTGTTTTACAGATGAGGAAACTGAGGCAAGAGGTTAAATGATTTGTCTGGGGTCACATAACTTGTAAGTAAATTATCTTAAGGTCATGTTTGAACTGAGGTCTTCCTGATTCCAGCTCCAGCACACTATATTATTATGACGATTTGTCCTCGTTTTTTAAATTGCTTTCTGTGAGGGATGCACTTGCTAATTTCTCTGAAGTCAGGGGCTGTTTTTGCTCCCTTGTTGTATCCCCATTACTTCTTTAGCACGTTGCCTGGCACATCCCAAGCACTGAAATGCTTGATGACTGACTGAATGTTGACTTTGTTTTACTCTGTGCCTATTTACCGATGCTTCCGATACACAGTACTTCTGATACTTTTATGTTTGATATAACACTTTGTGTCATGTGAAAGTCACCAAAGTCCTGTCTCATTGATTATGCATTTTTTACTAAGAAGTACCGAAACCAAGTTGATACAGTTTCAAATTATTATCAGCAAAATGTTTCTGACCTTGTTTTTCTTTGAAAGAAACACATTAATTAGCTCATGGTACATGATTGATTTTTAAGTGTATAATTCTCCAGTCCCAAGTTTTCAAGTGTTCACTGAGGCAGAGATGGGCAGCTAGTTGATTTTTCCTCCAAATAATGGGTGAGAATACACTCTCTTCCTCATGTTCCTGCCCACTCAGAATCCCCTTTTTTACCCAAAGACTCAGCTTGGATGCCTGCTTTTCCATGGTTCCCTGATCTTCTCAGCTGAAACTGTTGTCCCCTTTCCATAGAGCATTTTTTTCTGGGGCTATGATAGCCCATCATATCCTATCACGTACAGATAGAGTATATCAAAAGCATTTTGGCACTACCTGTGTTACATTTAGCTTTGTACACAACTGCTCTACACGCATCCATACCCACATACTACACCGTAAACTGCCTGAAGGCAAGGTTATAATTTTTTCATCATGGTATCATCAGTGACTAACACAACAAAAATCTGTTGAAGTGACTAAGGGAAAGCTATTTTTAAGCCCAGGGAGCATACATTCACATAAAAAGAAATAAAGACAGTCATTTCTATAAAACCACCTTTAAAGATCTGGACTACCACTGAGACCTTTTCAAGTTAAGGTAATTACTTAGTAAAAGGGGTAGAGCACGAAATCTCTCCCCACCCCACCCCATTCAAACAGAAGCATGAAAACAACTAGGTACATAATCAGTTTATCTCTATACCCAACATAAATGAGAGGTCATTTCAGAGGAAGACCCTAGCATGGAGGGGGAAGGAAATACCTTTTGTAGACTGTGGATTTGGTTTGAGTGTTGAAGGAAGCTAGGAGATTGAGACTAGGAGGGAGAGAGAGCATTCCAGGCACTGGGGACAGCCAGGCAGAAGTGGGCCAGGAGAAAAGTATTGTTTATGAGGAACATCAAGTAAACATGGAGGTTTTCAAATATTTTGAAGTAGTGAAAGTGAAAAGTGAATTACTTTAAAAAATTATTCCACATTTTAGATTCTATACTAAATTGACCAGGTTTCCCTGGTTTCTGAACAAAGATGGATTGACTGTATCTCATTTGTGGAAAACAAAGCATTAGATTGCTAATTAGAGCTGAGATGGAGAGATGTAGACATGGCTATAGGTACACACAGAACTAGTTAAATGAGTGGATATAGAGAATCTTCATTACCACAGAGAAAAGATGCTCTAGCACAGCGTCTCAGAAGTCTGTCCGTGGTTCTTTGCTTTTCAATATTTTGGTCAGTTATTTTGGATGAAGGTAGATATGGCTTGTTTTATCTTTCACTGTAGTATGTGTTGGGTAAATGCTTGTTGAATGGATGAATCAATCAGTCCATCAGTCAGTGATCTAAAGCTGGAAGGAATTACGCTTTGGATGAAAGAGTTGGGATTGAGAAAGATCTTGATAGGCTAGAACATGGGACATTTTAACAAGAGGAAATTTACTTGAGATAAGTAGAAGTTTCTACACTTTGGGCAAAAGAAATCATCTTCACAACTATAAGGAGGGGCGGGGGGAGTGAGATGTGGATAGAGAGCAATTTGTCTGGGGGAGAAAGAAGCTCTTGGGGCTCTGAGAGTCTGTAGTGTGATCTAACTACCAACAAAAGCTAATCTGTTCTTAGGCTGGTCAGTTATGTCTAGGTGGTGTTATTCAGCTTTGCCCTGACCACATCTGAAGTACTGGATTTACCCAGTGGACATCAAATTTTAGGAAGGACATTGGAGTCTATGGAGGAGGTCAGCCAAGACAATGAAGTTCCTCAGGACTGTACCATCCAGTGATTGGTGGAAGGAACCGGAGGCATTTAATCAGGAAAGCAGAACAGTTAGAAGGTTGTCCCTTGAAAAAGGGAGGAGACTTGTCCTGCTTGGCCCCAGAGGGCAGACTGAGAACAATAGTTAGGAGTTTCTGAGAAGGAGATTTAGGTTTAATGTAAGAAAAAAGCTTCCCATAATTTGAACTCTCCGAAAATGAAAAGGCTGCCTCTTGATGAAAGAATCAAGTGAGATCTGTATGATTTCTTGGACATCCTACTGGAGAGGGAATTTTTGTATACATATGAATTTAAGTTCTTTTAATCTTATATTCTGTGATTTATTTTTAGAATGGTTTGGGAGAAAGTGGTAAGACCTATTCCTTTAGAATCTGTCTCTTTCTCTCTCTGTCTCTCTCTGTCTCTGTCTCTGTCTCTCTCTCTCTCTCTCTCTCTCTGTGTACACTTACATGCACTCTGCCTTGTTGTTTTAAATTTCTTTGCTTTGGCTATTTATTTTCTAGTTTGCATTCAGGTCATTCACCAGTCTGTCTCATGGTCTATCTTTTGTTGACAGTGCTTGTCTGAGTATGGCCTTCAGTTTTATCTATTATCCCAGATTAATTTTTAAGCAGGTTAACCTATGATACCAGGAAAGGTTGATGAAGCTGCTGTCCATTCAGTTAGATCATGGACAAGATGAATTTCTAAAAGTGCTAACTCTTTATCACTTGAGACCTTTACACACTGACTTTTGTACCATTTTATTCACCATTCTCCCTGGCATGTTTCCCTCACTTTCCATGAGTTTTCTCTATGAAGATGAGCTTTATATGTATCTGTTACTCATTTGCATGTGTGAGTTCTGTATTTATTTCTCATGATCTCACTTGATTTTCCCAAAACCCCTGGGAGGCAGTAGTAGTGTCTGGTATTATTATTCTGATGAGAAATTTAAGGTTTGGTGAGCTTATGACTTGTCATAAGTTGGTCATATATGGTTCAACTAAGTATGGGGAAGAACAATGGACTTGGAGTTTGCAGATGTGGGGACTCAAGTTTGGATCCTACCCCTGCTGCCTACTAGCTATATAATTGTGGGTCATTTTCCTTACCTTTTGAACTTACCTTTCCTTGTATCTGTCAGGTGGCTTGACTAGATGATCTCTTAAGTGCCCTTCAAGGTCTAATGTTTCATGTATCTTAGGTAATAGCAGGTTTTTGACTGGGTAAACCAAAACAACTTCCTTCAGGCGAGTATTTTCTGGATCTTCCTTGTCAAGAGGCCCTTCCTCTCCCCACAGGTAGGGAAGAACAGGTCAGATGTTTTGTGTTCGCCCTTTGCATGATTTTTCTGGAGGCCATATTGAGACTGTGTTTGCACAGAAACATTTTCCACAGAATTATAGACTTCATAAAACCTTTGCTCTTGCTTCATGAGTCCAGACTGACGTGCACAGTTCACCATTGTGAGTCTATAGAAGTGATAGAACTTGTTTTGTGTGTAACAGCTAGAAAGGAGGGAAAATGGATGTCCCAGGTCATCTGCCTCCAAGGACTACTATGCTCTTTCCACATGTCTCCCTGCTTCTGTACACTGCTGTACTTATGTCTTATTGGGGGAATTTTTGGTAGGGCTAAGAGGTCAGCAGTTTTTCCCCTTCAACTTTTTGTCTAAAATGAGGTTTTGGAAGCCTATATTTTAGAAAGTTAAACTATGATGAGCTCAGGAGACAGAAAGACCTGGGCTCAAATCCTGCCCCAGATTCTTAGTAGCTGTATGATACCAGAACCTCTTTGTAATTCAATTTCCTCATTGATAAATGAGGCGGTGTTGGACTCAAGAACTTCCGAGGTCCCTTCTAATAAATCTGTGAGCTTGTGTTTGTGGTAAGAGTAACATAATATAGATAGATTTTCCTTTTTGAATATTACATGATAGTCTAAAAATGTGAATTTAATCATATTTCATCTAACTTTGGAGGCTGCTGTCAATACTTGCTTGTCTTTCTTTCCGTCTTATTTCCTTTCTGAACCTCAGATAATCAGGGCTTCCTCCCATGCAAGAGAGAAACAGTTTTTTAGCTCAGCACAACTAAGTTTAATAGTAGGTTGTTCCTTCATTATGTAGGTCTAATACCCAAACCCTGAACATCTCAACTTCCCAGTTGTCACCTTGTTGCATCAGATTTCCCATGAGACTGGAAAGAACCTTAGGTTTAGGATCAGGAGGCCTGAATTCAAATCATGCCTCTGGCCTTGACTGGTTGTACAGCTATGAGCAAACTCCTCAGTGTCTCCAGCTCTCAACTCCTTCATTTGTAAAATGGGGATAATAACATAATACTACCTATGTCTCAGAGTTATTATGAGATAAATGGTTGTGTGATACAGTGGGAAGATTCCTGGATGTGGGATCAAAGGATCTGTGTTCAAATCCTGACTCTACTACCTGGGACAGTCACTTTAAACCTCTCCAGGACTCAATTTCTTCATGTTTAAAAGGAGGAAGTTAGACTAGATAATTTCTAAGGTCCCTTCTAGCTCTAAATCCATATAACTCTAAATGATCCTATGCTCTATCCAAATGTGGGTAGGAATTGTTAATAATAAAATAGTACCTTTGCATTTGTTTCCAAGGCAGGGCTATAAATGTGGAGTTTTGTGTTGCTTTTTAATCACTCTATTCTGACTTCCCCCAGAAGAGCCCTCTTTTTACCACATACTAACGAATAGTTTCTTAGAAATAAGATGAACCTGTGTCTCTCAGTGAGTGTGTGTGTGTGTGTGTGTGTGTGTATACATACATACATATATATATGTTTGTATGTATGATGTGCTTGTCTGTGGATGAGAATTGCAGACTTTAAGTCAGAGGTTCCCCCTTCCCACAAAACGCAAACCTTCCACACGCAGCAGCATTCCTAGCCCAGCATTTTCTGGCCTCTGCTTAGGACCCACAGACTTAGCTCAGGTCCCAGGGTAGACTCCTGCTGGCTGGCACTGCCCTCCTTAAGGGCTCATTGTGGAGAAAGTGTTGTGTAAACTGTAAAGTCCTACTGTCAAGTGTGCCATTGTCATTATTATTACCTGCAATGATAGTGAACATGAGAGAAGAAAAGGGAGTTGACCCACACTCCCCAAGGGCCTATTGTGCGTCATTCAGCTTCATTGGAGAACTCAAGTTAAGAGAATCTTTTATTGAACTAAAAAAAAAAGATCTGCCTTCTTTCAACTTTTGCCTTTCTAGATCCTTTTTTCCTGCCTCTAAATGTCCTTGGAACTCCCTGTTAACAATGGTAGCTGGATTCTTTCAATCCTGGTTAACTCTGCAAATAGATCTAAAGGCCACACTTGAGCCTCTCTGGTCTCCTTTCATGCCCTAACCATCCATTTCTCCTTGATTTCTTGCTCTCTTTCAGATCGCCGATCTGCAGCTCCACAAGCTGGATGAATTGGACTGTTTGATACAAGGGCTGCTCTATGTTGATTCCATCGGCTTCAATGGCAAACCCGAGTGTTACTATTTTGAAAAACCCACAGATCCTGAACAGTGTCAAAAAAAGCCTTACTGCCTTGATAATCCATACCCCATGTTGCTGGTTAACATGGGCTCAGGTGTTAGCATCCTAGCAGTATATTCCAAGGACAACTATAAAAGAGTTACAGGGACCAGGTAAATAGATCCTCCTTAAGGAGAACCCTCTTCTGCTGCAGTTATAACAGTCTTCCTTCTCTAGGTTTTTTAAGACCTTGGAGGGCCTCACACTGCTACTTATTACAGATATGATCTTGGGAAAGTCATTTCCTGTCCCTGGTTCTCAGCTTCCTCATCTGTAAAATGAGTGATTGGATTATCTGATCTCTTTAACATTTCTTCTGACTTTAATTCCGATTCTGTTTACAGTATGATGATATGGCAATCAGTAATATTCAGCCTGGGTTCCTAATGCATTGATTTTTACATAAGATTGTTCTGTTTAATCCAAGCAACATTAATTTCTTACCAACTGTGTTTAGTGTACTGTGTTAGAAATTAAGGGGTATAGAAAATTTAGATAAATTCGGTCTTCATTGAACTTATAGTCTACTTCAGAAACAAAACATCCCATACAAATTACTTTAATACATAGGATTATAAAATAACTACATTAGCTAAAAGTCCAATTACTCTGAGAACTCTGAGGCGGAGAGTCATTCATGACAATGCTGGAAACAACTTCACAGAGAAGTGGCCTTTGAGTTGGACTTTAAAGATTGGTGCAGATTAGGTGTATGTGTTTTGATTGGGTGCTAGGGTGGGGTGGTTAAAGACCATTCTAGAACTAGGGAGTATCAGCCTTTGTACAGGTATTAGGGCAAGAGAACTCAGATTCTGTTCAATGAGTAGAAGTCTGTTTAGAATGTACTCTGAGACTCGCTGCAACGTATGATGTCAGTCTTCACACCATAACTCTTTAGAGCTGTTGGGAAGGAACTATGACAACCCAAATGAATCGTGCAGTTTAATGAAAACTTTGGTCATATTGAATTGTTTCAGAACTTGGTTTTCTGTCAAAAGTGCAGTGAGTGAGAAAACAAATTTTTTCTGAGGGATCACTAATAGAATTATTGGAGATGGTCCCCAAGCTAAAAGTGAATTGCAGATTCAAGTGAAGAAACTTGAAAATTATTTCCTGTCTTTAGCTCTATCCTCCTCTATCCCTGCCCATCCTTCCTCCCACCACACCTGTCGAAAAATTTAGCCAATCTCCAGACTCTTCAGGGATTATTGATTCCTTTAAAAGACAGCGAGAAAGATGCTTGTGTTGCTGCAACTTGTACTATTTTATACTGTATTCTGTTTTAATGGTGTGTTTTTTATTTTCTTTGAGTAGACAAATAATATTATAGGAGGTTCTCATTTCCCTTGCAATGTTTTTTTTTAAAGATTTGCATTTGCTTAAATGGAATTTTTAAAAAATGTTGGGGACCAACAATTTTTTTGGCAAAATGTCTCCAACTTTATTATGGAAGTCAGTTGAAAAACTGGATTCTTAGATAAATTAACTTTACGAGCAAACTTGGCTGAAATGCTTCTAGCCTTAATTGAGGGGCTTACCTTTTTGAGGAAATCTTTTTAAGAGAGATAAAACCTTTTTTGAGGAAAATTTAGACTCCCAGAGAGGGGTAATACTGGCTTTTTCTGCTTGTTTATTTGTTTTTTGCGAATCAATTCATTTCCACCAACATTTGTCTATGGTAGGTATGGGAGACTGAAAGAAAAAAACAACCATGAAATCAACTCCTTCTCTGGAAGAGCTTGTATTTTGCTAGGTGGAAATCATTGGTATGTTGATGAGTAAATATAAAAGAGACACCAAATAAATGCAAAATGATTTGAGGATGGGAATGTATCAAAGGAGAGAAGAGGACGATGGTCTCACTGTGCAGATCTGGAGAGACTTGTGTGAAGACAGCACTTGAATTGAGGCTCTGAATGGAGCTAGGAATTCTAAGAGCTGAAATTATGGAAAATCAAGGCAAGAGATGGAAAACTCCTCTTTTCCTTGTGAGCTTAAGTTTTGCAAGGGTGCCCCTTAAGTAAAGACTTCTTTTAAAAAAAAAATCCCTAGCACCACAAAATTTTGCATGCGTCTGACTTGCTGAAGAACAGCTTGTCTAAGTCCCAGAGGAGTCTACCACCAGAAAGTTGACTGTCAGGGACTGAATATTTGTAGGTTGAGAGTACCTCACAAAAGACCATCAACTGAGACCTAGAGGGCTTGCCATCTGCCATGAGAATTTTCAATGATATGTTTTTGCTCTGACTGTTACTGAGAAACTAATACATTTCTAATCACCTCCTAAATATGTGCCCAATTAATCAGATCTTGAGAGAAAGTGTTACTATTTATATATGTAATATCCTGCACTTACTGTATTGACAGGGAACCTTTCATTTCTAGTGTGTTCATGCATTGTTTTTCTGTATTTCCCATTTCCCAGCTTTGTGAATAATACATAAGTGATTTTTCCCCCATTCAATTTAGATTTCTCTGTTTGAAATCACTTACCTTACCTCTTCAGCTGTACATATCTAATAACGAATGACCTTCCTTCTAAGACAATTTACCAAGACCATGCGATCTTATAAATGCCTTTATTGTATTTGTTGTCACTGTCTAGCTTTGGATTTGCAAATAGCTGTATATGATGCTATTTCTCCACTACTGTGCCCACAGTTTAGATTGCTACCATTAGCTGAAGGGTGATGCCTGGTTCATGGCCATGGAGTCCAAATGGCCAATCTTTCCATAGGCGATGGGTAACTGAGAAATACAGATTATGTGATTCCTGCCCAATAGAATATTTTAAAAAAAGGTAACTTTTTATTAAAATATAAACTGTTGCTACTTAAATACTAGCTAATATTTCAAGACAGATTTAAAGAAATGCAAACGGAATAATAGGTATGATATAGTGCCTTGTCATCAGCTTTTTACTACTAAGGATCATGACTTAATCCACCTATTTTTTCCTCCCAATCCAACGTGAAAAACAAGGTCTTTGGTTAGTCTTCAGATGGTGCCACATGCATTGCTCCTGTTTTCAGCACTTTTGGGATTTCAGAGCAACGTGGTATAAGAAGCCCTCATCAGCCTCTACTATTTACATAGACCTTTGACAGTCTATTTCAAATTCCTCCCCACAAAGGATTGTTTTTGCCCTCTTAAGCTCCTACCTCACCGCTTCCGCATTCTGTTTTCTTTCTTTCAAGCAAAAGGAATCGTGCCAGTGTGCAGACATCTGCACCATGGGATGCCCTTGGTCCTGTTGGGCTTCTCTAAGTTGTTAGCTTTATTATTCCCTTAACCTGCGTCCACTTCTCTCAGGTAATCCCCATGCAGCTGACTTCCTTAGTATCAGACTAATAGCTTCTTTTACTTTTGTTCCCAAAATGTTTTTTAAAGGAGCCATCCTCTCTTTTCCAGGACAATTTAAATATATTTAAACAGATGACAAGACAAATTTTAAATGGAGATTTTCAAGTGGCTTCTCTCTCTCTGTGTATCAAGGACACATTTGCCTGAGGGTCAGAAAATGTGTCCAGCTCAGATAGGAAATCAAACCTCTGTGCCATTTTATGCTGTTGAGGGATTTTTTCTCAGATACAATTGGCCAGTATCTCAGATAAGCTGCTTCCTTTCAGAAATCTCAGTTAAGAAATACACATAGGTAAATGGGATTGTGTTTCTGAGAGGAATGAGATCAGAGAAACGAGGGAAGAATTTTCCAGGAAGGACAAACCAGACAGTATTTTTGTTGGAAGGATGAAGACTTTCTTTATGGTTTCCATATTTAATGCATGCAAAATTTACTTCTAGCTGCATATCAACTACACATATTTTTTATGTTTATTATATGACTCCTAGTTATTTTCCCCCACACTAACCAGCCACAGAGGAAAGTTACCTTCAGCCTTCTGTAACATGTTCAGCAACTGAGGCTGTCCATTTAGTGGACTTGCCCAAGGTCTCACAACTGTAACTCATAAAAACCTTCTTGTTGATAGTGCTTTCATCCCAAGGCCAATGGCATGACATTTTTCTAAAGTGTTTGTTTTACCCAGCCAACTCTACTCCCACTTCCTGGTCCAGTCTTAATCCTGAGCTGCTCCGAGCCCTAGTCCATTTGATGTGAACTATCCATTGTTTTTCTCCTCCTACCTCATTGCTGTGCTAATGTTCTGAATGTGCCTCTTTGGGTACCTCGTGGACACCTTTTAAAACAAGTCTTAAAAAAATAAACCTTATTGTTCCTTTAGTCTTGGAGGTGGAACATTCCTAGGCCTGTGCTGTTTGCTGACTGGTTGTGAGACCTTTGAAGAAGCTCTGGAAATGGCAGCTAAAGGAGACAGCACCAATGTTGATAAGCTGGTGAAGGATATTTATGGAGGAGACTATGAACGATTTGGCCTTCAAGGATCTGCTGTAGCATCAAGGTAGAGATGAAGTAGAGAGTGGTGTAGTGGAAAGAGTGCATTGGATTTGGAGTCAGAGGTCTTGGGTTTGAATCCCAACTGCTACTGTATGACCTTGGGCAAGTCACCTAAGCTCTTTGGGCCTCAGTTTCCTCATCTGCAAAATGAGAGGGTTGGACTAGATGATCTCTAAGGCCCCTTCCAGCTCCAAAGCCTATGGTACTCTTGTCCCAAGCAGGTACAGTAACAATTGAAAACATGGCTGCAGGTACCCCAAATGTTTTCTGATGTGCCATGCCCCTGCTGACATAGATTTGTGTAGTAATATTGTAGAAGAGCTCGGACCTGATTTTGACATCATGGCAGGCACAGAAACTTTCATGCTGTTGAAGCATGTATTCTAAATAGGGCAACTATGGAAGGTTTTGAACAATTATCAGCATTTCCCCTTGTTAAGTACTTCCTTGGGGGCACCACCACCACCTTTACCCCCTTCCTCATCAGTGGTCTGTCTCAAAAAGAAAAGAGAAAAGAAAAGACAAAAGAAGCCAATCATTGATATCAAAATATTTTCTGAGTACAAACCACGGTAGCAAAATTAGGGCTCATAAGTCACAGGCAAAGTTTTCCAGACAAAAGTTATGGAAGAGTTTTGCCACAGTCATGTGGCTAAAATGTGGTCCTTGTTGCGGGATGATCTGAACCCCTTTGCTAATATTTCCAACATAGCTTTGGCAACATGATGAGTAAAGAAAAACGAGATGCCATCAGCAAAGAGGACTTAGCCAGAGCGACTTTGGTCACCATTACAAATAACATCGGTTCCATTGCTCGGATGTGTGCCCAGAACGAGGTAAGGTTCGAAACCCACCATCTGTGCATATGATACATGCTCATTTCTTCTTGCATTTTGGATTTTCTGTTCAGTAGTTTTGTTTTTTTTTTATCTTTGTTACTGTTTCAGTAAAATCCCCTCCTTCTCAGTCTGTACACATCTCATAAAATGTGGACTCCCAAAAGAGGCTAGGTGCTGTAGTAGGAAAAGGCCAGTATTCTTTAAGGAGGAAAAAAAACATACTTTCAATCAATCTACTAAAATAAAAATGTTTTATATATAGTACTACTTTTTGAGAAGGAAAAAGAAAATTATTTCCAATTAGAAAAAGCCTAGGACAGGAGGGTAGAGAGTCCTGCCTCTGCCCCTCCCTGACTTTCTGATTTGGGCTGAGTCACTTCACCTAAGGGGGCCTGAGCCATTTCATTTTTAAGTGTGGTTGGACTACATGATTGTGGGAAGCAGTGTAGTAGAGTAAAAAGAGCATCATTGGCTTTGGAGTCAGAATTCCTGGGTTCAAATTCTACCTCTGACAACAGTAACTTCTCCCTGGGTGACTTTGAGCAAATCACTTAGCCTACCCAGACCTCAGGCTTCTGAGGTTCCTTCTAAATCCATGACCCTACTATTTAGGTCTCTCATCTTGTGATTTCTCAGGCCACTTCCAGTTTTAATAGTGGTGATTGTAGGGTTTTTTTGCTAAAACTGGACAATGACAGTAGTGTCCATCTTTAGAGTATTTATGGATTACAAAGCTCTGGATATACGTAGCCTCATTTGATCCTCAAAAGACTCTTGAGATAGGTAACTGGAAGTATCATTCTTATCAATAAGAAATCCTAAGAAGTCTCAAAGAATTTCATTGACTTAATCAAGGCTTCAAAGCCAAGAAGTGACAGAGCTAAGACTCGAACCCAGTTGTCCTGAGTCTAAAGCCCATACCTTTCCACTGTGTCACAACCCTCTTTGGCCCTGCATGGTCCCCAAGTCAGTTTATTTGGAAATGGCAACATTGTCAATTTCAAATCCAAGCTAAACCCCTTGTAAGCCATCATCATTCATCACATGCCTAATCAAGTGGGACTTGCAATTCTTTGCACATTTTTTTTTGTTTGTTTCGAGTTATTGGTAGAATGAGACTCTGAAGCAGTTCAACCCAGTTTCACTGCCAGAAACTCAATGGGAATCCTTGCTTCATCTTCATCCTTTCTTCTTTCTGCTTTCGGCTTCTCTACAGTGTTGCCTTGTGGCGTGGAGTTCAAGCAGCATTGTACAGGGCTATCAAAGCATAGAGAGCAACAGCGGAGGCCAGCGGGACCCCCACCCCATCCTCTCTCCACCCCCAGTTACAGGAAATTGTCCATTTGCTGTGGTGCTTCATTTGAACTTTTGCAAAGATCACCTTTTGACAAAGAGTTGCTTTCTGAAATGCAAAGTCTGACGACTTGATGAGGGAGAAGAGAGAATTTGGATAGGAAAAGAGGAGGGAGAGTTGGAGTGTATAATTTTCTAAGGTTTTTCCAAACTCTGAGTTCCTATGATCTCTGATCCTTGAGTAGGAGAGACAATAGAGGGAGTGAAGTTAGCTACTCAATAAAGCATGCAATTGCTGTCGAAACTGATTGTAATTTGACTTATTATTAGAAATGCAAGAAGGGACAGGAAAAAAAACCATAGTCAACTGAGAAAACCTGGATTCCGGTCCTGGCTTTGTGCAACTTCAAGCAAGTCACTTAACTGCTTTGTACTTCAGTTTTCTCATCTGTAAAACAAAGGAGTTGGATCAGATGACCTCTTGAAAGCCTTTGCAGACCTAACACAACATTATGAAAGTCACATCACCCCAAAATCTGTCTGCAATACAGCTGAGGTCTAGTGTGAGATTAACCCATGAAAGCATTAGTCCCATCTCCAAATTCTAGGATTCCAGTGACTTTCCACTGTATTGTATTTTACATAGGAAAGTGTGTTTATAAAACTTGACAATCTGTATAAAGTATGAATTTGAAAATCAGGTTGAAATCTAGTCTTTAACCTTGGAGATATTTTAACAGAAAATTAAGTGAACACATTCCAGAGATGTGCCTTTTCAAAGTCCGTCCTCTCCTGCCTTTGGAACACCCTGTGCTAGAAGGCTTTGGTGTTGTTTTCTTTAGTTTTTAAACATTATCTTCCAAAGGATCCTCTTCACCCTTCACCCCTAACTTCCAAATATGTCCTCAGACTAATATGTATAGAGTGGGCCAGGTTCATGATCTCCCAAAGGTCAATCAACAGATAATACCTGTTCCCACTTCCCAGTGCATTTATTACCTTCCCTTTCCTCTCATTTTTATCTTACTAAAGTGTTCCTTGCTGTTTATGACCTGGTTGGGTTAATATCCCAATGTGTTTTCTCTTTTGACCTGCATTTCCTTGCTATGGCTACACTGCAGTGGAATGTCCATGAGAGGTTTAACCATACTACACATACCTTGAATGATCCTACAACCATGGGAAGGATTGTAAGACTTGTGGAATTGATTTAGTGCCTCAGAGCTGAGGGTATCCCAGTCTATTGGAGGATCACAGGTTGTATTCCAAGGCCTTGTGTTTTTGCCAGTTTTGGGGAGTATTCTCTTTCTGCCCTACCCTCAAGTGTTTCAGAGTGGGATTTTCCTATAAGCCCCATAGGATAAGGTCCCCAGACACTCTTCTAGAGAGGGATGGCTTGGTTTTTTGTTTTGTTTTTTTTTGCTTATCCTTTCAATCTTCAGTTTTAGATTCTTACTGAGAGATTCTGTCCCTTTAAAAGTCTGACGTCCACGGCTGTCAGACTGCCTCATTTACTGTCAGCTTTTAATGTCCTTTTGTCCTGTCCCAAGGCTGTTGAGATTGATACTTTTTCTCAGTGCAAGGAGAAGCTTCCTTCTTTGGCAGACATTGGGTTGGGAAGGAGGGGAAGGGAAAAAAACCTTCCTCTAAATTTAATTGGTTTCTTCCCAGGCCTCCTCTTCCTTTTTAATATTCACTACCACCTCCTTCTCCGTTGAAGGCAGTTTGCCTGTTCCCACATAATCTTTCTCTTTCAAAATCCCATGGGTGGTGGTGGTCACTGCCCTATTCAAAGAAGCAAGACTCTTTGAAACCCAGAGTCAGAATAAGATTGCCCATATAAATCAGATTCTCGGGATTTTACGTGGTTAGAAATTCAAGCCATTGGAAATAGAGGTTCCCACTAAGTTCTACATGCTCTTGATATATACTAGACAAGGAAAGTAATGCTAGTTTCCAAGGCTGGACTCCCCTTCTTGAAATGTTTCTATAGTAACAGAGCTATTGTTTGGAGGGCAAGCTCTGTCAGCAGGTCAGGTTGGTTGGTGATGACTGAGCTGGAGTCCAAGCAACCTGGGAGGTCTGGGGAGTAGGAAAAGCAGTTAGCTTGTTTCTGTTTCCAAGTGTGTGGGACTTGGAGTTAGTCTGCATGTATAGCATAGTAATACAAGTAGGGATGGCATAGTAATACGAAGGTGAACAGGGAAGCTGTAGAGCAGAATAATGGCTAGGGTAGTGGACTTGAAGATAGGAAGCTTACTAGCTATGTGACCTTGGACAGTTCATTTAACCTGAGTTTCACTTTCCTCATCTGTAAAATGGGGATAAAAATACCTATAGTACTCATTATATAAAGTGGTTGTAAGAAATATAGGATCATCATTCAAAGGCCATCTTAGTCCAACCCATTCATTTGACAAACAAGGAAACTAAGACTCAGGGAGGAAAAGAGACTTCACCAAGGTCCCATGGTCAGTAAGCATTAGAGAATTTGAATCTAGGTGATTTGACTATAGAACGCGTGCCTTTCCTTCTCTATCACATGGAGGTCATGCTTGTAAAACAACACCATCCAGGCTGTTAGAGAAGTCTTAGTGCAATTTAAACCTATTAAAGGCCAAACTGCATTAAATCTTTTGGGATACTCTGTATAAATTATAGTTATTATTTCAAGTGTAAGTTTATTCCCCAAGGATGACAGGTCTTTAATTGCTGGTCTCTGCATACGATCATAGGTTGAGAGCTGAAAGAGACCTCAGAGGCCAGTTAGTCCAACCTTTATGTTAAAAATAAGTTTCTGAAGTCCAGGATGTTTAACTGACTTGCCTGTCATGTAGGTAGTTACATGGTAGAACTGGAATTTGTACCCAAGACCTTCAACGCCACCTCTAGCACACCTTTCAACACACCGTGCTGCCTTCCCAGGATTTAAAGCATTGGATGCTAGAAGCATGAGTTTTTCCCTTTTGTTTCCAGTTATTTCTAAATAAAGCTGCTAAGAATAGCCTACTTCCTGCGTTACACAGATCCTGTCCTTGGAAGGAATGCCACTTTAGGCCTTTTGTAGCCTTGAACCATCTTAGCTGAACAGGTGTTTTGTTGTTTTTTTTTTCATTGTCTCTTGGTTTGAGAGCCATACTCAGACCCCTTCATTGCATTTCTAGAGGCTCAGGATGAAATGAAACTAGACTTTATGTTGGCAAATGTTATTTCCAGGTTAAACCCTTAATTCCTTCTCCTCCCCCAACCTTCCAATTCAGAGTACTGCCATGCAGGTAAGGTTTACCTCAAAAATCTAATTTGCTTTTCTCCTTACCATCCCCTTGAATATCTTCTAGACCAGAGGTATGGCCAACCTGCAGGACTTGGGTCCCCAGCAACATTTGGGTTGTGAAAATAGCATCAATTATTGTTTATTTCTGCCCATTTTTAATTACCCATGGACATTTCTAGAAACCCTAAGCTGGCTTGCTTCTCCTGTCCCTTTGTGCTTTGGGCTTCCCTTCACCCACTGTGGGTTACTGTGTGCTCAGGGAATCTGGAACAATTCAGATTCAGCAAACAGATAAACAAACCTTGATTGCCCTCTGTTGCAAGGCATTCTCACTAGGAAACCAAAGGCAGAAAAATGGCACAGTTTCTGCCCTCAAGGTGCCTACAGTCTGATAATGGAGGCTACTCATGAGTATGTTACACAGGCAAAACGTGATTGGGAGGCAGAGGTGGGGCAGGTAAACTGCTACCTGAAATTTGGGGAGGAGACATTGTTTTCATCTGGGAGACTTGGGTTAACCTTTATATAAGGGAGGGGCTTCTGCGAGGCTATGTAAGGAAGTAGCTAGAGTGCTGGTCTCAGAGTTAGGAAGAGACCCCTCTTTGATACTACTTGGGTGACTGTGGACAAGCCCATTCACTTCATTGAATCTCAGTTTCCTCCTCTGTAAAATGGGAACAAGAATACCTTCATGCCCCCTTTACAAGATTATTTTGAAGATCAGTTGGGTTAACATGTATAAAGTACTTTGTGAAGATGAAAAGGCTGTAGAAATGCCACCTGTTATTATTGATTACTGTTGATGTTGTCTCAGCAGGGTGGGGAGGAGACTATCTCCTGAGCACAGGGAACTGTTTGAACAAAGGCTCAAGAGTTCATGGCAGCCTTTCGATAACTCGGACAGGATCAAGCAATGTAGGTAGTTGTAGTCAGATCGTCGGTAGGGACCTAAATTTCATGCTGCCTCCATCTTCAGATTGTCATGAAACTACTCCCTCAAGCTGGGACAGATATTGACCCCTTTTCTGCCCATGTACCCTCCAGTATTCCAGTGCAGTATTTTGGGTAACTCTTGGCATTTAGCCAGAGAATGCTGAGAAACTGACGTTGAAAATAAAAATTGTAGAAGAAATGTGTTCTACTAATTGTTTCTATAGCTGTCTAATGTAAAAAAAAAAAAATAATTCTTTTTTTTTTTCCTGGCAGAACATTGACAGAGTGGTGTTTGTTGGGAATTTCCTTAGAATCAATATGGTCTCAATGAAACTTCTAGCATATGCCATGGATTTTTGGTCCAAAGGACAGCTAAAAGCTCTGTTCTTGGAACATGAGGTAGGTATGACATGTATGGAGTCATTTGCCTAAAATAAATGCCCACGTTTGTATAGGGATGAAGGAATAGAAATTGGGTTTGTAATTTGATGGATATAGGGAATTTCCACATGAGGAAGCTCCCTCTCCCAACACGGATCATCACCTTTCTGCAACCTGTAGTCTGTCATCTTAAGGAGTTTTCTAGGGCATTGGTGTCAAAGTCAAATAGAAAAGGAAGCCACTGGACCATACCTAAGGATGTGCTAGATGCACATATTGATTTAGAATACTACATGTTAAGGTTATCTCTGTTCCGTTGTATTTGTATTGATTTTGTTAAATATTTTCCAATTATATTTTAATCTGTTTTAGGCTCCAAGGGGGTAAGTAACTTGGCCAGGATCACATAACTGGAACCTATGGGCTCCCAGGAGAGCTCTCTACTAGCCCACAGCTTCCTCTCAAATGTGTGGGGCTTTGCAATTTAAAAAGTGATTTCATTCCAACAGCCTTATGGAGTGTCACTGGCTTAAGTGTGATCATGGGGAAACCAGATATCAGAGAAATTAAATGACTTACCTGTGGTTACATATACTTGGGAAGCATCTGAGTTAGGAAAGTCATAGACTTTCATCTTGCCATCTCGCTTTATTTGTCTGTCTTTCTGTCTGTCTCTGCCAGACTATACTTCCCTCTCCAAATAATGAATACTTAAAAGATCTGTTTTTGTTTTCTTTGATAATTGATGGATTTGTCTCCTTAGTCTGACAATCTGGAAGGCAGAGGAAGATGCTAGGTTACACTTGGCATTCACCTTGAGAAATTGAAGACTTTTTTTTCCTCTTTGGAATTTATTTTGCATGAATGTTATAGTGAGTAACTATTGTGAAGCTTTTTACTCTATTTTTAAGGCAAACTCAATCATGTATGAAGACAGCTATGGGGCACAGTGGATAGAATGCTGGCCCTGGAGTCAAGAGGACCTGAATTCAAATGCAGCCTCAGACACTTACTAGCTGTGTGACCCTGGGCAAGTCACTTAATTCTGTTTGCTTCAGTTCCTCATCTTAAAATGAACTAGGGAAGGAAATGGCAAACCACTCCAGTTTCTCTGCCAAGAAAACCCCAAATAGGGTCACAAAGAGTCAAACATGACTAAAAAAAACAACTGAACAACCACAAATCAAGTGTGGAATAATTTACTTGTATTTTTTTTTTAAAGAATAAAGAGACAGATAAATCACGTTTGATTTTCTTAAAGTACACGACAACTTAGGATCTATTTCATTAGAATTTCTATGGTTCTCTTCTGGAGGGGCATTACCTCAGCTAGTACCAATAGCAACTCATCCATGCTACCCATTTGTGAAAAAGAAGGCTGGAAACAGAACTATTTTTTTTCCTACTTGGAAGTGGTCCATGGTCGTCACGTGCTCAGAATTTGGTGAGTTAAAGGACCCAGTTCAGTTACCTCATTTTACAGATGAACAAACTGAAGCACAGAGAGGAAACTTCAGGTTGGCATTTCAAGACCTTCACCATCTGACTTCAGCCTCCTTTCCAGGCTCATTTCATATTATTCCCCTTCTTATCCTGATTTTTCTAGAGAAACTGGCCTCCTTGCTCTTCTCTGAACTTGGTATTCCATCTTCTGCCTTCATCTCTTTGCACAGGTCATCCTTTCGTATCTTTGTACATCTCTTCCTTTGTTCCACCTCTTAGATACCCTGGCTCCTGTCAAGGAAACTCATGTGCTGACTCTCCTAGGAGCATTTTTACAGTTTTTTACGGCCCTCTTTCCTCAATAATTGTTTCTCTATGTAGGTCTGTGTGTCTGTTTACACGTTGAAATCCACCAAGTAGAATGTAAAGTCTTTGAGGACAGGTTTTGTTCATGTTCATTTTGTCTTTCTGTTTTTAAAGGATCATAGATTTAGAGTTGGAAGACACCTTAAAGGCTACCTAATTCAACCCATTCATTTTACAGGGGAAGAAGCTGACGACTGGAAACGTTAACTTGTTTAGGGTGACACTCAGGATTTGAACACAGGCCCTTCTGACTCTAATTGCAGGACATTTTCCACTTGACCATGCTGCTCGTTGGGTTGGGTTGGAAGGTGCCTTGCCTGTGGTGACATAGCAAGTTAGTGACAAAGCTATGATTCCAAAAGAATATCAAGGGACTTTTCCCCTAGCTAAACATTTCAGATGATGTATTACTGTATAGAATAATAGGCTGTTTCCTTAGAATCCTTAAGTACCAGGCATGGTTTTCTTCTGCCCACTTGTACCCACTGGGTGGAAGAACTTTTGTTCAAAAGAATTGAGGACCTTCCCTCCTTCTTCTCCTCTCCCCCATAATCTTTTGTATTGTCAAGTTGACTTTCTCTAATTTTTCTTATACTTAAGGCTGCTCCCTGACTGAAGGGCAAGGTTATTCTTTGAACTCTTTCTGCAATATTTGTCCGAGACGAGACCCATGCCATCATCATTTAGTCATAGATCAATCCTTAGAACTCAGGACTTAGGACTTTAGACACTGTTTAATCTGTTCAGTCCATGCATGAAAAAGCCAAGACAGAGAAGGCTCAAGGATTTGCCTGGAAAGCCAAGGTCATAGCCTAGGCCCCCTGACCTCCTAGTTCCATGTTTCTTCACTATACTGTGCTACCTTCCTAATGATCCTTCAGTCATTGATTAAGCACTTCCTCTATGCCAGGCTCTGTGCTGAGCCCCAGAAGTACAAAGAAAGGTAAAATCAGTCCCTGCCATCAAAGGAACTTATATCCTTAATTATAACATTTTTCTGGAATCTTAAGCTTTGCTGAACCTGTTCCTTTGCTCTCCCTGCTTCCTCTCATCCTCAGGCATCATGGTCCTTTACAGTGCTCCTGTGGCTGATGTGGCATCATTGTCATCACTCCTGCACTGGCCTCTTTGTTGCTGGGGGAGGAGGACATTAGGCCATTTCTGGGTGGAGAGAGGGCAGCAGGTCTCTTCTCAGTGGATTTCCATGTCCTTTGATATTTCTTGTCTGAGGATCTGGGCCCAGGAAAAGCTACTTCACTTCTGTCTCAAATGAGCCTCCCTTCCAACTATAAATTTTGTGACTGTGACTGTAATCAACCAGTAGAAGAGACCCTTGGAACTTGTCACACTGAATTAGTCTCAGGGTTGGGAGAAATTTCAGAAGCCACCTAGTCACGCTGACTTCTAAATAAGTTTCTCCTATACAGAAATACCCCAAATGGTCATCTTAACTTGAAGATATTTAGGTTGGGAAACCTGTTCTCTTCCAGGGCAGCAACCCATTCCAGTTTTGGATCTCTCTGGACTTTTACAGTGTTTTTCTTTACATCAGACTTAAAGTAGCTCCCTGCACCTTCTATCTATTCCTACTTGTCTTGCCCTCTGGGACCCTTCAGAACAAGTGTGATTACTCTTCCACATGAGAGACTTTCAAATATTTGAAGGCCAATGTATGTACTCTTTGGGGTCTCTTCTCTCCAAGACAAACATCCCACCCACTTCTCATGTGTTATCAACTCAAGGCCCTTCCCCTTCCTCACTGATCTTCTCTGAACACACTCCATCTTATCTATATCCTTTCTAATGAGTCAACGAGAACTGAACATATTATTCTGAATATGATCTGACCAGGAGCAAGCTACTATCATTTCCTTAGTGTCCGTGGCTGCCTCTCTTGATGCAACCTAAAATTGCATTTGTTATTTACTAACTGAGCTTGTGGACCGCTGAAATTCCTAGGTCTTCTTAAGATTAACTGCTGTCAAAGCACACACCTCCTACCTTGTGTGCATGAAGCTAATTTTAAAAATTTATAGAATCGCAGATCTAAAGTTAGAAGGAATGTCAGAGGCCATGGAGTACAGCTCCCTAATGTTACAGATGAGGACACTGAGGCTCAGAGAGATAAGTGACTTGCCCAAGATCACCTATCAAATATCTGAGGCAGGATTTGCATTGAGGTCTTCCCAGCTCCAAGCCCAACATTGTCCACAGTGTCACCTAGGTGCCAGTGAAGTAAAATACTTTAAATTTCAAGTGTAAAGTTTTTTAAATCTTAATTAAATTTCATTGCTATAAAGCAGTTTAGCATCCCAGCCTATTAAGATCTTTAAGAATCTTGATTTTGCCATCTAATGTTGGCTATCGCCAGCAGCTTTGTGTCATCTGCACATTTGAAAAATAACTCCATCTGTGTCATTGAAAAGGGGAAGGGAACAAGCATTTCTTAAAAATTGAAATATTGGACCCATTGATCCTTAAATTTATTTGGGGCAAAATGTAATTCTCTTTTGCCCTGGTCCAAGCATTTATTAAACACTTACTTTGTGCCAGTCACTGTGCAAAGAGCTTTACAAAAAGGATCTCATTTGATCCTCACATCGACCCTGAGATGTAGGTGCTTTGTTATCCCTATTTTACAATTGAGGAAACTGAGGTGAACAGAGGTTAAGTGGTTTGCCCAGAGTCACTTGACTAATAAATGTCTGAGGCTGGATTCGAACTCGGGGCTTTCTGAGTCCACAATACCACCAGCTGCCTGAACCAGGCCATGCTGGGTCCTTGGCCACTGCTTCTGAGCTGAAGGGAGATGGATTATAAGGTAAAGAGGAGAAAGATTGTCTGAATAACCAAGAGCAGAAGATAAAAGGGCCCCTGGAAGGGTTGGGAAGGTTATTGATTGGGAGAAGGAAATTTGACTTTAAAAAAAACAACAACAGAAGAAGAAAGGTTTTGGGGGAAAATCAAGAGGGATCTAAAAAGGCTGTGGGGCAATTATTGGTCTGCCAGAGAAGACTGGATGAAAGAATTCCATACAGAGAAGAAAAGGGTCACAGGACACTTGCAATTAAGAAACAGCTCTGAGATTCTTGCAGAAGAGAAGAGAGCTGCACACTCTGAAGAGTCCCTTACTGAAAAACCCACAGTGTCTCCCCCTTGCCTTTGGGGTAAAATTCAAATCTGGCTTTCAAAGCCCCCAATAGTCTGGCTCCACGGACTTTCTCAGATTTCTTCCTATGACTCTGCTCCACACATTCTACATTTTGACCAAATAGGACATTTCTGTATTTCCAATTCTTCTTCCCTGACATATCCCTCCTCCCCAACCTGAACAACTTGGAATTCCAACTCTTATCTTTCTTCTAGGCTTGGCCTAAGTATTGCCTCCTTTGTGAAGCCTTGCTGAATCTCTCCCAGTTGACTTGCTAAATTACCTTGTATTTACTTGTTAACTCTTTGAGGGCAATGACTGTTGTATATCTTTTTGTTCCTGTCTGCCTGTTTATTATGTGCTTATTCATGCAGTATCTTGTATATGTGCTGTCTCCCTGAAGGCAGAGATCATCTCATTTTTGTGTCCCTCCCCCAGTGGCTAGCTCAGTTCCCAGAACATATTGGATGCTTAATAAGCACTTGATTGATTAGTTGCATGTAGTAAGTGCTTAATGATATTCAAATGGAATTGGAATTTAAGTATCACCACCCCAAACATTAGGAATTTATCATTCAAAGAATTTTTCAGATCATTGGCTATTTGAACATTTTTCTCAGCAGTTTCTTATCACATATTTTCTCATTTTGAAGGGCTACTTTGGCGCTGTTGGGGCCCTACTGGAATTGTTTAAGATGACTGACGATCAATAAGGATGTCACCTGGACGTAAGATGGGAAAGATGCCCCTGCTGACGATGCTGCTGGAGAAAGGAAAGCCAGGATCAGAATGGGAGCGAAGCCATTTGGCAGCCGTCCCTGCTGGATTTGTAAATAATCTGAAATCCTTCTAGCTGATCTTCTACTCTTGGGGTTTTGAGCATAGAATTCAGAGTTCACATGGGGAATACAAGAGGTTTTTTTTTTTTTCTTCCTGTATACTGTATTTTTTTTTTTAAAGGACAAAATGTGCAACGTGGCCAAATGTCCCAGTTTATGCATTCATTTTAAAGAGCTGAAAAATGTTTCAGAAGGACCTGAAATGTAATAGCTGTGTTTTTCTTCTGGGGTTTACTGATCAGTGTGGTAATTTTAACTTCATTTAGTAATCACTCTAGGAGATTTTTATCTTGACTTATATTTTTCATGACGTTTCATGATTTGCTGTTGGTTTCAAATGAAACTACAAAGCTAGCATGTTTTACTGTGAACGCCTTTTTTCCCTTTTGAGTTTGTTTTTTTGTTTTGTCTCATATTTCTGTCTGTGAGTGAATGTCCCATGGAAGGAGAGCAGTCTCCCAAGCTCAATTTTTGTCCTGTTCCTCCATGATGAGAGATTTTTTTTCTGTAAGCAAACATTCACATGACCCAAGGAGCTGACCACTCTACTGGCTTAGCAGTGAGAGCTAAGGCTTTATCAAGTACCCATGCAGCTAAGATTCCAAACACTGCAGATTCACAGGCCTAGAAGGAACCTTGGACCATAGAATGTCAGAGCTGGAAAGGTCCTAAGTCTAGCCTTCCTCATTTTATAGGGAAGGAAACAAAGATCCAAAGAGGAAAGTGAATTGTCTAGTTTTGCATAACTAGTGACAGAAATGGGAATGTAATACAGTGATATATACAACAATCATTAAATGCCTCCTAGGTGCAGAGTATTTTTCTAGGCTCTGGGAAGGATGAACTTTCCATAAAATGAAGTTGGTCTAAAATGTGGACAAGTGAATCATCCCATTCCCAGACCAGGGTTTATTCTGTTCTGTATTATATGAACAGACTGTGGTAATAAGAAATAGAGGAATATTTTTGCCTTGCTCCCTATAAACTTGCAGTATTTAGTGGGAATACACAAAAGGTCTTGGATTCTATCCAGGGTGGGGATTCTCATTGTTGGTTCAGATAACAGCCAATCCATGACTTAGTCAAGTAAGTCCTAGGGAGTTGTCTTAGACACACAGAAGTCATAGCTGGTAAGTGTCCAAGTTAGGATTTGAACCCAAGCTCAACACTCTAGCCACTAGGTCCTTCTGCCTCTTGGTTTATTTTATATCAGCAATTCAATACTAAATGAAACCTGAAACCTTTTATGAAGATAAATTTCTAACCCCCACAAAGTAAATAATATTAAATCTTTATATAATAAGTTTGTTATCTGAAGGAAGGTCAGTAGAATTTTGACCTTGTCAAAATTCTGATGCAAATTGGCATGTCAGAGAAAGAAACAAATTATATCATGGGATATTATATGAAAGTCAGTCAACAAACTATATATTTTCTTTGTATATGTGCCCCAGAGTGTTGTAATGATATATTATGAGTAGAAATTTAAAAATGTTTTTACTTTTAATATTTGAGAAAGAAGATATTTCTAAAAAACAAAAAACGTACTGATTTTTTTTTTGTCAAATATAATTTTTATTTCAAATAAATGTCCTGATGATTACTGAGTTTGGTTGTATTCTCTCCCCTTTTGCCCTTGTCTTGATGACCCTGGACAAAATACTAGAAAGAACTGATCTTTTTGCTTTGGTTTGTAAAAGAAGGGGAGTTAGGAAGGACGGTCTGGTTGGGCTTCCCTCTTTGTCTTTTGAATGCAGTCATTAATTTTTACATCTTCAGTTTGTGAAGAAGTGGATATTAATTGAAGTGTTGACTTGTCTGGTTGAAATAAAGCCCATTCCTGTTGTGATGTGTCTTGTGTACATGTGGCTTTCATTTCAGAACTTCCTTGTCTTGATCAGTTATTATTTGAATAGTTTGAATTTGAAAAAAAACCATTATCATGTTTTTCCCACCAAGCATGATGTAATCTGAATCTTCTGTATTAGTCTCTTAGACACACATGAAATACGCTCTTCTCAATAGAAATGTATCATTTTATGGAATTTTTTTCTTTTCCAACTTCACCAGCTTTTGATAACTTCTGAAATGGAGAGCTTTTTGTTTTTTAAAAAACATTCCAAATACTCGCAGAATAATTCTGTCAATATTTCCCATTCTGAAAGTGTGACATCACCGTGTCTGTTATTATGAATGCCTTGGTTGTTATTGAACCGCAATACAATTGTTGATGTTGCAGACCTGTGATTTCTCTACAAACTGACTTACAAATACAGGCAGCTTGGTCGGTTTTATATGCAAGGGTGCAAATCCACACCAGCTAATTGAACTGCCTTACCAGTGGTGATTCCTATTCTCATTAAACCAGATTGGATGAGGGTGGAAGGTGCATCATTCTCAATTCCATATATGAAGAAATAACAAAGATTTCATGGGATAGCAGCATTAGTGTTGCATCTAGTTCAATGCCCTCAATTTTACAAATGAACAAAGTGATATTCATGGTCAAGCTGGCCGTAAGAGCTGGGATTTCAATACAGTTCTTCTCACTCTAAATCCAGTGTTCTTCTCACCACACCATGCTGCCTTGGAACCAATTAGAAAGCTCAAAGTGAGGTCCGATGACCACGTCAGTTGTGCCATTTTTTGTTACAAGCTGTAGCATGACACATCTAGAGCTAGAAGGGACCTCTGAGGTCATCTAGTCTAACCCCCTTATTTTTTCTTTTTCCAGGTGAGGGAACTGAGGCTCAGAGAAGTTAAATGACTTGTCCAAAGTCATATAAGTAGTGAGTGTCGGTTAGGATTTGAATCCAAGACTTCTGAATTCAGAGCCCTTACTTTGTAATTCAGAGCCAGACCATTATAAAAGGTCTATCATGTAAAATCATCCAGTCAAATTGACATCCCATAAGAAAATGTATTTGCTTATCCAGACTTTGTATCTGAAATTACTTGACAACTCTAATCAAGCCCTTTAGTTGATCAGGTTTGACTAATGAGAGATGTTATTAAATAATAAAGATATTGCCAATGAGATTTTGACTGTATGTGGTCAGCCTTTTGTGTTGAGATGAAAAAACAGCATGACAGTCTTAAAATGTCACCTGACCTGAGGCAGTCATGTCTACATCATACAGTGAATTTCACATCTGTCTTAGAGTTATCATGCAAAGTGTTTACTTTCATAAGACTTCTAGATTTCTATGTGATCACAAGTTTGAATGGTCAGATTTTACCAATTCCTGGTCATGGAAAGCAAAGCTAGAATTGAGCTTCCTTTTCAGTGCTGAAGATGGTTTGGTGCCTTGTTGAAGAATGAAATGATAGAACCTGTGATTGAATTTCTTGGATAAAAAACATCCCATCATCATAGATCATACTTCTTTTGTGTCAGACCTTGTGGGGTATCTGTCTAATCCCAGTTCAAGGCTTTTTAGATTTTCATTTGTTTCTGTTGTGTCTGATTCTTCTTGACCCCATTTTGCGATTTTCTTGGCAAAAATACTAGAGTGGTTTACCATCTCTTCTTCCGGCTCATTTTGCTGTTTCATTCTCCAGCTCATTTTGCAGATGTGAAAATTGAGACAAAGAGGGTTAAGTGACTTGCCCAGAGTCACACAGCAAGTCAGTATCTAAGGTCAGATTTGAACTCAGGACGATGAGTCTTCCTGACCCTAGATCTAGTACTCTATCCACTGCATCATTACTTTTCCCATTAAAAAATTATGTTCCCTTCTGCCTATCCCTTAGTAGTCCATCGTGAACCCAGCCAAGTGTTGTATTCGTATGCATGAAGTATGAAAAAACCTGAAGGAAGTCTTCCCATATATTAAATCCTCTATAGAGGATATATGGGAAAATATGGATTGTAATGGATGGGTTGAGGGGAGTACCCTACTCACTACATGATGAGATAGATCATGGTCTATTGAAGTAGATGATTATTGTCTGCTCCATTCCTTAAAACTTACAAGTTGATAGTTAGCTAAGGTAAACTTATTTGTGTTAATATTCTCTCTCTCTCTCTCTCTCTCTCTCTCTCTCTCTCTCTCTCTCTCTCTTTCTGTCTCTCTCTCTCTCTCTGTCTCTCACACACACACACACACACACACAATCTTTGTCTGTCTACCCTGCAAGATAGATTTGGGAAGTCATGGATGGGTTGAGGGGAGTACCCTACTCACTACATGATGAGATAGATCATGGTCTATTGAAGTAGATGAGTATTGTCTGCTCCATTCCTTAAAACTTACAAGTTGATAGTTAGCTAATAAGGTAAACTTATTTGTGTTAATATTCTCTCTCTCTCTCTCTCTCATACACACACACACACACACACACACAATCTTTGTCAACCCTGCAAGATAGATACTAGTCCCATTTTACAGATATGAGAAACTGAAGCTGAAAGAGTTTAGTTGACTTGCCTGCATATGTCAGGTATTATAGATGAACAATGAGCAATGAGTAGATCCAAGAACTTAATAGGAGAAAGACTGCCAAATGAACTGCATTTTGCAAATTACAGAATGCTTTTAATAATCCCAAACTGTTCTCTAGCACACACACACACACACACACACCCTTGGGTATGTGTGTTTGTGTATGTGTGTGCATGCACAAATATTCTCTCCATCATGCTGTACCTTGGAATATCCCATTTTTCAGAGAATCAAAGTTGTGAGTAACCCAGTGGTAGATGGCAGTAGTCCATCTGTAAGCTGCAGAATGTTTTCAAAGCTGACCTATGCATAAGAAGTGGTACAGGGGGTATAATGGAGAAAATGGATAAATGAAAAAGGAGAGTCAGTGATGTAGTAAGACTAAGGGATTATAGATGAAGAACTTGAGTGAATTCTGAACTGCTTATAAGTGTAAGAAAAACCAAGTCTTCTCTGTAATAGGCCAGGCCGCTCCTGGGGGATCTGTGGGAGAATATGGGCAATAATTGAGAAGTCAGATGCCTTGTTGTCAACACACCAATGGAGGGAATGATCAATTGATGGAATTACAAATCTTTTGAAGCATTGCAGTATACCTCTTTTTTAGGTGAGGAAACTGAGATGGAGAACAGTTAACTTTTCCAAGATCACACAGTTAAGCTGCAACTCAAGTTTCAGATATTTACATAAAGAAATTCTGCTTTATTCCTCTTAAGTGTTTACCAAAACTTGAACCAGTCTAACAGTGTCACCTAGTAGATCCTTCTAGATAGAGACAGAGTTCTGAACTTGAGATCCATGGAGAAGAATCTGGGAATAGATTTTGAAGAAATCTGTGAACCTGGATGGGAAAAAAGTAAATAGAGCATTTTCTTAAAGTATGTAAAAACCTTATTCTGAGTAGGGGTCCATAGAAGCAGTTAAACAGATTGATTGCATGACACACCAAAAGCTTAAGAACCCCTGCCCTCAACAATTTGCTTTAAGGAAGAGAAAAGAATGTGTTGTAGCCATTGCTATGTAAATTATTGCTTCTACAATACTTGAAAAATTCTCTAGTTTAGTTTTTTCATTATAATTTTGCTTAACTGATCAGGGTGCTTAGAATTCAGAATTTTACTCCAACAGATGGGGAGAATTTTTTGAAAAATTGTCCAGTCTGTAGATGCCCATGAAAAATTGGGCTTCTTGTGTCTTAAGGAATTTAGAGACATAGTTCTTACTCCCCCTCACCCAGCTCCCCTTTGTGTGTTGTCTTTCCCCCATTAAAGAATGTAAACTCCTTAAGAGGAGGGATTATTTTGCTGGTCTGAACTCTGTCTCTCATAGAGATCTTTGTCTCTGTGTTTCTCTGTCTCTGTCTCTCATCCTTCTAATTTCTCCCTAGTCATCTTTCTCTAATTTTTGTCAATCTTTAAGATCCTTCAGGTTAGAGATTTGTCTTTTGCCTCTTATAGTATCCCCAGGTTTTAGCATGGTACCTGACACATAATAGAAGCTTAATAAATGTTTATTGAGCTGGAAGTTAGGTGGTTCAGTGGATAGAGTGCCAGGCCTGGAGTCACAAAGACCTGAGTTCCAATCTGGTTTCAGACATTTACTAGCTATGTGGTCCTGGGCAAGTCACTTAACCCTGTGCCTTAGTTTCCTCATCTGTAAAATGAACTGGAGAAGGAAATGACAAACCATTCCAGTATCTTTGTCAAGAAAACCCCAAATGGGATCACAGTCAGACACAATTCAATAACAATAAATGTTTATTGGATTGAATTATTTAATCTACAACCAGTTTAGTACACCGAGCTTTTGTATACAGAATTTTGGGGCTGGAAATAATTCATTGGGTAGGAACATTTTAGGGTGGGAAGGAACCTTAGACATCAACTAGTCTATCCTTATTTTATAGATTAGGAAAATGAGGCTCAGAGAGGGCAGGTTGCTTATCCCAGGTAACAGGTAGTAAAATGTGAAGTTGCCTTCAGGTTCGAAATCCAGAACTCTTTCCACTACCTTGTTAGCAGCACTGAGAATAAGAGCTTCGTTTTTGCCAAGTTTCTAGTGTAGTGCAATTTAAATGATCCCAGCTATAACTTGGTTTACTTTTTATCATTTCAAATTTATTATTACTTAAGTCATAAACATATTGAGTTGCCGCCTACTTTTGTACTTGATTGGAATACACAGTTACCTAATTATACAGTAGGGGGCACTGTGACCTAATGACTATTTCTTGCAGAGCTAGCTGCTCATAGACTTTTTGCCTGGAAGGAACTTTAGGAATTTTGTATCGCAACATCCTCCCACTCCCTACCTTTGAAAACTGCTTATAGAAGAGAATTTGGTTTTGATCTGTATAGTTTATAAATTCAAAAGAGAATTTATTTTGAAGTTGTGACAACTGATCAAAAGTAATCTGGCAATCTGGCACTTTGTTCCCCTTCCTCTCCCAGTGTCCTCATTTCATCTAATTTCCTATTTCTACTTTGAAGCTGACTCAGCATCTTAGGAATCTATGCCATGCGGGGGCAATGCTCTGTCTATAGATATCTGGCTATTTCTGTATGTTACAAAGAATGTTACAAAAAAAATCCCACCTACAGATGTCTTCCATAACACCTTTTAATTCGGTGCTTTCTCTTTTCTCTTTCTCTTTCTTTTTTCCTTTTTCTGTGTGTGTGTGTGTGTGTGTATCTTTGTGTGTATTTATTTTCACGTTATCTCCCCTATTAGATTGTGAGCTCCTTGAGGGCAGGGTCTGTCTTTGCCTTTCTTTGTGTCCTTAGCTCTTAGCACCGTGCCTAGCACATAACAGCCACTTATTAAATGTTTATTGAATTTAATTGAATTGAAATAGAGGTAAGTGGGCTAGCTGTGGTCTAAAACTATGATTTTCCATTTATTTCCCACTTACTAAAGCTTAAAGGGAAGCTTCAGTTAGTTTACCATAATGAGTCAGACATCCCACTAGTAATTTTTTCTCTGGTGTTCTATGTTTTATTTACATAACCAAGTTATTGCTAAGAATAGATCATTAGTGGAAATAATGGAACCATACCCTATATGTATCTAACATGAAAATGAATTTGATGGAAATTGATTCACTGTTTTAAGATCTGACTATCCAAATGGCATATGCTTTGAAATATTAGCCTTGAATGTTTGTCTATAAATAATTACTTGCTGTTACAACCATAGAGATATTGGTTTAAATTATTATATTGGTCCAAAATCATCAGCTAAAATGTAGGTGGCACCCCTAGAATGATATATATTTTTAAAATGGATACCTTTTTGTCTTTGTGGCACCTGCCTATGCCAATATATCCCTCCCTTCTCTACCCAAAGAAAAGCCTGAGGCCGTTCAGAAAAACCCATCAACACATCAAATGTTGTTATTCTAGGATCTTAGGAATGACTCAGGTTGGGGAGCTGAATATTTTCAGTGCTCCCAGAATGGTATTATCCAGGGCAAAAGTCTGATCACTGCTCTCCTGACTTGAACTCTACAAGTTCCTTAACTGGGTTTAACACTCTGTAACACTTCAACTGACTTGCCCCTGGTAGGAAATTCCAATAAACTTCTTCTAGATTCAGCCACAGTGAGAGCTAGAAAACTTTGCAGGTTGAGAAAGACAGAATTGCAAGGTCCCCTTTGTTGTGGAATTCCTTTCTTGGTTTTTTCTGTCATAGATTTCAGACTAGACTGGAGGTTGGAACTAAGGTCCTGATCCACCCTTGGGGTCAGAGCCAGATAGCAACTGTTTACCTCTGAATCTGTTCCTAGCTAATTCAACAACTGACCTTCAAACTGGAACTACCCCTCCTCAACCTGAAATCCTGCTTCTCGGCACAAGTCCCCTCTCGGTTCATGCTCAATATGTCCCGGAATTGGCTGGTGTATGACAGAGCTACCAAATGCACCTGTTCCCACAGCCTGAACAAGGCTGAGATTCTCCTGTATGAATCTGGGACTTCTTCCTTGGGTGCTCCACCTTCAGTTCCTAGAATGTTCCTTGTGAAGTACACCCCTGACCAGAGCCTTTCCCCAATGTCCACTGGCCTCCTTCTACTGACCTGGCCTAGAAACATGATTCACTGTTTGTTTTTTTCCTTGGATCTTCTTATCAGGATTCAGTCTGGTTCATTTTCTAGATCATTGTGGAGAAACTTGTTTGGGGGAAGCTAAGCTATGCTCTTTCCTGCTACTCCAACACTAACCAACATGTCAGCCCAATCCAACAGTTTATGAGACGCTCCTTACCCATAGACCTAGTCTTGTAAAGAAGGGAAAGGTATCTCCTATCTCTTCTTCCACACCAAGCCTGGGCATTATAACTATACAGCTTTCAGTTCTGATTCTTTCCATTTACGTCATTATAGTCATTATGTTCCTCATTTTCCTTCTTTCTGCTTCACTTTACATTAATGCATATGATACTTCCCATGTCTCTGTATCATTTTCTTGCTACTCTGTACTACTTGCTTATATTCCATTATATCCATGTACTATAATTTATATAAACATTTCTCAATAGATGGACACCTGCTTTGTTTCCTCATTGATCTTTGGATACTTCTTTCCATTTTTACAAATCAATCCACCAACATTTATTTCTTGGGCATCCACTATGTAACAAGCCTTGAGTTGGGTGTTGTTACTGCAAATACAATTAATTAATCCTCAGTCATAAAAACCTTATATTTTAATGCATATGAGTATACCCTGAAAAATAGCATTGATTACATGAGGACTCAACCTTTTTCATGTGATGTATGCATTTGGGAGTCTAATGAAGCCTATGGATCTCTTTTCATATGTTTTTAAATGCATACAATAAAATAGGTAGAATCACAAAGGAAACCAGTTATATTGAAATACAACTATCACAATATTTAAAAAAAAAGTTTATGAATCTCATGCTAAGAACCCATGAATCTTAGGCTGCACTGAAGATTTTATATAAGCTGAATCTGGAGAGAAATCACAACCTTTATTCAGACCTATTTAGTCAGTGGGTTAGTCAAATAATCATGTGAATTTTTTTTAAATATAACATTTTGACATAAAAAACCCCTGGATGATAGTTATCCTTTTTCCCATTGGATTGGTATTTATAATCTTTCATTTTCAAATTAAATTTTAAATTAAATTAAATAAAAATTACTTTTATGACTCACATGACTACATGAAAATGTAGTCAAGACTTTGTTCCAGCCATTTTTATTTTGCCTCATTACTTTCTGGGTATCTCAAACACTATTCTTCCTTCTTTATGGCTTTTATCTATAGTATCCAATTTGAGGGATATACATAGGCAGGCTTTCCCTCTATCATTGTTTTTAGTTAAATTTTAGTTTGGTTAGATTTTAGTTAGATTAGTTTGTTTTAGTTAGATTTTCTAGACACTTGGAAAATATATTCTTTTTATTGTAAATAGTATTTTAGTTCTTCCAATTGCATGTAAAGATAATTTTCAACATTTATTTTTTACAACACTTTGAATTCCAAATTTTTCTTCCTCTCTTCCTTCCCTCCCTCTTCCCCAAGACAGCAAACAATCTGATAGAGGTCATACACGTGAAGTCATGTTGTGAAAGAAGAAACAGAGCAAAAGGAAAATAACCACAAAAACCCCTCTTAAAAATGAAAATAGTATGCTTTGATCTGCATTCAGACTCCATAGTTCTTTCTCTGGATTTGGATAGCATTTTCCATCATGAGACTTTTGGAATTGTCTTGGATCATTGTATTACTGAGAAGAGCTAAGTCTATCATAGCTGTCATCACACAATGTTGCTTTTACTGTGTACAATGTCCTCCTGATTCTGCTTACTTCCCTCAGCATCAGTTCATTTAAGTCCAGGTTTTTCTGAAGTCCACCTGTTCTTCATTTCTTGTAGCACAATAGAGTTCCATTCTTTTCATATACCACAAGTTGTTTAGTCATTCTCTGATTGATGGGCATTCCCTCGATTTCCAGTTCTTTGGTAAATACGTCCTTATCAGTCTTTAAGTGTACTCCATCTTTGGCCATGTCAACACTACATTATACTCTATGATCCAGAAATCTATAGCCCATTTAGCTTGGTGTTCACTTTACAAGTTAATTTTTCTCTCTGTCTCCTTGATCTTCATAATTTGTGCCCTTATGGACTTCAGGTTCTTGCTTAAGACTTCATAATTGCTGACAATATTTTCTTAGATTCCTAGTAAGTCATTTGTGCCTATGTAAATCAGTAGAAGGAGGTAGAAGAGAGTAGTTGTCTTGCATTTTGATAAGGCTTGGGAGATTCTCTTTTATGTTTTAGTTATGTGCCCCAGAAAGATAAATCTCTTTCATGTTATCAACTGACTCAGGATACTTTTACATGGAATCACCATCTAAAGTACTCTTTTCTTCTTCCTGTTATTAGATAATCTCTAATATGATAGCTTCTATGACTTACTACATCATTCTTGGGAGAACTAGATGTTTCTTTTTCTTTAGAGCATCCAACTTTTTTCTCTTCAGGAGGATCATCACATCTGTTTTTAGTCTCTTCATTGTATTTATCTTTCTCCCCACTCTCCTCCATATAACACTTTTCTGCATTGTCCTGAAAAGAGTGAAGCATCCCCTCCTCCTCAGATTCCTTTTCATAAAGAATTTAGAGTTGTGAAAGCAGGCGGCATATGGATTCTGGTATCCTTTCTGTCACCTCTCTTGTTTTCTACTGTTTGTGATTTTAATTTTCTGTTTTTTGCCTCTTTTAGATATCGTGAAATTCAGTCCCTGAATAATTTCAGAATTCTGTCACATTTAGCATAGATTTCTTCAGTGTATAGTTGTTCTAATTCAACTTAACTCAGCTTTATCTTCTTAATGTAATTTCTACTTTCTCATATAACACACTGGTCACTGAAATATCAGAGTCTAAACATTATGGTTCTGCTCTCATCAATTAGGGAAATGATTCATTTCATAAATTCTAATAGAACTGCTCTATTATTTTATCCTTTTGTGGTCTTTCAGTTTTTTTTTCTGTTAATGTTCTTGGGAAAGCAGATTAATTTGGTTCTAGCCATGCTTTCTATTCTGTTTATCAGCTATTTTAGAAGGCAATATTTTTTCATAATCTTCCATCATCTTCCATTATGTTTTTCTGATATTCCTAAAGGGATTTTCTCCAGGTTTCGATATTTCTCTTCTTAGCTTAACTCAAGGATATGCTTACTACAAGGATAAGGGGTATCTCTTGGCCCGCTTGTTATGGCGACTGCATTATATCAGTTATGCTTCCATTTGAAATGGTGATAATTCATGTTGATGCCCCTTCTTTTTGTCTTCTCATTTTTCAGATTCAGCAGCTTATTTTAAAAAAAAAATTGGCTTGGAACTGTGTTTTGATGCAAGGTCTTATCTATTATTTATCTTATCTATTCTCTACTTCAGTAGTGATTTTGATCTACTAGTTCCTGATCTGACTACACAGATAGCTAATTTAGAAATGTATTCCATATCAGTATCCATTTCCTCCCATCTAATAGGATAGTCAATTTCATTTTTATTTTTTTTGGTAATGATGTCTTTTAAATATCAGTAAATTTGTTGCTATATGACTCAATCATAGAACACCACAGTCTCTGAAGAATCAAAACTGACTGGCTCAAAGTTCAAAGAGGAGATGTATAGCAGTCTAAGTAAGTTGTAGCATTTTTGCTGCAACCAAAGATTGTTTTCATGTAAGGACTGGTGCAGTAGATATCATCATCCAAGAAATTTTGATCTGGAAAGGAAGAAGGCCAGTAATATAGTAAGAGCAAGGGATAACTGAGAGTTATTCCAAATGCTTCACTGTTGTCCATAGAATGCTGAAAGACTTAGACAAAACCCTTGAGATAGATTCTTTGTGGGAACATAGATACAAATTGCACAGGATGTGCAGGTGTTGATGCATGTGACATCTGTATCACTGAAGGGGGTAAAGATCACAGGTCCATTAAAGTGTTGAAGGAATCCTGTGGTCATCATCTTCAGTCCTAACTTCCTCCTAGAAGGTAACATACAAGAAAGATGGCTTGAGATTTCTGAAGATAAACACCTTTGACTTCTTTCATGTTTTAATCCTGAGCCACATTTTGCTATGTATTTTTTTTGTCATCTTTCCCAGGACATTTATATTGAAGTCTGTCATTTCCAAGTTATTGTTGACTTGGTTCAGAAACTCTTCTCAAGTTCCTCATAAAATTTCTCTGTATCTTCATCCTCTACAGCAGAATCTGAGTTTGAAAGGGTCTCTTAGGTCACATAATACAATCATATTTGACCTTTTTCCAGCATCTCAAAAAAGTTATCATTCAGTCTGTTTGAAAACCTCCAGTGAATGAAAGCTTGTGACCTCTTGCAATAGTCAACAACAGTCTTGAATAGCTCTGATTGTTAGAAAACTTTTTCTTACATAATTATGGGGTGATCCTCTCTGAGTCATGGACACCAGTGTAGGGGGCAGCTACTAGGAACTATTGGCTTTATCCCTTTGTATATCCATCTTGTGTTTATCAAGAAGTAGTCCAGGGCAATTTGTATAACCTAAGTCAGTTTTCCCAGAAGAATGACAAGAGAGAATGAAAAACAAGATTAGTGAAGCCTGTTCAAACCCCCAAAAGGCTCAGAGATTCTGGTACTAGTAGGAGACCTACAATCTTGGCACTGGGGGCAGAGAACAGATAAACAGCTATGGATTCACTGCAAGATAACACGGAGTGGGAAACAGAGACCCATTTGAGTGATTCAAGAAAGAGGTATTCTCACAGTCATCTGAAGCTTTTGTATGGAGGATGAGCACTGTAGAATCCAAATGTAAAACAAGAAGAAAATTTAAATAGTCCAGAGACACTGACCCTAGAGTTGTGAAGGACTTGTTTAAATGTCAGCTATCATGACAGTGTAGTCGATTGAGAAACAATCCATCTTCTTAGCACCATCTTCTGGGAGAAAGCTGATAGAAGAGAGTAGTAGAACAGGTAGTAGCGGCAGGTAGAGAGTACTGCCATGAAGGAATGAATCACACCATCTTTGTTTATTGTGGCCCCACCCAGGTTAACAATAAGTCATGAAAAGAGTACAAATCTTTGAATAAGGCTGTCCCACTAGGCTCCTATGTGAGTATTCTACATCCTTTTACAGTATCAAGAAAAATGTTGAATGGAACTTGGTGTAGTGGAAAGAGGACTAGGTTTGTAGTCAGGTAATCCTTGGTTCAGATGTAGCTTCCATCTCATGTTAGCTGGGGGACTACGGAGCAGTCATTTGACTTTTCTTCTGTCAAATAAAGATAATAATAGTGTACTTATCTCACAGATTTGTTGCAGTGGTTAAATGTGATGTGTGCAAAGTCCTTTTCAAACTATAAAGCACTACGTAAATAGCAGTGATAATTATTGTTTTGAAACCTTGTAAGACCAAGTGCTTGTGAGAGGAACTAGTTGCAACCCATAGGGATAGTGACACATAGAGGTTTTCAGGTTTCACCTGCACAGAGTCCAGGAACCAGAGAAATGAAAGATTCCCAAAGTTTACCTAGATTTTTTGTATCAAGCGGGAACCTCTGATTCAAGACTTATATTGACATCAAGCCTAAATCTACCTCTCTGCAACTTTTATCCACTGATATACATTCTGCTCCTTGGGGCTATGCCAAACAAGTTAAATTCACCCTCCCCAACACAGTCTTTCTCATAGTTAAGACAGTTGTCATTCCCTGCTAAGTCTTCTTTTCTCCTTCAAGCTAAACACCCTTAGTCCCAAGGCATCAGCAGATGGTGGTGTAGCAGTTGTAATTATCTTGACATTGGTGTTTTTTGCTTATGTTCTTTCAGAGCACAGGAAGACAAGATGACTAAGCATCCATGAAATTATGTTTCCTTATTGCCTTTGGATATAGGAAGAAACCAATGCTTGCCCCTTCCTTTCTAAGGAAAATTTGTGAAACCTTATTCCTTTCAATGTAGTTTTCTGGCATCTCCTGGTTTCAGTTTAAAGAAAGAATGTCAATATCAATGTTGCTCATCTCCTCCAGTGATATCATCATTCATCATTGGATAAAGAGTTCATGTATAGAGCTCTATCAGTTAAATATGTCCATACAGATGGGCTAAAACTGTGATTCTTAGTACTTAACCTCAATTCCCTTACCTACCGTCTCCCCACCATTACTTTGGAATCAGAAAGAGGCCACCTAGGACTTAGGACCACTTTGAATTTACTTGATGAGCTACCATAGCCACTTATTTAGTAGTCAACTTATGAATGATTAGTTTTTTCATGGGTGACCAGGTTAAGTTTTCAGATACCAGATGAAGATGAAGAGTTTGTTACTTGATCAAAGCTCAAAGCTTTTCCAATTTGGTAGAATCTGTCAGAATTACACTTTGAGAAACTAGGGTCATTTCCACACCACAATAAGGCATCTGGCTTTCATGAGCAAGTCAAATCATAAGCATATTCCAGTACCATCATCCAAATTCATTCCAAGAAGCAATTCAGTTTTAAAAAATTTGATGTTCAGATATATCATTCAATCAACTTTTATTGCACAGGTACTGGAAATATGAATTAAAAAAATATCTCTGGCTGTCATGGAAGTTACATTTAACCAGGGTTGTGGAGTAAGGTGGGAAATAGCAGGTAATAAGCTGGAACATTTATTCTCTCCCTTTCCATTAAGGCTCTCCATTGTCTGCACCCACATGGATAGAACAGGTTCAATCTGGTTTTCTCTTTAACCTGCTGACTCTTTATAGACCCACCTAGGATCACCAGGAAGAATCACTTGAAACTTAAGTTTGAATTCTATCAAGATTCTTGCTCAAAAAGAAAAATGGAATGTAAACTATTGATTAAGTATAGGAGAACTATTTCTTTCATCCACACAAAAGAAATACATAGCACAAAAGACTCACCAACTGCTTAGATAAAGATTTCAACAGATATTAGTAACTTATAATGACCATTGTACTATCCTGGGAGGGTGATACTTAAACACAGAAACATGAAACATTTGTGGGACCACTGAATCAGCATTCCGTCTTCACCTAGGCTCTGCACTGTGTACCTCAAAGTCCATGTATTCTGGCCATGGTCAGAGAGTGCTTCTCTTCTTGCTGCTAGTTATCATCTTTAACACAGAAAGTCCTGCTGACCATCCACTGAGAGACCAAAGTGGCTCAGACTTCTTGAACTCAAAAGCTTGTTTATAAAGTTGAAAACATCAATTTCAGGATTGAAGTTCAGTCACCTATATTCAGGAAAAGAAAAAATTACAGGAAAGGCCTAGGCCTGCTTGCCTAGCCCCAGAAGTTCTAGCTGCTGTGCAGGAGCAGGGACATTTTTGTTGGAGTGGAAGCACTCACTATTCCTTTACCCCTCATGGGAAATCCTAGAGTGGGAATTTTATTTGCTACTCATCCAGAGAGAGGAAGAAAGGAAGAAGAGCCCTGAAGTTGTCTCTCTTTTTAAACTGGCTTACTGTCTTATTCCTATTGATTTTGGGTAGTGCTGGGAGGGGGAGCTCTTGGGCTTTGCTTCGTCTTACCAGAGTACCAAGTCTTTTATCACTGAGCCTATACACATGGCCTGTTGGGCAGAACAAGGAGACTGGTTCTTGGGTCAATGGAAAGGGCCAAGCTCCAGGAATGGACAATGGACTTTAGCTAGAGCCAGTCAGGGTGGGGTACCCCTGTTTGCACTCATTATACAAATATACACAGAATAAGGGAATCACTGAATAAACATGGATTAAGCACTTACTGTGTACCAGGCACTGTGCTCATTATTGGAATCAAACTTGAGCACGGCAAAAGAATTAGTTTGGCTTCCTTTTAGGATCTATTTGGCATAGTGCCTGGTGCATAAAAGTCAAATAAATGCTTCCCCTCCCCCCCATTTCATTTAAACTATTGTAGTTGTCATGTATGTTGTCCTCTTGGCTGTGCTTACTTTGTTCATTTCATAAAGATTTTTTCATGTTTTTCTGAGTTCCTCCTATTATCATTTTTTTATAGCACAATAATATTTCATTATATTCAAATGCCAATTTGTTCAGCAATTCCATAGTTTATAGGTACCTACTTTATCCATTTTTTTTTCTTCACAACAAAAGTACTGTTGTAAATATTTTTCTAAACTTGGGAACTTTTCCTGCCTTTGACTATTTTGAGTGGGGGGGGAGGGGTCAGGGAATGTATGCTCAGTAATGGGATGAAGTGGTAGGAAAAGTTTAGCTAAACTATAAACTTTTTCAGAATAATTGAACCAATGTGCCATTCTAACCAAGAATATATTAATATGCTTATCTGTTTACAGCCCCTCTAATATGGGCATTTATGTTAAAAACACTAAAAAGCATAGGAATAAAAGGACATTTTCGTAATGTGATCACAAGTATCTATCTAAAATCAAGACTAGATTTATTTGTAATGGAGAAGCACTAGAATTTTTCCAAATAAAATCAAGGCTTAAAAAAAAGGATGTCTATTAACCCTGCTTTCATTTGACATGATGCTCTAAATGTTAACTGAAAGAATAAGACAAGAAAAAGAAATTGAGGGAATAAGTATGAGCTTAAGAAGAGGCATAATTATTTCTGTCTGTTGATACTCAACTAAAATACTTTTCAAGCCTTCACTTAATGCATACTCTTTCTATCTGAAATACCTAGTTTCTCTTTCTTGGTTTTCTTAGTGGTATTGTAGAAAGATGATATTTTTCTTATAAGGCTTTATTTTATATCCTGCTACTGTACAAAAATATTAATTATTTTGATTGGTTTTTTTTCCCATTAAATCTCTAAGGGTTTCCAAGAATTTTAGCCTGGGATAAAGACTTAGGAATTGAGTTTTCCAGACTATGTTTGTTCTTCCCCTGGTAACATGGGAATCTTTGGGGTAGTGCCTTGGTTATATGGGGGATTTTCTTTGTTCCCCTTTCCCCCCTGTTACTCTGGGATGATTTGCATGGGTTCACAGAGGAGAGACAGCTTGTAGGATTCAAAGAGTAGATAGTAGTCCAATTTTAGTAGGATGTATAAGATAAGAAATGGAACTATATGGAAAAGTAGGTGGAATCTAGAATAGTTTTCAGATTTAGGGGTTTTGTTTTGTTTTTTCTTCTCTATAGGCTATTGAAATAGATTTTCTGAGCAGAAGAATTAAATGATATGATTTAGTCAATATCAAGATTAGTTTGGCAGCTACGTTGAGGCTGATTGGGAGGCTCATAAAAGAATTATTAAACCTATAAACTCTGATTCCTCAGATGGGAATATCCCACATGGTAATATATGAGCTACTTCTTTCGGTCCAAGAGATAGTAAGATAAAAAAAGGAAAAGCTTCTATCTGGTATAATTTATTTTATAAAGGATTTCTTATTAATTTTGAAGAAATTAATTTATGCCAAGGTACAAATGAAAATATTATAGTTTCTGCCTAATCATTTAAAAGTGTATTTAAAATCAATGCCAAACAATTTTTGAAAAGAAAAGTTTTTAATTACTGTATGAATTTGCTTCATATTGATTTGAAATAAATTTATTACACTTTCCATGATGTGCTATTTTTCTAAGAGCTGATGTAGGTACATGAATATTTGTATCTAATGAAACTTTTTAACCCCACTTGATAAAAATTTTTTTCCTCATTGATAGACATGGTGATAATTTTTCAAAGATTAGAGTTCAGTGACTATTTCTCATCATAATTTTAGCAAAGTTCAAATTCTTGATTTTACTAAATAACATTTAGCCCCTTTAACTAGTAACAAAATAAAAATTAAATAGCCATAAAAAATGATCCACTAGATATAATGTGGTGATACTGAAGGATGCTGGAGATCTACCATTAACTCACTAAGTAACTGGAGAAATCATATCACCTTCGGAGGCCTCGACTTCCTCCTCTGTCAAATGGACTAGCCTTCACATTCAACATTATCAAGTCCCTTCCTGATTTAAAATGAAAAAAATGTAATCTGGTATTTTCTGTATCCCTTCCACTCTAACATCCTATGTCCCATGATTAGTTTGACTTTTTTTCTATTAAGATATTTTCTGCCCAAAGTTAGCAAAAGTTTCATGTGGAGCCTCTTATTTCTGAGAAGAAAAACTTGTTTTTGAAGAATTATGTTGGGTTACATGTTCTTTCACAGAATAATTCTTCATGCTCAATACCTTAGCATAGGCAAGATTACTTCAGCTGTTTTCCTATTATTAGCACTCAGATGTCTTAAGACTGTCCTATGGGTTAGGTTGTTGGCAGAATAAAAAAAACGAACCATGCTTAAAGAAACCTTAGTGATTATTGGCAGAGTGCCTCCGAATTTCAGGGGAGCGGAACCATACGAGGTGGAGCTGCTGACAGAAGAAACACAGATCGTCAACCATATGTTCTCAAAGTCTCCACATCCTTGAAGCCATTTCTCCAGCAGGCAGATGGAGTAGATCTTATTCAGCAGCCTCAGAGAAGCTGCAAAGATGATGGAAACTGTATAGGATGGAGGAGTTTTGGGGTTTTTTTGTATTTACAGTTTGAAGTTGGTGCTCTCTCTTTTTTGCCATTTACTCCCAGTTTCTGTGCTTTTGGCATGTTTTCTCAACTCCCTTGGAGTGGAGAAGAGAATGTTCCAATCTCAGTTAGGAATCTATGATCTCCACCAAAACTCAGCTTGGGGATATCTTGAGTTCAGCTAGGGTGAGTAATTACCCATTCCTAAGTTAGGGACTGATAGCAATGCTTTCAGAAGGTCAACAAACACTTTTAAATGCAGTTTTTGTTGGGGATTGCAATAAGCAGTTCACATTCTCAAAATGCTCTAAAGTTATATGAGGAGGGGACTCTTTCTTGGCTATTTGTATTAATATTTGAAATTTGATTTTTATCTGAAAAAGTGTCTTTGTGGACTTTTCTGTTATGGATTTAATAAGGACCAAAGGATGCCATATATTCTGAACCCACACTGAAGCACTATAGCAAAATTCTGGACCTAATCTAAGAAGTTGTCTCCTCAAAGCCACAAAGGAAAAGAGAAAGATGAAGGGATGTGTTGCCTCTTTTTTTTTTTACATCTACTCAAGTCCAGCTTAGCAACACCTGAATCATTAGCTCTTTTGACTCTGCAGCCACTTAGAAGAGTTTTTGCCATAACAAAGTATAAATTCTTCAGTCATGAATGGTCAGAAACCAGCTTCCACCAATTTCTACCTGGTCATTTGGGTGAAAATCAGGTAGGGAATATCTGGACATGTTCCAAGGTGTTTTTTTTTTAAACGTTACCCCAAATTATCAGTATGTACTCATCAACAAACATTTAGTAAGTTTATGTACAAAATGACACAATCCTTTCCTTCAAGGGACTTATTTACTATAGGGATGGGAAAGACTAACATAGCCTCACAATATTCTATATAGTGGCTATCTTTTCTGGAGGGAAAACCTGGAATTGGTCCCCTTTCAGTGACTCATTTTCTCTGGTCTTTTCTTGTGGATTCTTTGAAAAAAGACATAAACAACCAAAGGCCTCTCTCTATGGTTGGTCACTATGTTTCATCTTTTCCCTTCATCCCCTCCCCATGATGGGACCTGCACCACAGTATTGGTTACTGAACAGCAACTTCCATTTCCCCCTCTTCTTCCTCTTTTCTAAGTAGGATTTTGGATTGAACAATGGTGATGTGGCAGTAACCTGTGGGAGATTGTATGGTATGTAAGCATAGGGAAAACAATTTCTTGTCATTTATCTGCTATAATTTTTTATGAATTAAAAAACAAAACCTGAATGTGTCCTCTGGCTAGCAAGTAATAGGGTGGTGGGTGTAGTAAGCCTGGAACTGGCATAAAAAGAAGGGACAATACTTTTTTTGGCAAGGTAATTGAGGTTAAGTGACTTGCCCAAGGTCACATAGTTAGTAAATTCAAGTGTCTGAGGCCAGATTTGAACTCAGGTCCTTCTGACTCCAGGGCTGGTGCTCTATCCACTGCACCACCTATTTGCTCCTGGAACATTATTTTCTTAGATATTGGTATAAAGAGAGAGAGGATGGATTAATATGTAGAGGGATTTTAAGATACAGAGTAGGAGAAAGAGGGAGGCCATGGTAAACGCTATTATGTCAGTAAAGTAGGAAACAGGCTCCTCTGCTGAAAGAAGTGTTATCTAGGAGGCTTACAACTAGAAGAAAAAGTTTGGAATTACTGTTATTGGAAATGTGATAGAGTGCCAATCAGAAAATGATTTAAAAAAAAGTTACTGTTTAGTAACAAAGGTCAAATGAAGATTAGGTAATTTGATTTTGTAATGGATCCAGTCATGTAGTTTCTTGACTTTCTCCAGCAGTGCCCAAAAGCTTAGAAGTAGAAATGGGGGTGACCCAGGTTCCAGGACAGGCAGAATAAGTGATAGAACCAGAAAATTCAAAGGTAGAGAATAATGTATGACTGAAATGGTTAAATACAAGGTCACAACCTGTAATGTTAATTACATTAATGAGAGTTAAAGATCTTCCCCATCCATCAGTAGGCCTGCCCATTAGGGGAGATTTGTTTTGTAGGAAGGCCCACACCTTTTGTTAATTTCTAATGAGGCACTGGGTCACAGGGTCCTGCCTTCTGGTTCTGAAATGTGTGTAAATACTCTGAGGTGAGATTTTGTTTTATGTTTTATTCATTGGAAGTGTTTGGCCAGATGAGGTTCTTGGCAGTCACTAAGGAGCTGCTGCCCCCCCACCCCCTTTGAAAACGCAGATGTTGGTACTGCTCTCTCTGGTAATTGTGTATGTAATGGTCAGACAGTTGGATCTGTCTGTTGATCTGTGATATATGGACTGCTCATTCTCAGATGGTTAGAAGCTCTGTCTGTTGATGTTTATTTCTCTGCTTGTATTTTCTCTTTTGGTATATGTGATTAAAGAAGATTGTTGACCCCTCAAAAATTGCTTTCCTTTTGGAAAAAGCAGATCTCAGAAACTGTGCAGCAGGCCCTCCTGTGTATGCTGGGGTTCTTGCTGAAGGGAAAATAAAGAGCCCAATAATGTGGGAGAAAAGGGAGGAATGGTCAGGCTGGAGCTTGAAGTGAGGATGAAGAAGAGTTTGAAGAGAAATGAGATGCAGGGAGATGTTGAAGGGTAGGAAAAGGGGATCAGAAAAGTTGAATTCAGAGTCCCAGATCATGGAGGTGGGGTTTGGATGATGGTGAAGTATAAATTCTGACCATCTTTGTTAATGGCTGAGGCAGAACAGAGGTCATAATAGGATTAGAGATCAATGACTTGGAGCAGTGATTCTTAAAGTATGATCTGAGAATCCCCAGGGATCCCTGAGACCCTTTCAGGAGACCCAGGAGGTCCAAAATACTTTCATAATAATGCTAAGATTTTTTAACAAGATGTTTTAAGTTCTTTTTTCATAATTACCAATAGATATAACCCACATAAACAAAAGTTCTTTGGAGGAGTCCTCAGTAATTTTTTAAGAGTGTAAAGGGATCCTGAGACAAACTGTTTGAGAACCTCTGAGTGTATGAGTTAGAATGGACCTGAGAAATTATCTGCTTTAGCTCCCTCATTTTACAGTTGAGGAAATTGAGGTCCAGTAAGATTAAGTGATTTAGGATTACTTCATTTCCTCATCCATAAAATGAAAGGGGTTGAATTTATTTATCTCCAAGACCATATTTCTAAATCTGTGATCCTAAAGGTGAAAATAAGCTTTGTATGAATGAACGAAGAAGCATTTATGAAATATCAGATACTGTGCCAGGTGCAGTCAGTCTCTGTTTTTAGGAGTTCTAATTCTAATTTGGTGAGACAACACATAAAAGAATGTTCATCTTCCTTAGGCCACATTAGCAGGCAAGAGAACAGTGCAACAAGTGGAAACAGAGGCAATAGAGGTGGTAAGAGTATTGATCTCTGTCAGTGGGTGAGAGTATAGTTGCTGCCTCATTTTTTCCAAGTGCTGTGAACATTTAAACAGCCTGGATGAGTTTGGGGTAGTGAGGCTCAGAGGGAGTAAAGGGAAGGCACAGCAAGGTAGACCTCCTGGACCTCCTCAGTCAGATTGGATGGCCCTAAGTCCAACCCCTTCATTTTAAAGACTAGGAAACTGAGGATCCTAGAAGTTAAGTGACTTGTCCAAGGTCACATAGGCAGTGAGTAGCAGAGTTACGATTTTAATTCATGTCCTGCCCGAAGTCCTATGTATCCTGGTATCAAAGTCAGGATTTGAGTCAGCTTCAAAGTCATTGCTCCATCCATTATCATACACTTCCCCTTAGGCTGAGGAGATGAAGTGAGTGGTGAATAGGGAGTGGGCTATTTGAAAAGATATCAACATAAATGTTGATGCCTCCAAGAAAGAACCATATTTGAGATGAAGAAGACTGTGAGTAAGGCACTAAACTCCTTGAAACAAGAAAGACAATGCCTTAGAGACTGGTGGATGCCCAAGAAACGAATTTGAACATAGGCAGATGAAGTAGAAATCAGAAAAAGGGAGATTTTGAATGATGGTGGAGAGGAAGTATTTGGGGACAGCAGTGAGGAGCAACTTGTCCTCTTGGCCCAGTGTTTTGGGGAGACATGAGGAAAAAATAGCCAGCATTAGAGAAGGTCATAGGGGAATGGGGTGAAGAATCAGAGAATCCAAAAGGAAACATTGAGATTATTCAATCCAACCCTTTCCTTTAACGGTTGAGCTAACTGACTTGCAAAGGAGTTGAGTGACTTGCCCAAGGTCATTCAGCTACTTAAAAAAGAATTAGCTCTGTAGATGCCCAATTCTGTGCTATTTCCACCAAGTTTCAGTTCAAAAACAAAACCAAACATGCACTATGTAATACTTTAGTCAGGGAAGATGGAGGAGGGAGTCATTTAATATGTCTTGAAATTCTTTGGATAAGGACAGTAGAAATTGGGAATGAACGTATGACAATATCTTCGTTCTCCTAGGTTCAGTTTAGACTTCTTCATATTTAAACCTAATTATTTCCTGCAAGCACATTACACAACAAACTCTGTAATCATATTAAAATTCAGGTTATTAAAATGCATTTTGTTTATTTCAATCATGTACTTATTTAACATTTTCCCCCAAGTTGGTCACTTTTCCTTAATTATTTCCAGATATGAGAGACAGGTTTCTGTGCCTTGGTGAGGTAGATAATAACAAAGGGGGAAAAAAGTCAAAGAAAAAAGGTATTTTTTGGGCCCCCTCACACATAATGTTACATTTTGCCATCTTAGATTCAAACAAATGAATGAATGAATGAATGAGTCAATGAGTATAGTTACATAAATAAAAACAGCTAAAGCTCTAGCTTTTACAAGAAGTCTTTCATGATCTCACCATTTAGTGCCTTCCCTTCCCAAACTACCTTGTATGGGCATACTTCATTTTATTGTGCTTTGCAGATAGTGATTTTTTTTTTTTTTAACAAATTGAAGGTTCTGTGGCAACTCTGCCACAAGCAAGTCTATATGTGCCATTTTTCCAGTAGCATGTGCTCACATGTTGTCTCACACACAAAATGTGTCATATTTTAGTAATTCTCACAGTGTTTCAAACTTTTCCATTATTTTAATATCTGTTATGGTGTTCTGTGAAAAGTAATCTTTGATGTTACGATTGTAATTATTTTGGGGAGCCATGAACTGTGCCCATATAACATGGTGAACTTAATAGATAAATGTCATGTGTAGTCTGATTGCTCCATTGACTGGCTGTTTCCCATCTCTCTCCTTCTCCTCAGGTCTCTCTATTCCCTGAAACAGAACAATATTGAGGAATATTACATTAACTTAGTTGACAAAGCATCAGCAGGGTTTGAGGGGATTTACTCCAAGTTTGAAAGAAGTTTTGCTGTCGGTAAAATGCTATAAAACAACATTGCATACTACAGAGAAATCTTTCATGAAAGGAAGAGTCAGTTGTTGCAGATTCTCCATTTTTAAAATGAAGAAGTTGGACCAGACAATATCCAAGCCTTCCAGCCATAAAAATTAATCACAAATGTATGTGTATATGTGTATGTATATGTATGACACACATATATGTAACTTTGGTTCATATCTATAAAGAGATTTATAATATATTCCCCCATTATAATAGCTTTGCCCTTGGAATTATAGTCATGCAATAACTAGCTTACACCTCCACTTAGAGAACAAAATTCTGGCTAATAACTTCCAGTCCTCTACTCACAAAGATACCACTTTTTTGTGTCTCCCATTTCATCCTCATGCTCAAAGGGACTCTAGGCAACATAAGGACAGGGTCAACCGTAGATGTTTATGAGAAATAATATTAAATCTGGCAAACAGAAGGAAGGCTGAGGCAGAGCAGGACACACTGTTCCTCTCAGTGTGTTTCTTTCATCACTCTTGCTACTGGAGTAATTGCTGCCATGAAAACACCTACAGACAGTTCACACAATCTCTGTATGTGATTTTTACATAGTGCAAATTTGCCCTGACCCACCCACTTCCCTTAGTATATAACAAAGGCATACACAAAATAATACCTGTATGAAAGTCACAAAATGTGCTAAAACACAGACATAATAAATACTGTACCATGATAATAAACAGAATTATGAAATGAAAGGTAAAGTTAATGATAAAGTACATACAATACTGTACAGTAAAGTTAACATAGGTGTGCAATGTGTTGCCACTTCCCCACCCACTGCTCCCAAACCTTTATCACTGGTGGTTGACTGTTCAACATTTTCTATGAAGCTATCAAGACACGTTTGGACAGTGGCTTTCTTTTTTTCCCCTCACATATCTGATTGTAACAGACAAAATCATCCTCAACTAGTTTTTGAACTCTTAAAAATCTTGAAATATTTGGATTCATCTTTTCAATACAAGAAAAAAAATTCACTCAAATGATGAAATGCTTTTAAATGTTCCATTGTGAACTTTTTTGGTTTGACCTCAGGTTCCAAAGCTTCTTCTGCAATCTTTGCAGCTAGCATCTCAGTTATATCTTCATCTAGCAATTCTCTTCATGAGATTCAATCATCTCACATTATTCTCACTTCTAACTCCAATTCTTGTGCTAATTTTACAATCTTGTTACTTCTTCCAAGGTTTAATCTTTGTCAAATTTATGAAAATTGGGAATGAACATTTTTTTACCAACTCTGTTCATATATATTTTTATTACATCTTCCCATGACTTAGTCATATTCCAGATTGCATGGTAAATATTATAGGACTTCCAAAAATCTCTCAATGTCGTCTTTTTCTGTATCCAAACTATAATTACCTGGACTAATTAAATGCATAAGTAGTATGCCTTGAAATTTTCACTCACTCCCTAATCCATAGGTTCTAATTATGAAGTAGTATTAGAGGAAAGGTAGACCACTTTTATGCTTTCACTATATCGTCCAGATGGGGAGGGTGACCTAGGGCATTATGCACAGTCAGTAGCCTCTAGAAGAGAATGATGCCATCATCATTACAAAACTTCACAGCTTCTGGATGATAAGGGTTATTCATGTTTTAGAGCTGGTGATTTAATGCACAGTGTTTGTTGCCTATTCCTTTGAAAGCTCCTGAGTTTTCAGTGTGGTGCACAAGAACAGGTTTTAATTTGCAAGTCCCTGATGCATTCCTTCCAAGCAGAAGAGTAACACTTTTTTGAAGTTTTATGCCCTAGCATAGCTTTCTCCTCCACTGAGATATGGGTTCAAGATGTCATTCTTTGATAAAATAAACTAGCTTCATCTCCATGAAAGATTTGCTCCAGCAAGTGGGGACCTTCATTTATTATTTTTTTGCAAGAACTCTGGAAACTTCTTTGCTCCTTCAATAGCTGCACTAGTAGCAACCTCTCCTGACACTCAACCATTATGAAAGCCTGCACGATTTTAAAATCCAAACTAATCACTGCTTGCTGTAAATACTTGTGTTCCTTCAGGGTACTTTACCTTCAAATCTTCAGAGGCTTCGAGCCTTGGCTTGACTCCTCATCAAGCTTAAAGAAATAGTCTTCTGAATCTGGTCTTCTATCTATAATCTCTAGAACAGCATCTTCTCTTTGTTTCTGCAGATAAGTCACCTTCATGTAAGCACTGCCTTTCCAAACTCCATTATTTGGGCAGCATCCTTCTTTAGGGTGTTCACAGTCTACACAGTAAGGCTAAGTTCATGTGCTATAGATGGCAATTTTTGTTCTCCTTCATATTTTCTAATTTTCATTTTTATTTCCAAATCTATTAGCTTATGTTTATGAGAGGGTTTATTTCCCCCCTCAAGAGCACATTTGCCATTAGCTATGATGAAAATATAAGGATCATTATTGATACAGCGAGAGAAGCAGTATTTCTCACTGTCTGCAGATGGGCAAGAAGTGACTTGGAGATGTTTCTCAGCTTCTCACCACCATTCATGCTTCCTGCATCATAGTCATACGGCTGTCTGCTTTGGATATATTTTTTTTTGGAATGTGGATTTCTTTCAGAATTGTTTACTAAAGTCAAATTTCCATAGAGCAAATTTATATAAAGTGAGAATTCACTATACAGTCAGTCCTCATTTAACATAAGTGGGCCATTCCACAGATTTCCCCTTCCCCTCTGGAGCTTTGCCTACTCTGAGGTTCTACACCGTGTAGCTGGAGCAGCTTCAGTGTCTGGGGTCCTCACAGCAACCTGAGCAGAGGACTCTGGGCACTGGCACTGCTGCTGCCCCTGCCACCACCTGCTAGAATTGTAATGTGAATTTATGTAAAGTGAGAACTGTCTGTGGTTATAACCTTGTCCATTTAGGTAGAGGTTATCTCTCATGGCCAAAATTTTAGATATAGCAGACAATGAGCTGTTGCCATGAGACAACTGCTACCTTTTTTTTTTTTTTTACAGTGACTCCAAAAGGAAGAACATGGCTTCCAATATATAGGATCTGTGAATTACCCTTTTTGCCACATGAACTCTCCAAGCTTGATCTCTTCTACTTCTAGATTGTGGATGTTTTTGGGAGAGAGAATGTTCCAGATTTTTTTGAGTGGGGAGGGCATTTATTTTGTGCCAGCATTTCTTATTGCCTTGTTTTAGTAAATACTCAAAAAGTTAACTCTGGTTAGCTAACTGGTAGTCACTGGGAAGCACAATGATTGGGGGCTCAGGGCTACGGTAGGAGAAACCCTGAAACTCTCAGGGTTATACCTAGAAAACTCAGGGGAGAAATCCAATAGTTGTCTTTTCTGAAGCTGGCCTACCAGTATTACTGGGAGCTAGGCAAGTAATTCCAGAGTGCATGCTGAACAATACATACATATACACATACACAAACATAAATACATACTTAACATAGCCTGAAGGTGACTGCCACTGCATGAATTTTCTTCAAGTATACACGAAACAAAAGATATTGCAGTTCATGTAGGACTATTAACCATGTTTTTCAAATTCAGTTTTAATTACTCAGTTTCATGTTTCAAATTCCTTTGAAACCCCAGTGCTTCTCTGTTCCCTTTAAAACAGAAGTCAGCAGGAGATACACAAAATCCTGAAATGATTTTGACCTTTGAACCAATCACATCATTTAGGCCAAGACTCATTGTTCTTTATTGCTGCCCATTAAAAATTCATTTTTGTGGAAGCTGTTTTAATGGCTGTTTACTCACCTCCAACTGAGGGAAGGTCTAAGTTAAGACATTTGGGACTCACATTTCTTCTTTCATGGATAATTTTTGTAGTGAGTATTTGTTAGCATTTTACTTTTCCTTTAATCCACAATGTATTTCCTCTCAATATTAAAAAAAAGTAAGAAAAATGAAAATACTACCGTCAAATAAACTATCGTTTCAATCAACAAAAGGGAGGGAGAGAGAAGTTCAAACTATCAATCAGGCCAGACCGTGTTCTTATGTACAAAATCAGAGTATGGTGATAGCTAAGAACAGACTGGTCAGACCGAACAATAGTGAAAATGGTGAAAAATCATGTGCTTCTAAAGGGTAGAGTTTTTGTTTTGGTTTTAAGCATGGCATGAAATAAGGATGTGCCAACCTTCCATTTTGCTTAGAAAATATTTATTATATTCAAAGCTAACATTCTGTTTCAGAGCCTCTAAAATTATAACCCTTTTCAGCTAAATTTCCAAATAATCCACTGGCTGGAATAGTTGAAGAAGAGTACTTGGCCATTCCTCTAATACCAGTGACCAATGACCAACAGTCAGTGACATGTTTACACTGATCCTGTGGACAAGGCTACAGAATGGGCCCTTGAGGTTTCTTACTGCTTTGTGGCTTTGCTATTACAGTACACGGTATACATTTTATTCCTATCTGCCCTCCCCCACCCTCTGTCCCACACTTCTTTCCTAAGGGCAACAGGGGAGCAGACATAGCATTTGAATGTGACCTGGGACTCCAAAATTTGAATGCATCCTCATGAAGTTAAAGATCCTAGCAGAAACTAAGTTTTATGATCTGGGCAAGACCCCAGAGACCATCTAGTCCAACCATGGCATTTTATAGATATAGAAACTGAAGCTCAGAGAAACCATATGTATCACGGATAGTTGGCAGCATGTCTAGACAAGAGTCTCCTTCTGCTTGCTGAGCCAGGCTCTTTGCCTCCTCAGGATGCATTAGAATTGCAAGAGCAGTGGAGCAGAATCATTAGGCTTCCAACTAGGACTGGAATGCACATGCCAGAATAAGGGGCCCCTGCCCCGTTATTTGTACCTTCTTGTATAGACACACTTGCTTCTCTGGCACTTTATGGGCTCAGACCTGGCACTTTCCCCAGTTTCTAAGCCCATTACTATTTCCCCCTTCAAAAAAGATTTTGAAAAAGTGTTATTTGACTTAAAGGAGACTTCCTGTGGCCCTGCTGCTGCCAATGTGCTCTTGATCTGGAATGATTACATGCAGAAAACCCCTGCGACTTTAAAATGGGAGTTCTTTATTGTGTGTGTGTGTGTGTGTGTGTGTGTGTGTGTGTGTGTGTGTGTGTGTGATAGACTCCTGTGGGAGTCAAGTGAGACTTTGGACCCCTTCTTGGAGTCATTCTTCTAAATACATAAAAGAAAATACATAGGATTACAAAGGAAATTAATCACATCAAAGTACCAACATGAATGTGTGTGTATATATATATATATATATATATATATATATATGTGTGTATATATATATATGTATATTTAAAAAACCCAACAATTTTATAGACCCAAGTTAACCCCTGCTCTATTGGCATTTGGTTAATAATTGTCCAGTTAGTTTTCACTAGATTCTCTGTCACACAAGTTGCTGATTTTTGCAGATATAGAAAAGTTCGATCTCAGACTTTCTTGAAATTTTGGTCTATATGTTGTTAAACTGAGAAGAAAGAAATTGAATATTACCTCCTTCTTCAAACATTCATTGCACATCTACTTACCCTGAATGGCTACTATGCTATATGCTATGAGAGACATATGGGTATGACAAGGTTCATGTCCTCAAGGCTCTTCCAATCTAGTGGAAGAGACAGGTCATATACAGGACAACAGAGTATAACTATTACATAAGTAATAGCAGAAGAAAATGTATTCTGAGGTCAGAGGGATAGAATTTAGAACATGATATGGTCCCACAGGCCTGGGGCAGCCAGGGAATTCTATATGAAAGAGGTGACATTTGATTTAAACTTTAGAGATGGAAAGAATTTTCCCAAGTGGAGATGAGAGGGTATTCCAGAAAGAAAATGTTGTGGGAAGAATATTCTCTGAGGGAGACAAGAATTGGAACCAACCAGGGAATGGTTTATATAGGGGAGTAATAGGAGATAAGGTTAGAGATATAGGTAATGGGTTAGATTATGGAGAATCTTGCATACTAAGTTCAGAAGTTTGGTGGGTTTAAAAATACTATTTTGCTATTTTTGGGGAAAAAAGAGGATCAAAGGTAAGATCTGTGCTTAAGATAGATGAGTAATAATAATTGACAACAGAAAGAAAGCAGAACTCAATTCTTATGTTATTTCTGTGCTCTGAATGACTTTTACTAGTAATGACAGAATGAAATGACTAAAATGGAGCTAATACCCTAGATAAGCAAGGAGAATGTCCAGATGCCCTTGATGAATTCAAGTCACCTGGACCTATTCGACTGTATTCCTGGGTACTGAAAGAACTAGCAGATAGGATTATTGAATGACTGTCAGTAATATTTGGAAAATCATGAAAAAAATACCAGAAGATTGGAGAAGGGCAAATTTCTCCCCATTTTCAAAAAGGGGAAACAAATGATCTGCACACTATAGGCCTGACTGATTTTTCGGTCAATTCTGGAACAGCTCATTAAAGAGATGGTTGGTGAATATCTAGAAAGGAAAGTGATAATCATGAAGAGCCAGCCAGTATGGCTTCATCAAGAATAAACCATGTCAGATTAACTCTGCTTCCCTTTTTTGATAGGATTACTAAACTACCAGATGAAGGAATGTTGTGAAAATAGTTTGCTTAGATTTTAGCGGAGGTTAGCATTTTTAAAAATCTGAGCTTAAAAAACATCAAATAAAACAAGTATTTCCACATGCACAGTAGAACAGAGGAAGGAGATTGCACATGAAACTAAATTTGTATTATGTACATTAGAACAACTTTTGATAATAAAGTATTTCATACTATTCTGATGGAAAGTGAGTTGACAATGCAGTCAGATGGATTCAGAACTGGTTGCATGGCCAGGCACAAGAGGTTTCATATCTGTGTGGCAGGAGATCTCCAGTGGAACACCCCAGGGAACTGTGCTTGCCTCTGTGTGTTTCACATTTTTTTTTTACAAATTTATTTATTAAACTTTTTACATTCATTTTCACAAAATTTTGGGTTCCAAATTTTATCCCCATTTGTCCCCTCCCCCCACCCCAATACACCAAGCATTCTAATTTCTCCTATTGCTAATCTGCCCTCTCTTCTATCATCCCTCCCTTCCCTTATCCCCATCTTCTCTTTTGTCCTGTAGGGCCAGATAACTTTCTATTCCCCTATTACTGTATTTCTTATTTCCTAGTAGCAAGAACAATACTCAAAAGTTGTTCCTAAAACTTTGAGTTCCAATTTCTCCCCCTCTCTCCCTCCCCCCCATTCCCTTTGGGAAGGCAGGCAATTCAATATAGGTCATATCTGTAGTTTTGCAAATGACTTCCATAATAGTCGTGTTGTGTAAGACTAACTATATTTCCCTCCATCCTATCCTGACCCATTGTTTCTATTCTCTCTTTTGATCCTGTCCCTCCCTGAGTGTTCACTTCAAATTGCTCCCTGTTCCCATTGCCCTCCCTTCCATCATCCCCCCCCACCCTGCTTATCTCCTTCTCCCCCACTTTCCTGTATTGTAAGATAGGTTTTCATACCAAAATAAGTGTGCATTTTATTCCTTCCTTTAGTCGAATGTGATGAGAGTAAACTTCATGTTTTTCTCTCAGCTCTCCTCTTTTTCCCTCCACTAAAAAGTCTCCTGCTTGCCTCTTGAATGAGATATAATTGACCCCATTCCATTTCTCCCTTTCTCCTCCCAATATATTTCTCTCTCACCGTTTACCTTAATTTTTTTAAGATATGGTCCCATCCTATTCAATTCACTCTGTGCTCTCTGTCTCTGTGCGTGCGTGCATGTGTGTATGTGTGTGTGTAATCCCACTAACTACCCAGATACTGAAAAGTTTCAAGAGTTACAAATATTGTCTTTCCATGTAGGAATGTAAACAGTTCACCTTTGTTAAGTCCCTTATGACTTCTCTTTGCTGTTTACTTTTTCATGCTTCTTCTCATTCTTGTGTTTGAAAGTCAAATTTTCTTTTCAGCTCTGGTCTTTTCATCAAGAATGCTTGAAAGTCCTCTGTTTCATTGAAAGACCATATTTTCCCCTAAAGTATTATACTCAGTTTTGCTGGGTAGGTGGTTCTTGGTTTTAGTCCTCGTTCCTTTGATTTCTGGAATATCATATTTCATGCCCTTTTATCCCTTAATGTAGAAGCTGCTAGATCTTGTGTTATCCTGATTTTATTTCCACAATACTAGAATTGTTTCTTTCTAGCTGCTTGCAAGATTTTCTCCTTGAGCTGGGAGTTCTGGAATTTGGCCACAATGTTCCTAGGAGTTTCTCTTTTTGGATCTCTTTCAGGTGGTGATCGATGGATTCTTTCAATACTTATTTTGCCCTCTGGTTCTAGAATCTCAGGGCAGTTTTCCTTGATAATTTCATGGAAGATAATGTCTAGGCTCTTTTTGTGATCATGGCTTTCAGGTAGTCCCATAATTTTTAAATTGTCTCTCCTGGATCTATTTTCCAGGTCAGTTGTTTTTCCCATGAGATATTTCACATTCTCTTCCATTTTTTCATTCTTTTGGTTTTGTTTGGTGATATCTTGGTTTCTCACAAAGTCATTAGACTCCATCTGTTCCATTCCAATTTTGAGAGAACTATTTTCTTCAGTGAGCTTTTGAACCTCTTTTTCCATTTGGCTAATTCTGCTTTTGAAAGTATTCTTCTCCTCATTGGCTTTTTGAACCTCTTTTGCCAATTGAGTTAGCCTATTTTTCAAGGTGTTATTTTCTTCAGCATTTTTTTGAGTCTCCTTTAGCAAGGTATTAACCCATTTTTCATGTTTTCTTGCATCTCTCTCATTTCTCTTCCCAGTTTTTCCTCCACCTGTCTAACTTGCTTTTCAAAATCCTTTTTGAGCTCTTCTATGGCCTGAGCCCATTGGATATCTATTTCGGATGTTTGGGATACAGAGGCCTTGACTTCTATGTCTTTACCTGATGATAAGCATTGTTCTTCCTCATCAGAAAGGAAAGGAGGAGCTATCTGTTGACCAAGAAGTAACCTTCTATGGTCTTATTTTTTTTTCCATTTTCTGGGCATTTTCCCAGCCAGTTACTTGACTTCTGATATTCCTCTCCACCCCCTCCTCCCTAGTGCTTGGGGTCTGAGATTCAAATGCTGCTTCCCAGCCTCAGGGCTTTCAGCGGGGGCAGGGCTGCTATTCAATGTGAGCTTAAGTTCAGGTTCTCAGGTGGGGGCAGGGCCGCAGCCCAGGTTCAGTTCCCTCAGGGGGTTTATGCAGAGACCTTCAACAATGGAGGTCCTGCCTGCTTGGGTGCTCCTGTCCACTGCTTCCTGCCACTGCTGCCTCCCGAGGGGGCTTGAGTTTTGGAGACACCCTGCTCCCCTCTCGGCTGGCCCAGAAGTCTCTCTCACTGACCTGTGCACCTCTGGGCGCAGGGACCTTCAAGGCCGCCAGAGATTCTCTCCCTGAAGCCTGCTCGGATCTGCTCCTCTCGGTGCCGGCGGCCAAGGCAGGGCTGGGCTCCCCTCCAGGTCCGGTGCGCGAGGGACCTTTGGTGTCGGTTTTTCAGGGCTCTCTGGGACAGAAATCTCCTGCACTCCGTTGCTGTGTGGCTTCCACTGCTCCAGAATTTGTTGGGTGTTCTTTTTACAGGTAATTTATGGGCTGTGGGTTCAGAGCTAGCATATGTGAATCTTTCTACTCTGCCGTCTGGGCTCCTCCCCCATGTTTCACATTTTTATCAGTGACTTAGATAATTCTGCTTATCAAATTTTCATAGGACACAAAGCTAGGAGGGATAGTTCACACACTGACTGATCTGATCAATTACACTTGAGTTGGGCTGGATCTAACAAAATAAATTCAATAAGGAAAAATGTAAACTTTGCACTTGGATAAGGAAAACAAATTCCCAAGCATAATAATAACAGCTAGTATTTATATAGTATTTAATGGTTTGCAAAGCATTCTATACTATCTGATCCTTTGTGAAGTAGATGCTATTAAGGTTCCTATTTTTATAGATGGGGAAATGGAGGCAGGCAGAGATTAAGTGACTTGTCCAAGGTCACATTGCTGCTAAACATCTGAGGTCAGACTTGAACTCAGGTCTTCTTGACTCCAGGCTTATCACTCTATCTGCTGTACCACCAGCTACCTCTTGGGGTGCCTTATGAAGGTCACAGCTTCCAGGAATAGGGAATTGATAGTCTCTTTTTATTCTGCCTTTGTCAGATTTTATTTGGAGTATTGTGTTCAGTTCCTGGCCAAACTGTTTAAGAAAGACATTGATGAACTGGAGAGTATCAAGAGGAGAGTATCCAGGGTGGCATGATATATAATGATTGGTGGAAGGAACTGGGAGTGGTTAGCCTGGAAAAGAGAATGCTCAGGGGCCTGTGAAAAATGTATTGAAGGTTTTGAAGGGTTATTTTGAAGAATGAATTAGACTAGTTCTGTGTGACTCCAGCAGATAGATCTAGGAGCAATGGACGGAAACTGTAAAGTGGCCAATGTGGACTTGATAGCAGCAAAAACTTCCTAATGACTTCGTTGTTACTGAGTCATTTCAGTTGTATGTAATTCTGTTAGCCCATTGGGGTTTTCTTGGCAAAAATACTGGAGCTATTTGTCATTTCCTTCTCCAGCTCATTTTACGGGTGAAAATACTGAAGCAAACAGGGCCAAATGACTTGCCTACAGTCACACAGCTATAAATGGAATTTTAATTTAAATCTTCCTGATTCAAGGGCCAGCATTCTAACTGCCTCAAATGTTCAGTCATTTCAGTTATGTCTAACTCTTCATGACCCCATTTGGAGTTTTCTTGGCAGTGGTTTGGAGTTATTGGAGTGGTCTACTATTTTCCTTCATCTCTTTACAGATGAAGAAACTGAGGCAAATAGGGTTAAGTGACTCATCCAGGGGAACACAGCCAGTGTCTGAGGCCAGATCTGAAATCAGGAAGATGAATTTTCCTGACTCTAGACCCAGAACTCTATCTACTGTGCCACCTAGCTGCCCTTCCTAAGAGCTATCTGAAAGAAGAACATTTTACCACAAGAGATTCCAGGTTCTCCCTTCTCAGAAGGCTTCAAGCAATGGCTGGATGACCGCTTATTGGGGATGTTAGAATGAAGATTCCTTTAATGCATGGGTTTGACTAGATGGATACCAAGGGTGCCTCTGACTCTCAAATTCTTTGATTCCAGTAGTGAACCTCTCTATTTTTATACAGACTTGTGTGTCAAGTGCTGATTGGTCAGTGCAAACCTACCACAGTCTACACTCCAGGGTGTGTAGTCTTTTAGAATACAGGAACCTTTCCATGTCAGGATGAGGTATCATAGTACGACTTCAAGTCACAAAACCTTTGCACGATAGTTCAGGGTGAGGATCTGAAGGTCTATATGACTGAAGTATTTCCAGTAAACTTCATTTCCCATCAGCTGCTTCGTTTGATCTAGACTTCAGGAAATCAGATCCTCAAGTATTTTAGCTTCCTTTTGTCTGTTGTTTTCTCCTATTAGATTGGAAACTCCTTGAGGGCAAAGACTATCTTTTTTGATTTTTATATCCCCATTGCTTAGCACAGTGTTAGGCACCTACTTGTTGAGTTGTTTTCAGTCATGTTTGACTCTTCACGTCCCCATTTGAAATTTTCTTGGCAAAGATACTGGAGTGGTTTTCCATTTCTTTTTTCAGCTCATTAATGTTTATTAACTATGGCTATTGCTAAAAGGAAGATTTAAGGGAATAAAAACTATTCTCCAGAGATCATGTATAAGTAAATTTTACTCATGCAATATATCTCTGTCTCCGTCTCTGTCTCCGTCTCTGTCTCTATTTCTGTCTCTGTCTCTCTGTCTCTCTGTCTCTGTCTCTATCTCTTTATCTATCTATATCTGTTCCTCTGAGGAAGGATGGGAGTGGGAGTGAGTAGGATGTTTAAGGTCACATTATTCTTCTTAATGACTGAATTAAGATTTTAAAAGGTTCTGCCATGCTAGAACATTGGACTGAATCTACCAAGATGAACTTCGATAGACACAAATACTGTCTAAATATTGGGATCATCATCCTGTTTGCTCTTGTTTAGACCACTAGATGGCAGTATGATGCAATGTTTTTCTTGGTTTGAAAGGTATAAGGGACCTCAGAAATTAACTGGCTCAAACTCCACCTCAAAAAGAATTCTCTTTAATGATAATAATAATAGCTAGGTTGTATATAGCCCTTTAAAGTTCCTAAACATTTCATATATTTTTATCTCATTTGTTCTTCACAAAAACCCTGTGAAGTAGGTGCTATTATTAAACTCATTTACTAACAGCATCTTTGCTAAGAAAACCCCAAATGAGGTCATGGAGAGTCTTCCCTGACTGAAACAACTCACCACCATCAACATATGTATGTATACATATATCACCTTTCATTAGCTTCTAATTTTTATGTTTTAAAAACATTTTGTGTGTTTTTAAAATTTAAATCATGGATCCATTTGAAATTTATTGGGTATAGTAAATATAGTGTGAAAAGTGGCTCTACTCTCATTTTTGGCCACAGTGGTACCATTTTCTCCAATATCTTTTATAAAATGGTGAATTATCACTTAGTGGTGTGTGATCCTACATTTACAAAACACTAATTTGCTACATCTATATATGTGTATATTATGGTAATCTAATCTGCTCCACTGATTGATTATTCTATTTTTTTCTAGCACCAGGTAGTATCACCAATTACTTCTTTAGCATATCATTTGAGCTTTAGCAATACTGCTCTCTTTGGTTTACATAATTTCCATGTAAAGGCTTGACTTTGTTTTCATCCACAAGAATTACGTTTTTACTTTATCTAATTCTATTAAGTAGTCCAGTGGTACCTTGATTTGTATGATATTACATTCAAAGGTTAATTTAGGTAGAATTGTCATCTTTTATTTTAACCAGCAGCTAAATGGTTTGGTAGATGAAGTGCTGGACAGAGTCAGGAAGAGCTGAATTTAAATCTGTCCGCAAACACTGACTAGCTGTGTAATCTTGGGCAAGTTACTTTGACCTGTACCTCAATTTTTTCAACTGTAAAATTGGGATAATAATAGTATATACCTCCCAGGGTTGTTGTGATAATCAAATGAGATAATATTTGCAAATGCCTAGCATAGTAGATATTATGTGAATGTTCACTATTATTATTAGCTTGACAACAATTTACATTTTATATTTTTAAATTATTTTTTCATTAGTGTTTATGTAAAAGTTGTTTCTCTAGTTTTTTCCATTGATGATTCCTTGATGAGTCCCAAATATTTAATATGTTTTTATTATTATTTGAAATAATGTTTCTCTGTCTATATTTTTCTGTTATTAACACGTGGGATTGCTGCTGATTTTGTGGTTCCATCTTGTTTCCTGCTATTTTGCCTAAATCATTTTTGTTGAGTCTCTTAGATTTTCTAAGGAAATCTTCATACCCATCTTTCAATAGACATTTTAATTCTGTCTTTGCCAATTTTTATTCCCTCAATTTCTGTTTCTTGCTTTATTGCTACAGTTAGCATTTATGACTATGTTGTCTCATAATTCCAAGAGTAGACAGCTGTGTCTTTGTGGGAAAACCTCCAGTGTTTTTCATACAGCTCTTACATAGGATCCAGATAAATGCTTTTTGTCAAAGGGAGGAAAAATCCTTCATGCCTGTGCTTTGTGTTTGATTAAAAAACAGCACCTAAAGAGATGTTGTATTTTATCATAGATCTTTCCTTGATCTTTTGTTATAATCTTATCATGTGGTTTTCATTATTGTTATTTTTATAATTTATTCATTATTGAACAATTGCTATTTTCCCCTGGTATAAATTCAACTTGATCATAAAGAATATTTTTTTTGAATTGCTATGTCTTCTTTGTAAGTAATTTTAATAAACCATTTTATACCAACATTTATTATGTTTATTAATTATAACTCCTTTTTTTTCAACTATCCCTCCCTGGCTTAGGGATCAGGCAGTATAATAAGTGGAATATAAGACTTGGAGCTTGGGAGAGCTGAGTATGCATTTTGCTTCAGATGCTAGCTGTGTGACCCTGGGCAAGTCACTTAAACCTCTTGCATTTTCAGTTTCCTCATTTGTAAAATGGGGATACTAATAGCACCTACTTCATAGAGTTGTTATGAGGGTCAAATGAAATAACATACATAAAGAGTTTTGTAAGTTGCAAAGGCATTATATAAATTCTAGCTATTATTATTATGTTTTATTATAGATAAGGAATCGAGTGGATTGGTATCTTTATTTGTGAAAAGAGTTTATATAGTACAGATGATTCATTTCTTAAATATTTGATAAAACTGACTTACAAATACATTTAATCTTAGTATTTTTTAAAGTGTGAGGTCATTAATAATCTGTTTAATAGCTCATCCTAATTTTGTTTTATTTTGGCTATTTCCTATTTTGTCAATTTGGATATTTTATATTTTTGCAGATATTCATTTCTTTTTTTATTCTCAAGTTTCTTGGCATATAATTATATGGAAGAACTTATTCTCTCCCTCATCCCTCCCGAAGACTATATACATACTTTCCTATTAAACACCTTTTCACATGAATCATGTTGCATAGAAGAATTATAATGAATAAGAGAAATCATGAGAAACAAAAGAAAAAAAAGAAAATAGTCTGCTTTCCTCTGCATTCTGACTCCACGGTTCTTTCTCTGCATGTGAATGGCATAAAAGATTAAATTACTCTTTTTATTTCAATTTTGTTAAGTTGGTTAATTTGTCATAGTATTTGTGGTCTATTTATTTTTGATATACTAATTTGTTTCTATTTTTTAGCTATACATTTTATTCATTTTCTTTCCATTTTGTTCATATAATTAGTAAGAGATAAACATTCATTTCTGAAGACTACTTTAGCTATCCCATAAGTTTTGTTGTGTTTCATTTATGCCTTTAGTAAAATTTTCATATTTTTATGATTTGGTCTTTGACTTAAAGATTGTTTAGCTATTTATTTTTGAGTCTCTCAGCTAGACCTGCTCTAGTTTACTGTTCTCACTATGATGAGAAGAAATACGAGGCAGTGAATAGAGAGTGAGCCTGTAATGCCAGGAAGTCCTGAATTTCAAGCCCTCTCTCTGATATACATGGAGATATATCTATATCTATATCTATATCTATATCTATATCTATATCTATGTCTATATCTATGTCTATGTCTATGTCTATGTCTATATCTATATCTATATACACATATATATGTTTCTCCAGAATATACACATAAGCCAGGTAGGAAACAAGAAATTTATTTCTACATGCAAAAAAGGAATATAAAAATAAGTAATAAAAATCCTAAAATGATGAAAACAGAGACTCATATTGGAACCTCTTTGGGATCTTTGCAAACAGGGGCTTTGTGAGAACTGCTTAGTAGCTGTCATACATTTCACTGAGAATACGTTGATCGACGCCAAGCAAGCTCTTTCTTTCAAGGTTTTTTCTCCGACTGTGGCTCACTCTTTCCCTCTCCAAGGGGAAGCCACAGCAGCTGTTGCAACTTCTCACTGTCACTTATACTCTGGTGCTCTGTTGCCCATGAAGGGGGAAGAAACCGATTAACTACTTTTTGAGATCTCACTTGGGTCATTGTCTAAGGAAAGAAGGCACAAACTGGAGGTGGCCAGATCCTAGATACAGACTTGCCTAGGAGGAGATGTGCTCACAGCTTATGTATTGGGGAAAGGGCTTTGTTTTGACTCAGCAGCCAATGAAGAGTCCTCAGTTACATCATATCTGCTCCTGTTCTGAAGGGAGGCATGGGCAGGGTGGATAGGGCTTTCTATCATGTTTCCATAAAAAGGTGTTCTTGGTTATTGTTGAAGTTGTGTCTGACTCTCTCCGACCCCATTTGGGGTTTTCTTGGCAAAGGTATTGGAATAGTTTGACATTTCCTTCTCTAGGTTATTTCAGAGATGAGAAACAGAGGCAAAGAGGGTTAAGTGACTTGACGAGGGTCATACAGCTAGTGAACTCTTGAAGATGAGTCTTCTTGATTCCAAGTCCAGCGTTCTATCCACTGTACCATCCCCCTGTCCTGAGGGGTGCTATACTGTTATATATAATAGATGTATATAATTATAATAATAGCTAGTACTTATATAGTACTTACTGTGTGTCAGGCACTGCTATAAACACTTTATCATTACTGCCTCATTTGATCCTTATAACGATGCTGACAGGAAAGTAATATTATTATCCCTATTTTACAGATAGTAATAGTAATAATGATAACTAACATTTATATAGTGCTTATGTTTCAGGAATTATTCTATTTGATCCTTGCAACAACCCTGGGAGTTAAGTGCTATCATTATTCTCCTTTTACAGATGAAGAAACTGAGGAAATCAGAGGTTAAATGACTTGCCTAGCTAGTAAGTTTCTGAGGTGGAACTCGTTATCTTCCTGACTCCATATCTGGAGCTCTATCTACTATGCCACCTTGCTGCCCCGTGGTATTGTTTTGGTGCAGTGAACTGTGTGTGAAGGAACTCCCTCTACCAAGGCAGATCAGCAGCTTAGAGAATTGCCTTGGACACCGAGAGGTTAATCAGCCTGCCCAGGGTTATATGGCTAGCATGTGCCATGAACCTAGGTCTTCCAGACTCTAAAGCTGGTGCTCTACCCTACGTGACCCTGACTTCCTAGTGTTTATCCTTACTCTATCCCCATCTCTGCCTCCTGGCTTCCTTCAAATCCCAGTTGAAATCCTACCTTCTACAGGAGTCCTTTCCTGACCCTTCTCACTCTAGTGCCTTCTCTCTGTTAATTATTTCCTGGTTGTACCACACGCACATGTGCATGCTTGTGTGTATATACACAATATTTTTATGCCTATTTGTCTGAGGTCTCCCCCATTTGAATGGAAGTTCCTTGAAGGCAGGGGCTATATTTTGCCTTTCTTTGTTTTCCAAGCACTTAGCACAGCGTCTGGCACATAGTAGGCACTTAATAGATTCTTATTGACTTACTGAATGACTGATTATAGACATGTATTTTTAATATAAGCTAGTTGATCTGTTCCCTGAGCATTCACATCAAGTGTTTTGCCTCCTATGTATGCATGTCATACTTCTGGTGGTTTTCTGAGAGTTTTATATGTGTCAGCTCCACCTTTCCCATAGCATACTGAAACCCTATCATTCCCACATTCTAAGATCCTTTACCATCTCCCCCCTTTTTTCCTAATTAAAACTGTTACTTTTTGCACCTTCAGAATGTCTTTCTTCAGAACATCCCCTCCTTCCTGGGCTGACTTCCCCCATACAGCTTTATGCCCTCGGATTCTACCTATCCTTTAAAAACTGTTATCCTAAAATCTAGAATGCATTTCAGGCTTCAGTATTCCTGGTTTTCTTCTCCTTTATCAACAGCTCTGAGATATAGTCGTCAATTCCCTCAAAGTTCCCATCATTTCCACCTTAGTGGCCTGTTAGTAGATTCTTTGTTGGTGAAAAACAGATATAGAGTAATATCACCCTTGATTTTTCCATCTTTTAAACATTACATTATCATTGTATCTGTTTTGCATTTGGCAGAGAGAGAAAAAGAGAAAGAGGGAGAAAGAGGGAGAGCGCTCTAACAACTGTCTGTGTAATGGCAGAATCAATATTTATGCCCCTATCCAATAGGAATAATTTCATGCCTTGAGTCAGCACTGACCCCAAAATCAAAAAACAGAGGATTGATGAAGAAAAAGGGGAATGTGATATCTATAGTGGCCTCTGAAAGGACTTTGGATGTTAAATGAAGGATTGTAGGTTGGTGTCTGGAGGTAATAAAAAGTCACTAGAGTTTATAGAGTAGAGTTGCAACATGGTCATATACATGCTTCAGTGGGTCACTCTGATGACTGATTGATGATGGATTGTAGTGGGGAGAGCCTTGTGGCAGGGACACCAATGTTTGGGCTATTCCAATAGTCTAGGTATGAGGTGATGACTGCTTAGAATCACTGGGATGTGGAGAGTGTGGTGAGGGAGTTTGTTTCTTATTGACAAACCAGTTCAGATTGATTGTCAACATCACTAAAGGATGGAGTACTCTCAGAGTGTTAGGCAACTGAGGTGAGGAGACCAAAGGCTTGATGTAATGGAACATTTTTTTCTTTTACTTGCAGGCAGGACAGGCCAAGAGATAGGCTTTGGGAGCTGGATGGAATGGAGATTCTCTCTTTCCTGCGGGCAGGAAGGATACACTGTAAGTGGAAAGAAGTCATTCTAGAAATTGGGTATGCAATGGAATGGCATCCCTCTCTCCCCCTGCAGACAGGAAGAAGCATGTTCTAAGAGACCAGCATGTTCTCTGTATTCCATGAGAAAAGAAATTGGTTAGCCAAGGAAATCAGCACACAATGAAATAGTATTGTTCCAATATCTTGTGAGCAAGAAGAGGTAGGCCTAGCAGACTAACATACTCTCTGTGTCCTTTTGAACAGAAAGAAGCCAGCCTCTTCCTCTAGGATTCTCTAGGAGACTGGCAAAATGATGGAGTTAATCTGATCCTTTGAAGGCAAGAAGCTGTTTTAGAGACCAACATGAAATGGAATGTGATTCCCCTGGTCCACCTGGAGTCAGGTCCACCTTAGAGTATATTTTAAAGAAAGAAAAATTTTCTATGTATGCCCATCAAATAAACTAGCATTCTTACTATACTCTTAATATTGTCTTATTGATATATATGTGTGTATGTGTGTGTGTGTGCATATTTTACATACATATTAACGTAACCCTTGGCTCAAAGGACCAATTGCATCAGACTCTCTTCATTAGTGGAGATTGATTGCTTGGTGGTCTGTACCTGCATGAGGGATGGAGTTGATAAAGGCTAGAGAAAAAAGACATTCTGTGTTTCTGACTTTCATTTTGAGAGAGAAGTCATGTGGTTCTGACCTCTCTTTAGGTCCCTGAAGGGAGAGCAAGACTGGGAAGCCAACATGTAGAGGAGCGGACAATCTCTATCCTGTCTTTAACCTCAGCTTGCTATGCTTTGGGGAATTCCCTTTTAGGGGAGATCTGGGACTATGCTGAGTTGAATTATCTCACTCTCAATATGAAACCTCATTCTCTCCATATTATTTGATGTAAATTCTCCTATGTATACTTTCTCTGATTTCTGTTTTATTATCAGATCAAGTAAATGAGTTTATTCACTATTTGATACATGTGTTCACTATGGAAATGTCATTTGATGGGAAGGGAGTCAAGTCTTGGATATGTGGATTGGAACCTCCTTCCCCATTAAGAGAAAGCAATCAATAGTGCAGCTTGAATCTGAAAATTATTTCCCCTAGAATAACAATATTTAAGGGAACAAATAGATATTGTTCTAACGTGATGACCCCTCTCTCTGAGGAGAGTGGAGTCACTAGCCTTTGGAGGCCATATCCTGCTTTCCCTTCTGACAGGACTCAGTCTCACTTGGAGAAAGATGGGAGGAGGTTGTTCTAGAGATGTCTATCTATTATTGCCTGTGTGTGAGCCAAATCCAGACAGACTCGTGTGTATATAACTAAACTATGCAGAAAAAACCACAGCAACCTACATAATACATGACTAAACCATGAGTGTAGAGCAGTGATAGAGTGCTGGACCTGAAGTCAAGAAGACTCTTCTTCATGAGTTCAAATCTGGTCTCAGACACTAGCTGTGTGACCCTGGACAAGTCATTTAACCCTGTTTGCCTCAGTTTCTCCATCTGTAAAATGAGCTGGAGAAGGAAATAGCAAACCACACCAGTATCTTTGCCGAGAAAGCCCCAAGAGGGGTCACGATGAGACAGACATAGCTGAACAACAAATACCATAGAATAGTAAGTGTACATGTATTAGCATGGTATATTAAGTATATGCATATTATATGTATATACTATATATAAGTTGCTTACAATGTATAATATATTTAAATTATATCTAACATTTACCAGCACATTCTTGTTAATCACTACTACTGGGTGCTGAAAAGTCACCCCTGTAGTTACCTGGAGAATGTACATGGTCCTTCAAGGAGAAGTTTAACTCTGGTTTCCAACTTACTTAGTCAAGTCCACAAGTGTTTATTAACCACTGACTATGTGCTAGGTGCTGTGCTAAGCAATGGAAATACAAATCTAAACAGATGGTCCCTGCCTTTAAGGAGGTGCAATTCTAATGGAAGAAGAAAGCTCATAGAAGAAAGAGAAAATGGAGGTTATGGGGAGAAGATTCCCCTCTTTCCTTCCAGGGGCAGTGGTTCATGGACAAAATACAGGAAGTCAAGAGCAGAGCCTGGAGAAGAAAGAAGACGTGACTGACCTAGGTCTTCAAATGGAGTTCATAGGAGGAATCAGTCAATCAGGAGCTTTAGGGAAGGAGTGTACTCCTAGCATGAGAAGGTCAGGAGCTGAGTAAAGTAACCTCCATAGCGTCATATAAAATACATAAACAAAAAATGAGGAAAAAGACAGATACGTTGTGGGAACAAGCAATATGGTGCAGTCTGAAAATATTTGCCTTGTGTAAGTGGGCTGGGTTTAACTACTGTGGATTAACATTAAAGCAAACATGCTCCCCTTTCCTTCAGTGGGGCTTACCTCTCTCCCCTCCCCCCTTTTTTGGTATGAATTGGTAAGTTTCTATTCAAGGATGGGTAATCCAGTGGATAGAGAACTTGATATACAGTCAAAAGAAGACAAGTTTAAATCTGACTTCAGATACTTCCTAGTTATATAACCCTGGACAAGTCAAATCACCTCTGCGTCAGTGTCCTCAACTGTAAAGTAGGGCTTATAATAACCCCTCCCTCACAGGGTTGCTGTCAAGATCCAATGGGACACTTACAAAATGCTTAGGGCAGTGTCTGGCAGATAGGAGGCTCTCTATATATGCTTATTTCCGTCTCCCCTTCTCTCCTTTTCTTTCACTAAAAAAATAGATTAGAAAGTTGATCTGATGAAAGAACTAGAGACAGAGTTGGAAGGCATATCACAGGTATCTTCATTTTATATATGAAGAAACTGAGACCTAGGGGAGTTGGGATTTGCCCAAGACCACATAGGTGGTGCCAGCGTCAGAGGTGGAACTTGACCCCAGGTATTCTGACTCCTGAGGAATATCTGTAATGTCTTTCAAAAAAACATTAGTTTTTATTTATTTTTCTCAATTACATGTAAACCAAAATTTTTAACATTTGTTTTGCAAAATTTTGAGTTCCAAATTAAGAATGGTGAACAAAGGATTGAAAGAAAAAAATGGAAGGAGATAGATAAAACCTGTTTGGAGGCTAAGGTTTTGTGTCATACTATTAATAATAGATGAATCCTATAATTCTGGAATTTGATAAAAGGGATGTTAGAGATCATCTAGTTTAGCTACTAGAAAAATCACCTCTTTAAGACTGTGGAATACTGCAGTCCTGTTAAGATCAGTTGATGAATTCAGAAATTTGCAGAGCTTCTTGATTTTTCCTTTAAATTTTTTGTCTAAAATGTGGTGGGGAGACTGGCCCATGAGAGCCCAGTCATTGGAGCTTGTGCAGTATGTCCTGCCTGATTCCAAAAGCTGGTTAAGCAATCCTCCCCATAGGTTGATACCAGGTAGAGAATATTTCATGTGCTCTGGAGACTGGGCAGGCTCTCATTGACTAGACTCTCCATTACACAAGGATTGCTCCTCAGATTAGAGTATAGGGAGGGATATGTTTGGAACTGTGAGAGATGTAAAAGCAAAATATAGTAAACATTTTTTAAATGCAGCCCCATCCAGAGCTGAACACAATAAATACACCAGCTGGGGTTGGGTCAGAGCAGAGTACACTTCCCTGGTTCTGGCCATTACCTTTAAAAAGAAATTATTCATATATTTTATGTTGACATAATGAATACATCTCAAAAACACCTCCTGCCCCTCAAAATAGGTATACTAAGGTACTGTTGGTGGAATTGTAAACTGTTCCAACCATGCTGGAGAATAATTTGGAACTATAGCCAAAGGGCTACAAGTTGTATATACCATTTGACTCAGAAAAATCACATTAAGCCTGCATCCCAAAGAGATCAAAGAAAGGAGAAAAAGATCCATCCATACAAAAATACTTGTAGTAGCTCTTTTTGGTTGCAAAGTACTGGAAATTAAGGGGATATCCATCAATTAGTGAACGACAAAAGAGGTTGTGGAATATGATTGTGATGAAATACTTTTATGCTATAAGAAATGACAAGCAGAAAAACCTGGACTTACATGAACTGATACAAAGTGAAATGAGCAGAACCAGGAGAACACTGTACGCAGTAACAGCAGCATTATACCAATGATCAACTGTGATTTAGCTATTCTGATCAAAACAATGATCTAAAACAGTTCCAAAGGATCTGTGATGAAAAATATTATCCACCTCCAGAATTGATGAACTCTTAGTGCAGATTGAAGCATAGTTTTCTCACTTTCTTGGTGTTTCTTGCTTTTTTCCCCCACACAGCTAATGTGGAAATGTATTTTACATGACCTCATGAGTATAGTTGATAACATTGCATGCCTTCTCAATGTGGGAGGGGAGGGTGGAGGTGGCAGGAGGAAGAGAACTTGGAATTAAAAACTTTTAAAAATAAATATTAAAAATAAATAGTTGAAGGAGAAAAAAAACAAAAAAGAAACTTAAAGATCTAAAAAGCAGAAGAAAGAAAAAATACCCCAAAATAATCTCTTGAAAAGACTCATTTTGAAAGACTCCTCAGGCTTCACATTGGTCCTAGAAAGAGGATGTTTCAACTTCTATCAATATATATATCCAATATACCTATTGGTCAAATATATTAACTTTTATTGAGAGCTCTGATTCAGCTTGTTTCTTACTCAGACTTTGTGCAGTTGTATATAGATATCTGAGGCCAAGGATTTTGCTGCTATTTCCCTTTTTGGACATTGATTCCTGAGAAATATTGGTGCCTTCCACAAATATTTCTTTTCCCATGAATAGATTATTCCTTGTGGTCTCTGACTTTTTGTGGATCAGATAGAGAGGTTTGCCCTACCCTTCAATTTTCTTTTGCATATTTGTTTATTTTTTAAATATTATGTTTTTATTCTGAATTTAATGAACACACACAAAAATCCATATACAAGTAGAACAGAAAAAGAGGATTTATATAGTGTGTCCCAAAAGTCTTAGTGCAGTTTTGAGCTAAAACTCTGTAGAGCAAGATATTATACGTAACTTGCTTTTGGAAAGCCTGTAATAAATTGAACATATTGCTTTCAAAAAAAAAAAAAGAAAAACCAACCATAAGGCAGAAGAAAATACATTTGGTATTTAACTCTAGGTTTTAAATTTCATAAATTAACTCAATCTACAGGGCAGCTAGCTGGCACAGTGGATAGAGCACGAGAACTGAGGTCAGCAAGACTAAGTTTGCTGAGTTCAAGTGCGGCCTCAGACATTTACTAGCTGTGTGACTCTGGGCAAGTCACTTAACCCTGTTTGCCTCAGTTTCCTCATCTGTAAAATGAACTGGAGAAGGAAGTGGTGGACCCCAAGTGGGTTCACAAAGAGTGGAACACACTGAAAAACTAAGCAATCACCAAAACCAACCTACCCTTTGGGTCTTATTTCATGTCATTCCCTTTCACATTCTCTATTCTGATCACAACAGATACCCCTCCTTTATCCTTATTTCACCCTCTTCAGTCTCCTTTCCTTTGCTAACATTTTTCAAAAGACTCATGTTATCTACATGACAGCCATGTGACCCTGGGCAAGTCACTTAACAGACTTTCATGCCATGGGCAATTTTTTAGAGGTTGAAGAGCAAGTGTAGATGTGCAATTGGTGAAAAATATTCCTCTCTGGGAATTTCCTACAGCAATAAAACTAATTCTTTCCGTTTCCCCTCATACTTTGCTTCCCCCAAGTGTACACAACAAAGATAGAAGTTTCAAATGTAAGAAAGGACAGTCTCTTTTAGGGAAGAATGTGGTGATGATGAGGGCAGCTTTGTGCTGCAGCAGATAGTGCTCTGAGCTTGGAATCTGGAAGACTCCTGTTGAGTTCAAATCTGGCCTCAGACGGTGTGACCCTGGGCAAGTCACTTAACCCAGTTTGCCTCGGTTTCCTCATCTGTAAAATGAGCTGGTGAAGGAAATAGCAAACCGCTCCAGTATCTTTGCCAAGAAAACCCCAAATAGAGCCTCGGAAAGCTGGATACGATTGAAAAATGCCTTAACAAATGATAGCTATGTATGGAGTTTATGTATAGCAGACTCAGATTGCAACATTTAGACATTTCAGGGAAACATATTACTTCAAATGCTATGTTCCTTTCTGGTTATAGAAGGTTTTCCCAGTACTGTTCATCCTAACAGCTTAAAAACTGTAAGAAAAAATGTCTAGAGTTTCTTACTTATTAGCAAAGGCTATGCTTAGATAAAGCATAAAGTGGATTTTTTTTTTTGCCTATATGGTTCAATTTGGTTTTTCTCCATTAAAATTATTGACCAAATAATAAGCATATTTTTCTTTTGTCTTCATGTCTTTTGTTTAATTTATAAGTGCAAAGTAAAGGGTATCCTAAAAATCAAAGAAGGAATACACAAATTGAAATTTATAATAAATAGAAGAAATTGCTTTTTTATAAAGAGCAACAGATAGATAATCCATAAGATAATTTGATTTGTAAATTTTATTTATTATAGTTTTCAACATTTACTTTTATGTGATAGAATTATAAATTTTTCCACCTCCTTCCCTTCTCCCCTCTCCAAGATGGCATGCAATCTGATATAGTCTATACAAGTACAATTTTATTAAATATATTTCCACATTAGTCATGTTGTGAGAGAAGAATCAGAACAAAAGAGAAAGAAAAAACAAATGAAAAACAAACAAAAAAAATAGATAATAGTATGCTTTAGTCTGAACTCAGATTCCATAGTTCTTTCTCTGGATGTGGATAGCATTTTCCATCATGATTGTTTTGGAATTGTCTTAGATCATTGCATTGCTGATGCAATGATTCATCAGCATCATTAACTTTGTTAAGTAAACTTAACTTTGTTAAATCTAACAAAGCTAGTCATCACACAATGTTGCTGTTACTGTATATAATGATCTCCTGTTTCTGCTTACTTCACTTAGCGTCAGTTTATATAAGTCTTTCCAGATTTTTCTGAATCTACCTGCTTACTATTTCTCAAGGAACAGTAGCATTCCATTACATTCATATACCACAACTTGTTCAGTCATTCCCCAATTGATTGGCATCCTCTCAGTTTCCAGTTCTTTGCCACCCCAAAAAAGAATTTCTATAAATATTTTTGTACGTGTGGGTCCTTCTTCCTTTTTTATGACCTCTTTGGGATACAGATCTGGTAGTGGTATTGGTGGATCAAAGGGTATGCACAGTTTTATAGCTCTTTGGGCATAGGTCCAATAATTTGATTTTTAACAAAAGAGATAGAGAAGAAAGTAGTGGAAAAGTGAAGGTTAGATTCAATCAATATGTTATTTAAATCTTTATGTATTTTCTCTCTGACTAGATTGTAAGTTCTCTGAAGGCAAGAACCATATCACATACTCCTTAATTTCCCCACCAGAGCCAAAACAGTGCCTTTCTTACCCACAGTAGGTACTCAGGAAACATTTGTTGATTTGATTTCAAGGAATGAATGAATGAGTGAATGAGAGCAGTCTTCTCAGACCTTTGCAGCTTGGTCACTCAGTAAAGTAGCTCTTTGAAAACAGGCCTTTTCTTTCTTTTTCTCCACAAAGAAATGATTCACAAAGTGCTTTTTCCCGAATACTTGAAAAGAATAGCAGCTTGAGAACAGCATAGAAACATGGGCTTGTGTAGTGTGGTTTCCAGTAAATTGTCTCTTCTGAACTAGCACAAGATTTAAGATCCTTAGACACCAGATGTCTTGCTACTAACATTAATGCAAATATAATACCTAACATTTATATAGCACTTTACAGATTTCAAAGGGTTTTCATACACATATTATTTCATGAAGGAATGAGTTACTTGGAGAACTGAATAAAACTGAACTGCAGTCAAATCTCTACATAAGCCCTCATTCATGTAAAGGATGCTGAGCAATCATGTGAAAGATTTTAAAGTAACGCACTGGGAAAATGAAATTTCTTTCAAATAAGTAGATATTGTAGCTTAGGAACTTAACAGAAACAGAGTAATAATAATATGTAGTGACATTTTTTATAGTACTTTGTCATTACAAAATGTTTTACAAACTTTTTATCAATTAATCTTCACAACCATGTTGTGAGACAGATGAGGAAACTAAGTGTCTGAGAAGTTAACTGACTTGTTCAAGGTTCTATAACAAATGAATGGCAGAGCCAAGACTCCAACCTGGGTCTACTGACTCCAAGTTCAGTACTCATTGTATTATGTCATGCTGCCTGGAGTACTTGTTTTGATGTCCAGCTTTCCTGGCCTTGCCTCTGGTTCTGATATTTCTATCAGTCTACTTGGGAAGGCAAGGTTATTATATGTGAAAAAAATTAGAAAATTTTATAAAATGCATGTAACTAAATGTTAAATTGTGCAGTAGAGATCAAGACCCCCAGTTTAAAGAAAGGGGGAGCTGAAGTAGTGGGGGAAGGCAGGATTTATGGAGGAAAAGCAATGTGAAATAGGTTTCACAGGATGGGTGTGATTTAGACAGAGGAGGGAGGGAAGGGAACTTCTGGGAGGGGAGAAGACTTTGAGCAAAGGCATATAACTGAGAATAGCTATGTTAAATTAAAAAGAGAACGACTGGAGGAGAGGACACATATTGGAGGGTGAGAGTGGCATAAGGGTGGGGAGGAAGAATGAGTAATAGAAGGAGGCAAAATAATGGGAGTTCTTTATGGCCAAGAAGAGGAATTTATGTGCTAAGCAGCAGACGGCCTTTGTTGGTCTTTAAACAGAGGAATGACCCGATGAAAGCAGGGTAAGGAGCATTAGTCTGTCAACACTATGCAAAATGGATTAGAAGAGAGGGAGATGGGAGTCAGGGAAGTCAGTTAATTAATTGGCCATCAAAATAAGTCAGATATAAGGTGATGAGAGCCTTAACTGAAGGAGCTATGGTAGAAAGGGAGAGAAATGCAAGAATATTAGAAATATTTCAAATAGACAAAGTTTAGTGAATAACTGGATGTCAAGGATAAAGGAATGAAATGAGCTAAAGATGACTCAAAGTTTCTAGCCCAGAGGACTGAGGAAAATGGTGTTGCATTTTATTTTTTGAAAAATAGTTTATTTTTTCTAATTACATCAAAATCAAATTTTAACATTTTTTTTTAAATTTCAAGTTCTAAATTCTCTCCCTCCCTCCTTCTCAACTCCTCCCCGAGATGGTAAGCAATTTGACACAGGTTACACATGTACAATCAAGCAAAACATATTTCCCTATTGCTCATATTGGAAAGAAGACAGACCAAAAAGACTCATGAAAAAAATAAAGTGAAAAATAACATGCCTTTATCTGTATTGAAACTCTATCAGTTCTTTCTCTAGAGATGGATAGCATTTTTCATCATGAGTTCATTGAAATTATTTTGGATCATCATATGCTGAGAATAGCTAAGTCATTCACAATTAATCATCATATACTATTGCAGTTACTGTGTAATGTTCTCCTGGTTCTGCACACTTCACTTTTCATCAGTTCATGTAAGTCTTTCCAGGTTTTTCTGAAAACATCTTGCTCATCAATAGTTTTCCATTCCAATTATATACCACAATTTCTTCAGTCATTCTTCGATTAATGGGCATCCCTCCCCAACTTCCAATTCTTTGCCACCACAAAAAAGAGCGGCTATAAATATTTTTGTACAAATAGGTCCTTTCTCCACTTTTTTAATCTTTTTGTGATATAGAACTAGTAGTGCTATCAAAGGATATGCACCGTTTTATTAGCCCTTTGGGCACAGTTCCAAAATGTTCTCCAAAATGGTTGGATCAGTTCACAATTCCAAGAACTGTGCATGTGTCCCAATTTTTCCATGTCACCTCCAACATTTATCATTTTCCTTTTCTGTCACATCAGTCAAACTGATAGGTATGAGATGGTACCTCAGAGTTATTTTAATTTGCATTTCTTTAATCAATAGTGATTTAGAGCATTTTTTCATAACTTGATTTCTTCATTTGAAAACGGCCTCATCCTTTTTCTTTTTATCAATTGGGGGAAATGACTTGTATTCTTATAAATTTGACTCAGTTCTCTATATATTTGAGAAATCAGGTCTTCACTGTAAAACTCACTCTCCCTCCCCAAACTTTTTGCTTTCCTTCTACTCTTGATACACTGGGTCTTTTTGAACAAAAGCTTTTTAATTTGATATAATCAAAATTATCCATTTTATATTTTATAATGCCCTCTAACTCATGTTTGGTCGCAACATCTTACCTTCTCCATTTATCTGAAAGGTAAACTATTTCTTGCTTTCTTAATTTGTTAATGGTATTGCCCTTTATGTCTATTTTGACCTTACCTTGGTAAGATGTTGGTCTATACCTAGTTTTTGCCTTACTGTTTTCCAGTTTACCCAAAAGTTTTTGTCAGATACTGAGTTCTCATATCCAAAATTTGGGTCTTTGGGTTTATTAAATACTAGATTACTATGGTCATAAGCTACTATATATTGTGTACATAATCTACTCCACTGATCCACAAATGATGATGCCCTTGGTAGGATGGTAACAGAGGAAATTCAATTTTGTTGGAAAGATACCAGTTTCAGTTTTGGGCATGCTGAGTTTGAGGTGAGTTAGAGGGATATTTAAGCAGACAAAGACAAGGTGATAGCTCAAGATATAGACACTAGGAAGAAGAGTTAGAATGAGAGATTTAACAGTCATTAGCATAAAGGTGATCACTAAAGTTGTGAAAATGACTTAATTCTGCCAAGGAGAGAGATTAGAGATAGAGAGAGAAATTAAAAGGAGCAAGTGAGAGATAAGAGAGAGAGATGAGGGAAAGATAAAAGAGAAATTAGAGAGAGATTAAGAGAGAGATCAGGAGAGTGAAGATAAAGTACTAGAGGAGACAGAGCAGTGCTAGAGGCAACACGCTACCCTCATGTACTTGTTCATCTTTCATTTTTTTTAAAGAAGACCGATGACATCATATGACCGTATCTTGACTTGTGCCTGAATTGGGTTTAAGTGAGATGGAAATGCACAAAGTCATCAACTTCATTCTTCCTTCCAGAGTCACTGAAGTCAAGTGGCAAGACAAAAGTCAGGACAATTGGCAATGGCTCAGGATGCAGCGGGTACTCTTGGTGTCTTCAATGTCTGACCAAGCTCCACAAAGCCTGTTTCAGCTGCCTTCATGACCATTGGAACAAATTGTTCTCATCTGACCATTCTTCTGGGGCATGTCTTCACATACTTGGGGCAGACATGCTTTAACTTTTCTACAGTTTTGAGACCTGTCACTTATCCTCAACCAGGTTTAGTGCCTTCTACTGAGAAGCTTTCACTGGGGTGTAGCTGCTGCACAAGCTCCAGCTTCTTGGAGCCACAGATGAGAGTTTGGTGAATCAGGTGGACACCAAAGGTGGATGAGCCGCCCTGAAAAGGCCTCAGCAGAGGTGATGTCCTCCCTGAGCACCCCACAAACCCCATATCAGTTAGTTGTTAGCCCTTCATTCTTGAAGAGGACCAATGACAACACAAGGATGATGTCTTGAGTGTGACTTGGATTTAAGTGATGAAGAGCATTTGGAAACATGGAAGTGGGGTGGGAGGTAGGGGGAGGAGGATTTTTAGGAATTTGACTATTTGAAAAGCCATTTGGTTTGAAACACATATTCTATGGTGAACACAGAAGAATCTAGCTTGTGATTTTCTTCCTTAAGTGTTTCCTTAATCCTCTGCTTGACAGACACTGCCACCTACTTTAATTTTACTCAGGCTTAAGTATGTGAAAACCTTTATCAGACATGACAATGAACTTTTCCTTCCTTCCTTCCTTCCTCCCCCTCCCTCCCTCCCTCCCTCTCTCCCTCCCTCCTTCCCTCCCTCCTTCCATCCTTCCTTCCTTCCTTCCTTCCTTCCTTCCTTCCTTCCTTCCTTCCTTCCTTCCTTCCTTCCTTCCTTCCTTCCTTCCTTCCTTCCTTCCTTCCTTCCTTCCTTCCTTCCTTCCTTCCTTCCTTCCTTCCCTACTTTTCTTATCTCAGATTTGGATGGAGACTATGCCTTGTGCACAGAGCATGAGCCCTAGTAAGTGGGACATATTGCTTCTCTTGGTGTTGAATCCAATATACAATCTTTTTTGAGCAGCTACAAGGACAAATGATTCCATTCATAATGAATGTACTTAGAGGCATCACATTTCTGAGAAACTCATTTGAAAATTAATTCCATTAAATGGTGGTGCAATGTGGTTTTTAGTTACAATTCTTGTTAGTTATGGGCTATATGGCCATAGAGGTTTAATCAAATGTGTTGTGTAAAGCAAATCAGCAATTTGCAATTAAGTTGTTTCTGTAAAACTGGTTTGTAAATTATTAATGCGGAGCCTGGAATACATTTAAAAATAGAAATGTCTTCATAATTTGTGGTCAGGATCCTAGAATAACCTGCAGAAGCTTATTTCTATGATTTTTTTTTTGTGTGTCTAGAACCTGTTTTGTAGGTTCTAGAATTTTTGCATTGCTAGTTCTAGAATTTACATTCTAGACCTTTACTTCCCTGGAGTCTTCAGGTAGAGACTGGATGAGCACTTGGTGGGGATATTGGGGATAATGAGAATATTGCCTTCCAAAAGTTATTTCCCACTCTGAAATTCTGATATTATTTCTTGGGGAAAATAATGATAGCTAATGACACAGTGCTTTAAGGTTTACAAAGCACTTTACATGTGTTAACTCATTTGATTCTTTTAAAAAAATATTTATTTTTAACTTATGAGATAAAACAAGCATTTCTATAATATCATATAATAAAAAAGATGATTGCAGATGCAACTGCAAATCTATTAGGTACAACTTGCTATTATTTTAAAATCTATAATAAAGTTATCATGTAAATTTCTTTTTTTCCTTTTCTTTTCCCTCCCCCCCAGAGATGGCTACCATTAGACACAAATATGTATATATGTAAAATCATTTTATACATACTTCTATTTATCATTTTTTTCTTTGGATGCAGATAGTGTCTTTCTTCATAGGTCCTTTGTAGTTAATTTGAGTATTTGTAACAGTTAAAATGACTTGATCACTCAAAGTGGTTCTTTAAATAATATTGCTGTTACTGTATGCAATGTTTTATTGGTTCTGTTCATTTCACCCCATTATTTTTTGCAAATCTATCAGTTCTTTTTTAAGATCAAGAAGTTCATCATTTTTAGTTTCATCATTTTTCCATCACAATCATATATCACAATTTATTCAGTCATTCTCAATCAACAGGCATCCCCGCAACTTCCAGTTCTTTGCCACCACAGAGCTGATGTAAATATTTTAGAATATATAGGTTCTTTTCCTTTTTTCCCTGGTTCTCTTTGAAAATAGACCCAGTAGTGGTATTACTGGGTCAAAGGGTATAGGTAGTTTAATAACTCTTTGGATATAATTCTAGATGGCTCTCCAAAATAGTTGGATCAGTTCATAACTCCACCAACAATGAATTAGTGTCCCAATTTTTCCACGTCTCCTCCAGCATTTGTTGCTTTCCCCTTCATTCATTTTAGCCACTCTGATAGGTGTAAAATGATATCTCAAGATTGTTTTAACCTGCATTTCTCTATTCAATAATGATTTAGAGAATTTTTATATGACTAAAAATTCTTTTGATTTCTTTAAAAACTGCCTGTTCCTATCCTTTGACTGTTTATCAATTGGGGAATGACTCATATTCTTATGGATTTTACAAAGTTCTTCATATATTTGAGATATGAGACCTTTGGGAAACTGTCTGTAAAATTCCCCCCCCCCCCCCCGCCATTTTCTATTTTCCTTCTTACCTTGGCTGTTTGTTTTATTTGTATAAAAACTTTCAAATTTAGTGTAATCAAAATTATTAATTTTACTTTTTGATCCTTGCAACAGCCCAGGGAGGTAGGTGCTATTATTACTGCCATTTTATACATATGGTACAGAGAAATTAAGGCACTTGTCCAAAGTCATATAGATAGTATGAGACTGAGGCAGGATTTGAACCTGTGTCTTCCTGACTCCAGTTCCTACACTCTATTCATTGTTCTACCTAGCTACCCCTATCTATCTTGGAAATCTGGAAGCCAGAGAAGTCCCCCTCTACTACAGTTCCAGTATCTAGAAATGAAATCTTTCATCTGACCTATTTCTGAATTAGAGGAACTTTCTCTTCTACCTCTCTCCACAGGCACATCCTTTCCCCCTCTATTCCCATTTCCCACTCTCTCAGTGAGATGAAACCTTTTCCTTCTTTCTACCCACCCACAAAAAAAGCAGCAGGGATGGTGAGGGTGGAGGGGGTTGGAGATAGGATACAATTGATGGCTTATAATTATTGCAAGGGGAAATTGAAGCATTTATTGAACTCACACAGGGTGCCAAGAGCTCATACAAACAGAAGTCAAGTCTAAACTCTATTATTTTTTAAACAATCAATGAATTGTTTTATGCAACAGTCAAAATTCTCTACTTGGGTTCTAACGCCAAAACTGAAGGGGAAAATTTAATCAGCTAAGAGGGGCTATGTTTCCTTCTCTTTTTCCTCAGATAATTTTAAAAGAAGTCAGCTGTCAAACATTATAATGGGCAAATATTTACCTGACAGCAAAGTAGCCTTTTACTACTTTAAACTTGTTTAACAAAGAAAAACATTTAGCTGAAAAGAAACCATCTCAGAAGCTAATTCTCAAGAACATCTCTTAGGGGCATATCATGACTCATGTCCTGCCTCTCAATTTATAAGCTCATTTGGAATGGTTTAATGAAGCCTCCATCAAACAATATTTGTTAAATCCTGAGGTTTCAGACAAGGGTTAGTTAATCATCACATAAAGCTAGCCCTAGTCACAGCCCTGAAGGCGTACCTTTGACATTTATAATTTAGAGGCCTGGAGACCCAAGAGTCTTTCTAGAAGTACAAGATGACAAAAGCCTGTGGGAAGTTTGGGTGGGTGGCTGGGTGTGAAAGGGGCCGATGAGGAAGGATTAATGACTTTACTCTTCAGTCTCATTTAAACTGCCACACTTTGTCTTAGCAGCAAACATAAACTGTCCTTTCATCTCATTCTCCAAACTCCAATTTTCAAAGAAAAAGGAAATGTCACTGGTTTGCCTATTAAACCCAGAGAGGTTGACACTAGGTCGTGTTGGTCCAGAGGTGGCTCTCCGAAAGGTACATACATAAAATAAACTGAAAGCTGGTGCTGAGACCGAAGCTCAATGGACAGGGTGTTCTGCCCTATGACCTCAAACAATTCTCTCTTCCAAAGTGCGTCTGTTTTTAAGTCCTGCTGACTCATTCGATCTCCATGACATCTGGGCGACTCAGTTGCCTCATCTGTAAAACGGAGAAGTTAATAGTCATATCCCTCCTGTAATAATAAAGAAAAGGATCTCTTTCCTTCAGTTATTACGTGGATTAAACAGCTGTCAGGCACTTAGTAAGCGCCTATTGTGAGCCAGGCCCCTTCCTGTTTCGGATACTAAGACAAAAGCAAAATAGCTTTTGAGCTCAGGGAGTTTACAGTTTAAAGGGGGAGGGGACATAGTTATCTATCTATATAGATATAGTTCTATCAGTACACAATATATGGACCCACATATGTATATATGTATATCTACACAAGGATATAACGTACATACCTATAGATATATACAAAATGAATAGAACTGGGTAAAATGATAATTTTGGAGGGAAGACACTAGCAGCTAGGGGAAGCACTAAGAGCACTTTGAATGTTTTTATTTACTTTTTCTTATTAAATTCTCCAATATTTCAAATGACTCCTCGTTTGTAAAATAAAGGGGTCGACCTAGATAGCCCCTGTGGTCCCTTTCAGGAGCCTAGCCGTGACCTTGCCCCAGAGTGCCTGATTGACATGACCCAATGGATGGGTTGCTCATGGTGACTGGTCTTCCCCAGGTCTCCCTACCTCTCAGTGGGTCAGTTCCACGGGGTTGGTGAAACACGGCGCTTCACTTATATAGGGTGGGCAGTTCCATTACATGTCTCGAACACCCTTCCTCCTCTCCCCATCAATGCAAAATTATAGGGCTCCTGAGAGCCCCCAAATCACCCCACCCCCAGTGCAGTGTGTCAGGAGCTCGGAGAGCGGAGTAGCGCTGTGTAATTCGATCTCTAGGGATCGAGGAGCCAGGATTTCTCAGGAACTCCTCCGCGGACACTGGCCAGAGCTCAACTGCAGGCAGCTGCAGCTGCGGCCCCCCTTTGCGGCCGCGGACTCCGGGTGTCACTGCTCCCATTCCCCCCTCTCCGGCCCCCTCCCCTCCCCCCAACCCTCCTCCCCCTTCCCTCGGAAGCGCTGAGTAAGCCCGGAGCCGGGAGGGTAGGGACTAGGCGCTGCAGGAGCGGAGCTGGGGGGGTATGTTCGGATCCAGCCACAAGTGCCCCGAAGCTGCAGCCGCCCCTGCGAGGTGAGGGGGCCCCAAGGGGCCCGGGGTGGGAGCTGAGCTCCTCTGAGGAGAGGTTGAAGGATTCGAGGCTACATTGAAGTGGGGATGGTGGCGGGTGGACGGAGGATTCTCTGGTGTCAGGTTCCCAGGTAGGGGCTAACCACGGAGAGATCTCGAAGCACCTTGTTGGTCCGAGAAGGAAAAGTGAATCCAACCTCTCCTGCACTTCCTCCCCTGGGAAGGCATTGGGCTGGGGCTCGGCTACTGCTCAGCTGGGAGGAGGAAAGGGGCAGACTTTCGTAGACTAGGTGGATCAGGTAGCCACTTGCGGGTGATGGGTGCGCGGGGCATTTGGAGAAAGGGGGCCCTGGTCCCCGGAGGAGAGGACAGGCGGGCGCAGGCAGGCTCAGCTTTTCCTGGGCGTTCTCCGGCGGTTTGGCCCATCGGCGGGCAGACAGAGGGGTCCTGGGTTTCAGGCTCTGGGCTTTCCTCTTTCGGGCTGCTGGATTCGGGTCCGCAGTGCTCCGCGGCTCGGCGGCAGCCTCGTAGCCAACTTGCGCTTCCCAGAAAGGAGCGCAGCGAGAAGGTGGATTGGACAGTCGGCTTCCCATTGACCTAGATTTCTGCCAGCACGGTATTGTAACCAGAAGGAGGAATCGGTGGCCGGTTTCACTAGAAATCAGACCAAGCAGACTCTGCTAGCGGCGATTCCGAAGTCGGGAGAGGCAGGCACCCTTCTTGGCTGACCTCTGGATTCCCACGGGGCTCCGTCGTAGCCAGGGCTTAGAGATCCTGGATCTCCCAGTTTCCTGAATTTCCAAATGTAAATCTCATTTCCTCTGGGCTCTTTTCGTAGTTTTGTCTTTTTCACTAGAGGAAACGGTTACTTTTTGTTTGCTCAGTAATAGAGCTCTATTAAAACTTCTAAACTTTGAAAGGTTTTTTTGATTTCTTGACTGAGTTTAATTCAAAGGAAAGTAATTGCTCTAGGACAGTGACCAAAGATGTTTTCGGTTTTTCTAGAAAGGATAAAACTAAGATGCTGTCAACTTGGTAATAAATGACATCGCCTCTCATGTCAAATAGAGTACTTGCTCTTGTAATTGTTTGATGGATTTATCACATACTACTATATATTATGGAACCTGCGTTTGTGTCTTAATTCTGTGAGAGAATATAAACTCCACGAAGGCAAGAACTGTCTTATCTATATCCTCAGCACCTGGCATAGTACTTGTGCATAACTGACTTTACTTTTTGTTGAATAAGCTCGTGCATGGATGCATGAATAATATTTGCAGTAGGTCAGGTAGGGCACACTGTTTCCCTAAGTCCTGGGAGTTGTTTTTAGTCTCTGGTTTTCACAGTTTGGAATTTAAACGAAAAAAAATAATTCTTTCTAACTTGAGTTGCAGAGTTGGTGGCGCAGTCGATAGAGGGTCCAGCGTGGAGTCGGGAAGATCATCTTCCTTCTTTCAAATCTGACCTCAGACACTTACTAGCTATGTGACCCCTAGCAAGTCACTTAACCCTGTTTTGCTTTAATTCCTCATCTGTAAAATGAGCTGGAGAAAGAAATGGCAAAGTACTCCAGTGTTTTTGCTAAGAAAAATCCCCAATGGGATCAGAGAGAGTCAGACACGACTCAACAACAGCAACTTGGGTAATTAAAAAATAGTAAGAAGGATCTTTAGAGGACATTGAATCATTTTACAACTGAGGAAACTGAGGTTCAGAGATTATATCATATTCAGTTACTTATCTAAGGGTAAAGAAAGGGAATAAGTGGTAGAACTTTCCTTGTGATACTAAGTTTATCACCTTTCCACCTTGTCAAGCTAGCACATTTAATAAAACAAATTGGAGTAGAATAAGGGTTGAGAAATGTCATATATACACATAAAGTAGTGGTTTCCCAGGCCTATTTAAATTAGAAAGAGGATGGATACTACAATATGAGATGATTAGTTTTTGAGTTTGCAGTTTGTTTGAAGAGAAAGATATCATTTGCTTGTTCTACAATTTGCTTTTCAATAATAATGACAACAGATATCATGCCAGAAGTAGCTTCTTCACTTAACGTTAGTCACTGTTGACAGATGACACAAACGGCACATCAATCCTTTGCCACTACAGAAAGTTATTACACACATTTTAAACATATTTTCCCTTTTTCTTTGATGTGCTTAGGGTATAGTCCTAGTGGTGTTATTTCTGGGTCAAAGGGTATGTAGACATAGGTTAGAAACTTTTGGAGTATAGTTCTTAATTGCTTAATGACAGGACCAATTCACATCTCTACATTAGTGCATTAGTGCATTATTGTGCCTGCTTTCCCACAGCCTCATCCAATATTTACCATTTCCCATTTTTCATTAGTTTTGCCAATTTGATAGGTATGATGTGAAACTTCAAAGTTGCTTTAATTTTAATCTCTTTATTAGTGATTTGGAGCATTTTTTTCCAATGACTATAGCAAGTTTGGATTTCTTCCCTTGAGAACTACCTGTTCATATCAATTGGGGAATGCTTGTAGTTTACTTAGAGTTGATGGCAGGATACTTGGAGGTCACCTAATCCAAATACCTTACTTTTATGGATGAAGAAAGAAGAAATTGAGTTTCAAAGAGAAGTGAATTCCCCAAACCACAGTTCATAAGATGAAGAGATAGAAATGACTTTAGACATCATTTAGTCCAGTCCTTCTTTTTGTGAATGGGAAAACAGGTCCAGATAGCCTGGTGATTTGCCCAAAGGCTCAGTTAGTAGGTAGCTTAGATAGGATTTGAACCCACTTCCTCTGACTCCAAATCTAGGCTTCTTTCCACTTTATTGCCCTTAGTCACATTGGTAGATTGTGACAAAACTGACTCTAGATTTAGGAAACCTAAGTTCCTTGCCTAATGTTCTTGCTATCACATAACACTTACTCATTTGTTGCCAAAGTATAGAATCTTAAGATTTCAAAGTTGAAAAGGGCCTTAGAAAACATCTAGTCCATCCTTCTACTTAACATTACTGAGAAAAATCATCCAAAGACATACCTTCACTTCATATATCATCTTATTTATTCTTTTGGGAGTAGGGTGGGAGGAGGGAGCCATATGGTTTTACTATTGCAATAGCATAGTAAATTCCTTTTACTAATGTAATTCAGTAACTGTTCTGCGATTTACCAACACAGAGTGGTCTGGGGTTAAATGTGAGAGGTTAAGTAATCTACATGAAGTCATAGGTGTCAGAGGTGGGATAGAAGACTTCCAGGGTTAGTTCTCTATTTACTACTCTATAGAGTCTTTCATACTTCCTTTCTGAAGGTTGGAAGAGTGATAATAATGACCTGCATCAGTGAAGGCAGTTTCCATGCCACTGAGGACCCCAAGCAAATGAAATGATAGCACCAAAAACCAAAATTAAAACCAACATTCGTTGCAGTGCTTAATTTTATGGTTTAATTATTTTATGCAGTTCATGGGGTCAATGAAATAACATTTCCTTTAGATTACAACTAGTTAGGAAGCCAGAATTAGCCAGTTCGTAAGGTAGATTTCAATGAAATGTGGGAGAAGTGTTGCTTTGTCCACAACATGCTGCCATGTCAGTCTCCTAGTGCCCTTGGTTACTCATATTACGAATTTATTAGTTCGACCATTAGTTACAAAACTGTTTTTCAGTTTTTGTTTGCTTTATTTTTTGCATTTCCTTTTATTTATCCCTTTAACCTTAGACTTAAGTTGTCATGTTATTTTATTGATGGATCTATTAGTAATTATTTTTATCAGCTACTCCCAACTTTAGAGTTTTCTCAGTAAGCTTTTCCTAAAACTGCATGATTCATAAATGGTCTGGCATGTAAGCTGAGACATGTTTATTGTGGGTTTTTTTTTTAAAGAAAGGATTATCAAAATGTACTTGGCTGTTTTTCAGTCACTTTCAGCCAAAAAAAGGTATTTAGTCCAGCCTAGTGGAATGTTGATGCATTCTTTACCTTTAGCCAAGCACTTTGTGTTTGTATTTAATAAAAGTTTGAAGTCCGGGATCCTAGGACTTAGAGAAGAAAGAATCTTTAGATAGTCAATCTAGTCAAAAACTCTTTATTTTACTGTTGTGGAAACTGAGACTCAAATTCTATTGCAAAGCACTTCTGAAAATATATTAAAACTTACCCCAGTTCAGTGCTAGTGGCAGGTTATATTTCATATAGTTTATATATTTTTATTTTATATACTTAAGACTCTCTCCTAAAAGTAGTTTAGTTGTTAATATAGAAAACTTAAGTTAGTCATAAAAAGACGGCATGATTCAAGAACACTTTCCCTCGGTCTGTCTTTCCTATGGTTTGCATCAAGGGAAACCAGAAGTTAGGTTTTGAGGTTTATTTAACATTCTGCATGACTGTGAATAGGTGAGAACTAGGAAACTCTTGGAAATAACATGAGACTCTTGGAAATAACAATTATGATAGTAGCTGACACTTCTATTGTGCTTTAAGGTTTTTAAAGCATTTTGCACACACACACACACACACACACACACACACACAGCCTCCCTTCATTTTCACAATGATCCCAGGGGATTGATGATATAGATAAGTAGATAGATAGATGATAGTTTGCTAGCTAGCTAGCTAGATACTGGAGGCATCATCACCTCCATTTTACATGAAGAAATTGAGAAAGAGAGTAGTTAAATAAATTGCCCATGGAGACACAGATATTAAATATTGTTTCTCTTGATTCCCAGGCTTTCTAGTGTCTCATAATAAATTACTACCATCTGTTGAATCCTGCTCAAGAGATCATTTGTTCAGTTGCCAAGGCATCCGGGAGAGATGAGTCTTTTCTCACTTTATGTCCCTTTTTCATCAGGAATTCTATCCACCATCCAGGCTTACACTTAGATGAATTTCTGTAGCTAGCTGCATGTTAGTAATAAAGCTATAATAAAAGGAGAAAGGGGGACAACTAGATGGTGCAGTGGATAGAACGCTGGACTGGGAGTCAGGAAAAGTCATCTCCATGAGTTTAAGTCCAGCCCCAAACACTTACTAACTGTGTGACCCTAGGCAAGTCCCCTAGCCCTGTTTGCTTCAGTTTCCTCCTCTGTAAAATGAACTGGAGAAGAAAATGGCAAACCACTCCAGGATCTTTGCCAAGAAAACCTCAAATGGGGTGATGAAGAGTTAGATATGACTGAAATAACTGAACAATCATGAAAAGGGATAAAGACATCTGTCTCTCCAGTTGTTAACTTTACTGTTCTTTTTGAAGACCAGGAGGCATAACAGAATGTTCCCTGTACATGGAAGAAAAAACAGGGCCCGGTATTAATGTGCACCCATGCAGTACTAATAGTCACTATATTGAATGTACAAAAGACACAAGCCCATAACTTTCAAATCTTAATTCTGAAGAGCAGTACATATCCTCAAACTGACATGAAAAGCAGTACCTGTTTATCATATTGAATATTTCAACATTATAATTACTTACTTTAGGATCTAATAGATTTTAAGTTCCTTCTAGGCATTTTTAGGTGACTTACTGTTTTTTAACTCCTTCACTACATTCCAGCCACAAAACAGCTGAAGGTATATCTACCCACTTGTTGCACATAAGCTCTGGTTCCAGTCGGTGGTTTTTGTCCATGTCCATGGTAGGGTAGGTGAACTGATTTGCCTGAGAAAACACACAGCTGCACGAGTGACCCAATTCCAGCCCAGCTGAATCATTTGATTTAGCAATTTCATCTCTTTGAAGTTGTGGCTTCAACAATAAACAGGCCAGAGGACATAAGAGGAGCTGCTTTGAAAACAAAAGGTAAATGAGAAGTCAATGACTTCTCCAGTTTTCAAAGACAAGTCAGTCAAGCAAATGGGTATCAGTTGTCTTAGCTATTATCAGATGGTCAGCATACCAGAAATCACTGGTACTATATGGAACAGAGGATGCATTTACTGTAAGACTGTCCAGCACCAAAGCTTAGTTCAGTTGACATCAAACCAGTTGAAAAGTGAAAAATCACTCAATTAATGAAGCTATTTAATTATGTAATGACTATTTGATTTTTCTAACTGATTTGACTGAATGGTGCTGTGTAGACATAAATTCAGTTGATTTAGTGGGAAAAAATTGGGGGGGAATCAAATAAACTACTGAATTATTCCCTCTACTCCAGATTTCTCAGTTGATTGTTATAACTATACTATGAAACACTAAAATCTGGATGCTTGGAAATTGTCCATTGATTGGATAGATATTTGAAATATCCAATGGGATCTGGCACACAGCTTTAACAAGTGTTTGTTGAATGGAATTGCAATGATGTCTGACTTTTTAACTTTTCTCCCTCAATTATGTGATGTGAAAAATTCAGTCAATTCATTATTGAAGGATTAGTTTTTACTAAATTATATAATGTTAAAACATGCAATCTAGTAAAGCCAACTAGAAGAATCAGTTAATTTGCATTTTGGTATCACTTCAACTACATGATCAATTAACATCACATAGGTACAGTCTATGTCAATCCATAACCAAATGGATATTTTCTTTTTAATTTTTAACCATTTGGTGTCATATTGGTATACCCTTGTTCTTCATATATTTTTTTTTTTATTGATAAAGTAGTCAACCTTTCTGCTTTGAAAGAAAAACATCTCGACTCCTATAATTGTCCAAGATATTTTAAAGCATTTACAACCATTTGCATTCAATTGTACAACCATTCAGGGCAGCTAGAAGGTACAGTGGATAAAGTGCTAGGCCTGGAATCAGGAAGACTCCTCTTCATGAATACAAATCTGACCTTGGACACTTATAGCTGTATGACCCTGGGCAAGTCATTTCACAAATCAGTTTCCTAATCTATGAAATGAACTGGAGAAGGAAATGGCAAACCACTCCATTATTTTTGCCAAGAAAACCCCACATGAGTTCACAAGGAGTCAAACATGACTAAAAGCAACTGAACAACAACCACAAAAAGTGCAAACATTCAGTTCTTCTGATTTCATCAGCGTGGGTCTCTCTACCATCGGTGATTATAAAATCTCCACATCTTTATCAATTTTTAACTTTGAGGTCTTATTCAGTTCATTCATTCATTTGGTCATCAAACATTATAAAGTGCTTACTACATATTAAGGCAGGGTGCTAGGCTCCATAGATTTAAAGACAAAAATTGCCTTCGAGGAACTTATATCATACTGGAAGAGGTGCAATATATGAACAGATTAGTATATACTTAATAATTTGAAGACAGAAAGATCTGTAACAATTGGAATTGGAGAAGGAAAGAGTGCCTGTGGAACGTGGCACCTTCCTACATGTGACCACTCTGCATTCCCTTCAGGTACTAGAATTTTCCCTTCTACTAATATTTGTCATTAGTTACCTGTGTACGTTTCGTCCAATAGAATATCAAGTCCTTGAGGACAGGGATTCTTTGTAACCCCCAGTGCTTGGACTTGCACATTGTAGGTGCTTAGCCAACACTTATTGAGTTTAATGATCTTGCATTTTTGAAGGCTAATAACCAAATTAGATCAATCATGTGGTCTTTGGGTCATAGTCTTCAATATTTCAATTGATTGACTTTGTATCCTCTCTCTTACTTGGAATATTATTTGCTCTGATCAATTTTTATACAAATTCTGAAAAATCCTTTCATGGACTATTCCCTTTAGCATTTTTTTCATCATCCTTTATTTGTTGTTTTTGTAGCATTTTTTATTGGTCTACACTCTTCTATATTGTTTTAATTTCAAAATACACATTATGGTCTTGGTTGTCAGAGCTCATAATTATTTCTGGTTATTACTACCCATCCACATTGAGATTTGATGAGAAATACTTTTCCCACACTTTTTTTTACATACAGCTCTCATAGGGGTTAGGAAGGGCACAGTTCAGGGCATGGAAACTAGCTGAGAAAGTTTTTCCGTGAAGACTCCTCTCTAGAAATCCATATCCAGCATAAAGCAAAGGAACTTTATGTAGCAGGAATAGTAATGGGAGATTTCAGCAGTCAGCTGTGCATCGAGTTCTGACATCATTGTCAGGAAGCCTAAGGAAGTTCAGTCAGAGCTCTTCGTTTCAGGAACAATTTTTTATTTGTTACAAATCCACACAAAATCAGCTTTATTTTTCTCATGTAGAAAAAGCCCACCACCTGTGAATGGCTTATTTAGTTGTTAGAGTTAGAGTAGTTCACATAAGGCAAAGGGTGTGAATGCCTTAACCTACACTGAAGAATTAACTTTCCAAACTGCCATTTTTTGGCTGGATATTTTAGAAATATAGTCAATGGGATGATCTAGTAAGAGTGTGAGTGGATCAAACAAATATGGTCACTGGGGTGATCTAGTAAGAGTGTGAGTGGATCTGCCCATTGGGCAGAGCAGAGCTCTTACCAGGCCCCCAGTGATTTGTAGATGATGGGGTGGGCACGTTCCAAGCTTTCAATTGGTGGCTGAACCAGCTTGGGGGCATCCTAGCCAGCTTCCCCTCTCCTCAGATGCTGCATCTTTTCCAAGTCCCTCCTTCTCCTTCATGTTCCATTTGGGGAAAGGACCCAGGGCCAACATGAAGGCTTTTGGGATTCAGAATAGCCCTAACACTCTGGGGAGGGCAGACCAGTGGCCCCTGCTCACCAAGTGCAGGTTTCAGGACTAAGGTCACCCTCTATCCAGACCTCACTCCTTAGGAGCCAAGGGATTAGGAGGGGAAGAGGTGTTGGGATGTGTGTATGTGTGTGGGGGGAAGGAAGGCAGAGTGGGTGCACTGAGGGGAGGGTCAGATTCAGAAGCTTGTGACTTTTGATTGTACAAAAATAATTTTAAAAAATTGCAAAAAATATATGGTTAAAAAAATTCAGAATACTGATGGTGGGCAGTGGTTTCATGCTTATGTATGAAAAGTAACATGTAACACCAAGAACTATGCCAGACTTAGTGTGGTCTTGTTTAACAGCAAAAGGATGGGTCATGTGATGGCAATGGGTCCTATAAGTAATTTCTTCTTCCATTCTACTTTCCAACCTGCTGTAGTTATTTGGGTGGCATGCTTCAACTTTCATATAAATTTTCACCAAAGACAGAAAAAAACTGTAGAGTGACAGAGATAGATAGTATTTCTTCGAGTGGGACTGACAGTGACCACATTTACATGGTACAACCCAGAGTCGTAACTAGTACTCTTTTCACCTGGGACAAAAAATTGTTTAGTGAGAACAGGGAGTAGAGAAATTAGTGGTTCAAAAGTCCATCAAAGATGGGATGGAGAGAATGGCAGAGCAGGGTTTAGAAGACAATGAAACCATGGACACCTGTTGAAGTTTAGGGGGAGGCATACCTAGAAGAGGAGAACTGTATGGACAGGACCCTGTGGGGGGAGTAGAACTGGGCTAAGGATAAGGGGCATGCAGGCAGGTAGAAAATTAAACTATAAGGTCCACAGGTAACTGTCTCACAGTGGGAGAGAAAGTTTCCCTTAGAAGGACTCCCTCTTCAAATTAGTGTTCTAGGGCAAAGCTCTGGTTAACTTTGTCTTAATTATAGCTCTGTTAAAATGCAATTGGTGATAATGTTCAGTTCTCCTACCCCACAATTTAGTGTGTGGCAGTATCTTCATGTGTGATGGCAACAGTGCTGAATTCAGAATCAGAGGACCTGAGTTCAAATCTGTCACTTCTGGAATGGCCTTGGGAAAATCTCTTAACCTTTCTGGACCTCAGTTTCTTCATTTTTAAAATGAAGAAGTTGGTGTAAATGACAAATAAAGGTCTTTGCAAATATATGATCTTATATGTAGCTGAAAGATTTAAATTAATTGGAATAGTCAAATTGACCATATATCATAGCCATTCTATATAGATGTGATACCCAGAAGATCACGTGTACAGTATGCCATGGGTTCAATTAATTACATAATACAGAAACCAGTGTCTGCCTTAGAGATGTAAATTGTTTAACCCTCAGACTAGTTAGTATATTACCCAAAACTAACTAAACATCTCCAATTTTATTCGATAACTTTTGCTTAAAAAATTTAGCTAAACAACTCTGTATCTAGCATCATTGGATCTGTCAACAAATTCTTAATTGGGGCTGTGGGAAGTAAAAATCTGCTTTAATGAAGCTTTCTTTTTGTTTTTTCCATGCAAGTGTATGATATAAGCCTCTCTGGGTCTTGAAATGGGCTGCCGAAGATCATCAGGCTTCCAGCTGTATTGTATAGCTTTGTCACAACTCATGTGGGTGGAGTAGGTCATGGGAGAGGTGCAGAAGACTTCAGTTTGGCTCAGTGAGGTTTCATCAGCCTCTGAAGTTAGCTGTATCACAAGAGGCCAGCAATGTTGTTTCCCATTTTCAGAGCTGGGCATTCCATTGTCTCATTTCCTTTTTGAATTCTGGGTTTGCATGTCCACTTAATATTTCTAGGGATAAATTACTATTACTATTAAGTCTTTCTGAAATAAATATATGGAACTTTACATGTGTGAGAAACTAATTGCCCATAAAGGGATTTACCTACTGCCATGGCCTTGGTCTCTCAATGACCATGCTGTGGCCAGCTGTCTGAGACAGATGATCTGAAATCTTCATTCAGACTTCTCCACTTCAGTAAGCCTGACATGACATTTTCTCTAACTAGATGGGAAGGAGAGAATTAGTCCATAGCAGAATCAAATTACCACAGAATTTCAGAGTTGGAGGAGAACCTTAAGGGCCATCTATTCTAATTCATATCTGAATAAGAATCAAGGGGTAAATGAAAAAGCAGCTATATTATGTGTTAGACACATCATGTAGAATCCCTCCTATGTTATTCTGGAAAAGGTAGAATCACAGAATTTTAAAGTCATGCCTGATTTCATAGGTCTCTGGGGAAGGAGGGCCAAGGCAGGAAACAGTCCATCACCATGTCCTCTTAGACCACAGAGGAAACCATAAAGACAGCACAGCACTATATACTATGTTTTAGGGTAGAGCAATGGGGCCTCTACTTTACCCATCCGTTGATGATGATATATTTGGTTTGCTGAAAGATGGGAAGGATTGGCTTCTGTTTTGAAGCATACCTTCTTTTGTTTTAACCATCAAGAATGAAGTTTCTGTATTTCCCAGGGACCAGTACTTCTACATAAATTTCTAATCCCTCTTCCATTCCAATGATGACCTCATATACCCTGAAAATATAACAGAATAGGAATATCATTCAAGCTTATATGAATTGTTTTGAATGCTATGGCTTTTGTCAAGCTGTTAATTTCATTGCGCTGGAGGGTGAGGATCATTTGTGTTTTTTTCACCACTAGATTGGGAACTCCCAGAAAACAAGTACTCATCAATGTTCAGTGGTTAAACAATTGCTTTTTATTGTAATGTCCAAAGAATATAGATAAATTTCTTGATTCCAGGTGGTGGAAAATCTATGGGACAGAGAAAGTGAGTACTGGATCAGTAAAACATTTTTTGCTAGCTTAAGGAAAGGACAATTCATGTGGGTTAATTGTAAGGATGTTCAAATGTTATTTTCCCCATTAGAATGGTAGTTCCTTGAGGACAGGGACTTTGTATTTGCCTTTCTTTTCTCTCCCTTCCCCCCGGTACTTAGTACAGTGCCTGGAACATAGTAAGCCCTTAATAAATATTTATTTTCATGGTTTAGCAAATGGGGACTAATTGGAGATTATTTCTTCTTTAGATATATATAATCTACAACTTTTCCTTGATCATTTTATTACTCTAGCTTATCCTGATTATCCCATTTCGACTCATATGATGTAGTCTTAGAGAGTTAACTGGAATTCAGAAAAGTTAAATAAATAAAAGTTAAATAATCAGTTAAATGATCAGTTCCATGATCACATAGCTATTGTCAGTTTTCTGATAACAAAATCAAATCAGCTACATTCAAAATCTCAAAGAAAAATGTGAATGTCTCATGATGAAAAAAAAAAAGAAAACAAACACCCAAACTCCAAAACTACTGGAAGAGATTAAAAAGGATTTTAAAAGTCTCATAAGAGAGATACAGGAAAAATTGGAAAAGTAATGAAAGTGATGCAAGAAAATCATGAAAAAATCAGTTCGGTAAAAAAAGGTACAAAAAGTTACTGAAGAAAATAACACTTGAAAAAACAATAAAAAAAAGGTAAAAGATGTACAAAAACAATTCACTGAAGAGAGCTCCTTAAGAAGAAGAATTAACCAAATGGGAAAACATATAAAAATTCACTGAAGAAAATGACTTCTTAAAAAGTAGAATTGGCCAAGTCAAAAAGGATGTACAAAAAGCCCAATAAAGCAATAATTCATTAAAAATTAGAATTGGGCAAGTAGAAGCTAATGACTCCATGAACCATCAAGAAACCAAACCAAATCAGAAGAAAATGTGAAATATCTCATTGGAGGAGCAACTGACCAAGAAAATAGACTGAGGAAAGATAACTTAAGAATTATTAGAGTTCCTGAAAACCATGATCATTAAGAGTAACTAGACTTCATCTTTCAAGAAATTATCAAGGAAAAGTGCCCTGATGTCCTAGAACCCGAAGGTAAAATAGAAATGAAAAGAATCCACCAATCACCTCCTGAGATTCCAAAATGAAAACTCCCAGGAATATTATAGCCAAATTGCAAAGAAAGCAGTCAAAAAGAAACAATTCCATATTCATGATAACCCAAGATTTGGCAACTTCTACGTTAAAGGACTAGACGATTTGGAATATAATATTCTGGAAGGTAAAGGAGCTAAGATTACAACCAAGATTCATCTAACCAGCAAAACTGAACATAATGCTTCTGGAGAAAAATGACTATTTAATGAAATTGAGGACTTCAAGCATTCCTGAGAAAAGAGCAGAGCTGAATAGAAAATTTGACTTTAAAATACAAGACTTAAGAGAAGTCTAAGAAGGTAAACAAGAAAGAGAAATCATAAGGGATTCAATAAGGTTAAACTGTTTGTCTTTCCATATGGAAAAATGATATTTGTAACTCCTAAGAATTTTATCATTATTAGGGCAGTTAGAAGAAGCATACCTAGAGGGCATGGGTGTAAGTTGGTTATATTGAAATGATATCCAAGAAGTAAAAAAAAATAAAATTAAGGAGTGAGAAAGAGGGTTGAACTGGAAGAAGGAAGGGAGAGGTAGACTGATAGGAGGGGAAAATGAGGATAAATGGGCAACATTTGACTCTTATTCTCTTTGGAATTTGCTTAAAGAGAGAATAAGATGCATGACACTTTTGAAAAGGGACATAATGGAAAGAGAGAGAGAGAGAGAGAGAGAGAGAGAGAGAGAGAGAGAGAGAGAGAGAGAGAGAGAGAGAGAAACAGTGGTGGGAGGGAGAAGCAGGATGGAGGGAAATACAGTTAGTCATCTTAAGTGTAAATGTGAATGGGATGAATTCACCCACAAAACTGAAGTGGATAGCAAAGTGGATTAAAAACCAGACTCATACAATATTTTGTTTACAAGAAACATACTTGAAGGAGAAACACACATGCATACACACACACACACACACACACAACGTAAAAGTAAAGGGAGCAGAATTTATTATGTTTCAGTTGAAGTAAAAGAAAAACAGGGGTAGCAATCATGATCTCAGACAAAGTAAAATAAAAAATAGATCAAATTAAAAGAGATAAACAGGAAAACTACATTTTGCTAAAAGGTGTATAGACAATGAAGAAATATCAATACTAAACTTACATACACCAAATGGTATCACATTCCTATTCTTAAAGGAAAAGTTAAATGACTTACAGGAGAAAATAGATAGTAAAACTATACTTGTTGGGGACCTCAACTTTCTCATCCCAGAACTAGATAAATCTAACCAAAAAATAAACAAGAAAGCAATGATGAATAGAATTTTTTAAAAGTTAGATATGATAGCACTTTGGAGAAAATTGAAAATGAATAGAGAGGAATATACTTTTTTCTCAGCAGTACATGGCAACTACACAAAAATTCACCATATATTAAGGCATAAAAGTCTCACAATCAAATACAGAAAAGCAGAACTAATAAGTCCATCTTATTCAGAGCATAATGCAATAAAAATACTTTTAATAAAGGGCAGCGGAAATATAGATTAAAAATTATCAAAAACTACATAATTTAATCCTAAAGAAGAAGTGAGTCAAAGAACAAATCATTCATTAAACACATTCATTAAAGATGAATTTGAGACAACATATCAAAATTTATGGGATACAGCCAAAGCAGTACTTAGGGGAAAATTTCTGTTTCAAAATTCTTATATCAATAAAATAAAGATTAGATCAATGAATTGGGCATGTATCTAAAAAAAAACAACTAGAAAAATAACAAATTAAAAAAACTCCCAATCAAACACCAAATTGGAAATCCTGAAAAGTAAAGGAGAGACTAATAAAATTGAAAGTAAGAAAACCATTGAGCTAATAAATAAAACTAGGAGCTGGTTTTATGAAAAAAGAGAAACCAGTAAGATAGATAAACCATTGGCCAAATTTGATTAAAAAAAGAAAGAAGAAAATCAAATTGCCAGTATCAAAAGTTAAAAGGGTGAATTCACCACCAATGAACATGAAATTAAAGCAATTATTAGAAGCTATTTTGCCCAATTAAATGCCAAGATATCCAGCAACCTAAGTGAAATGGATGCATATTTACAAAAATACAAATTGCCCAGATTAATAGAGAAAAAGGGGGTAAAACTATTAAGTGGCTGAGCTAGAATTTGAACCTAAGTTTATCTCCAGGTCTTCGGATGCTAAGACTTGTGCTTTCCTCAGTATGACATATGGTAGTTTCCAAACTGACTTGGAATATATTTTCATAATTTTTGCATGTTTGAAATCGTGATGGTTACTGAAAATCATATTCTTCAGCTGAAAACTGGTAGACCCCTGGATTTAAGCAATGTTAAAAGAATCTTATTTTATATATTTCCTTTTGGCCTATATTCATAGAATCAAAACTGGAACTTCAAAGACCTTCTAATTCAACATTTTATAGATGTAGGAACTGAGGAAATCAAGTGACTTGCCCAAGATCACAAAGGTGGTAAACATAAGGGGGAAGATTCAAATTTAAGTTCTCTTACCTTAGAGATAGGGAGCATTTCACTACATCACGATACTCACCCCCCTCCCCTTTTAGTTATATGGGAGAATTTCAGATCCTTAGCCAAAAATGGTTGTGACTGCCATATTGGGTTTTTGCCCAATTGTAAAATATTTGGCAAAAAGTATTAAGAAATGGTTCTTAGAAAAGAAAATTCTGCTATTATGTGACTATTCAAGGTGGTCTATGAGAGAATGAGAGACAGAGAGCAAGATGGAGAGAGACAGAGACAGAGAGAGGAAGACAGAAATAAAGACAGAGAGAAACAGAGAGAGGAGGGAGAAAGAGAGAAGAAGGAGGAGGAAAAGAGAGAGGGCAAGAGACAGAGACAGAGGCAGAGAGAATAGGATTTGTAGCTGGAAAATACTTGAGTTTGAGTCCCGGCTCATCTTGTGACGTTGGACAAGTCATTATACTTTGGTAGTTTCAGACTAGATGATCTCCAAGGTCTTTTTTGGCTCTAATTCCAACGTATATCCCTTTCTCATAGATACAATTCTCCAGAGAGCTTCTTTTCAAAGCATTTCAGAAGCCTGATCTTTTACTTATGGGCTGGAGATTAGCTCATTCTTCTTTTCCCTGTGAGTGAACTGGAAAAATAGGGCAAGATGTGTTGTGGGACAATGAGTCCTGTCACTTCACTTGATCACCACAAGCATATCCAGCAATAATTCAGAAAAGGAGTAAATGAGAGGCCCAAGGGAAGTGAGAGAGGAAAATGGCAGGAACATGACCTCACTTATTCCTCCCTAAGGCAAACACTGCCTTTTCAAAATTTCCTTGTTCTTTGTTTCAGACATGTATAACTCAGAGTTTGGGTTTATAGTTATGGCAACCATATGTCCCGAATTTTGTGGAACAGTCTTGATTGTAAGAAGTGCACATTCATAGAACACACAGTCCCTAGTATTTGGCACGTCTTACGCTTCTTGCATTATTGTGAGAAGGCTTTGTAAAAGGAATATATGTCAGGGCAGACCATACATCCTGTTTTGGGGTCTGGAAAATATATTCATTATTCTTAAAAAAAAAACAACCCTCTACTAGCTCGCTATTACTTTAGAATAAAATGTAGATTTCTGTGTTTAGTTTTTAAAGCCCTCCACATCTTGGCCTCAGTCTATCTTTCCAGTCTCTCCCATACTCTGTGATTCAGGCAAATTATCTTTCTCTGTGTTCTATATTTGCAAAACTTCACCGTCCATCTCTTTCTTTGCAGTAGTCATCCCCTGTGCCTGGAACACACTCCCGCTTCATGTTTGTCTCATAGAATCTCTGTCTTCTTTCATGACATGCTTCAAGCATAATTATTTATATGAAATTTTTAATCTGCTTTTAAATTTTATTTTTGTACCTGCTTCTTGTTATAATTGATTTCCTTTGTTATCTTATGTATTCTAGTCTATACATTTAAAAACACTATTTTGAAAAGCCTATAGGTTTCATCAGTCTTGCCTAAGGGAAAATTAAAAAAATGAAAATAAAAAAAATGAAATAAAAAAGTTTAAGAACCCCTGGTCTTCATGGTCCCTCTCAGTGGCTACTGTCTCCACTACCAAACTACCTGAAATTCACCTTTATTGTACTTATTTGTATCTATTCTCTTTATGTTCATTCTGCATGTACGTAAGCTTAATTGTTTCACATTAGAATGTAAACCCTTGGCAAGTAGGAATTGTTTCATTCTTTATAATTGTATCTCTAGCAGCAAACACAATGCCTGGCACATAGTAGTAGGTGTTTAATAAATACTAGTTGATTGATTATAATCATAATGAATCACGTTGGTTTGCGCAGCCTTTACTGAAATAGTGCCCTCGATTTCTGCCTGTGCTGGGCATTCCTTTTGATTGGCACAGAGTGAGATTCCTTCCATAGTCTGTTGAGATAATTCCATGAAATCTTATTGCATGGTTGAGTGAGGGCTTTGACTAGCTCTTAATCAGGTACAGTTCTTCAGTGTCTGGTTTGATAGGGCTGCCCATAGAAGTTCTCATCAGAATCTAATAGTGGGCTAAGAAACCATTTCTCAATCCTCAAAATAATTGTGATGTTTTTGGAGAGTAATACAACTTCTCATTATCAAACTCTTTTTGAGTGAGCAAGTAGGTAATGTTGACAGAGTAGTCTCTCTTGACATATACAGGTTCTTAAATTACTGCTGTTTTAAATAAAGCATATCATTGAATTAAGATCTGATTCTTTAACTGGTCATAGTCTTCATGACCAAATGAGTTGCTTTATGTAAAAGGCTAAAAATGCTATAACTTTTGTTATGATTCATCTCCTTGACCATTCTCATTCTTGTGACATTTGTTTTCTTCCAATAGTGATTAATACTGAACTACTTAAAATTATAGACCACAAGAGCTAGTTGAACCTGCTCATTGTATAGAGAGGGAAAAGACAAAGTTCTTTGATGTGCCCAAGGACATACAATTGGTGACAGGACCTGGGTTTAAATCCTGACTTTTCCATGTATTTGTGAATATATTTAATTAAGGCTTCATTACTGTGTATTAATCTCACTATCAAAGTTACAGCATCCTATTTTTTTCTGCATGTGGTCAAAGACTACAAGGAATTCTGTCTTGAACAGATTTGTAGTTCCTTAATAAAAGACTTTTCCTCCCATGTAGCAATCCCAAACTCAAAGCCTTATTTAATAATGGGTTGGTCATCCCTTAGTTTTCCAATATTAATGGCTACCCACATCAGTTGCAAACATGTGAGACTGAATCTTGGAGGCCACTTTACATGGTGAAGACAGGTTAGCATGTCCCCTTTCATTCCTCTCCCAGTAGGTAAGGGGATTCTAGTAGGCTTGGCCAATGGTGAGCTGCTGCTTTGAGGGGCAGAGTCATCAGAAAGCTAATCTTGTTTCACCACAGGGACATTACTCTCTGTAACTCTCAAAATTGGTCTCCTGGTTTATTTACTGTCTGTTGTTCCTCTTCTGTGGTAATTGGCAGGAAGGAAATGACTCCATCAGTGCTATTATTAAAAAAAATGTACACTGATGGGCAATCTTTTCTCATGACAAGATATTGAGACCATTTGGGGAGAACTAAATACATGGCTCTCAGCCTGAATCTTCAAGGCTAGTCTACGTCTTTGCTCAAATTCATTTTTAAGCATATACAATGTCCTGTCTCTTGTCTCTGGATGCAATATGGGTCATATTTAGACACACAACAAATATAATGAAGACTTTTCCTGGAGGTATTGCAGCCAAGGTCACACATTGCATGACGAATGAAGACAGGATTAAAAGCTCAGACCATCACAGCTAAAATCACTGTGAACTTCTTGGATCCTCACCTGGTTATTGGGTCTACGTTGTTCCACACACTAAACCACAAATCTCACAACAGATTGGGCCAGTATCACTATGGTACATCAGCAAGGAAGGTGGTGACAAAGGTAACTGGGAACAGCTGCTTTTTTTCAAAATTCAATTTTATTGACTTACATATTAATTTTAGCTGTTCCTTTTATAAACCAGATTGAGGAGACTCTTGTAAGTTCCACTTTCTGCTATGCTACATCAGCTGTGCTTTTCTGTTCTCACGTTCAATGCTAACATTTTGTAGGATTCGCAGCAGAGAGGAGATGGCAAGAGCATTCTATAATGGGTGAGTAACCTGAGGAAAATCAAAGAAGTAAAAATAGATGAGACATTTTTATGGGGATAGTGAATATTTGTGGGGATAATGTCACTTCTCTCTGCCTAGAGTAGTATCTTCAGGCTTGACTGAAAAAGTGTCCCTAGTTCCTGAGAGACTTAATACACTCATCTCTGGAATTGCTATCCTGGGCTGAGCTGTCTTGATTGGTGACTGAGTTCATTATATCTACTCGTTCTAGATCCCATGCTTCATATGCCATCCATTGCCCATTCAGGACATCTTACCGCCTTATGCATACTTTCCCACTTCCCTTTCCATCTTTTACTATGGGTTCAGCAATCAAATCAGTACTGCTCTACTACTTGTAGAAATGATGGGTCAATTGACTGTATGATAGTTCCACTCAACTCACTTGTGACTTCCCAGACACTCCTTTCCTGGACCACCATCCCCATTTATGTGTTGTGTCCTTCTATTGCCGATTAGAATGTAAGCTTCTTTTGTGAATGGTTTAGATTACATGACTGCTGAGATAAAACTCCAGTTTGTTGTTTTGTTATCCAGATGACAAGACTGTCTTGTTTTTGTACTTTTATCCCCAATGCTTAGCATAGCTCCTGGCATATAATACTTAATAAATGTTTTTTTTAAAGAATCAATGCATTAGTTTATACACACATTGATTCATTAGTAGATGATTCTGGCTGGAGTGGCGTATTTCTCAAGAGAAGTAATGGGAGATAAGATTGAAAAAGTAATTTAAGATCTTCTTTTTGAGTCTTTAATGCTAGATTAAGGAATTTATATGTTATTCTATATATAAAGGAATCATAGAAAATTTCTGAGGAAGGGGATGGCATGATAAAAGTGACATTTTATGAAGATTAATTTGTCAGTGCTACGAATTTTTCAAATTTCACAGTATGATATGGTTATGATGGCAACATATTTCCGTAATTCTAAGTTAGCTTTTATATTGATATCATTTTACTGATACCATATCAAATCTGTATTTGGGAAATTAAGACAGGAGATTTTCATTTTACAATACATTGCATACAATTTTTTTTTTTTACCATAATTCCATTTTGCTAATATGATACAAGCATAGTATAAAGCTGAGTAGGTGGTAGAAGCAGTAGTGAGTGGTGGGAGAGGTGATTGGTCAGTCAATAAACATTTGTAAGTGCCTACTGTGTGTAAAAAGATAGTTCCTACTCTCAAGGAGCTCACAATCTAATTGAGGAAACAAGTAAATAACTACTTAAAACAAAGAATATATATAGGAAAAATTGGAAATAACAGTTTAATCAGCTAAAATTAAGAGGGATTGAGAAATATTTCCAATTGAAGGCAAGATTTTAGTTGGCACTTAAAGGAAACCAGGAAAGTCAGGAGACCAGTAATTTACTATACCATTAGTATCAAATTCAAATAGAAGTAGAGATCACTAAACTATACATCAGGATCCCTTTGGGCTGCATATTGATTTAGAAAAGCACACATGTTTATATGTTTCTTTTTAAAAACAATATGTCCACACATAAAAGTCAGATAAGAATGACGTTTTAATATGGTTCGGGCCATATTCAGGAGTGTTGTGGGCTGCATTTGGCTCACAAGCACCATGTTCGACACTTTGGTACTAGATTGTAAACTCCACAGAAGTAACCACTGCATTTTATCTAAGGACTGTATCTTCCCCAGTGCCTGTTGAAAGGCTCTGCACACAGAAAGCATGTAATAAAGGTTTGTTGAATTCTGATTATGGTTTGCCAAATTGTTTCCAGGATCCATTAACTGTATTCCTTTAGTACTTCTCATCCAAAAGGCAGATCAAGTTTGACACATGGCATTGGAGGATCTGAGGAAAAACTCCAGGACTATTTTTTTTCATTTGCTGTTGCCAGTGTAGAAAAGATCAAATCGTCCTTTCTATCTGTCAGTGCTTTTGAAAAATATGCTTCTTTTGGACTGTGCAGAATTGCTTATGACATGAAAGGTCACTTCTAGAACCTTTATCTAAAAACCTTTAGTCTCTCCCTCATATTTAATTTTCCTTCATTCATTTCCATTAAAAAAAGTATTATAGAATATAAACATGCCAATTACTTAATCCAAGCTCTTTGCTGCCTCTGCACGCCACTATTGCTCTCAATCTTGTCTCACTGGAAAACTACGTGGTTTCCATGATGTTACTGTTTTGTGTGACTTGCATTCTGTTCTTCATGGCTAGTGCTATGGATCAGCATTGAGTATTTTCAAACACAGAGATCTTATCATGGTATGATGGCACCAATATAGGAAAAATAAATTTCCCAGACAGTTGTAACTACTCAGCTGACAAACTTGTTATATAGTAGATGAGATGTATGTAATGCAGTTTTAGGTTCATGGAGGGACTGATGAAGACAAATTATATATAGTAAAGGAATTACATTTTAAATGATATATAGCAAAACAGCACTGGTAGATCCAAGATTGTTGCTTCATCTCTTTATTCACTCATAAAGGTCTACAGATATTTCTTAAAAGAATACTGAGCTTCAGGAAAGGAGGAGGTGAGAGAGGGAAGGAAGAAATTTGTAATTCAAAAATTTTTAAAAATGAATATTAAAAAATTGTCTTTATATGTAATTGGGAAAAAGTAAAATATTATTAAAAAAAGAATGCTAAGATTAGTTGCAAAAGTCATATGATTGGAATAGAGTGTGAATCTTGAGATGTAAATGCAAGAGATTAATCAAATCAGAATTAATAAAATAAAAACTATACTAGAAAGAGGCCCAGAGCAAAAGGTCATTCAATGATACTAATTAAATAAATGCTGGAGACTACCTTTACATTGTTAGTTTAAATTGGAGTTGCTAAACAAGAAAAGTTAAATTTTTCTTTTTGGGGGGAAATTCAGGTCTCTGAGTAGGTGGGCAACCTCTTTGTGACTTTGACTCTTAGAGTGTTCCCTGGGGCACCATGAAGGTAAGTGATTTGATCATGGTCACGCAGCTAGTACCATGGGCAGGACCCTCATCCAGGTCTTCCTGACTCCATGGCTAGTCCTCCATCCTATATACCATAGCATGCTAAATTTAATCTTTGCTTGGCTAAGATTTTCATTTTCAGTCTTTGGGCAGCATTCATTTGCATGTGGAAGTCTAAAGTAAATATTACATTCAGTTGACATCTTGGGAAATGAGGTGTTTAATATAATTAAAAATTTTAGAAAAGCACACAAATTAAGCACACAAATTTTTATATTAAGTATTGTATGGAATTCTTTTATAAATGCATTCCGTACTTTCCTGACTTCTCAGAGAATATTGAACATTTAACTTTTTTATGTTTTCTTTAAAAAATTAACAAAATTCTAAACTTAAGTACCAAAAATTTACATTTTTATAGTAGAACAAAAAAGATTTATATTTAAAACAATATTTATAATACATGTTTAAGTATACTTTGAATATAAGTATATCTTCTTATATAGCATCCATATATACATGTATTGTATTGATGTGTATAATAATGCCACATATTCCTTTCAAATCTCTTGCCTGCTTCCTTCTGAACTTCCTTCTAATCTTTTGTGCATTTAAAAGAAGTTTCAATAACTCTGTTTTTTGCATCACAATTGCTATACCTCATTTCTTTCTCATATCCCTCCCCTGATTAAGAACAGAGGGAAAAAAAAAACCTTGTAAGAAATAAGCATAGTCATGCCAAATAAATCCATATAGTGGCCATGTCCAAAAATGTGTATCCATTTGTGCACTTTGAGTCCTTCTGAGTTAGGACATACACTCTATCAAGTAATATACTTCATCACAACTCCTCTGGAGACATTGTTGATCATTGCACTGATCAGATTTGTTAAGTTTCTCAAAGATATTTTTCTTTACAGTGTTGTCTTCTCTCAATTTTGTTCACTTAACTCTGCATTATTTTGTCATACCTGGAATATTCTGCAATCATCTCCTTCATCGTTTCTTGAAGCAAAATAATGTTCCATTACATTCATATGCCACAGTTCAGTCATTCCAAATTGATGGACATGCCTCTAATTCTTTTTCATTTTTAATCCCCCTTCAATATCAGGAAGTTTGTTTTGCTTATGGCTATTTTCTTCTTGGTATTATTCTCTCTGTTTCTTCCCTCTCCCACAAACCCTGCTTGTTTCCTTATTGAATTTGAAGTATTCATTCACCAGCTATATTTTGTGTGTGTATGTTCAACCTTCCTTTGTTCATTTCAGGTGAGAATGAGGTTTATTTCATGCCTATTTCCTCTCTTCCATGTTTGTATACTCTTCTCCCACAACTGAATTATGAGAAACAATTGTCTTCCTTCTATATTAGAGTATTTCTTCTGTCATCTTTTCTCTGCCTTCTTCAAACACTTAAAACAAAACCATTTCTCTCCTGTTTCCAGTTTTTTTCTTATTTAACTTTTTCTAATACTATTTGAAGAAATTAAGTCTCTGTTTCTTCTTCTATTAGAATGTTAGCACTTAATTATCATAAAATTCCTTCCAATTGCTCAAATAAATTGATCTCTATAGACATCTCTCTAATTTTATAGTTATATTTCAATATAATTTGATCTTTTCAACAGGAGTGTTTGTAATTCTTTATTTCATTAATGATCCATTCCCTCCCTTTTAAAGCAGATTTGATTAGTAAATTGTTCTTGACTATAAGCTTCTCTCTTTTGCCTTTTGGAATATTGTATTCCATGATCTTTTCCCTTTTACAGTGAAAGCAGTCAGGTCTTGTGTAGTATAGATAGGTTTCTTGGTACTTGAACTCTTTTCTGGATGCTTGTAGTATTTTTTCCTTTGACATGGAAGCTGGGAATTTTGGCTGACATTCTTGGGACTTTTTCTTTTGGAATTTCTTTCAGGAAGTTGGTGAATTCTTTCTCTTTTTACTTTGGCCTCTGTTACAGATAGATCTGGATGGTTTTCACTTGTGATTTTTTGAAATAGAGTGTGCAGGCTTTTTTTTAATCATTGTTTTCAGGAAGTATAATGCTTCTTAAATTACCTCTCCTTGACATATTTTCCACATTGATTCTTCTTGATATCTGATATATTCTTTTTTCTTTGTTTAATTTTATTCTAATGTAACATGTCTGGTTTAATGGGATTAATTGGGTAAGGTTTGCCACTTTTTTCTTATAACCTATTCTCCTTTTAGTTCTTTCCACAAGAGATTTTATTTCATAGTTTGTCTTGAGCTTCATTTCTTCTAGATATTCTTATAGCCCCTGTAGGAGACTGTATGTTTTTCTTTGAGTCTCTTGTTGCAGTTGCTATGGAGTTTCTTTTTCTTTTGGGGGATCTCCAGATCTATTATACTTTTTGATAATTGTCATTGTTTTCTTTGATTTATTCATCTCTCTAGCTTTGTGCCAGGGTCAGGCTCTACTTCCTGCTATGCTTTTGGGGGGCGGTTGGTGGCCCTTCTTTGGTTTCACCCTTGATCCCATGGATTCCACTGATCTTCACCTCCTCAAGTTGTGTCTCTTGATTTTTTGAAGTTCAAAGGCATTGTTTCTTTAGTATTGTTTGCTTTCTGTGGCTTCTTGGGATAGAGTGCTAAGAATCCAGGTGCTTCTAGGCTGCAATGAACCTCTTAGTGCCCCCATACCACACTGGTCTTTGTCCTGATTCTAGGACTTTCAAGGTCTCCACCTTGGTGCTATCAAAATAATCTGGCACTTTCTGACCTCCTTGAGTCTTTGTTTAGGCACTCTCTGCTCTTGCTGTTTTTGGACACAGACATTTGCAGGCTGCACATATCTTTGGCTCATGATTGGTTGCACTGGGAGGTTGGACTTGTTTGCCTATTCTGGTTCTGATTTTTTTTTTTTGATGACCCCCTTTCCTTTTGCCTACAGACTTCTGACTGACTTTTGTAAAGTTCTGGGGTAGAAGACATGTTAACTTCTCAGTAGATTTCTTGATAATCATTTGATTTGGTTTGAATTTCATGTTTTTGCTAGAGTAGGTTTGTTAGAACTATCTGTTCTTCTCTATTCAGGCCACCATATTGGCTAGGAGTCTCCTTTAATTTTTTTTTAAACTAAAATTCAGGGTAAGTTTGTAAGATTTTAAAAACTCTGTTGGCTTTTATTGGAAGACCTTAAATTTCATTTTAGTGATTCTAAATATTAATTGTGACTAAGTATAGTGATAGAACCAGAGGCAATGGTGGTATAATTTAAGAGCTTTGAGTTTTAAGTCAGATCCTGGGCTCTAGAACTCATTCTGTCACTTATTTCTAGTGGGACATTGGGTAACCTGTCATAGAGTTTCCTAATACGCAAAATGGAGGAAGGATAAACTAGGTGATTTCTAATTTCTCATATTGCTATACATTTTATAATGTAAGAGTCAGTATTATCAGTGTTAACTATTGCACTATGCTGCATATAACAGTGATTATTAATTATTAAGACTAATAACCTGGAGGGGTATTTGCCCCTACATTAGTTTTCAGACTACTATGCTTCTTCAGTTCTTATGCCAGAATTTTAGAGTTTTTCTTTCATCTCTCACTGTCAGGTTGTTGAATCTTCCCACTGCTGTCCATGTCTCTCTTAAACATCTTCCCTTTTACTTTAATGTCTTTTTCAGTTTGTTTTGAGTTTTATATGAGAAAAACAAGATAGCTACAATTGTGTTAAGAATAAGAATAAAAAGGCTGTTAGAACTTTGAGAGGCTCTTCAATGCATAGACTTTGTGACATTTATTTACTTTGACAGTTCGTGGGCTTTTTTTGGTCATTGGAAAAGTAACTCTTAGGTAGGTGAAGCATTAATGCAATTTTATCAACACAGATTAGACATTTGTTTAAAATTGGTTAGACTGGCACTTCAATTTATTTTTTTAAAAAGCAGCTCTTCATATTCCTATAGTGTTAGTATAAGATACATACTTTTAAATGTTCCTTGAATGAATGAATGAATGTTCAAGCACAATCCTGTCAGGCAATGTTTGCTTAGTCTAGTTCTAGCTACATTTAAAGTCTTTATTTTTAAAAATTACTGAATCTTTCAGACAAACGAGACTTTTTGCCCAATTAGACCAAGTTAATGAGCTCCTATTCTAGCTTATGACAAGTGTATAAAATGAGTCTAACAACTCAGGGATGAAATGTTTTTAAAAATCTGAGTAGGCCCCTGGAGGAAAAATAGTCACCGGGTAGAGTTTGTTTTTCAAAGTAGCTTCACAGATTCATTTCTACACTGAACCTAATAGGGGTTCATTCACATTGGAAATCATTCATGTGCTACCCATTAACTATGAGGTGTCACCCTACTATCTGTCTTGAGCCTTCTCTTCTCTCTCTACAATCTCTCTCTCTCTTTTTTTTTAAGCCAAAGAAAACAAAGTTTATTAAAGATTCACCAGATTGGGTTGCCTCTTAAGGAGCCCAAGCATTTATGATGCTTGTATTCACAAGTGGGCCAGATAGAATCTCAGCTAGACAGAGTCTGAGCTAGATTGAATGTGAGTGCCTTCATGGAGGCAAGGTGGGACTTAAATACAGAAAAGAGTATAGGAGGGATGGGGGGTGGTCTGGTAGTCCAGGGTGAATGGAGGAGGGATTTGGGAAGGGTCTTGAGGAAAAGTCCAAGGAGGGAATTCAAGGAGAGTCAAAGGTTGGAAACAGTTGGAGGCTATCACGAGACAGACTAGGGGGAGTCTAGGTGGGAAGCAGGTGGGGCAATCCAGAGATAACAGACAATGGTCACAGATTTGGGTATGAAAAGCCAGGTTCTGTGGAGAGATACAAGGAGCGCTCAATTTGAGTATGAGAAACCAGATTAAGTGAGGAGATTCCAGGGGAGCTCAAGGATATTCTCAGAGTCTGAACCTCATCATTCCCCCCTCAAACAGATTGGGAGTAAAGGAACCCAAATTCTTTTGGGGTAAAGGGCGAAGGTCTCAGCTTCTGAAACTTCTTCCTGCTGGCAAGGGGCATAGAGCTGTCCCTGCCTTGATGGTTCCTGTTCAAGGGGTCAGACTTCAGAATCTGGGTGGTGCCAGGTCCAGTGGGCTGGAAACCTTGGATTTAGTCAGAGGTTTGTATATAGCCTGGGCTGTCATCTGGAAGTTCAGACTCTTACAGTTTGAGCAGAAGAACTTGAGATAAGCAGCTTTCCTGCTCAGGGAACCATAAATGATGAGGTTAAGGGGTGATGGGGACCCCAAAATACCAAAAAGCTGGGTCGTGCTTGAATGAATTCGACTCAAGTCTTCTTAAAGTCAAAGAAAACAGTTTATTAAAGATTCACCAGATTGGGTTGCCTCTTAAGGAGCCTAAGCATTTGTGACGCTTGTATTCACAAGTGGGCCAGATAGAATCTCAGCTAGACAGAGTCTGAGCTGGATTGAATCTGAGCGTCTTCATGGAGGCAAGGTGGGACTTAAATACAGAAAAGGTACGATCTCTTTCTTGCTGACTACATGAGTTACTATGGTTACATCTCTCTGAAGATGTGATCATCTTTCTGGATATGATTCCCAAATCTGTGTATCTGGTCCTAATTTTTCTCCTAAGCTACATTTCTCCATCATCAATTGCCTTTTGGACAGCTCTACCTGAATGTCTCACCAGCATGTTAACATGTCTGAAATAGAACTCTTTCTCATAAACCTACTCCTCCTTTAAACCTCTTTGCTTCCATTGAGGTTATTAGTTTTCTCAGTCATACTTGTTTCTAACCTTAGAATTATCTTTTAGTTTTCCCTTTGCCTCAATCTCTAGATTTTAATCAATTTTCAAATCTTATTAATTCTACTGTCACATCTCTTTCATCTATTACTTTCACTCATATGACCACCATCCTAGTTGACCCGTTGCCTGCACCCTTGGATAAACTTCTAATTGATTTCTCTCTTTCTAATCTCTTTCTTCTCCAATCCATTCATCAGACAAGCTGCCAAAACAATTTCCCTAAACCACAAATCTGACTGTGCTACTTTCCTGCTCAAGAATTTTAGTGGCTTCTTTTTACTTTTAGGATAAAATACAAACTCTGAGACTGACATTTTAAATCTGGCATTTAAAATCATAAAACATTCTCTTCTACTTTTCCAGACTTACTTCCAGACTCTTCCTCATATTCTCCCTGACTTTTCATAGGTCATTGAATAGGATATCCACCATCTTCACATCCACTTCCTAGAATCCTTAGTTTCCATCAAGACTCCCACTCAGGTGCTACCTCCTATTAGAATCCTTTCCAGATCCCCCTAGGTTTTAGTGCCCCTTTCCTCCTCCAATTAATGTGCACTGTCTTATTTGTATCCACGTTGTATGACCAATCAGTGTAAGTCCTCTAAAGTCAGAATCTTCTTTGTACTTTTAGTAATTATTCACTCCTTTAAATTATTATTTGTATTGCTACTACTACTTTTAATGGGAACTATGTTTTTAATTGGTGTAGGTAATTCAAGGGCAGAGGCATCCCGCAAATATGGTGACCTAATTGCTAAGAGACTGGCTAATTTTGAGATTCTATTGGATGTAAATGCTTTTATGCCCTGCTTCTCCTCAATATACACTCCTACTTTTAGATTTTCTCTGCTCCCTTTCTACCCTGTATCACAGTCTGTTTTAATCTTTTGGTGTTGAAAATTCACTGTCTAAGAGTCATGAATTCTTATGTTCACTGAAGGGAAATGGCTGAAATATTTCCTGACATGACATCAGAATGAAGAAATTATTTAGATCTGAACATTTATCTCTTTCCTTGCCCCTTCCCCTTCAATTCCCCCATCCTCAGCCTCATTTCCCACTGAGGCATCCTACTCAGTGCCAAGCACAATAAACGTTGGCTTGTATTCCCTCTTCAATTCTCCTTTGTGTCCCACCTTTTTATTATGCCGGATCATCCCACTGTATCTTGAACTTTACCCCTAGTAACTTTGGATTTTACACTGCTCTTACCTACTTCTCATTAGCCAGTGTATTGTAAACCTTGCTTTTCCCTTACTAATATTCCTTGAATTTCTCCCTTTCTCCCTGCCTCTTCAGCTGCTGTGTCTAGGCTTGCATCATCACTGACTTGGTATATTTCAAACTCCTCCCCAATGAATTCACCCCCATAAATGCTGTTTTCCATTTTCTAGTTTCCCGAATTCACAGTCAAAGTTGTCCTCCGTTGCTGTGACCATACCGCTATTATGGCCATTTCAATCCTCTCTTTAGCACCCTTCTTTGCCTTCCCAGTAAGTTCTAGGTTTGATCCAAGGTGCTTTCTCTGGTCTACGTCTCTCACCTCCTTCATTTAAGTAACTATTGTAATCTCACCCTCTCCATGCAAATCTCGTGACTATCTTTTCACTCTCTAGACTCACAATCTGGACTTAACTCTTTGCTTGTGCGTATATCCTGACTCACCAATCTGTAGTCTAGGGGTCCCTAATCTGGGATCTATAGACCTCGGATTTTACAGGGTCTGTGAACTTGGATGGGAAAAATTTCACACCTTTATTTTCATTAACTCTTGACTGAAATTTAGTATTTTTCCTAATTATTTAAAATATTATTATAAGAAAGGGTTCATAGAATTTACTAGATTTGCCAAAAGGGCCTGTGACCAAAAGAGATTGAGATGCTATATATGGTTAAAGGATTAGGGTAGCAAAGAAACTCCTTACTTTTCAGTACAATATGAGCTCTTTGAGGGCAGGAACTGGATTTTTTTCTGTCTAGTTAATTTTTTATTCATAATTGTCACAACTAATACTTGTTGAATTGAATTTGCAGATTCATTAAACTCTGTTTCTTTGTAAGGGTGGGAAGATTATACTTTATGGAGCTGAAATGGAAGAGTTGAGCTTAACCTTCCATTAAGCTCATTTGTATTCTTTTTTTTCCACTTTAGGATGGGTGGACCCAAAGGACTTCCCATCTTCTAGCCCTTTGTCACATCCCACAATTTTATATATATATATATATATATGATACATAAAATCCATTGTTGCTTAGACAATATAATCCAGATGTAAAATGTAATTTTAAAAAGATAGAAACTAGTTAATGGATAAATAGATCTATAATTTAATATTAGACCAGAGGAGACAATTGCACAAACGAAACATGCTGGCTCATCCTCTGCATTCCAGTTGTACTTTAACTGCATTGGCACCTTCTTAAAAATGTATCTGGCAAAGAAAGATCAAAGTTCTTGTCTGCTTTGACAAGGGTACTTCCTGTCTTCTGTTTTCTTGATGTTAAATAGACTATGACTCCTGAGAACTTTTTGTTTGTTTGAGGGGGAAAAGAGGAAAAAGATTTTCTGCTTTTCCGTACAACAGTAGCCTTTGATAAAGAGGTACAGGTGAGAGAGAATATGCTGTTGTCTTATCTTTGGCCAGATTGAGAGTCAGGGCAGATGTTGGAGATTGGGGATTCCTGATCCTCTGCCAAATGCAAGTTAAAAACAAGCACATTGCTCTCTAGCCTGGTCCTCCATGCCATGAGGTGGCTGGCAGCTGAAAACTTTAATGTGCACTGCTTATGGAAGGAGAATTACCTTCAGCAATGTCAGAGAAGCACATGCAGTCATAATGACTGGTATTTATATGGTAAAACCTCTTATCCCAAGGGCTCAAGGCACTTAACATAACACTCATTTCACCTGCCAAAGAAATACCATCACCTCTAAGTACATTACCCTGGAGCTAATGATTGAGGGCAAAGAAATTCTCAGTTACACAGGGAATATTTATGTGGGCTACAGGTTACCATGAAGTCCAAAATAAAACAGGCTATACAATTGTGAACAATACCTACTATGTGCCAAGGAATTGTGCCAAACACTCTGTGTAGATTATGTACCAGATGATAATCTCCTGTCCCTTAGAGCTCAGTATAGTAGTGGGCATTTCTGGATCTGTGCAGTGCAGGGTCAACCCTGGTAATTGAGGTTAAATAATCTACTTTGAGGATTACACTGACTGTCTGTGTTGCCAGATGCTCTTAATAATAATGCAGCACATTTTTCTGTGTTTAGCACAGTTTTTGGCACAAAATAAATGTTTAATAAATGGTAGTTAACTAACTTTCATTTGTTGGCCTTGATGACCCAGAGTCAAGCTATTGGTGCAAGTCATGTCTGAAAGCTATCTCCCCTACTACACATGCACAAGTATAGGAATAGGAGTAGGGAATGGATATATGATTTAATTGGTATACAGATCTCCCAGGAGAGAAAACTCCCTTTACCAATGCAAGTTAGTACCTATCCTGGTAGTTTTAGTCTTAGGGAGTTACCTAGAGTAGTGATTTTCAAACATTTTGGTCTCAGAACTCCTTTACATTTTTAAAAATTATTGAGAATTGCAAAGAGCTTTTGTTTATGGGGGTTATATCTATTGAAATTTACCATATTAGAAATGAAAACTGATAAACATTTAAAAATATTGGATTCATTAAAAATAACAACAAATCCATTACATATTAACATAAATAACACTTTCATGGAAAAATAAGTATAGTTCCTAAACTAAATCTAGTGAGAAGAGTGGCATTATTTTGCATATTTTTTTCAAATCTCTTTAATGTGGCTTAAGAGAAAACAGCAAGATTTTCATATCTTCTTATGCATTCAATCTGTTGAAATCTATTAATTTAGTTGAAATTGTTGAAGAAAAAAGTTGAAGAAAATTCAAACACATGCAGATATATAGTTGGAAAAGGTAGGAGGATTTTAATAGGCAAATCGTCTCTTAGTGTTATAAAATTGTTTTGACCTCAAGGACCCGCAAGGAGGGTTTCAGGGACCCCTCGGGGGTCTGTAGACCACTCTGAGAGCAGCTGATCTAGAATTCTGAGAAAATATGTGACTTGCTCAGAACTGCATAGATGTTAGATGTAAGAGACATAGATCTGCCTGGCTTTGATATCAGCTCTCTACTGACTATATCAGAAATGATTTTCCTAATGTTAATAACTAATTTATATAGTTCTGTTGAGTTTTCCAAGCTCTTTTTTTTGGTACTTTATCCCCTCTGAGTCTTACAATAAATGTGTGAAACAGATACTGCAGGAGTCATTATCTCCATTTTATAGCAAAAACATTTTCTCCTTTCAGTCCACTTACATAGGTTTTCAGGCAGCTTCTTCCTCTCTCGATGTTTATTTGCACCTTTCTGATATTTGTTCATGGTTATTACATCTCCCATGCCATTGTTTAATTTAGCTGTGCTTTCCTTTCCTAGCATTAGGTATGAGGAACAGTGTGGGGAAGCCAAGGTAAATAAGGCACAGAGTCCCACAAAGTTGGAGTTGGAAGAAATCTTAGGCATCATCTGGTCTAATCGCCTTCTTTTGTAGATGAGAAAAATGAAGCCAAGCAAAGGGGAAATGACTTGGTCAACATGACACAGGGACTTAGGGACAGAGCCTGCTCTTCTCTCTAGTTGGCCTCTAAACTTCTGGGTCAGTATTTTCTCTACTACACTGGGGACCTTGACTTCATGGAGCTGATGATGAACAAGCAAAACAGGACAGGAAAAAGTGAACAATTATGGTGTCAAGATCCAGGAGAATTGGAGGAAGCTACAGAAAACATGCAAGGCAGTCCTGCCATTGAGAGGATAGAGACATCAAGGGGAGTGGTGGGAGCAATACATTCTTGGCAGAAGAAAGTAGAGTCAGTTCATGGGGAGCAAAATCAGTCTTTTTCTTATCATAATTCAGCACTTTTTGATGAGGATAATAGGACACTTGTTATGAGATAAGACGAACTGAAACCAATGAATGGATGATTGGACATTTATTATGATGTAGTATGGAATGGGATCAATGGATGGATGATTTTTATTATGATGTAGGATGGGATGGAATGAATAAATGGATGATATTTATTATGATGTAGGATGGGATGGGATCAATGAATAGATTACATTTATTATGATGCAGCATGGGATGGGGCCAATGAATAGATGATAAGTCATTTTGTTATGATGTAAGATAGATGAGAACAATGAAAGGTACATAAGACACATGTTATGTAAGGTGTATCGGTGGATATAAGGTGGATAGGACCAATGTGTTAACACACTGGTACAAGAACTGAATGAGTGGTTGTAGCAGATCTTCTGACAGCCAGATCTAATTGTACATAGTGACCCTGGAAACCCTTCTCTTTACTTTTAAATTAGGCCATCACATTTTCTATGAGTAGTATTCTAAGAGTTCTGGACTTGGCAGGTCTGAGGGTTTTTTTTTAATCTATCTTAAGGCTTAAAAACCTGCCACATATTTTAAAATAAATATACATAAACACTGAAAAAAGACTTAGTGTGTGTAGGGTATAGAATTAGCATGGTAGCTAGAATTCTGCTTTGGGACAGGAAAGTGTAGCCTCAAACTCTGCCCAGAATATATCTTAGCTTTGTGGTTATGTATGGCAAGTAACTTGTTCTATGTAACTCAAATAAAACTCTATATGGATCTGATGGAGGTGGAGGAATCATCCCTAACCCTGATGGCTTTGCTTCAGATTCTGGCATTAAGACAGACCTCAGTAGTATCAGGGTACAGTATTTGAACCTCAGTTTCCTCATCTGCAAAATGAGGTTAGGAAACTTTGAAGCACTGAAAACTTTAAAATGACATGTGTGTCATTTATTATTCATTGTGGAAAGAACACTAATTTGGGGGTCAGAAAACCTGGGCTCTAATTGTGGTTCCAATACTTGCTGCTTGAATGACTTTGAGTAATCTCTTGGGACTTTGGTTCCTTATCCTTGAAACAAAGGGCAGAGCTTAGAAGATCTCTGAAGCCCATTCCAGCAACGACAATCTTTGATCCTACTTGGGAAATAAGATATAAGTTGAGTATAGCATGAAATGACCATGACACAGTATATAAGCAACTAGTGTTCAGAGAGTAAAGGAGTTACTTAAACAGGCTTGAGCAAGGTTTCCTGGAGGAGGCAAATTTTGAGACAGATTTTAGAAGAGAAAAAGATTGTAAGAAATAGGGTAGAATTAGAGGTGAGTGAATGGGGTGTTTGAAGGCTGTTCAGATGAGACCTTTGAAACAGCTCTCGTAAAGTCTCATTTATTCCTCTTTTAGGCAGGATGGGAGAAGAGCAAGCTACCATAGATGTGTCAATCACCTATAAATATGCCAGTGCTAGATTTGGAAATGCATGAATTGAGGTTCCAGGACCATGGCACTGGGACAATGTTATCAGTATATTCTCTCTTAAGTGCCTTGGAGCAGACTTTTCTTTACACTGTTTTTCAACAGAGAAAACAAAGCAAAACACAAAACCGTTGTTTTTGGCTTCCAGAAGGGAGGCTTTGATGAAAGCTGTCCAGCTGTCTCAGAAAAGCCAGGGATCCTGGAGAGGGTGACCCTTTTACCCTCTATGGCTTAGGAGGGTATATTGTTGCACCTGCTGGGCTGGGGGTGGGGGAGAGACATCGAGCTCTGTGCAGTTCAAATAAAGCTCTGTGTAGGTCAGATGGCAGTGGAGCTGTCAAGTCAGCAAACATTTATTAAGCTCCAGCTATATGCTAAAGGCTGGGGATATAAAGAAAGGCAAAAAAAGCCCCTGCTCATAAGAATCTCAGAGTCTAATGGAAAGGCATTATACAAACAACTCTGTTTAAACGTCATACATGCAGGACGTATAATTTTAGAGCGAAGGCACTAAGATTAAGGGCAGTGGGAAAGTTTCCTTGAGGAGGTGGGACTTCAGATAAAAACTAAAGAAAGCCAGGGAAACCAAGAGGCAGAGAGGAGAAGGGAGAAGATTTCCAGGCATGGAGGACAGTCAATGAAAATGACTTTATAAAGCGTTGGAGAGAGTAAGGAAACCAGGGTCATGCAATCACAGAATATTTGAAAGGGAATAAGGTGTAAGAAAACTGGAAAAAATAAGAAAAAACCAAGTTATAAATGATTTTAAAAACTAAAAAGAGGATTTTATATTTTCTCTTGGAGGGGGAGATTGAATGGAAGATGACATGGCCAGATCTACACATTAGGAAGATCACTGTAGCGACTGAAGGGGGATGGATTGTAGTAGGGAGAGACTTGAGGACCACGCAGCAACTATTACAATAATTCAGGCATGAGGTGATGAGAGCCTGCACCATGGCAGTAGCAATGTTAGAGAAGAAAAGTGGGCATATATAAGAGATGCTATGAAGGTAGGTCAGGATGTGGCAACTGATGGGTTACAGGAGGAGAAAGCAAGGAGCCAAGGATGACACTTCAGTTGCAAGCCTGAATGATTTGGGAGGATGACAGTATTCTTGATAGTGATAGAAAAATTAGGAAGAGGGGAGGATTTTGGGAGAATTAAAATGAACTCAGTTTTGGACAGTGTCTAAGATACTCAGTTGGAGATGTCCAATAGGAAGTTGGAGATGCCAGACTGGAAGTCAAGAGAGAGATTAGGACTGGACAAATAGGTATAGAAATCATATGCATAGAGATGACAGTTGAATCTCTGAGTGATGATGGGATCACTAAGCATGATAGTATACAGAGAGGGACGAGAAGAGGCCAGGAAAAGAGTCTTGGAGGATCTCCATAGATATTGGGTACAGCCTGGATGAAAATCCAGCAAAGGAGACTGAGAAGGAGCAGTCAGACAGAAAGGAAGAGAGAGCAGAGAAGAGAATATGAAAGGGAAAAGGGAGACTGATGCTGTCAAAGACTTCAGAGAGGTTAAAGATGAGAAAAGATCACTAGACTTGGCCATGAAGAGATGACCAGTAGCTTTGGAGATATCAGTTTCATTTAAATGATAAGAGGTCAGAAATCAGATTGTAGAAGTTAAACAGAGTGAGAGAAAAGGAAGCTGAGGGACTAATTACAGATGAGCTTCTTGAGGAGTTTTACATGAATGGAAAGAATGAATCCCTCTTGTACAGTGGAATGTTGGTCTTGGCAGGGCAAGAAGAGTCATTCTCAATTCTGGTGGCTTTGCTTCTAACTTCTGGCATGAAGACAAACCTTAGTAATATCAAAGCATTAAAGTATTACTCTACAGATAACACTAAGATCCATTATTACAGTAATACTATATGTTTATGAGTATTTTATACATTTCAAAGAACCTTCATATATATATACAATGTCACTTAGAATTCAAAAACAATTCTGAAGCATCATCCCTTTTTTACAGTTGGGAAGACTGAGATACATACATACACACACATGCACACACACACACACACACACAGAGTCATCTTTGATGGAGCTGGGACTAGAGTTCATGTCCCCAGACTCATAATATTATATACTCTTTCCACTGAACTATGCCATCTCGCCAGCTATACAGTCCAAGTTCACTACTCAGTTGCATCCACTACTCAATACTCTTTTCTGCTTTGTCTAGATAGACATGGTCTCTGAGGTTTGAAATATTGGGTGCAAACTTATAAGATCTTCAGCAATTTAATTAGAATAAAACACATTCCTTAGTTGTACAAAAATAAACCACCAAATTTCTTTTATTATTACTCATTTTCCTCAAGAACAAATAAAATTAGAATGAAAATTTAACCTCAATTTTCCTTTGACTCAAAGAAGAAGCTACAGGTTGTATGAGCCAATAAGTAGGTGTTAGTAATGTGGAACATTCCCAACAATGGTGGCTAGATTGTTGGAAAAATAATAATGATATTGCTGTTCCTGCTACTGCTTCTAATAATGCTGGTGAGGAAGATGATGGTGATGGTAATAATTAACATTCTTGTGGTTCTTTATTGTTTGCAAAGTTCTTTACATATATTATCTCATTGGAGATTTATATCAATCTGGTGAAGTAGGTAATGCAATTGTTATATTCATTTCTTGGTTAACAGCGAGGCTGAGAGACATTGAGTTTCTTGTCCAAGACAACCATGAAGGGTCAGAGATTGGATTTGAACCCAGGTCTTCATGACTCCAAGTCCAAACCCCTATCCATCCTGTGATATTCCAGACATAAGGAACAGCTTTTAAAAAAAATGAGAGATGACAAATAAACACTAAAAACCAATCAACAAGCATTTGTTAAATATTTTCTATGTGCCAGGCATTGTACCAGACACTGGGGGTACAGAAAACAACATTCCCTACCTCCAAATAACTGGTGTTCTTTTTGAAAAAAAGTTAAATTTGTCCATGTACATGTAAAAATAATTTTTAACCTGCATTCTTTGCAATTTTGAGTTCCAAATTCTCTCCCTCTCTCCTCATTGAGAAGGCAATACATAATTAGCTTACCAGAGATGACAACATGCATATATAAAACCATATGCAATGTAAATACAAGGAAGTTTGGGGAAATAGAGCGTTGGTTGCATCAGGAAAGACTTCTTCAAATAAGTATGACCTGAACATGTCATCATCTTCCTACAGTCATGGTCCTCTTTAAGAACAAAGGATAAACTATAACCTTTGAGTAGTTCAAGCTGCTCTAATGGGGACCCAACTGGCCAGTTTCAGTTGAGCAACTCAGCTCATCCTGTAATTCCCTCATCTTCTTTCCTTTCTCTTCCCCTCCCCCTCTGGAAATGGGGCATCATACACTTACCTGAGGGTGTTCTGCCCAAAGGAAGGTAAATTTTGATGGTTGAAACCTACCTAGTTATCTCGGTGTTTACTGGCTAAATTTCTTTCTCAAAGATCAAGCCTTAAACCCAATTCACTCTGGATCACATTGATTGGAAAACAATAAGTCCCTGTCCAACCAAGTACCACTTAATGGTTGCTTTTTGGGACCTCCTGGCTCAGAGTGAATGTAAATAGTGACTGTTTCTCTTTGCCCAGGAAGCCTGAGGGTCTTCCTTTTCCAGTTTGATTTTTTTTTTTTTAATTAAAGGGGCCATCCTTTAATTCCATTCTTCAAGAAACCTATTCACTGAATGGGTGTTGCCTCACCCAAAGTGAAAATTTGGAAAGACTTTAGCTTAAAAAAGCTAAGGTCTCCTACAGCATTCTGGGCCATCTCCAGTCGTCCTAATCTATATCTAGCCAGGGGGCCCAGATGGCTCTGGAGGAGAAAGTGAGACTGGTGACTATGCATAGCCCTCCCTCACTCAAATCCAATTCATTCCAAGTCATGTCATCATGTCCCTGATGTCGTGGTCCTCTTTGAGAAGGAAGGACAAACCACGTATAATGACCTGAACTGAGTCTAGGAAGAAATATAGGATTACCTGGAAGCAATGGGGAGGATGGAGTGCCTTCCAGTCATTGAGAATGGACAGTGAAAAGCACGTGTAGTATTGGGTATGTGAGAACAAGCAAGAAGAGCAGTTTGGATGGATCATAGAGCATGGGAAGGGATACAACTTATAATGACACTGGAAAAGTATATTGTTTAAAAGTCAAACAGAAGAATTTCTGTTTTGTTGTAGAAGCAAGAGAGAGCCATGAAAATTTACTGAGTAAAGGAGTGGCATGGTCAAAAATCAGTTTGGTAGCTTTGCTGAGGAGAGATTGAAGTGGGAAAAGACTTGAGTCAAGGAGATCGTTAGGAGTCTATTGCAAGAGTTTAGGCAATAAAGTTGTGGCTAGGTGAGAAGTGAGAAAAGCTAATTGTCTGATTTAGCTGTATGTGAATGTAGAGTATGTGAAGGGAAGTAATGTAAAATAAGGTTAGAAAAAGAGATGGAGCAAGATTGCAGAGGATCTTAAAGGATAGGCAAAGACACTCTGATTTTACTGTATCATCAGTACTACTGTTGAAGGTCTTTGAGCAGGGTAGTGACATGATCGGATCTGTGGATTAGAAAGATTACTTTGGTAACCATGTGGTAGACACATTGGAAATTGAAGAGGCTGCAGCAGGAAGACTAATTAGAAAGGCAGTAAAGGGGCAGCTAGGTGAGACAGTGAATAAAGCACAGGTCCTGGAGTCAGGAGGACCTGAGTTCAAATCCGACCCCTGACACTTGCCACTTCCTAGCCATGTGACCTTGGGTGAGTCATTTAACCCCAATTGCCTTGCCTTCTCCCCTTCCAAAAAGAAAAAAAAATAGAAAGGCAGAACAATTGTCCAGATGAAAGGTGATAAGAACCTGAGAAAGGAGGGGACAGTTGTGAGAGATACTACAGAGCTAGAGTTGATGGGACTTTGAAACTGTTTGGATATGGGGGTGAGGAAGTGAGAAGAAGAGACAAGTGATGGATATTTCTTTATTTTTTTAAAGAGTAATTTATTTAAAATTTTTTAAAAAACAATTTTTACTTATAGTTTGAATTCCAAATTCTATGTCCTCCCTTCGCTCCCTCTTCCCTTGAGACACTAAGCAATCAGATATAGGTTATACATGTGCCATTATGTAAAACATTTCCATATCAGTTATTTTGTACAAGAAAATTTGAATAAAAGAAGAAAAATTAAAGAAATAATGTGAAAATGGCTTTCTTCAGTTTGTGTTCAGTCAATATCAGTTCTTTCTCTAGAGGCAGATAGTAGGCTTCATCATTAGTCCTTTGGGATTGAAGTGACTGACATAGCAAGACTTATTGAGATGTTGTTAGTGCTTTCAATAGAAATGGAGTATTTGGTAGGAGGGGCTGAATTAGGAGGAAAGATAAACTCAGGTTTTTAAAATGGTAAGTTTGTTTTGTAAAAAAATATTTATTTTATTTTAAATTTCTGAAATAAAACAAGCATTTCCATAACATAATTGAATAAAAAAAGATGATTGTCCAAATCTATTATGTACAACTTCCTATTCCTTTAAAATATATAATAAAGTTATCGTGTACATTTCTTTTTCCTTTTTTCCTTCCCTCCTCCCCCCAGATATGACTATCATTGGACACAAATATGTGTGTGATTGTATATATATATATATATATATATATATATATATATATATATGTAAAATCATTCTATACATACTTCTATTTCTCAGTTCTCTCTCCAGATGCAGATAGCATCTTCCTTCATATGCCTTTTGTCATAAATTTGGCAATTTATAATAGTCAAAATGACGGTTTGAGTTTGAGGTGACAACCAGGAGAAGATATCCAGCAGTCAGTTGAGGTATGAGACTGGAGCTGAGGAGAAATATCACATCTGGTTATAAAGTGTTAGAGGTGATCTTCATGGAGCTGATAATTGACCCCTTGAGGGAAAATGAGCTCACATGGGAAAGAATGTCCAGGAAAGGCTGTCCTCTGCCTGGTTTTGAAGTTTTTAAATGAAAATCCCCAATTAATGATAATGATGTTGATGGCTAGCATTTATTTAGCACTTTAAGTTTGCAAATAGTTTTACCTATACATGATATCCCAAAAGTTACTTAGTATACAGGTTGAAGCTCTCATAGCTTAAAATTTTAAGCTAATAGAGTTTAAAATTTAAAATAGTTTAAAGTTTTAAGCTTTGAGACCTTAAACCTATACTAAGATGTTTGGGGTGTCCTTGTATTATCTCATTTCATCCCTACAACTCTGAGAGGTAGATGCTATTATTATCTGAATTTTGCAGTCCAGGAAACTGAGGCAGACAAAGGTTAAGTGATTTGCCCAGCGTCACACAGCTAGTAAATATCTTAGGCAAGTTTTGAGCTCGAGTTTTCCTGACTCCAGATCCAGTGCACGTTCCCCTTCCCTGTAAAGTATAATTTTCTAATCTTATTAGTCCAGTGGGGAAATGTTGCTAAATTCCTTGTCTATCGCTAACTAGAATGCATTATTAGAGAAAGTAAATGACTCTTAAAAGTCTTGCAATCAGTTATCTGCAGATAGCAAGAGCTAAGTTCCAGTTGGAAATACAATGAACGTTCAACCTCACAGTTTTTTCTTCACATCTTCCAGTTCCCTAATGATATGTTCATCTGATAGTTCACGTATGCATAGTAGAGACCTGGAGTCTCTCTATTAGGCTGCTAGCTGCTACCTTACCTACGAGATCTAATTAGGAAATTGAGGCAGTGTCTAGACCAGCTGTTTTGATTCATTAGATTAGACTATTCAGTTAAATAATTGACTGATATTTTTCATCAAATTAACTGTCTGAATTGATAGGTGTGTTTTTGGGCAGGTGTAGACAAAGTCTGTCCATTCTGTTCCTTGGATTAGTGTAAACAGAATTCCTCTTTATGGCACCAAAAGGAGTTATTTAGGCAGAACAGGTGGAATTATAAATAAGACTTTATGGATTTCAGTTTCCTCATCTGTAAAATGATAGGCTTGAGGTAGATGATTCTTAAGGGCCTTCAACTAATTTGAACCTAAGATTTTGTGGATTATCTACAAATCATGAGTTGTCCCCTCCCCCTACTCCTTCCCTCCCTACCCTAATAAATACAAGACTAGGTAAATGAAGGGGCTTTGCCATCCTTAGATTCTATGATTGTCTAAATACAAAAAAAGATCTACACATCATTCATTTAAAAATTTTAAAATATTGTATGCTTGAATCTATTTATGCCATATCAGTATTCCGTACTTACAAAGTTCACACTACCCTCCTCTCCCTCTTTGTAATAGCCTCAGCAAACTTTCTGATTTGTTTTTGGGCTTAGAAACCAGATGGTTAAAATTTTAAGAGCTGTAGAGGCAGCTGGGGTGTAATGGATAGAACAGTGAGCCTGAAATCAGGAGCACTCATGTTCAAATCTAGCTTCAGACAATTACTAGCCTTATGACCCTGGGTAAGTCACTTAACCTCTGCCTACCTTAGTTTCCTCAATGGTAAAATGGGGATGAGGAATTTATAAAAAGCTTAGTATGATTCCTGGCACAAATTAGTAGGTCTTTAAAATGAATATTTCTATCTTTCTGATATTTGAAATAAAGGAGGATACACTCTTTGAAAGAGAGATGTACAGATGTTTTCCTATGAAGAGAATCATAGATCTGTTTATAGAAACCAGAGGTAGATCTTCTAGTCCAACCCCCTTATCTTACATATGAAGAAACTGAGGCCCAAAGAGATTCTATAAATATTCTAAGGCCACACAGCTGAGCAGGATTTGAACTCAACTTCCATGACTTCAAGATCAGAATTCCTTTCCATTGCATTCACACTGCCCTGTTAGATTCAGGTGTGTGGATTTTGTGACATCAGTTGCTCAGACCATTTTGGCTTTGTTTCTATTTCTCAGCTATTTCCAGATAGCTGAGATTTCCAGAGAATGGAGAATCTGGCTAGACAATACATAAGTGTATATCCATTTTAGTTTTTTAACCAATTGCACACTAAGCATAGGGTACTGAAATACGTGGTGGAAATTCGATGGTCAATATAGTTCTGTCTCCTAAGGAACTGTCAGCCTAATACAAGCCACAGAGCTAACAAGCTTGAGGTGTATGGAGGGGCTTTAATCACAACTGTGCAGGTAGAAGCCTGAGCACTAAAGGGTTTGCCACACTGGCTAGACTAGCCAGTCAAGAAGGATTTAATGAGAAGTCTTCAGGGGGTACATTTTTAGCAGGATTTTGAAGGGAGGGAATGCCACAATTTTAACAACAATTTATAAAGTGTTTTCTACATGCAAAGTACTCTGGTAGTTTGGCAGAAACGAAAGAGAGATCTCGATGGGAAAGAAAAATTTTCTATTCATCTTTCACTACCTGCCCTTGATTTCCATCTTCCGTGACTTGTAAAAATTTAAATCAGCTGGTGTGATCCATCTTGGTCTATTCAAACAGAAACTCCTTTTGTTTTCCCTCTTGGACAACATTTTTCTATTCACAATTTAATTATTTTTAAAAGTTTAAATCAATTTTCATGATTATGACCTTGACAATCGTGACATGTGATCTTGGCAACCATCAACAACCATGAATATTTTCATATTTAAAGAAGAGAAAAAGAAGATTGTGTATTAAACTGTGAATCCCTATTGTACTGTTAAAGTATATGTAGCATAGAACATGGCACCTGACGCTTTCCTTCTCACTCCCCACCTCCCCAGTGCCACCATCATTTCTATCTTGGCTCGACACACTCTCACACAGGTACACTGTTGCAGATCACTCTCTCAGGGTAACAAGTAACCCTGGTGTTGGAGGACTATACTTTTACTACTAACACTTGTAATTCAAGTGTGATTCCCACTGAATAAATCAGCCAAGATGAACTCTTGTAACTCTTTATCAGAAACATATACTAACCAGAAGACAAAGCAATAATATAAATATACCAAACAACATAATATTTCACCCACAAACAAGGGAATTCTCTCTCACCAATGCACAGTGTCCTTGGTGGGGACCATGGGTACAAATTACAGACCCATAGTAAAGAAATTCATGAATAGGGAACACATTTCTAGGGCAGGTCACAGCTCTGGATGGTGGGTTTTGATGAAGTCTTTTGTCTGCCTCAGGAATAGCATGCAGAAGAATTCACTGATCTGGGCTCTCTGTTCTGCTTGATTGGCTCATTTTCTGTTGTTTGCTTCCTCTAGATCATTCCACTACCTGGCCTCTTGCTTTCCTCCTGGGAAGGTTGTTTCTCTGTTGGTTGCCCTCCTGTTGAGGCTGTGTAAGCCTATTTTCTTCAGTAGGTCTACTCTCTTGAATGGGTTTCAGAGGTATTTCTACATCACAGGTTTTAGGTAGCAAGGTAAGTTCTGAGGTCTCTCCTAAGTCAGTTATGCTCCCAGGTTAGTTCATGTCCAAGTCTTAAGCTCAGCTCTATTCCAAATTCATCTCTTCTTTGAGATCTAATAAACTCAACTTAGCTCCTAAAAAGAGATGGAAAGCCCACTGCCCATCCCCCATACAGGTTTTCCAAGCAGCAGGTGGCAGAGAAAACTCAGGTGTATTCTAAACCTTTCAGAAGGACCAGTTTTTGCTAACCTTATTTCTCCAAAGTAGGATCTCTTGTGTGAAATAAATGACTTCCTCCATCTCATGATGAGAAACCAAAATCTACTTTTCTGCTATCCAAGACACAACTAGGCAATATACATCTGTCTCATAGTCAACTACCAAACAATTTTAGCTATCAGGATATCTCAGCTATCAGTTTCAAAATTCTGATGTCAGTCCGATGCAAAATAGATCCTGGGAAACAGGGCAATTTGGCCTTAACTTCTCTGTATCCCACCCCTCCCCATTATTTCCATGAAGCTATTTTCCTGTTTCATGACTTCCTAGCCCAGATCACCATTTCTTGAAGGACCCTTGCTTCCTTGACCCTTATCTTGACTCAGTCTCCAGATTATTTTACCCCACCACCAGCATCTTTGCTTTGATATTCTTTCTTTATGATTTTCCTTCCCCCTTTATATGTTGTTCTTGAGGGAATATTGCTTATATGTATTTGCATCCTCAGCACTTAACGCATTGCCTAACACACTGGGAGTTGTGGACCCCACAAAGCCCATGAGCTGCACGTTTGGCACCTCTGTGGTACCCCACACAGCTTTTCTCTCCTTCCATTTTTATCTATAAATGCTCTTATCAGGATTTGGCTCAGCTGGTTCTTGTGCTATACTTACATGCAATTGTGGTTTCCCCCTACTGTTCCTATTTTTCTACCATTCTTTTCCATATATTTTGTCTCTGAGGAAAACCAGTGCACCATCTTTCCATTCTGCTTCACCTTTTTTACGTATGCCACTTTCATTTGATTTGAGAATATCAGTTTCTCGTTGTTCAGCTCTTTCAGTGGTGTGGCAGCTTGTTGTCACACTAATGACATCAACATTTAAACCTGTGCTTGTAGGTGCTCCAAAACTGTGATTCTTAATGAACTAAAATGTGCTTCTTAACGAACTAAAATGTGCTTCTTAACGAACTAAAATGTGCTTCTTAACGAACTAAAATGTGCTTCTTAACGAACTAAAATGTGCTTCTTAACTATGATAACTAAAACTGTGATTCATTTTTTAAAATTTATCTTGTTTTTATCTAGAGAAAATTGAATTTGGTACTAATCAAAAGAGAAGGTGTAAAAATAGCTTTAAAGGACAGAAATTAAAAAACCTTTGGAGTAATTGTTAGATTAAATAGTAAGATGAGGAGACAGAAAAAAATCACTTCTTTGTATGGGAATATGTATTCTCACAAATAGAAAGTTAACAGCTACTGGTAGCTCAGATACATGTTTTGGTTCTTTTTAAAATGGATGCTTCTTTTCATTTTAAGTTGTTAAAATTTATTTTTCGTTTTCAACATTCACTGTTATATGATTTTGAGTTCCAAATTTCCCCCCCCTCCCTCTCTAAAATGACATGTAATTTGATATAGTCTGTACTTGTACAATTATATTAAACATATTTTCACATTAGTCATGTTGTAAAAGAAGAATAAGAACAAAAGGAAAACTGTGAGAAAGAAAAAACAAAAAGATAGAGAGAGAGAGGAGAGAGGGGAGAGAGAGAGAGAGAGAGAGGGAGAGGGAGAGGGAGGGAGGGAGAGAGAAAATAGATACTTCAATCTGCATTCAGACTCCATAGTTCTTTTTCTGGATGTGGATAGCATTTTCCATCGTGAGTCCCTTGAAATTGTCTTAGATCATCGTATTTCTGAGAAGAGCTAAATTTATCAAAGCTGGTCATCATACAATGTTCTCCTGGTTCTGCTGACTTCACTCAGCATCAGTTCATGTAAGTTTTTCTAGGTTTTTCTGAAATCTGCCTGTGATTTCAGAAATCACAGATAAAAACTGTGGTTCTTAAGAGAATTCTCTTTTCCAACAGCTGTCATCACCACTGAAGAAGACATAGGACTGAGGCCCATTTTACTATTCCTACCCTTTTCAGAGATTGCTAATCTGAGCTTTGGGTGCTAGATATGGTCCGTCTCTAGAACTGTACATGAAATTTTTCCAGCTTGGTACAACCCAATACAAGTGGAATTCCACTGGCAAGCTCTTGAGAACACAAGGTCACTTATAGATCAAACACAGAGCGCTGGGGTAGAAGTCTTGTGAGGGGCCTTGTATGTAGTAGGGAACTCTTGCATTTGAATAATCTTGTGAGACTCTTGACAACTTTTCAATTGTATGATTTAGACTAATTTATAAATTTAGACTAATTTATAAACCATATTTACTCAAATACCTTAATTTTCTCTTACGACTCTAAGTGACCAGTAAATGGCCAGGAAATCATGCTAAACATTAACTTTTTAAATCTTAACACAATTAAATTGGGATTTCAGTAAAATAGGGAACTCCTGGACTGAATTCATCAACACAGAGAGCAGAATTCATCTATGATTTTGTTTTTTAAGGCACATTGAGATGAAATGACTCAACCAGATATCAAAAGTGTCGTTTGAGCTTGAGTCTTTCTGACCCCAAGCTCAGAATTCTTCTCCAATACTTCGCCTTGCAATTTTTTATTAGTGTTGCACACATTATTCTCAGTGATAGCAATTTATCTATTTCATGTGCTTTGGGATTTTTTTCTGCTTTCATTTCAAAGATACTTCCTTCAAGGGGAGATTATTTTGACTTTATTATCCACATCTCTCTTTTATGTTTTGATCATTGGTTCTCTCATGTGATACCAAAATGCTATGAAAAAGAACATTACATTCTAATAAAATCCGGTGCAATTGATTCCACTTATCTATTTACCAAGGTATAGCACATCACAAGGGATAGTAGCTATTTAGATAAGATTCCTAAGAGAACTAGATGGTCTACATACTTGTTTTTAAAAAATGTTTACTTTAACCATGTATGTGCAGATATAGAAGACCAACATTCTCAGGGTATAGCAGACCTTGAAGGCCTGTTACAGTTTATTTCCCCAGAGTTACATAGGCCATAGAAAGTCTGGGAGAGAAGGTTATCCTTTAGTAGGAAAGAGTAGCCCACCCAAGTATGAATGAAAGAATTCAGGCTAGTCTATTCAGTTCAATAAAATAAGCTCTTATTAAGCACCTGCTGTTTACCAGGCACTGTACTGTGTGCTAGGGATACAAAGATGAAACAATCCATTATTTCAACTATCTTATATTCTGTTGGGGAGAAGATGGAGAGAATGACATTCACACAGGTGAGTAAATATGAGAGATTTTGAGGAGAGAGAGATTATTAAAAATTAGAGGCCACAGGAAGGAGGTGAAATTTGAGCTGAGTTGAAGCTGAAGATTCTAAGAGGTCGAGTTGAGGAGGGAGTAAATTCTAAACAAAGACATGCAGGCAGGAAATGAAATGTCAGCTTCAGGGGAAAACAAGTCAGCTTTGAAGGACAAGAATCTAGGCTGAGGATCTTGACCGAGGGCTTCTCTTTAAAGTTGCCTTGCTATTCCTCTGAACTTGGCATTCCATTTGCATTTACTTCTTCTATTTGCTGTCCATATCAGTTCTAGCCTCCAGTTAACAAGGCTGTATTGAATCCTTCCTATGGACAGGGCGCTGAGCTAAATTCCAAATTCCAGGTAGCCTCATCTCTTCACACACTCTCCCTCTTTCACTGGACTTTTGAAAGTTATTAGAGTGAAAAATTATTTGTGATGAAAATGAAAAAAAATTATTCGTGGGTTTGGGTAAATCCATTAAATCAGCAGCTTAATGATTAAATGTTGCTCAATCTCATTTGTAGTGGAGTTTCTAGGTGCTTTTAAGTACAGTACCTGATTTTTTTTGCCTAAGGGGACAAAAGGAAATGGATTTATTTATATAGTAGTTTCCTGTTAGAGAATTTGCTTTTTTATCTTTTTTCAAGTCACTTTTTTTTTTCTATATGTTAGTAGCACATTCTGGTTGAGGGTCTCCAGTAGAAAATAAAACTGTCTCTTAGAAAAATGATCTTTTAAAACATTCTCACGAGCAGCCTCAAACTATAAACAAAAACCTAAGTGGGACACTTTAGATAGGTCAGGATGCTTCAGATAAAAAAAAATGTATTTCTTTTGTATGATACTTATTTCTGTTTTATTTGACTCTGCAGAAACCTCTACTTCAAAACAAAACAAAACTCCCCTCAGTCCTTATTTTCACTTTTTAAATAATCATATTTTTAAAAACAGCAAGGAAATCCAAAGCTGATTGCACAGGGTTGAGATGGTAGTGGGTGGGTGAGTGGGGAGAAGACTGCCCTGACCTAGCCCCAGAAGGGGTGATATCAAATTCCTCAGCAGCAGGACTGGCAGGAAAGATGCCTTCCTGCCAAACCAATCATGAAGTTCCAATAGAAGAGTGTCGGCATTAATTTGGGTCACCCTGGAGCCTGAGAGAGTGTTAGGCAGTGGACAGAGTCAGTGACAGTGCAATACTGCCTTCCTGCTGTCTTCTTATTTCTTATCAGGGGGTTCTGTCCCTTCTTACCTTGAAGAGGCCTGGATATTTGTAAAATGAGGGTATTGGACTAGATGACCTCTAAGGCCCCTTCCACCTTTAGATCTGTGATCACCAAGGTCCTGTCCAGCTCTAAACCTATGGTCCTGTGATTGTTTTCCTTTCGTTTGTAATGACTGGAAAACTACAAAGTAGAATAATCATAAAAAGTAAGCATTAATTTTGATAAGCATTCGAATGGAGTACAACATCCTACTCCTCTAGTCAAATCTCCTGCTGCTTTCTATCACTTCCCAGGATTGCTCAGAGGCCCTATTGACATGACTAAACCCAAGGAGAGAGTTGAGTCATTAGTTGGTGAATTTGAGTACCATTTCACCTGGGACTTGTTGGAGAGTAGCGAGACATGAGGCTGGAAGGTTGGTTTGTAGCAAGAATTTGGAAGCCCTTGAAAACTAAAGAATTTGGACTTTATTCAGTAGATAGTGCTAGTGTTTTGGGAAGATTAATATGCCAAGAAATATAGGGTGTATGGGAGGGGAGGAGAGATGAAAAGATTTTGTTTGGTTATTCTCTCGATCTTTCTTTCTCATCTGCAATGTCTCCCTATCTACTAATTTCTTCCCTATTGTCTTCAAACATTCTCAATTCTCAAATTTCCACTTTCCTAGGTCTCCCTATATCACCCAGGCTGGAAATGCAGCAGCCACTCATGGACCGAGTTTTAGTATGGATTAACAAAGGAGCTTTGACCTTTCCATTTCCAGTCTAGGCTAGTTCACTCCTCCTTAGGCAGCATGGTGGTCCCTTGCTCCTGCTCATCTGTTGGTGCCAGCTTCAGTACAGACCCTTGGTTCACTCAGCCTGTTGTAGCTCAGAATTTCCAAGCTCAGGTGATCGACCTGCCTTATCTTAGTAGCTGAGATTTAGGCATGCATCATAAAACCTGGTCAATTTCCCTCTTTGCGTTCTCCCCACTCCTTTCTTAGCCAAACTGGTAGAAAAAGTTATCTATCCCCATTGTCTCCCCTTTCTCTCCTCACTTTTCTTATTGCTGTTCAGTCATTTTTCAGTCATGCCTGACTCTTCATGATCCCATCTGGGGTTTTCTTGGCAAAGCTACTGGAATGGTTTGTCATTTCCTTCTCCTGATCATTTTACAGATGAGAAAACTGAGGCAAACAGGGTTAAGTGACTTGTCCAGGGTCACACAACACTTTTCGCAGCACCATCTAGATTGCCTTACTGCTTTTGCAGTATGACTTCTGACTTCACCACTCAATTAAAACTGCTTTCTCCAAAGTTATCAACAAGCTCTTATTTGCTAGATCTGGCAGTATTTTTTCAGTTTTCATCTTTTTCCCCCCAGCCTATTTGCTGCATTTGACATTGTTGTCCACATTCTTCTCTGGGATACTCTCTCCTCTGTGGGTTTTTGTGACACTATTCTCTCCTGGTTCTCCTATTTGCCTCTCTGTTCCTTCTCCATCTTATTTGCTCCCTTATTATCCCCTAATTGCAGTTATTCTCAAAGGTTCTATCCCTAGGTCATCTTTTCTTTCTATACTTTCTTGGGAACCAAGGGGTTTAATTACTTATTTAATTATCATTGGTATGTACACATATGTATGTATACATATGTGTAAGTACATACATGTCTGTCTATCTGTCTGTCTATCTATCTTTCTATCTGTAGCTCCAGTGTCTCTCCTAAGTTTCATTCCACATAGCTATTTGCTTTGAAACTGGATATCCTAGAAACATTGCCCTCTCAACATGTCCAAAACTGAATTCATTAACTTCTTCCTCCCCCTGTTCCATTTCTTTTCAAGACACCACTATTCTTCCTTTTGCTTCATTGATCATAAGTAATGAACTATATACAGTGAAACTGGGCTTGTCAAACTACATCCACTCCTTCATGCATGTTCACTTGATGAAAGGCCACTGAAATGCTGTATGAAAGGAAGAACAAAGGCAGAGTTTCCAGTGCTTGGAACCTAAACCAAGAGTTTGATTAGGTCATAAAAAATGAGACACTCTAGCCTGAGAAGATCACTACCACCAAGGAAGGAGTCAAGCTAGGAGACAGAGGTTGTCAGTTCTCTGGAAACTAATAAAGAATCTGTTATTTCTCCTCTGCCACCATTGGAATAGATAATTAGCATAATCACTAATGCAGATATGGGAGGAAAAGTCTGAAAAATCAGGAGGAAGTACCTGGGTATCAGTGACTTTCTTGTGGTTACAAAACTTCAGAGTGATTGGACAAAGCCCAGGCAGTGGTTCACTCCTCCTTAGGCAGCATGAGTGGCTAGAGTTGGCTGGAGAGTTGGGCCTGTAATCAGGCTCACATCTTGCCTCCAATAATAGCATTGTGACCTTGGATAAATCACTTAACCTTTCTTTGCTTCAGTTTCCTCAGTTATAAAATGGGGATTGTAATTTATTATGAGGATCAAGTGAGGAAAGATTTGTAAAGCACTTAGCACAGTGCCAGGCACATAGTAGGTACTTAATACATGCTAGTGATTAGTAGTAGTTGTAGTAGTAGTAGTAGTAGTAGTAGTAGTAGGGATATATGTTCCTACTGGAAACTAACAAGTATTTCCTCTCCCATCTGCTTTTCTTCTATTCATGGTTTCTCAAAGGGTCAATAACCAGTTGGGTCAGGGCATAATTGTGGACCCAGGGCACTGATCCTTCCTCCAGCTCCTTTTCCTTGCTCATCTTGCTGTTGTTGGACAAGGGCTCTAATTCTGTTCTCCATTTCTTGGTGGGGCTGACATATCAGCAGGTATATACAGTTTGCATATTGTTTTTCGTAGCTACCTCACTGCTGAAAAAGAAATGGGGTGCACTCAATGACAGGCTTTGTCACTGAGACATATTTTTCTTTCCACATCATAATTTTTCCCTTTCCTTGAACGACCATCTTTATCTGACCATTCTGCTTCATTTCTGGCCCCTTTGGTCTCTTAGGGACCATCAACTAGGACATTGAAAATTATTGCTATAAAATTATTATTATTCATAACACGGAGGTCACACTGAACTAGCAGATGAAATCAAGATCTCCTCCAGGCAAGACACACCAAGCATAAACATATCAAGAAAAAGGATGTTAGCAAATATTAAGGGACTCTGAAATAAAAATTTAATTAGAAGAAAAAGTATTTATTTCCAAAGCACACAAGAACTGCTAAAACAAAAATCTCCTCAAGAGCAGACTTCACATGAAAGTGGTATTTGAAGTACATCTTGAGTGAAGAGAGGAATTTCTGAGGTGAAGCTGGGAAGGGAATGTGGTTATGGGGAATGGCACTTGCCAAAGGCATAGAAATTAAAGATAGAGTGCCATGTGTGAGGAGCAGAGGGAAAGCCCACTGTGGCTGGATTGCAGAATGCAGGAGAGGGAATAGTGTATAATGAGACTGGAATTATAGACTGGGGCCAGGTTGTGAAGGTCTTTAAAAACTAATAAAGGACTTTATAGTTTCTCCTAAGGCAACACGGAGGCATTGAGTGGATTGAGTAAAGAAGTGATATAGGTCATATGTGTGTTTAAGGAAATCCAGTGTGGTTGTTGTGTGAAGGATGGACATGACTGGGTAAAATCTGAGGCAAGGAGACCAAGTGGGAAGCTGCTGGTATAATTTAGACAGGAAGTGAGGAGGATGTGTTGTGGAATGTAACCTAAAGTGATACCTCTGGGTGGAGCTTATCAAACAACTAAGATCCAAGAGTGAAATCAAAGGGGTAGATTTCACCCACCTCCATGGATGAAACCCATATGACCTCAGCTAACCATAAATATGTTGCTAAGGAAGCATGGTACAAATGATTATCAAGCAGATTTAATATTTGTAGAAATGGGAGTTTATGGTGGCAATTACGGGCCAGGTTATTATAACTCAAAACTAATAAAGGGTTATCTTCAAGGAGTCCATTCTTAACAATCAGTGTAGAGGATGCAAAGGAGTGGTGGAGAAAAATGCAAACCAGAATTATAGGTTATTACAATTTCCTATCCACTGACTGCCTAGGGAGACATGATCTGGTGATTAGAATTATGCATTAGACGTTCACTGTCTTTTGTGGATTAACAGATGACAAATCCCCATTCTACAACTACAGATCCCAAAATATCCTAAAGTAAACTACTGGAACCAGACAATTGTCACAGACTGAACTTTGGCCCCAAGTCTCCCAGACATAACACTGATTCATAAAATACATAAGGACATTGTTTTTAATAGATGTTTTAAAAGCTTTCTAAGTATAGAGGCCCGGCCAAGGAAGTCAAAAGAAAAACAACATCTTAGGAGAGGGTGAGAAACTGTTTCTGTTGACCTGTACTGAAGTATGTTTTCCATGAGTCTGCAGAGGTGAGCTTATATACTACAGCTTTTATTCATATAGAAAAAGCAGTTATCTTTATTATCTGTGGAACAGTCCCTACAGCATATATAAAGGAATAATAGGATGACAACTTCTTCCCAAATCTGAATGCCAGTGAAAAGGAGAATTGACGACAATCATCATAATAATAGCATATATTTACGTAGCACTTTTAGACTTTCAAAGTGGCATAAGAAATTATTTCATTTGTTGAAAGCTCCTGATACAGTAGCAAAAAACATGAGTGCCCATTCAACCAGTTTCTAGGACTGAGTGAGGCTTGAGCTGGAGCTGGGGCTGAGGGTGCTTGCCTGGATTTAGTCACTTTCCAAAGTGAATGTAAACCACTTAGTGATATGTTATCCCAGCTACCTATTATATGATAGTTCATGAGTAGATTTATTTTTCTGCAAAATTTCACTCAATGTTAAGAAAAATATATTTCATTAAGATGAAGACAGACAAGAGGAACCTCTCTCCAGATATCCCAGCTTCTTCATCTGCAAGTGTGACTGTTACTCTTCTACTCAAAACCCATACCTGACTGCCATTTGCTTATAGTAGTACGTGTAGGCATATCTTGGGGGCTGTGTCCCAGCCTAACTCCTCTGGTAATGTAGAGCTAGCTATTGCTCCATTTCCTCTCCGAATACTATGAGTACCTTGGAGGGCCAGTGAGGTGCTTTTAATGCTATCAGATCAAGCCACCATTCTTTTATATATCCCCCACTATCAGTTGACCCATGCTGATCAGTAGCTGCTCAGTACCCCTGAAATCAGTGATTACTACCCCCCTCTCAATTTAAGTACTTGATTTCTACTCAATATTGATAAACAAATGCACCCCAATTAACCTTTAAAAAGGAATATTTGCTGAGAAGCTAGCAACAATGGAAGTGAAGAAACATTCCCCCAAAGCCAAAGTCCACTCATTGCCTAGACCTCTGTCCCTAAGAATAGTGGCCTCAAACTTTAAGTGGTAGCTAACAGTATTTTTTTCCACTACTAAGTTCACTTCTGGGAACAGTATAGCCAATGGAAGAAGTGGTACCCTTGCTTGTAGGGCATGACATCTCAATGGTCCAATTGAGTCACTGCTGGTTGGGTAAAGCAGACCATTTCTTCAAGACCTGTGCCTTCCTAGGTTGACTGCTGAATCTCTGGTGGCTCCTCCAATCTTTCAGTACCTTACATGGCCCTGTACTACATAAAGTAAAGAAGGCAGATAGGAGATGGCCTCATCCCAGACACAGGCTTGTATATAGACCATTTCTGAAAATAAAAGAAAAGTGCTCCCTTCCCTCCCACTGCCCCTCAGGAGCTCAGAGGGCCCTTCTTGCACCTCATGGACAGCAGGATAGAAGTAATGTTCTTCTGTTGGATTCGTGTATACACACTCAATTCTGACTCAGCAGTCTATTAAAAGGCTTTTCTCTACCATGAAGCAACCAGGCAGGAAATAGTCGTAGCATACCTGTACATGCACTGAATTAGAACAGGGTAGTGTCATCATGTACTTCCAGAAGCAGGTTATGCCTGCTCCATATGGTCTGTTGGCACCAGACAAGAGCAGGTTTTCATGGTTGAAAGACTGGGCCCTCATTGGGCAGTCTTAATCCTCATCTACTAATAGACACATAAATTACTCAGCTTGGCATTTAAGAACTTCCTAGTTTCCTTTCTAACCTTCTTTCATATATCTGTTGGTTGGTTGTCTGTCATTTTCAAAGAAGACCAAAATGACATTGCTGTGTTGGCATCAAGGTACAGTGTGTCCAGCTGTGACTGATCAGAACAATATGAGCTTGGAAGACTCTATCACAGGTGGGCACATATAGTCCACATGAACACTTGGAGTGGTAACATCTCTAAATTGGCGCATCTCATGTTTCTTTTGAGCCACTGCAATTCTGCTTTGCTTTAGAGCACAGTGCCTTCTTTGATGCCGGCATGCCATGCCAGAAGGTCCTGTGCCAGTGTCTCCCATATCTCACAATTCATTCCAAAGTTCTTCAGAGAGATCTTAAAAGTGTCCTTGTATCGCTTCTTCTGACCTCCCTGTGAGTGCTTGCCTTATGTGAGTTCTCCATAACATATTTTGACATTTAAACAATGTGGCCAGCCCATCAGAGTTGGGCTCTCTGCAATAGGGTTTGAATGCTTGCCTGTTCAGTTGGAGAAAAGACCTCAGTGTCTTATACCTTATCTTGCCAGGTGATATTCCGAATCTTCCTAAGAATTCATATGGAAGTGATTTCCTGGCATTTTTCTTTCATATATTACATACTCTCTGATAGGTGGAAAAGGGAGAAGCCTACTCCCCTCTCACTCAGTTCCAATTCATTTAGTCAATGTCAGGAAAGCCTTTTTTTCTTACATATTGAGGTTCCTTCCTATTATAGGATCATTTCATTATGAACTATCTGAGCTACGTTCTTGGGGTGTTACTAACATCTCTGGTATGAGGGCTTGCTAAACCTTTTTCAGGGATGCTTATCCACCTTTGATGTCCATCTGTCTCCAGTGACTCCAAGAAGCTGTAGCATGTATAGCAACAGCACCCTAGTAAAACTGTCTTGGCAGAGTAAGTCAGTTTGAGGGTAACCCACAGGTTTCAAGTCCATCAGTGAGTCAGGAGTGTATGAATACTTCCCCTGCAGAATAAATGGATAAGAACAACTTGTTCCAATGGCCATGAAGGTCATTGAAGCAGGTGCTGTGGAGTGCTCAGAGTTTGGTCAGACATTGAAGATATCAAGGGCATTCACTGCATCCCAAGCCACTACCAGTCATCTTGACTTTTGTCTTGGAAGAGAGAATGAAACTGATGACTTTGTGTAACTCTGCCTCACTTAACAATTCATAAGCAAGTCAAGTCATTACCCATTACAGCATCATGTCACTGGTTCTCTACTAAAACAAAGGACAAACAACAATTTATAACCTTCATTTGCAATAGTCCAAGATTTTCCTCTAACAAGCACACATAATCCAGCATCATCTGAGCTTAGTTATCTAATACTATTTCTCATCCTGTTGCTTCTGCTCTATTGTCCTTCCAGAGCCCATGGCCTGGAGGAGGAACCCTAAACTCCCTAGAGCCATACTTCATCATCTCCCCTCCTCCCATATCCTGCCCGCTCTCCGTGTCCGCTCCTTTTCTGCCCCCAGCCCCTCCTCTGCAACCTTCTCTGGTCACCATTCCTTAAGTTTTGGTTCCTATTATTAGAATATATACTCCTAACTCCTGTATTTGTATACTTATTACTTAGCACAGTGCTTGGCAGACTAAAAGATGGTAGATAAAGAAATAGATGATAGATATATATGGATAGATGATAGAGAGAGATGGAGATAGATGACAGATAAAGATAATAGATGGATAGATGATAGAAATAATAGATGATCGAGAGATGGACAGATGATAGAGAGATGATAGATGGATAGATGATTGATAGATGCATAGATAGAAAACAGACATAATAGATGGATAGATGATAGAAACAATAGATTGATAAATGATAGATGTATATATAATAGAGAGGTGACAGATGTAGAGATGATAGATGATAGAGATGGATGGATAGATGATGGATGATCCAGAGATAGAAGATGGATAGGTGGTAGAGAGATGAAAAATAGATGATAGATGGATAGATGATGGCTAGATAGATAGACTGAGCATTTATGCTGCAGGCACTGTACTAAGTGTAGGGAACACAGATAGAAGCAAATGAAACAATTCCCTATGACTAAGAAGTTTACATTCTAATGAGGGAAGACAGCACCTAACAGGAAGCTGGACCTCCTCCCCTTCCTCATGTGGCTGGAGGCAGCACAGAAGTGGTGTGGAGTCCTGCTTCCTGAAAAGGTAAGATGAAAGTTCACCCATCAAAGCCTGGGGACCCAGGGTGGAGTCCAAGACTGCTGTAAGGACTGGGAAGTTAGTGTTTAATAAATATATTTTATATATTCATTTATGTTCTCTAGGAATATAAGATTAAAGATCCTTAGAGTTGCACGAGACAAATGTGTTAGGCTCCAAAACATGGTGGAAGAATTAGTTTGTGCAATAACTCACTCCCTACCATCCTACTGAGTAATCTTTACATATACATTCTTCAAAACAGGAGTGAACTGGGCTAAGTGTTACTTGGGAGATTTAATTGGAGGCAAAAGTGGAAAAGGGAATTCGTTCTGCTTATTAATGACATTGTCATTACCAGATTAAGATTTCTTCAAATTTTCCAGGATTAATTGTTCTATGGATTAGATTAAATGAATAAATTATAGAAATTTGTGAGAGCTTGAAGGATCTTTAGAAGCATTTAGTTCAACCTCCTTGTACAGAAGAGGTAACTGGGCATTTTTGGCCTCTTTGATTGCTCTGTGAACTGTTGGCCATAACTTCCTTTGACATTCTGCTGACCAAAGACTAGATAAATCACTGAGTTATTTATTCTGGGTCTTCTGTAAAGTGTCCTCTCTCCTGATAAGTGTCTCACAGAATGCAGAGACTACAGCAGTCTCTGTAACAAAGGTCAATATGCAGCTTTGGGTCCAAAGGTCTTGGACTGACAGCCAAAAATTTCTTGTTGAAGCAAATAATTATTTACTGCCCTGTGACTGAGTAAAACAGCATGTTGTTTAAAAAAAAGAATTAGTAGAACAGAAAAAAAGGAAATAATGACCCTTTCTAAAGAATAATATTTTGGGGGGGTGGCAGGAAAGGGTAACATAGGTGATATACTTGCATTAAGGACAAGTTACTTAATCTCACTTAGATTCAGTTTTCTCATCTACAATATGAGCATTATAGTACCACTTACGTTACAAAGTAATTATGAGCATCAGATGAGGTAAGGTATGCAAAGAACTTTGCAAATATTAAAAAGCAGTGTATAAATGCTAGCTGTTAACAGATAAGGAGCAACCAGGTGGCACCATAGTGCACGGTGTGCCAGTCCTGGCATCAGGAAGACTCATTTTTCTGAATTCAAATCCACTCTGTTACCCTGGGCAAGTCACTTAACCCTGTTTGCCTCAGTTTTCCCTTCTGTAAAATGATCTGGAGAAGGAAATTGACAGTGTCTTTGCCAAGAAGACCCCAAATCGAGTCATGGAGGGTCAGACGCGACTGAAACAACTGAACCACAAATTACATATATACATATATACGTGAAGAATACACTAAGTTTGGCTTCTTTGCTAGCTAGGGAATCTGCACTCTTTGAGAGCAGAGAGGAAAGATTTCTTATGTTTTTCTAGATTTTTCCTTCACTCTGGCTCCCAGGTAGACCTGCTTTCTCCATGAATGCTTCTCAGCATGACCACCAGCTCATACAGTTTCAGTGGTGAAGGGGGATGACAATAATAAATGATAATTAGAGAATCCCTTTTGGCTACGCCCAGGTTCAGAGTACACTTTGAATAATAGTCCATTCCAAACCATGGCTCCTAGCCCTTCCTGATGCATCTTTATGTCAGACCATGCCAGATGATACATGAGTTCAGTGCAAAAGACATTTAATGAACCAGAACAGTGAAGTAAACAACAAAGAACTTAATCTACCTGCATTCTATCTGAGTAAATTCTCTGTACCCGTATCAAATGACTACCTTTTCCTAAGCCTCCAGGGAAGTGCTAACTAAACACTCTGGTTAATGTCTGTTTCTTCAACACTGTGGGAGAGGGAATGTGGTTTACTTATTTTCAGCACCCCATTGATGATTATGGTCTGAAGTTGTCCAGATTAATCCCTTGACTGAACTTTGGTAGAGCAGCTAGGAAACAGTGTTGACTTCTCTTGGTAGCAGAGCAAGACAATTACATCAACATCTGGAAGAGATATTGACATTTCAGGATCCCATAACCACATCTAATTTCATGTCTTTCCCTACTATGGTTATTTCTCCCACAGTTGTTGCTTTTTAATTATTTAAGACTTATTTTTTGAAATCTTTCATGTTCAAGTGTCTCCTGATTCAATGAGTCTACGCAAGATGATAATGCCACATACTGACCTGACACACAACCTGTTAAGAAGTGAAGCCCAGAGAATTTTCCCCAGTGAATGATTGTTTTTTGGCCACCTGAATTGTGAGAAATGAAATCTGTCCATGGATACATTCTGTACATATTTAACTCAGAGGTCACTAATTCATATATAACACCCCCACCCCCATGAGTGCATATTGAATTAATTTTATAATATAATATTATCTATGCTTTATTTCATTACTATTTATAGTGCTAAAAATTTCCCAATTATAATTCAACCTGGTTCCAGGATAGTAAGAAGTGTTGTGGGCTAACACCTCTACTCTAAGGTTTGTGAAATGCTTTATATATCTTATCTAATGTGAGCCTTACAACAACTCCAAGAATTAGGTATTATAGAGATTATTATCTCCATTTTAAAAACTAGGGAGCTGAGGCTCACAGAGATTAAGGGACTTGCTCATGCTTATAAAGCTAACAGTTATTAGAGTTAAAATTTGAACCCAGGTTTTCCTAACTCCAAACTGAGTATTCTTTCTTTTTTATTTTTAAATAGTATTTTGCTTTTCAATTATATGTAAAGACATTTTTAATATTCATTTTTATAAGACTTTGAGTTCCAAATTTTCTCCCTTCCTCCTCCCTAAGATGGTAAGCAATTTGATATACATTGCATAGGTACAATTACATAAAACATATTTCCATATTAGTCATGTTGTCAAAGAAGAAACTGAACAAAAGGGAAAAAAAAAGCTACAAAAAAAAAGTGAAAATAGTATGCTTCTATCTGCATTGTCTCCATCAGTTCTTTCTCTGAATGTGGATAACATTTTCCATTATGATTATTTTGGAATTATATTGAATCATTGTATTGCTGAGAACTGTCTATTACAGCTGATCATCTCACAATGTTGTTGTTACTGTATACAATATTCTCTTGGTTCTGCTTACTTCACTCAGCATCAGCTCATGTAAGTCTTTCCAGGTTTTTCTGGTCTGCCTGCTCATCATTTCTTATGGAAAAATAGTATTCCATTACATTTATATACCACAACTTGTTCAGTTATTCCCCAACTGATGATAGACATTCCCTCAATTTCCAATTCTTTGCCACTCCAAAGAGAGTTCAGTATTCTTTCTGCTGTACCACACTGTCAAAGTTCCTGAATAGTATTCCCTTCTGACTACTTTTAGATTGCTCACTAATATGCATGATTTCCCTAGTCCATGCTGTTAAATGAGGTGGCAACCCTGGAATTATTCTTCCTTTGTTTAAGGGCTTGGAGAATAATTCTTTCTCCCTGGTCTATACCCACAAAGGACTTATTTTAATTACCTTCTAGTTTTTGTGTTAAAGAAATGAGCTCTTAAGTAGTTGCTGGCATCATTGCCTAGTACTCAAATGGGCTTTCTGTGGATATTGAATAAATACCTGTGGATTAATAGACTCTACTCTTTTAAAGGAAAGTTGGTTGTCATGTATAAATATTATTTGCTAGGTTTTAATGGGTTTCTTTGCTTTCCATGTGTTTAAAAGAATAGAAATTCCACATAAAATGACTTTTACTTTCTCCTCTCACTGCACTGACAGTGTATGAATTAAGATTGCCCAGTAGATTTAATTAGCTTGGGGAAAATATGACATTTGGTATCTGTAGTTAAGAACCCTTTTCTAGGAATCGCAAGGGGGGACCATGCTCAGCTAGATCTGATCTCCCAGCTTTAATCACTATTCATTTCTTCCATACTGGTGTGGTTGAGAGTAAATAATGAGCAGTACAGTCTACAGTTGCAGACTCAGATACTCATGACATCTCCAAACACCCCCAAATGATAATAAGGAGATTTGGGACAAAGCATCAAAGGTTCTTAGATGCATTACACCTCCCAGCCCAAACCTGTCTCATCCTTGTACTTACTACCCTTAGTCCCACTTTTTCATCACTAAGTACAGGGTTGTCAGGTCCAAGATGACCTAACTTAAGAACAATCATTATCTGGCTTCTTAAACCAAAAAAGTATCGAAATGATAAATTATCATTTGATTCAGATATGGGACATCCAATCACTGTTCCTGTTCCCCAAAGACACTAATTGTAATTCAAATGCCCCTTTCAGCCAACATGAATGCCAATCCATCTAATTACAGAGATGGTCATTCTGTTGGTTTTGCCATCACCCAGATTATCCAATCCCAAGTTAGTGAACTCCAAAATTCTTTACCTTATCATAATCTTTTATCATTCCATCTTTCCCTCTGCCTTATGTCCCCCTAGTCATGTTCATCACCTCCCCAGCCTATCACCCACAAACTGACTACAATCTCCTTCCTTTCCTATCTTAATCCATTGGTGAATCAGTTTAACTCTACACTCTCCTCATTTAGATGGCTCTGGGGGAGAAGTGAGGCTGGTGACCTGCACAGCCCTCCCTCACTCAAAACAAAGTCAAATGCAAGTCATGTCATCATTTCTCTGATGGCATGGTCTTCTTCGGCAACGAAGGATGAACACACACACACACTATCCTCAACATTCAAGTCCTTTGTCTCCTTTATCCTATCATTCCTTGCTAAACCCCAACTTTGTATTATTTTTACCATATACTGACTTTGCTTCTATTCATTTGATGCTGTAAAATAGTTAGGAAAAATAATGAAACCATGCTGTCTGGGGCCACTACAAATTTATGTTACATAATCTTCCACTGGGCCATCACTGTGACAAGGAAATCTTTTTATCCCTCCTTAATGGATTTGCTCTCTTAGTCACTATAGCAACAATTACAAACATTTAAAATAATTCTTTATGTCTCCCGTGGCACCCCCTGACCCCATTCTCTCAGTTGAAAACTTTTCCTCATACTTCACATGCAAAAAAAAAAAAAAAAAAGGAACATAGACTGAGAGCTCCTTTATCTTTCCCCTTCCTTATCTTGGATCATTCAGATAATTCCACCCTTATCTAATCTCCTTCATCCCTGTCTCTCATGAACAGGTGGATCTGCTTGCTAAGTCAAACACCTCTACGTGAACAATTGATATCTTTTCATTCTATCTTTTCGAGCACATTGCTACTTCTTTCATATTCATTCCCTCATTAATCTTCAGTTTCTCCTTGTCTATTGCCTGCTTCCTTGCTTCCTACAAACATTACTATGCCTCTCCTCCATATATGACATTCACTCGATTCATCCATCACCACTAGCTATCATCCTACATCTCCTTTCTTTCATGGCCAACTAACTTAATCAGTGCCTCTTCTCACTTTCTATCACCTTTATAGTCTGACTTCTGGCCCATCGTTCAAGTAACACTGCTCTCTCCATTATTAAACCTGATTTCTTAATTGTAAATCTAATGACCTCTTCTCAGTCCTCATCCTCACTGACCTCTCTCTTTTATTTTTATCCTTTTAGCCTTTGACACTCTCCATCTTAGACACTCTCTTCTCTATGTTTCAAGACACTACCTGGTTCTCCTCCTATTAATCTGACCACTTCTTATTCTTGTTTGCTAGATCTCCCCACCCTCACTTCCATCATAGCCACTAAAAAGGAGTGTCCCTCAAGACTTTGTTCCAGGCCCTCTTTCTTCCTCCCTCTATCACTTGGTGATTCAGAGTTCAATTTCATCTCTGTGGATGATTGTCAGACTTACTTCTCCATCTTAACATATCTGCTGACTTCCAGTCTCATGTTATCAAATGTTTAGTGAACCACTCAAACTAGATTTCCCATGTCATTTTAAGCTCAACATGTCTAAGTGAACTCATTTTCCCCATCAAACCCCTCTCTCTGCTAAGCTTTCTTATTACTCTTCAAAGCATTGCTTCCTCCTAGTTGCCAAGCTCACAATCTTCAGTATCATCCTATCTATCTATCTATCTATCTATCTATCTATCTATCTATCTATCTATCTATCTATCTATCTATCTGTCTATCCTTCCATCCATTTATTTATTCATTCACTTATTTGTTTTTGAAATGAGGAGTGGTTTTCACAGTGATGTTTGAGGAAAACATCAAAAAGTACAAACTTTATTTTGCTTTATTGTACCCCATGGATTGGGGGCTGTTATACTCATCTACATATTCAATTTGTTTCCAAGTCAATCTTTATAACAGATCTTTACTCCCTTAGGCATCACTAAGAATCACCTTACCCAAGGTAGTAGCCTTTTGGGTGGTGTCCCTGACTCGGTCTCTTCTCATTTTAATCCATCTTCCACTCAGCTTCAAAAGTGATTTTCCTAAAGCACACATCTGGTCATGTCACCTCCAACTCAATAAAACCTAGTGACTCCCTATTACCTCTAGGATAAAACAAAATAGAACAAAATTCCATTTGGCTTTTCAAGGCTTTTATAACATAGCCCCTTTCTATCTTTGAAGTCATTTTAACACTTTACTCCTCCATATTATGATCCAGTGACCCTGGCCTTCATTTTTCCCTCACTCAAACATGATACTCGTATCTCTCCCAATTTTGCTCCTTTATTAGCTGTTCTTCATGCCTGAAATGTTCTCCCTCCCCATCACCATACCTTGTCTTACCTACATTCCTTCAAGACTGCTCACATCTCATCTCCTTTAAGAGACCTTTTCTGAGTTCCTTCTTCCCCCACCCAACCTTCTCATTGCTGGTAACTTCTCATTTATACCATCTATATATTGTACATACATAGTAATTTGCCTGTTGTCTCTCCCATTAGAATGTGATCTCCTAAAGATCAGGAATGAGGTTTATGGAGCTTAGCACAGTGTCTGGCAAATGGTAAGAATAAATACTTGACTTAATTGATTGAATGTGTATACGTATATATTTCACATGAACATTTCCCTCTATGGATAACACTTGATGGATTCTGAAGTCCTTTCCAATTCTGAATTTCTGTGATTTTGTAATTAGTAATGTAAAAGTATTACTTATCTGTTGTACACCACACTCTGGATTTAATTTCCTAATACAAACTTCCTCCTTAAGGTTCTGGGGTACCTCTGAGGGATCAAGGAAGTATTTTTCTAATGTTATTGGCTAGGGCCCTATTCTTGTTTATTTTCCCCAATATTACTATCTGAGAGTCAGTTTAGCCAGCCAGACTTAAATATCTTTCAGAGCGTGGTATTTACTGCAAAGATATAGCAAGAAGAGATATCACATATCTCCCCTCCTCCCCAAAACTTGGGACACATTCCCTCTTATATTACCCTGGACCCTTGGGAGAGTGGACCCAAACTTAAAGCACTTTCTATATGGTACTTGTCCCACCAAATTCACTTCCAAATTTGGCATAGCCTATGGACAAATCCTTATAGCTCCCTCATGGCTACCTTTAACCTATGCTGGATCAATCAGGTCACTCAGTCATCTGGCTTCTGGCAAATATCAGTATGGACTTCAGTTCCTGGACTTCTGAAGCCTAATACTCTGATCTTTTGAACTTTACACTTTTGTAGGCATATCTTATACATCTTCATCTAAAGTCAGGAACAATAGACAAGAGATATACCACATTAGGGTCATGCATTTGTGGGTCCTATGGCTGAGGTATTGATAAAGTGACTGAAGGCTTACAGTAGTCCTTACCTCCTCCCTTGAACACAGCCAGTCAAAAGGCTTCCCTTTTGGAGTATCTTTTGGTTGTACTCCTGTTCTGCCTCCAAAGCATGTTGGCAGGTATCTCTTTATCAAGTGGCAGTTACAGAATGTGTGTGAATGCTTCAAATCAGAGTGAAGTCCTTAATACCTATATACCACCTATATACCCATATACCACCATGCCTTTTTAGGTGTAGACCCCCTAGCCTCTTCCCATGGTTTGGCAGTAGGCAGATCATGCTTCACGGATTCTCGGATTAGACTTCTGTTGGCCAGGTCCTTGATTCACTGACAAGAAAGGTGCCTTGGTTACAGCTGTAAGCACGGTAGAGCAGTTTAACCAAGATTCTTCCAAATGCTTCCACTAATATCATCCATCAATATCATGCTTTACAAAAAAAGATTCAAACTATTCATAAAGAAAAGGCAACTGCTCCACTGTATTTAGATAACTAAATAAGCATTAGCTCACCCCAACCTCTCTTCCCATTAAGACATACATCTGTGAAATATTACCTTTTTGAAATGACATGATCTGTTTGGATGGGCAGAACATACCCTTGTGTGGTATCACACACACACACACACACACACACACACACACACACAACTTGTGTTTCTCTTCTGTTTTTCTAGTTGGATATTCAGGTTCCTAAATTCTTATAGCTGGTTTAGAAGCTTTATCCTGACTCCACCTCTATTAAAAGGGAGTAGGAGGAAGCAGTTATAAACCCCAGGGGCTTTCTGGATGAGGATGTTGCCCCACCCCTCCCAGAGGCTGCATAATAAGTTTAAATTCATTCAAATCCACTTAAGCTCTTTGGGCCTTCATTTCTTATTTATTTCATAGGGTTATTGAGAGGATCTGACGGGATCAGACTTGTGAACGCATCTTTAAGACTTCACAAATATAGGTCCTTCTTAATAATGGTTCTTTTCCTGGTAATAATGAAACAGCACCTGGCTGATTTTGATTTTGTATCCCCACCACCTAGTACAATGCCTGGCACACAGCAGAGGCTTAATTAATGCTTGTTGGGTTGAATTGTATTTCTTCAGTGCATGTATTCTCAACCTCTGGAAACCTTTGAAAGGAAGGCTTCTTTCAAAAATCTCCTCTCTGACCTAAAGGAGAACTGAGCGTCTGACCCTCTAATCACAATAACTGTGTTTGTGATTGTTGCTTGCAAATTTTATTTGTTTTGGGATTTGTAAAACTGTGTTCTTTGCTTTGAAAGACCTCATAGGATATTTCTTTTCTAAATATTAGTTTATGAAACATGGGAATTCCACACTAAACTAAAACAAAGGATAGGAAATAATCAGAGCAGAGCAGAGGATAAAGGATAACAATGTTTGATTCATGCTGGAAAAAGAAAATGTTTTTATTTGGGCAAGGGCTTACCATCCACATAGTGATCCATATTATATGATTATATACATTCCAGTTGATTAGATTTAATCTATTATGATTATGATTGAGAAAATTTCTAGGTTTTTTTTTTACCCCCCCCCCCCCCCCCACATATACAAGTGTACATCATATTTAACCATGGGTTTTCTTTTTATCCAGTTATTCTTATATTGCATGAGTGCCTTTTGTGTTCTGAGCTAGAAAATTTAGCATATTCTGTTTTTTTTCTGCTCTATCAACTGATATAATATATAGAGTGGAAAATTAGATAGAGGGTTCACTTGGAGTCTGCAAGTCCTAGGCCTAGGTCCTGCCTTTCATAGTTACTGGCTCTGTGACCATGGGCCATAGCTTAATCTTTTTATGCTCCAAGGCAACTCTCTAAAGTTATACGTATGGAAAGGGTGTCAATTTCACCTACAGAAGGATATTTCTATACAATGAGAATCCCTTACAGCAGAGAGATCTCAGATCCTGACAGGCTTGCCTTCTGTTCCTTCTGTCCAGACAAGGCTTGTTTTACACAATGAAAAGTTTTCCAAAATTTGGGTCAATATTTAAAAAATATAGAGTCTATGACTTGGCTGAGATGTACTTCACGTAATTTTGTTGGGATTTACAGTTTTTTTTTAAGGTCAATAGATCAAGCAATGGTTTGATTAGATTTTTTCCTCCTTCCTTTTGAATGAATTGAAAACAAAAATGAGCAATCAATTGATCAGTCAATATTTATTAAGCGTCTATTATGTACCAAACACTGTGCTAAATGAGATACAAGAGAGGCAAAAGACCATCCCTACCCTCAAGGAGCTTATAAGCTAATCGGTATATTGTGCATGTAGATACAAAGTATACAGTCTCCCCTTTATTTTCATGGAACAAGAAAAGATGTTGAATCAGGCTGTAGACTAATTTCATAACCTAGATTCTTAAGCTGGGATCTGGGAACTTGCATTTTCATTTATTTATTTATTCATTAATTTTATTTATTTTCAGTGTTCTACAATAACTACCATATGACTTAGATGATTATTTTCCCCTGCCTCCCCCCACCTCCCTGAGATGGCATACAATTTTATATAGGTTCTACACATACATTCTATTAAATACATTTTCACTGTAGTCATGCTTCGCTGAAGAGTTAAAATGAGTGGAGAAATCATCTAATAAATCAAAACGCAATACACACACACATACACACACACATACACAAATGATCTGCTACAATCTGCTATTGAATTCTATAGTTATTTCTCTGGATGTGGAAGGCATTTTGCCTTAGAAGACCATTGGGAATTTTCTTTAAAGTCCTTGCATTGCAATGAAGTTCCAAGTCTACCAGAAAAAACTCTCGCACACTGCGGTCAGTTGTTGCTGTGCACAAAGTTCTTCTGATTCTGCTCCTTTCACTCAGCATCAGGTTATATGTCTGGCCAGGTCTCTCTGAAGTCTTCCTGTTCATCATTTCTTAAAGCACAATAGTATTCCATTGCATTCATATATCATAATTTATTCAGCCATTCCCCAATTGATGGGCATCCCCTTGATTTCCAGTTTTTGACCACCACAAAGAGAGCGGCTATAAATATTTTTGTACATGTGGGACCCTTTCGCATTTTTATGATCTCTTGGGGATACAGTCCTAGAAGCACTATTGCTGGGTCAAAGGGTATGCATATTTTTGTAGCCCTTTGGGCATAGGGAACTTGCATTTTTAAAAAGTTGATAACTGTGTTTCAATATACTTGGTCTCCTTTATAATCATATGCATTAAGATATGATCCCATCCCATTCAATTCACTCTGTGCTCTCTGTCTCTTTATGTGCATGCATGTGTGTATGTGTGTGTGCGCATACATGTGTACATGTGTGTGTGTGTGTGTGTGTGTGTGGTCCCACCAACTACCCAGATATTGAAAAGTTTTAAGAGTTACAAATATTGTCTTTCCATGTAGGAATGTAAACAGTTCACCTTTGGTAAGTCCCTTATGATTTCTCTTTGCTGTTTACTTTTCCATGCTTCTTCTCATTCTTGTGTTTGAAAGTCAGATTTTCTTTTCAGCTCTGGTCTTTTCATCAAGAATGCTTGAAAGTCCTCTGTTTCATTGAAAGACCATATTTTCCCCTGAAGTATTATACTCAATTTTGCTGGGTAGTTGATTCTTGGTTTGAGTCCTAGCTCCTTTGACTTCTGGAATATCCTATTCCATGCCCTTCGATCCCTTAATGTAGAAGCTGCTAGATCTTGTGTTATCCTGATTGTATTTCCACAATACTGGAATTGTTTCTTTCTAGCTGCTTGCAATATTTTCTCCTTGACCTGGGAATTTTGGAATTTGGCCACAATGTTCCTAGGAGTTTCTCTTTTTGGATCTCTTTCAGGTGGTGATTGATGGATTCCTTCAATACTTATTTTGCCCTCTGGTTCTAGAATCTCAGGGCAGTTTTCCTCGATAATTTCATGGAAGATGATGTCTAGGCTCTTTTTTGATCATGACTTTCAGGTAGTCCCATAATTTTTAAATTGTCTCTCCTGGATCTATTTTCCAGGTCAGTTGTTTTTCCCATGAGATATTTCACATTCTCTTCCATTTTTTCATTCTTTTGGTTTTATTTGGTGATTTCTTGGTTTCTCAGAAAGTCATTAGACTCCATCTGTTCCATTCTAATCTTGAGAGAACTATTTTCTTCAGTGAGCTTTTGAAACTCTTTTTCCATTTGGCTAATTCTGCTTTTGAAAGCATTCTTCTCCTCCTTGGCTTTTTGAACCTCTTTTGCCAATTGAGTGAGCCTATTTTTCAAGGTGTTATTTTCTTCAGCATTTTTTTGGGTCTCCTTTAGAAAGGTATTGACCCGTTTTTCATGCTTTTCTTGCATCTCTCTCATTTCTCTTCCCAGTTTTTCCTCCACCTGTCTAACTTGATTTTCAAAATCCTTTTTGAGCTCTTCCATGGCCTGAGCCATCCTGAGGACATCCAGCTGGGATATCTGGGATACAGAGGCCCCAACCTCCACGTCTTTCCCTGATGGTAAGAATTGTTCCTTGTCATCAGAATTGAAAGGCGGAAACATCTGTTCATCAAGGAAGTAACCTTCTATGGTCTTATTTTTTTTCCCTTTTCTGGGCATTTTCCAAGCCAGTTACTTGACTTCTGAGATTCCTCTGCAGCCCCGCCTAGATCCACTCAGCTAGTGCTTGGGATCTGAGATTCAAATGCTGCTCCCCACCCTCAGGGCTTTCAGCAGCAGACAGGGCTGCTATTCAATGTGAGCTTAAGTTCTGGTGCTGGGGTGGGGGCAGGGTCGTGTCCCAGGCTCAGTTCCCTTAGGGGGTTTATGCGGAAACCTTCAGTAATGGAGGGGAGTTCCTGCCTGCTCCGAGAGTTCCGGCCGCTGCTGCCTCTGCCTCCCGAGGGGGCCCGAGTCATGGAGACACCCCGCTCCCCCTTTGCCAGCCCAGAAGTCTCTCTCACTGACCTGGAGCGCCTGTGGGTGGAGGGACCTTTGTGGCCACCGGAGGTTCTGTCCCTGAAGCCTTCTCAGATCTCCTCCTCTTGGGCTGCACGGCCAGGGAAAGGTTAGGCTCCGCTGTCTGGAGTGCGACGGACCTTTGGAGCCGGTTTTTCAGGGCTCTCTGGAACAGAAATCTCTGCTCCGTTGCTGCGTGGCTTGCCCTGCTCCAAAATTTGTGGGGAGTTCTTTTTACAGAATATTTATGGACTGTGGGTTTGGTGCTAGCATACGTGAGTCTTTCTACTCCGCCATCTTGGCTCCTCCCCCAGTCATTTCTCAATTGATGGGTATTCCCTTGATTTCCAATTCTTTGCCACCACAAAAAGTTGGTTTAAATATTTTTTTCTGTTTATTATTAACTTTATTTTTTAAAATTAATTTATTTGTTTCAGTTTTCTACCATCACTTACATAAGTCTTAGATTTTATCTCCCTCCTTTCACCTTCCTTCTCTGAGACAGCATGCAATCTTATATGTGTTCTACACATACCTTCTTATTAACCACATTTTCACAGTAGTCATGTTGAATAGAAGAATTAAAATGAATGGGAGAAACCATGAGAAAAAAAACAGACCAAAACAAAACATAACACAATAGAAAATATTCTGCTTCATTCTGTGTTCCAATTCCATAGTTCTGTCTCTGGATGTGGATGGTATTTTGCCTTGAGCTCTTTGGGAATGTTTTAGGTCCTTGAATTACTGTGAAGGATTAAGTCTATCAGAAACAATCCTCACATGCTGTGGCTGTTACTGTGTACAATGTTTTCCTGTTTCTGCTCATTTCACTCAGCATCAGTTCATATAAGTCCTTCCAGGCCTCTCTGAAGTCCTCCTGTTCAGCACTTCTTATAGCACAATAGTATTCCATTACATTCATATACCACAACTTGTTCAGCCATTCCCCAATTGATGGGCATCTCCTCGATTTCCAATTCTTTGCCACCGCAAAAAAGAATTGGCTTAAATATTTTTGAATATACAAGTCCTTTTCCTCTTTAAAAAAATCTCTTTGAGTTACAGACTTAGTGGAACTATTTCTGGGTCAAAGCACTGTTTTATCACATTTTGGGCATACTTCTAAATTACTCACCAGAATCATTGGATCAATTCACATCACCCCCAACAGTGCATTAGTGTCCCAATTTTCCCCTATCTCCTCCAAAATGTATTATTTTCTTTTTCTGTCATAAAGCCAATCTGATAGGTGTGAGGTGGTACATCAGTTTTAATTTGCATTTCTCTAATCAGTAGTGACTTAGAGCATTTTTTTCACATGGCTATAGATAGCTTTGATTTCTTCATCTAAATTTCTTTCACCATTTGTTAATCAGGGAATGACATATTCTTATAAATTTGGCTCAGTTCTCTATATATTTGAGAAGGGAGGCCTTTATCAGAGAAAATTGCTATAAAATGTTCCTCTAATTTTTGGCTTTCCTTCTAATCTTGGCTGTATTGGTTTTGTTTGTGCAGAAACCTCTTAATCATATGTAATTAAAAATTATCCATTTCAGATCCTGTAACACCCTCAGTCTCTTGTTTGGTCACAAATTCTTCCCTTATCATAGATCTTACAGGTAAACTTCCATGCTCCCCTAATTTGCTCATGGTATCACTCTTTATGTCTAAAACATGTACCATTTTGACCTTATCTCGGTATATGATGTGAAATGTTGGTCTACACCTAGTTTGTACTAAACTGCTTTCTGATTTTCCTTGTCCCAAAAGCATTTTTTTGAGTTTTTCAAACACTGATTGCTATGGTTATTTACCATAGTATGTTGCATACCTAATCAATTTCACCAATCTACCACTCAGTGTCTTAGCAGGTTGTCTTGGTACTTACCACTGTGTTTGAGATCTGGTACAGTTAAGCTACCTTATTTTTTTTTCATTAATTCCCTTGATATTCTTTCTTGACCTTTTGTTCTTCTGGATGAATTCTGTTATTATTTTTTCTAACTCTATAAAATAATTTTTTGGTAATTTGATTGGTATGATACTGAATAAACTAACTTAGGTAGAATAGTCATTTTTATTATATCGGTTCATTCTCCCCATGAGCAATTAATAATAATGCAAAGATTTTTTTTAAAAGCCTTAATAATTAACAACAAATACAAATAACAAAATAAACACAAAATAAGGAGTAAAACTTTACGTAAGCTTTTAGCATCAAACACAGTAGAGTCAAATGACTTTATAAACTAACCAAGAAAGAAATACTTTGTTCCTTTCCAAGTCCATTTGGAATTCTACCACTTCTGCATAGTCTGAACTTAATCTGGTGATAGATATACCTGGATTCTTGGTTTTATTTTGAGAGTGAGGGAGGGGAATGTTGGGGTTTATCCCTGTGATTTTATTGGTGTAGCGAATTCCTCAATATAGAAATTCTCACTGTTGGTACAGATGAGCAGATCACCTGTAATAAAGAATCTTAGAGCTTTGTCTGTAATGACTAAGAGGCTAAAGTGATTTAGCCAAAGGTATACAACTAGTCTATGCAGGAGGCCTTCCTGACTTGTAAAGGCCACCCCTCCCCATGATGGTACCAAGCTATTTCTCCAGACTCATATATTCATAAAAGGGACATAAGTGATCATCTTGCATGAATTCCTTGGGCTTGATTTAAAAGAGGTGTGTGTGTGTGTGTGTATGTGTGTGTGTGTGTGTGTGTGTATGTAGGGTGGGGTGGGGATGAGCTTTGGTTTATTCCCAGAGTGAGACATGTTCTGGTGCCATAGTACCTTGAGAGGTTTGGGGGTATCTCTTCTACTGACATTTGTTTGAGTCCCCACCGAAAGTATTCCTTTCATTGTTAGGTGCTTGTAACTAATATACTTGATATTAATGTTTATGAAAGAGAAAACAAGGATAAATGTATATATAATCCCTTTATTCCCCTTCCCCTACCTTAGTTCTGTTTCTACATAGTATTGGTTCCACCATATTCATTTCTAAAGGTAACATCCATATTGGATGAAAGTTTTATCAGCCATGGTTGGACTGCAATTCCAAAAGTTACTGCCAAAGTTTGTTGCTTGGGATATTGATGCTGTGCTGACTGCAAAATATAGCCAGAACACCAACTCCCAAATTCCTCTGTCTTATATCCCAACCTTTCTGAGCTTTCATGGTCAGACTGGTCTCTTCCTAGATGCTGTGGGTTATGAAGTCATCAAATGAAGCTAAAGGAGTGGTGTTCATTGTGGTGGGTACTGACATGTCTGTTTTGAATGCTATCAGAGAGCCTCCCTTTTACTACATGGTTAGCCATGGAGCTAGTTGTGGAATGTATATACATATTCCACAGTCTTTCCAAGGTATTTCCTTTATAAATCATTATGATTCTCCTGGAAGAAAATTCTCAAGCAACCTCAACACAGAAAGCTTGCATTGGCCAAATAAACATATGGAGTTTGTACATGAACTAGACCCCCATTATATATGCTATACATATATATATATATATATATATATATATATGTGTGTGTGTGTGTGTGTGTGTGTGTACACATACATACATATATAATATCTAATAACTGTATATTATACATGTCTAAATACATATGTAGCTGTCTGTTATCTATACAGTCAAACCATTTACTTGTCAGAGCTAATATTAGAATTTATAATAAACAAGACCAGTAATAAGAAAAACATGTGAAATCTACTTAAAAAGATCTAACCTTGACTTATTTAAATGAACTACTGAAAAAAATTTAAAAAATAGAAGGAAACAAGCATTTATTAAGTGCCTACTATGTGCTAAATGCTTTACAAATATCTCATTTGATCCTCACATCAATACTGGGGGATAGGTGCTACTATTATTCCCATGTTACAGTTGAGGAAACTGAGACAGACAGTGGTGAAGTGACCAGTGTCAAACAGCTAGTAAATATCTGAGGTTAGATTTGAACTCAGATCTTCCTGACTCCAGATCCAGCATTCTATCCACTGTGTCAACCAGCTTCCTCTAAAATAGACAAGAGAAGTAGTCAACTCTGACTATAAAAATTTTATTCATTATGTTCAGCTGATATACATTATTTGAAACAAGGTCAAATGAGTTTAGAAAATGTCTTAGGAGTTAGCAAACATTTGACTTACTTGCCAAATGGAAAGAGATGTCTATCAAAGACAACAGGTTAGAATACAAACTTATTGCAAAATCCTGTGAAGAGGATGATGTATAATTACAAGCAGTACCAATTCATAAAGCCAAGAGGGACATTAGAGGGTAATACTTATCTGAAACATGCTTGGCAAGTATTCAGATAAGTAAAGTAATTCCAAGGTCATTCCAAGAGGAAATAAAAGACTACAGACAGAATAGTAGAAAAGACTTGAGAACATTTTACATTTAATTCTTTTCTTTATTAAGTATAATGAAATCACCATACTTGGACCTTTAAAAATCACTGTCCCTGAGATGCTTACAGAGGAAGTAGAAGTAGCACTAAGGAGAACAAAGACTAGAAAATTAGAAAATAGAGTAGATTCATGCTGTAGATATTACATTTGGAAGGTCACTGAGAGATTAATACACATGGTATCTTAAAGGAGGGGAAGATACTAGACATGTGGAAATGATCTTGGACCTTATGGGGACACACACACACACACACACACACACACACACACAAAGTAAACAATGGCCATAAATTACCATTGATCTGTATGTCTAATTGGAAGCATCTAGGTGGCACGGTGGATAGAGCACTGGGCTTGGAATCAGGAATATTTGTCTTCATGAGTTCAAATCTGGCCTCTGACACTCAATAGTTGTGTGACCCTAGGCAAGTCACAACCCTGTTTGCCTCAGTTTCCTCATCTGTAAAATAAACCGGAGCAGGAAATGACAAATCACTTCAGTATCTTTGCCTAGAAAACTCCAAAAGGGAGAGGCAGACATGACTGAAACAACTGAACAACAACGTGTCTAACCTCCCATCTACGCAAACTTTGAAGGTCATCTAGATATTGACTAAGATTTTCTTAAAAAGGATATTTAGTAGGGAATACTTTCAAAAATGGTATTAAACAATTAATCACATCTTTATCATCTTCATAATTGACTAAAAAATGTCCTGTAAGACCATACTATGCTTATTGTTGATTATGAAAAAAAATTTAATTGGATACAGTAAAATTCAACTTTACAGGCTTTTTTTACAACCTAGAGTCTCATATCCACTTATCAAGAACTTCAAGATTTCTTGGAAGATGTAACAACATAAATAAACCTATCCAGAGACCCTCTGGTAATAAACATTAGGTGAGATGTTTGCTCTTGTTAAAAATATTTGCAAAAGTGATGGAGATGGAGGAGACCCAGTGCAGAGTTCAGATCAAGGAGGGATTCCCTGAAGATAATGAAGTTTTCAGATGCTGATTTGTGGATGACATTGTGTTGATTTCATCAAACTCTAAGATATTGCAGAGTTTCCTGGAAGAAACGTCTAAGCATTTAAAGGAATTTGGTCTGCTTATCTACACAGGAAAGACTAAATGGATGAAAAGTGTTTCTTACACATTTTCAGTATAGATATGAATGGGCTCTCTATAAATCTTTTCTGCAGTTTGACTATCTGGGGTAGCGAGTAAGAAGGATAGTGAGTTAGACCTAGAGTTGAAAAGAAAAAGGGGAACAGGGTAGATTGCTTTGATGTAATTGCAAAGCATCTTTGCTGATCCCAATCATCCCATAAATTTAATACAAAAATCTTACCAGTATTGTTATATGGTAGTGAGGCTTGGATCTCTGTTGCCCCCAAATAACTAAAGATAAACATCACATAAAGGGCACTGGAAAGGTACATTATGAGTATGAGCAGATAGCAACATTTAATCAATGAGGAAGTTCAAAGAAAAACAGGAGCATATAGGATGTCCTCAAGGAATTATAAGACAGAAAAAATACTGACTAAGACAAAAGTAAAACGGAGTGGTAGCCAGACAGAAGGCTTCACTATTGCCTCATGATGTTGAGAGAAATTAAGGAATGCCTTTGGTACGTTGGATGGACCTTGTGTAGTGAACTTTTCAGAAGAAATGACAGAACACTGTTCAGTCAGTAAACATTTATTCAATGCCTACTATGTGCCAGGCATTGTGCTAAGTTCTGGTGTACAAAAAAAGGTAAAAAACAATCTCTACTCTCAAAGAACTCACAGTCTATTGGGAGAGATAATATGTAAATGACCATGTACAAAGAGACTATACACAGGGTATATTGGAGTTTATCAACAGAGGGAAGTCACTAGAATTAAGAGGAGTTGGGAAGGGCTTTCTGTAGAAGGTGGTAGAAGGAAGTCATGGAAGCCAGGACTTCAAGATGAGGTAGAAGAACTTTCGATGTATGGATGGTCAGTCAGTGAAAATGCTCAGAACTGACAGATGGGGCATCTTGTTCAAGCTAAAGCAAGGAGGCCAACCTCAATGAAACAAAGAGTACACAGAATGTAAAAAAAGGACGGGAAAGGTGGGGAGGAGGAGCCTACATGTATCTAGTCACTACGCTCCTCTGCTCACAAGAATTTCCTCTATTGCTCCCCCTAGCCCTCTAGCTCTAGCGCTTTTGTTTTTCTTTTAAAATTTCTTTTCTTTCTATCTTCTCATATTCTATCCATCTTTTTCAACTCACAGAAATTTGACTTATTTGTGAGAATACCTTATTCCTTGCCACCATTTCCCATACCTCACCACCTACTCACTGTGCTCCTAAAGACTGGTCACAAATAGAAAGGGGAGCTGATATAATTTTTATTCCTTTCATTACCACTCTATTACTATTACTCAGTTATTTGTAGTTTACTCCATTCTCGTATGTCACTGTCCAGATTCTTGAGGCAATTCTCTCCCAGTATCCACTCCATTCTCTCCCTCCCTCTCTCTGTCTCCATCTGTCTGTCTCTTCCTCTCCCTTTCTCTCTCCTTCTACATCCCTATTCCCCAAGTGAACTCTTTTTCTCCCACAAAAAAATAGCTAAGTGAAACAGGTGGATACAGTGACCACATTTGACAGCGTACATAATGTTTGCCCTTTGTCTTCCATTTCTTTACCAAGAAGATGGAGGTATTTCTTCATATTCCCTCCCTTTCCCCTCCTTTCTCAAGGAGGTCAGTATATGATTCACCATCTTCCTCTTCACTTCATTACATGCTTTTATTCTGGTTGATTTACTGAAAAGGGCAGAAAAAGAATCTGTGTGTAAAGGATGAAATTAACTTGTAAAGGATATAAGGCATTGCAACCTTCATTTCTCTGAAATGACAAAGGAAGAAAAAGGAAGAAAAATAACTATCGTATATGAACAACTGATAAAATCAAATTTTGAAGAAATATAGTTTTCCTATTAAAATTTGAGAAGAGACACAGATTGTTAGGGGAACCAGATGGAGAATTGCCCCTTTCACAAATTAAATCACTCACATGTACTTTATGTTGGAATATTTGTATCGGCATTCCCTCAAAACCTCTGGCCCCCAATTATTCAAGCACCTCAACTTTAGTGACAACTTCTGCCTCCTCTCTATCTGAGCTACTTGCAAAGTTGGTTATACCTTACAGCTTACTGTTACTCAACACTATTCTGCTTCCTTGATCTGTAAAATGAGGGACTCATTAGCATCATGGGGTCCCGTCTGTGTCTCTAGATCTATAATCCTAGAGGAGATGACATGATACCGTGGACCAGGTGCTGGATTTTGAGTTAGAAGACCTGAGTTTGCATATCAACTTCCATTTATTATTGATGTGATCTAGTGCTACTCCAATCAGATTTCACCGATTGACATTGATTAACTTTTACAAGGTGATATTTACTTTGAAGGTATAGCAAAAACAGAAATACAAACATTTTCTCCTATCACCTCAGGGCCACCCTCCCTCCTGTACTTCTTAAGGGGACAATGGGCTCAGACTAACAAGAATTTCCCCCTAATTCATGAAATTCACATCTAAATGTAGACTTACTGCCTGCTGGCAGGGGACTCCCCTCCTAGACCTGATGACTCTCTCTCCTGACTTTCAACACTCACAAGCTTGTATTTTCTAATGACTATTTCCAATGGCAGTACATTCTGGGCTTGTTATTAAACCCTACATTGAACTTATAACGTTTTTATACTTGAAGAATACTTCCCTTTGTTAACATTGTGCCTAAGATGAATATTGTTGGAAAAATAAAGTCACTTTGGAATATGCTATTTCTAGTATAGTCAGAAGCTCTTAAAGCTTCTCTCATGGTAATTGTGTCTTTGGAGATCCAATCCTCTCATTTAAAAAATGGAATGGTCTCATCATGCCAGCATCCTGCTACCTCTGAGGGAGGCATGCTCGAAAATAAGGAAGGCCTCAGAATCAAAACAATCTTGGAAGCTGTCTATACAACCCATGTGGGAACAAGATTCCTTTCTATAATATCCCTAATAAGAGGTCATGCAATCTTTTCTGAAAGACTCTATACCCACAGCCCCTTGAGGTAGCCTATTCCACTTTTGACTAGCTAATATTTTTAGGAATCTTTTCCTTATGTCAAACTAAATTCTGCCTCTCTGTAACTTCCATAAAATGCTATCAAAGATATAGTTGTCATGCATCTTGTGTCAGAGTCATCACTGCCAGCCCCTTAGTGCAGAGGGGTCAAACCACATGCATGAGGTTTGCAACACATATGCAGAACCAGATGAAAATATAATTGGGAAATATTTAACAAAATAACTAAAGTACAATAAAACACAAGAAACATTGCATTTTGAAACTGTCATTATACAAACAACAGGAATCCTTATGTAGAGTTTAGTGCCCCTCTCCCCTTTCTATTTGAGTTTGGCATGACTTCCCTGGTGTATTCTATGCCCAAGACCCAAGACCTCAAGCGCCTCATAGCACAGCCCAAAGCATTCGGCCCTTCCCTCCTCCCCTCCCCCATCTCCCCCTCCCCGCCCCCCTCCCCCGTAAATACCAGCACTTGGGGAAAATCACCTGAGTAATTAGAGCCACAATCTTCTGCTGCAATGGAGTCTCGTTTGTTTCATTTTTCCTCCTCCAGCAAATTGTGCAGCTCTGTGATCCCCAATATAAAGACCAAGTTTAAATACCACCCTCCCCTCCCCTGTGCCCTTTCTGCATTTATCTATTGCTGACAGGCAACTGCAAATTGGGAGTAGGATGGTGCTCTTATAAGGGTTAGTGATAACAGCTACTCAGCCACTCAGATCAACTGCCTGGCTTTCCTCCTCTTGGTGACACAGAGGTAGATGCCAAAAACCACGGAAGTGAAGGGAATTACTCAAGGTTTTAATTGCCTAGTTGTTCAAGTACTTAGTAAAAGCCAGTATTAGAATCCTGATTCCAATTTTGCAAGCCAGTGCTCTTTCCATCATACCATACTGCCTCTCCATGGTGGAATAACTAAATGCATATTATAGTACATATGAAAAATGCAATGGGATTTTACAAGAAAAAAAAATTCAGTTTTGACTTATTGCAATGATTAACTGCAGCAATGACCTAATTTTGATTTCAGATGGCTAGTGACCAATGTGCCAGGTAGCATTCCATGCCGCCCTTGAATGCCAACAGGAATTCATTGGGACAGCAAACCATCTTTGAAGTAAAACTGAGTCTTTTGGAGTAACTTGACCAAGAGTAGAAGTCATCAGTTTCTAACTATGGCAGCACCAAAGAGAACTTTGTACATTTCCCCACCTGATGGAGGATGGGGTTGGATGATTGTGGCCGGCTGTTTCCTTGTCACCATTTGCACCAGGGCAGTCACAAGGTAGGTGGAAATTCCTTGATTATTAAAGTTTTCTTGTTCAGTGATCCTCTTGCTTTTTTTCCCTTATAGGTTTGCATGGTTCTTTGACTGAGTCAGTCAATCCATTAAATGATTTTCTTATAAGCATTCTGTCTTCTCAAATATCTCCATTTATTTAGCAGTGTTCTTGAGTTATCTCCATTTAAATTATCCTCAATCTAAAATGTTACTATTTAGAAAACACCAGGACTTAGCGACTTCTTCAGACATTCTTCTGCATAGGCAATTCACAGCGTTTTGAAAGATGTTTTAACTATCCCTCTCCCCAATTAGCTGAGCAAATGGCTTTTGTTTGTTGTTTGTTTTAGGGAACAAACACCTTAGCTGTTAATAGATTTCATACTATTTTCTTCGCTTAAAATTGTGTGCCCTTAGGTTTAGGGCTGAAAGGTTCATTAAACATTATTGAATTCAACCGTCTCATTTTACAACTGAGGAAATTGAGGCTCAAAGAAAAAGATGATTTGTCCCATAGTGTCTCAGAGCTATTTAAAATAGCTTTTAAGAATAGTAAAGCAAGCATTTGCTTTCTGTGAAAAATTAGGTGTAAACCTGGACAAATGGATAGATCAGATGACCTCTGCAGGTTTTCAGCGTTCATTCACTATTTCTTAATTTGGAATTTGCTCAGTCATCTTTCAGGGGGACTCAGAGTGAATTGAATGTGCAGCTCTGAACCCACACTCTCCAGTCACCCCAAAGATAAACTGATTGAAAAAAAGAATGGTGTTGTGATAGTCTATTCAAAAGTCAAGACAAGTCAAGAAAGAAGACCCAGTTTAAAAAGGCAGATATCTGTGTGTGTGTACACACACCATATACATATATGTTTACATGCACATAGTATATACATGTTTATTTTATATTTATATGCTATATAAAAATATTTTTTAAAAAAGAAAAGAGTAACCTAGACACATGCAAGCTATTATTATAGGTTATACAACTGTGTTCCTTACTGGTGCTTTACTTCAAATGGAAGTTTTCATTGTCTTTTTATTGGATGTATCCTTGGCAATGAAATGAGCTTGCCTTAATGACAATTTAATGGTATATCCAACTGAGGGAGTAAGACATTCTCCAGTAAGAAAGTCTGATTTGGAGAAGAGGCAGACATTTGGTTGCCTTACAACTTTATTGGGTTAATAAACCCAATTGGGTTTATGGTTAATCCCTTCCCCAAGGGAACTCAAAACTGCTAGGGACCCTGGATGTCACCTTGTTGATTTGTAGATAATGAAACTGAAACCCGGAGAAGGTAAATGACCTGTCTGAGGTCACATGGGTAGCAAATACTGATCAAACTAGCAATCCTGTGGTTTTGAAGTTGCTCTCCTTAAAAACATCAGGATGTCAAGTTCAACTCTTCAACCCAACTCTTCACCCATTCAAGCAAAAGAGAGAATAAAATAAATAACTTTATACAAAAGTCTGGATGTAGGCATACTTTCCCACAATATTGATCCCTCCCTAGAGAAATTTTTAAAAAGTTATTGAATATATTGCCTGATAAGAGGGGGGATAAGGTTGGAGAGTGAGCATCTAACCCTATATCTTCTGTTTTCTCTAAACTTAGATAAGATTTTCCTATCCCACGGAAAACACATACACAAGAGACAGAGCTAAGATGGTGGAGAGAGGGCAGGAAGAAAACATATGTACAATCTTATGGTTTCTGGCAGCCTTCATTTGAAGTTTAATTTGGGAATGAATTACAAGTGGAGTTATGAGTCATTTATTGGACATAGAAGGCAACCCCTCCCCCCCAATATAGGGAGAATAAACTGTAGCACATTTCAGATGGATATTAAGGGATCATGATATTAAGGGATCTCAACCATATATTATGAAGATCCATCAAAGGAACTATGGATGTTTAGACTGGAGAAGAGAAGACTTAGTGGGAGATAGTGATCTGGCACAGAGTAACTGCTTAATAAATGTGACTGCACAATTCTTGGCATATAGAAAACCCTTATTAAATGCTTGTTGATTGATCATTTGATGTGATCGATATCAGCAGTTTTGAAAGGGGTGTTGTGGGGAACAGGAACTAGAATTTTTTTATTGGTCCCAGAGAGAGTAACAGGCAGATGTTCCAAGAAAGGAAGACCTCAGTGTAACATAGAGAAAAACTTTGTGACGATAGAATGGTTCCTAAGTGGATGGAATACTTTAGGGGAGAATTCAAGCAAAAATTGGATGATCATTTGTTAGGGATATTACAAGAGAGGTTGATGTTCAGATACTGATTGGCTAGATGATTTCAGAGGTTCCTTCCAAACTCTGAGGTTCTTTGCTTATAGAAATTGAGATAATATTAGGGTCAGAGGTAGGGGTTGGGGGAAGAAGAGGGAAGAAGCTCATGATTTCATTGTTGGATGAAGAGCTGAAAGGCAAAGATCTAACTTATTTACCATCAATTTTTAAAAATACAATCATTTAGATTACAAAATAGGTAAATATTATCAGTTTAATATAAAGTTTTTAATTCTTATTTAATTTTTAAAAGTATGGGAATCTTCCAATCTCTTAATTTTTCATGGAAACAGATGCTAACTTCCCACTCTGGAAAGGAGGGAATATCTAATGTTACCTTACCAAGAAATAGTAATCTACTTTCTCCTTTCATGGAGAAAATTTCCTCTTTTAACTTTTGATGTTGGAATTTACACTGATTCTGGGAAATTATATTGCATTTTCACAACTATAGACAGAAATGATACGACCTCTTGCTACTATGTATCAGTTCTAGATGCTGGATGAAATCAAACCGAAATTCAGATACCATCCATGAGCTGAAGTTTGCCAACACCTGATTTTTAATGGCCATTGACTTTCAAAGTGTGGGGTAATGTTTCCTCTTTTAGATTAGTTAAATTTTGTGCCCTTTTCTCCTTCCTTAAAAAAATACCAAACCCTATTTCTGCCTTTTAACTTAAAATTTAGGCATAACATTTCACTTAAACCACTTCTTTTTGTCGAATAAGATGATACAAACAAAAATGTTTGAGCCAGTAAAAAGGGTAGGTAAATTTTTGCTAAGTATATTCTGATCTCATTTTAATGGGACACAAATCCTCCAATGGATCTGTGACCACATTTATAAGAGCACTCTGCTATTGCTGGATTGAAATACTTCTTTCCATTGGAGACCTTCCTTCAGAGCTCCACATGCATGTGATTTTAAAGTTATAGAAGACTACTGATTTTTAAAATTCCATTATCTATAAAAGGAGTTTGTTGATAGTACTGATTTTGTATGCTTCAATCCAATGACACTGGCCTCCTTGCTATCTTGTGAACAAGATCTTTCATCCCTGGGCTATCCCCCATTCCTGGAATATTCCTCCTCCTTATGTCTTCCTAATGGCTTCCATGGCTTCCTTTAAGTCCTAGTTAAAATCTTATATTCTCAAGAACTCCTTTCCCAACCTCTCTTAATTCTAGTGCCTTCCTTCCTTTAATTATTCTCTGTTGATTTTGTACGTGCTTTTTTGCACATATTTGTTAGCTTAATTCTCCCCCATTAAACTGTGAACTCTTTGAGGGCAGGAACTCCCTTTTGCCTCTTTTTTGTTTCTTTAGCACAATGCCTGGCACAGAGCAGAAACTTACACATCAGTTGTTTTCAGAGCTCATCCTTGCAGAGGCCAGTGGGGAAATACAGTGGAGAAGCAACTTGGAGAGAGGAAGGCCAGTACGTGAGTTAGAGACACGGAGGGTTAGAACCAGCACCGACCTTAGAGATCAAGTCCAATCCCTTCAGTTAGCAGATGAAAGTCAGAACTAGATCTCTGATGTCATTGGCATAGGGAATACCTAGATGGGAAGATTCCCTCCACCAGTGCAGGTTGGGTACCTTCACTGCTACTTAGTGTCTTAGAGAATTGCTGCCCTAGAATGCTGAGAAAGAAAATGACTTGCCCAGGGTCACTATGTGCTAGAAGTAGGACTTGACACTTTGGTCTTTTACTGGCTTTCTTGGTTCAGACACTGAACTAATGAGAGCTGGGCAGACGGTGCAAGTCTATGTATTCAAGTCTATAAGTGTGTGTGCCTCCCATTTTGGAAGCTGGATGCACACATACCCCGCCCATATGTATAGAAATACACACACATATATACACATAATTGTTTTCTTTTCTACCTTTTTTTTACAGATGAGGAAATTGAGATTAAATGACTTGCCCAGGGTCAAACAGCTAGTCAGTGTCTGATGTCAGATTTGAGCTCAGGAAGATGATTTTTCCAGACTCTGCCTCAGCTCTCTATCCATTGTATACATAGTATACATAAACACAAACATATATGTACATATATACACACACATATATACACATATACACACAGACATATATACACATATGTACATATATGTATATATTTCATTAGGGGCAACTAAGTAGTGCAGTGGATAGAGCATCAGTGCAAGAGTCAGGAGGACCTGAGTTCAAATCTCACCTCAGACACTTAACACTCACTAGCTGTGTGACCTTGGGCAAGTCACTTAACCCCAATTGCCTCATCCTGGGTCATCTCCAATCATCCTGATGAATATCTGGTCACTGGATTCAGATGACTCTGGAGGAGAAGTGAGGCTGGTGACCTTCACAGCCCTCCCTCACTCAGAACAAAGTCAAGTGCAAGTCATGTCATTATTTCTCTGGTGGCATGATCTTCTTTGGCAATGAAGGATGAACACACATATATTTCATTATTTTTATCCTTATTTTAACTTGTTTGTAGACACATAAATCAAAAAGATTGTTCATAAATCTCTATGGTACTTGCTGCCATAAGGTCAAATGAAAGGAGGAATAACTCTTCCCCTCTCATGCTCCCTTAAACTATAACATTAAAGTAATAAACTAGTGACATTTTAAAATAATTTGTTCTTAGGATTCTTGTATATTTAGGTGATAAGATCAACTGTTACTCCTGAAATGTTTTTTTTTCTCTCAAGTTCATTCTGGCCAGGAGTTCTTAACTTGGGGTCTCTGGATCCCCAAAAAATCCTTGAGTAGACTTCAGAGGAACCTGTGAAGTTGAATGAAAAAAAGCACATATTTATTTTAATATAACTAGTTTCCTTGGAAATCTTATGTATATATTTTATGCTTTTAACAATATTCTTTTGAGGAGTCCATAAGCTTCACCAGACTGGGTCACCATGAAACAAAAAAGATTAAGAATCCCTGAATTCTAGGTTGTGTTTATATACATTCACACCCATTGGTTTGATTGTTTTGAGTGTGGTGATGGAGAGGGAATGAAAAAAATAAAAACAGTAAAAAAAATTTATGTAGTTTCTCAGACACAAAAGCAAAACTTCCCCGTAATGATTCAGCACAAAGTAAAAAGATTAAGATAAAAGTTGATGAATGTTCCTCAGAGATATCATGGCCTATGAAGCCCAACCAAGATTAGGTTATTACAGATTTATAGTCACATGAAAGGAAGTCAGTGAGATATTATAAAAATGTACAGAAAAGACAAGCAGGAGGACAAGTAGGGCAGCTCTGTAACTAATGTGCTGAATTTTATTTATTTTAAAAGATGTGCAAAATGAGTTGGGGTTTCTTTTATTCTCTGTATATGGAAATGTTTCTATTTGATAATGTTTGTTCAGTTCCATAAATAAATAAATACTAATTTTCAGAAAGATAGCCAAATGAGAATAGACCATTTTTAGACATCTGGGAATAAAAAAGAAAAAATATTCTGTTGAAAAGGGATTAATGAAAATCATTAATCTTGGATTTGGCCAGAAAAATCAGATTTTTTTTTTGGCTTGTGCACAATTTGTCTGTTCTGAAATAAATATTTTCTAGTTTTTGACATGGTTTTCAAAAAAAACTAACATGATCTTTGGCTGTATTAAATGAAATATAAGGTCCTTTGGTATTAATTCAGGTCCTTTGGTATTAATTCTTTATCAGACCATCTCTGGAATATTTATTTCAGCTCTGAGCATCACATTTTAGGAAGAACAATAGATAGCAAAAAATAACTGACATTTCTGAGGCAGTATAGGATAGTGGATAGGCTGCTGGCCTCTGAGTCAGAAACAGTTTGTTCTGCCTCTGACCACCTGACTGTGTGACCTTGTATAAATCATTTGCCTGCTTGGTTTCCTGAGCAACAATCTAAATTTATAATTTGCAGAACCGTTGCCAATCGGCATAAATGGAGGAAGTTTCCTTGCCAAGAATTCCCTGTACTGATCACAGATCGAGACAGCAAAACACACACACACACACACACACACACACACACACACTTAAAGTTTGCAACCATATGTCATCTTATTTGATGTTCACATCCCCGCAAAAGAGCTACTAGAAGCATTATTATGCTTATTTTATAGATAAGAAAATTAATGCTCAGATGTTAATTATTATTTTTATATAATTTTTTATTTTATATAAATAAATAAAAAAATATATATAAATTATTAATAAACAAATGTTAAGTCATTTGTACCCATTTACTCATGATAACATAGCTAGCAAGAATGAATAGACAGGATCTGAACCCAGGTCTTCCACATATAGCACACTATCTTTTGTAACATATGACCTTTTAGGGAATGAACAGTAAGAAAGGAGATTGTTGATTTTTTTAAGTTTAAATCTGTAAAAGTGTTTTAAATTAAATTAGTGCAATTATCAAAAAAAGTTATGCAAAATTATATATGTATTATATAACACACAAACTCTAAGTAGTTTGGGTTCAGTTTATTTCATTTCTTCATGGAATGATGTGGATCTCCAGCGTTAGGCATTGTGCAAAAAAATTGACTTTATCTGGGGATAAAGCACTATATTTTAAACCCTTTTGGTCAAATTCATTACAGCCACTTCTTGGAATCAAGGCAAGAAAGAATTTGGGGCTTTGACTTGCATCCTCTTTCCATTGTCTTCACCATCCTGATTATATACACCTTCTACCCATCTAGACCCTTGTTCCACTTCTCTCTCCTATGACCTAGCCTTTGAGCATTGCTACATTCTCCATAATCTTGTCTTGGAATGAAGATAAAGGTTTAAAGGACTATTCCAGGATGCTATGGATTGTTACAAAATGGTGGGATGGATATGGGTGTATTAAAAATAAGTATCAAGTGGTGATCCTGCCTGAGACTGATGCCTTGGGGCCTTATTACATCTCATGCTAGTTCAAACACTGTATGAATTTCTTAAATGAGACAGGCAGTGTGGTGTAATTGAAAGAGTGCTGGACTCAGAGTCAAAAGAGATCTGAGTTTAAGTTCTGACTCTGACACTCAGTTGTGTGACCATGGACAAGACACAATCTCTCTCTGAGTCCCAGTTTCCTCATCTGTAAAAAAAGAGATAATATTACTTACATTCAGTAATACTTAGTTATATAAGGTTGATGTGAGGATCAAGTGAAATGATGTATATAAAGTGCTTTGCAAATCTTAAAGAGCATTTAATGTTGTTAATTAATCTAAGTTTTCTATAGTCTGTGCTGACTTGGAACTGAACTATGCAGTCAACTGAGCAGTGGAAGTTCCATTGATTATGCCCAAACCATAGTCCTTGGTACTTGTAAAACTGGAGACTGATATGAATATATACTTCTGGTCCACTTTTGATTTTTCTGGTGATCATGCTTAGAATTTCTGGAAGTGTAGTTCAGATCCATGAAGACTTGAATAGTCAATTACACCAAACATTTGAGTCCTGATCAAGTCAAGTCTGTGGCCCCATGAAATCCACCCCTGGTATAAAATTGTTGTTTTGTGTTTTTCAGATGTATCTCCATTTTTTTTGTGGAGTTCCAGACATATTTTGCTCAGGATTATGCACAAACGGCATGGATTCATTCCATTGTAGACTGTGTTACCATGCTTTGTGGTGAGTGTTACCCTTCGAGGATAAAGTTATCTTTATCTTTATCTTTAATTGTATCTGATAGTGACTTCCCATCAGCTCTCATTATGGAGTTTTCGAACTATAAGGATTATGGTGAGAATTGATTAAGGGAAGATGAGCAATGTTCTTTCAAAATTAATTTTTAAATTTTCAGTTCCAAATTCTCTTCCCTGCTCCAGTCCTTCCCCCATCCATTGAGAAGGCTCGCAATAGGATATGCATTATACATGAGAAGTCATGCAAAAAATTTTTATAGCAATAATCTTTCTAACCTTCAGTCAAATTTAGCTTAGTTTGTGATAAGCAAGATATCAGCTTTGGCCAGCTGGTAGTCTTGTGATTAATACATAAGAAAAAAACCATATAGATTATATGACTTTTCCATAGAGAAAGATTCAATGCTAGGAATTGTTTGACTTGACTATTTGTTATTTTGGAAGTAAGATGCCAGTAGGTATTTGGCTTCTCTTTTCCATGTCTTTTTAATGTCTTTGACTATCTTTGTTAAATTAAATTTGAAGTTCGTTATTAAATGAGTTTCAAAATTAATTTAATAGAGCTTATTGAAATACAGAATTAAATGACTTCTAAATGGAACTTCTTTCTAGTTTATTGGGTTCATAATTTGTGGCAATAGATTTTTTAATTCAATTTTGTTTTATTTTCAGTCCTAAGTTTCTCCCTTCTTCCACCCTCCCCTACCCACTGAGAGGGCAAGAAACATGATATCCATTATTGATGCGAAATAACATAAGATGTATTTCTATATGAGTCATATTCCAAAAAAGCAAGAAAAATAAAGAGAAAAGAATGTTTTAATATGTACTGAGTCCATCCTTTCTCTCTCTGGAGGTAGATTGCATTTTTTCATCAGGAGTCCTCTAGAGTTGTCATGGATTGTTGCATTGATGAGAGTCACCAAATCTTGATTATTTTTACAATACTGCCATTACTGTGTACGTTGTTCTTTTCATTCTTTATTATGTCATAGAAATCTTTCCAGGTTTTTCTGAAACCAGTCCTTTCATTATTTCTTATAGAGAAATAATATTTCTTTACATTCATATACCATAACTTGTTCAGCTATCCCATAAACAATGAGTATCCCTTCAGTTTCTGATTCTTTGCCACTAAAAAGAGAGCTGCTATATGTATTTTTGTACATATGAGTCATTTTTAAAATTTGATCTCTTTGGGGTATAGACCTAGTAGTGATATTGCTGGATGAAAGAGTATGCTCAGTTTTATAGCTTTTTGGCTGCAGTTCCAAATTGTTCTCCAGAATGGTCGGATCAGTTCACAATTCCACCAACAGTGATTTAGTGTCCTTATTTTCCCACAATGTCTCCCATATTTTTCATTTTTTGTCATATTACCCAATCTGACAGGTAGGAGGTGGTGCTTCAGAGCTATTTTAATTTTAATTTCTCTAATTATTAGGGACTGAGAGTGTTTTTATGTAATTGATTTCTCTCTCTGAAAACTCCCTGTTCATATCCTTTGACCATCTATCAGTTAGAGAATAGTCTTTATTTTTATAAATTTGTCTCAGTTCCCTTTAGCTTGGAGAAATCAGAGAAATGTTATAAAACTTTATTTTTTTAAAATGAAGCCAAACTGATCAGTGAGATGTGGAGGCAGAGGACTTGGGTATAAATATTGCTCTATCTCTTAACAACTGTGTGACCTTGAGTGAGTGATTTCTCTTCACCAACTCTCAATGAGATGGCTAGATAACACAGTAGTTAGAGTGAAGGACCTGGAGTCAGGAGGACCTGAGTTTAAATCTTGGCTTGTATGATTTGCTGTTGATCTAGGTGTGTCATGCTCCTTTGTGTGTCATGCTTCTTGTCTGTAAAAAGGTAGAGTTAGACTCAATGGGTGCAGAGATTCTCTCCAGCTCTCAGTCTTTGGTTCTGGGATCTGGTTTCTTGACTGTAAAACAGGATTGGACTATAAGTAAGTGGTCACACCGACTTAGAAAACCACAAATTAACATTATGCTGTATTGTATTTTTTTATTTTGTTCAACATTACTCAATTATGTTTTAATCAGGTTTGAAGTAGGTACTCTATATCTTCTATCTTGAATTCTATTATCCAAAAACCTGTACATTTCCTTCATGCCCCAAATCTGTGATCTTGTGCTTGATAGCACATTAGAATTTAGTGAACTACAGAAATCCTCTAAGCTAGAGGTAAAAAAAAAGAAACTTTTGCTCATTTTAGATCTGATCAAATGAGATATTTGTTATTAAAGCAGCTCTGAAAGGCTTTAATGAACTTAATTTAGTTAAAATAATATCAATACAGTCTAGAATTATATAACTGTTTCATAAGAAAGAATCCAAAGAATCTCCCAGACCTCCTTGTTCCCTGAGCTTTCTCAGACTCATGCTAGCAGAAATCTCTAACCTTTTAGTTCATGAAACTATGCATTTGAGACCTCTACAACAAATCTACTAGTATCTTTAGAAAAATATAAATATGTTCAAGAAATTAGTTCCTTTGCACTAAAACATAGACCCTTTTTGGAAAGGAATTTGATGTCCACTTTGGGTCTAAAATTGAGTTTCAGGAAGACAGGGCAACACCCCCTCACTGACAATAGTAAGAGAATTTAAGAGAGCCAATATATTAAAATATAAGCAATGCCTGACTTCCTTTTTGAAGGAAAACCTGCCATTAACCTTGTACCAAAGTTATTTATCTTCATGTTTAATGAGGACTTTAATTGAATGAATATCCTACTATGTGTAAAGTGGGATTAATTAGGGGAGGTACAAGGGGAAATAAAAGATGATCCTTGCCTTTGTGTAGACTTTGTAATAGCATGCCCAGTGAGCTTGGCTGTTTCACCCCAAGGATCATGGGACCTTTTCAACTGATTTGTGGCTGAAACCTCCTATATGTGTTGTCTCCAGGCACTGCAATGGGCACTCTCTTTGAGAGAAGGGGTGATTTCTGCTTTTTTATGAGTATCTATAGCTCTCAGCAGTACTTTACACATATGTGAGTGCTTAATAAATGTTTTTCCATTCATGTATTTATTCATCCAAAAAGATGTTGAGTATGCTGAGCGAGGGAATACTTGTTCAGTTGTGAGTTAGACTTGGCCTTTGGTGTCCTTTACAACTGTGACATTCTGTGACCTCTGAGAATACTATCACTCATATCCATTGATGCAAGACATGCTTTAGAAGGATCTATTTGGGAGTACGTAGCCCTTGGTCACCATTAATGATCAGAATGCCAATTTGAGGCATGAGGTTAAGAAAGGTAATTTTGGAAGTGGCATGTTTAAACTCCACAGGCATGCTGTTCTTAATTCAATATAATCACACCTTAAGAATAGATAAATCCAGAGCAGGGAAGACATACCTCCAAAATGACATCTGGGTGTGACCAGCCTTTTCACTGAATTTACATATATTTAACAAATGGCCAATGATTGAGTTTCATCTAGCAAGCGAGGAGAGTTGGTACCTTCACAAATGGTGGCAATTTATTTCTGCGATACTTGAGGCCTATAGAAAATAGGCAGGCAAACTGTTTTTTTTCACTAGAAAGTCTTGACAATCCTAATAGTTTTACTGTAGCAGAGGTAGCTTGGCAAAGGTAGATAAAACTAAAAAATTTGCCTGTCTTCATAGATCAATTTCTAAGCTTCAAGCTAGGCAAGAGCCTAGAAATAGCAGTTCTACTTACAGACTGTGATAAAAAAGGGGTAGGTGAAATTTATCAATGGAATTTTTTGGTCAAAGTCTGATAATACTTTGTAATAGGGATCTGACCACATTAGCAGCGACAGTATAATTCTATTTAATTCAACAAACCTTTATTAAGCACCCCCTTAATGCAAGGTACTGAGTGAAAGACTGCATATAAAAATAAGTAGAAGACAGACTCTGATACCAAGAAACTTTCAATATAAGATTCATGAAAAATATTTAGGTGCGAAAACTATGGTATAAAAGAGAACATCCTAAATGCAAAGTAGAGGTCCAAAAGAAAAAAAAAGGTGCTATGACAGATTTAAAGAGGGAAGGATCATTTACATATGATAAATACCATATAAATACAATGTCAAGGGCATTGGCTCTTTTAATTGGATTAACCTCAGTTGTGACCACATCAAAAGTGGTCTTTAACAAACTTTACCAAAAAAGCAAAAAAAACAAACAAACATAAAAACAAAACCTTCCCAAGTCCTTCTACAAAAAACAAACAGATTTGATAAAAAAAAAAAATTAATGTCTTGGAACATACTAAGATAAATAAAATCTCTTCTCCAGTCTCAACCAGTTATGGTCTAATAGAGCAGCTATTTTCCCTATTAAACAATTCATTTGAAGGAGGAGATTTTTGGATGACTTGAGTGCTGACTTGTGATTGACCTGTATCTTGGAATCGTAGGATTTAGAGCTGGAAGTAGCATTAGAGATGACAATAGCAACAAAGAATTACTGTCATTTATATAGCACTTCCTATGTGCTAGGTTCCTTATAAATATTATTTTATCCTTACAACAATTCTCGGAAGTAGGTGAATTTCTGTGCCCAAGAGGAGAACATGGGCTCCTGAGAGGTGATGGCACTCCCCCAAGGTCACATAGATAATAATGGACAGTCAATAACTGTCTTAGAATCCTCTTACTCCAAATCCACTGCTTTCCCCATTATACTACACTGCAAAATATGAAAGTTGTACTAAATGTGAAGTGCTCTAAGATTTATAAAGTACTTTACATATATTCATTTGTGCCTTACACCAACCTTGTGAACAGATACTTCATTTACAGATGAGGAAACACAGCTACCTCCAAATCATGAGTTACAACACTGAAGCTTTTTTCTCGATGTTTTTTTCTACATCATCTTGAGTTAGCCATATAGCAACCCCAGCATCTTTCCCATGAGTCCTCTGTTACCATTTCTTGCTAATAATATGAAAAATTTATTCTTACATGAAATACCAGACACGCAGAACTTAGCGACTTTCCTGGTCAAGAACTGAGTTAATTGTTTTGGGAGTTACTTTGAGATCTTGGGGAAATATGTCATGTCAATGCAAAGCTTCTGCCATTTCAATGTGCCCTTGAGGCCTTGATGTTGACCATACTTATTGCTATTTTTGAAGCTCCACTGGGGAGTGTTATCAGTAACTACTTATCCTGTCAAGTGGGAATCATGCTGGGTGGCTTGCTTGCCTCTACTGGTCTCATCCTGAGTTCATTTGCTACCAGCCTGAAGCACCTCTACCTCACTCTTGGAGTTCTTACAGGTAAGGGCAATTTGTCACACCTCTCTTCTCCCCACAGCTCTCAGGGCTTGACAATACATTATCAGAGAAACACTTCATTAACTATTGACTCCATAATTTCAGTAGTTTTTCTGGTGTTTCGACATAATTTAATAGTTAAGAAAAAGAGCTGAGAGACACTACTGTTTATACTACTCTCATCATACTACATCATCTCTTAGGTTCAACTGCATCATTAAAATTAAATTCTGACTTCCTCACGTAGAGAATTCTAGTACAGAACCACCAGTCTGTAGATGGGGGTTATTGGAACAACTTTATTGCCAGGAAATGAAAATCCTTCTTGCAGAGTGTGCATACATTGCTAAAGTAATGGAGACCTCACTTCTGTAAAAAAAAAAAAAAAAAAAAAAAAAAGCTTGTACCAAATAAAAAGACCCTTGTAAACAAAACGCTGGTAATATGACCTCTCCCAGTGCCTAGGAAACTTCCTTTAGGAGAATAATTATGGGTGAATCTTTTTCAAGAGGGATAGCTTATATTAAGCAGAAAGTACACAGTACCTTTGTTTTGCTGGGAAAGCTTAGGAAAGAAATGAGAATATGTGATCAGCTGGCTAATGTTGACACAGCAATTTGACTTTCAGCCCCAAGGACAGCGTAGAACACCACTTGCTTATTTCCAGGCACCACACTGTAGGAGGTGGCCCGAGTTAGGGTTGTAAAGAATGCAGCCTTGTAGAAAGATGATTAAATCCTTCCTTCTACATTAGCTAGCAATAGTCAAGAGGTTACTGCTGTTAGACGCTGGGGTTTATTGTGGTGTGGTATCCTTCCTTTTTGATGGTGTGATGTTGTGCCACAGAATGACTTCTCATTAAAACCATTACAGCATATAAATAAAAAGAACACATACACTTTTATAACTCTTAAGGACTTACAAAATGATTTCTTGTCAAGAACCCTTTGAGGCTAGAGTTCTTATTATATTTACGCTTATTTTATATATGAGAAAAATGAGGCACAGAGAGGGGAAATTAACTGTCTAAAATCATGCAGTTAGTAAGTTTCAGAACCCGGATTTGAATCTAAATCTTCTGATGCTGAGTTCAGTTACCTTTCTGCCAGACAATTTAAAAGTCAAAGGAATAGAAGGAGGTATTTCTAAAGATTTCCCAGGACTTTACCTCTTTAAATATCTGTTTGCAGTAATTATAGTCAATATGTATGAAGTTATTACTTTCAAGCATCAGATTAGAATATCTTTCCTACCCATCTGTATTCAATTTCAGTGATGGCACTAGAGAAGAAAGTGAGGTTGGTGTCTTTGTACAATCTTTCCTCACTTAAATCCAATTCACTTGAATGTCGAGGTATTACCTCCCTGATGTCATGGTCCTCTTCCAGAACAAAGGACAAACAGTAGCAGCAATAGTGCATGGAATAATAGGCATTCTTTTTATCATCATAATTTATAGAAATGTCCAGAATATCATTACTGCCTTCCTAGATCAAGTCAAGTGGGGAATGAATCAAATATCTGTATCATCTAAGGAAAATCAAACTTAAGAGAAGGAGATTTTTTTCTATTGGAATTATTTGAACAGTTTGCCTACTTTCAATTGAGTAAATACATTATTTTTAAGCTCTTTCTTCCACTTTTGATTCCAGTCATAGTTTTAAAACATTTCCTTTCTTGAGAGAATACCACTTATTTACCACAGAATGCTTAGATTTTGTTTGGGGAGAGTTTTTTAGGTTGGAACTTTAAAGGGCCTTTACATAGGGAAGATGTGGAAGGTCACTTTTACCTTATTACAAAGAAATTTATCACATGAGGTTGCTTTGCATTTAATTATTTGTAGGATAATTTGATCAAATAACCAAATGAGATAATATTTGTAAAGTACTTGGCGTATAGTAAGTGCTTCATAAATGCTTGTTCTGTTAGGATTGGAGCAACAATGATGACAAAAATAATTAGAAATAATGACAATAATAGCTATCATTTATCTAGTGCTTACTGTGTGCCAGGCAATGTACTAAATGCTTTACAGATATCATATCATTTGATCCTTGTAATAACCCTGGGCGGTAGATGCTATTATTACCCCCATTTTACAGATGAGGAAACCGAGGCAAGCAAAAGTTATACTTGTCCAAAGTCTCAACAGCTAGTAAGTCATCTGAACCTGAATTTGAATTCAGGTCTTCCTGTCCCCACACTCTATCTACTGTACCACCTAGCTGCCCCAAGAGGAAGAGCAGGATTCCAGCCCTACCTTTAATATCTGTTAACTATGTAGCCATAGGCACGTCATTGAAGCTCTCAAGTGCAGTAGACGACTCTAACACTGTAAGCTGCAGATAGGTTGTCAATTTGCATTCTACACTGGGAGTTCCCCCCACGTTGATGAAATGAATTTGTCTGGACAAAAAAAAAACCCAAAACAAAACAAATCATGATAGTATATCAATACTAACAGAGTCCTCTTTATTTCCCAGGTCTTGGATTTGCACTTTGCTATTCTCCAGCCATAGCCATGGTGGGCAAGTATTTTAACAAGAGGAGAGCCCTTGCATATGGCATAGCCATGTCAGGGAGTGGAATTGGGACCTTTATTTTGGCTCCTGTAGTTCAGCTCCTGATCGAGCAATTCTCCTGGAGGGGGGCATTGCTCATTCTTGGAGGCTTTGTCTTGAATCTCTGCGTCTGCGGTGCCTTGATGCGTCCCATCACCCTGAAGGAGGACCATAAAAACCTCCCCGAACAAGACCCTGTCTCCAAAACACCGAAAGAGGACTTACCACCTCTGTCCCCCTGTTCACCTTTACTGAAAGAATGTACTCAGCCCTGTTTGTGTTGCTGCCTGCAGCAAGAATACCACTTCTTACTCATAGCAGACTTCATGGTGTTTGCCACATCTGTCCTTTTTATGGCTTATGGTTGCAGCCCTCTTTTCGTGTACCTGGTGCCTTATGCTCTGAGTGTTGGACTGAGTCATCAGCAAGCTGCATTTCTCATGTCCATACTTGGTGTGATTAACATTGTTGGCAATGTTACCTTTGGATGGCTGACAGACAGAAGGTAAAATGTATGAAATAAGAGTTGCATGCCCATTGGGGCACACCTAGGAATCCACTTCTCCCAGGTACCTATTATATAAAATGCACTTGTGGTATAGTAGCGAGAGCACTGGTTTTGGGGTAAGATGACAAGTTCAAATCCTTCTTTTCCCACATATTACTTGTGTTACCTTGGGCAGTTCATTACATCTCTAGCTTTCATTTCTCACCTGTGAAATAAGGGAATTGGATTATGTGACCTCCAAAGTCCCTGACAATTCTAAATCTTATGACCTTATGTTATTCCATTTGCCTTCAAGATACTTGGAGGTGGATATGGTGTAAAAGTACTTAAACTCCTTGAGCCTCAATTGCCTCATCATGCATAAGGGTGAGAAGCAAATAATATAATTTACAGTGGAGGTTTACTGGTCCAAGACATGGAGAAAAAAGCTGAGTAGCTTCTTCAGCAAAAACTCCAGTTTATCTGGTTCCAAGAGACTCCATCATCATCATCATCATCATCATCATCATCATCATCATCATCATCATCATCACCACCACCATCATCATCATCATCATCATCATCATCATTATCATCATCATCACCACCACCACCACCATCATTGTTGTCATCATCACCATCCTCATTATTCAGCATTCAACTCATTACAAAATACTTTCCTATCCATTACATCATCAGATCTTCCCAACAATCCCAGATCCATGAGGTAGAAAGATAGAAATGATCCAAGGATAATTAGTAACAGAAAAAGGCCAATTACAGTGAATTTACTTCAAAAAGGGACCAATGTTAATTTCATTGCAATAATGGAGGGAAAGGGTTAATTGGAAATTTATCTTGAAAAAATAAAATTTAAAATCCCAAATCTTGGTCCCTTTGGAAAAGAATTAAGAATTAAGAAAGCTGTTGTTTATTGATTCATGATTTGTTTCTCATCCTAGTGTCTGTCACTTACAAGTCAATTAGACTTAGCATCATTTTTCAGTGTGAGTAATTTCTTTTCATTCTAACATCTTATTTTTAACACATATACATATGTGTGTATAGATGTATATAAATAACTTCATTTAACACCAAAGAGAGGTCACATGGTATAGTGTAAAAAGCACTGGATTGAGTTATAAAGTCAGTCTTCTTACCCAGTTTTGTCACTTTTTAGCTATGCAAAACCTGGATAAATCACTTGATCTGTTAAAAATTTCATTTTCCATAGGGATACACAATAGGGTCCTCATTATTTGAATAATCAGTATCCCAGTTTCCAGAGTTACAAATTTACATTTTGTTTAGGCTCAGAGCTATATATGACATCATTATGGAGAAAAACCCCTTCTACCAACATACATTGGCAGTAGTCCAGCAATTTAAAGTCTAAGAGAGTTGCCTGAGAGCTTTGGAGGTTAAGTGACTTGCCTGTGTGTATCAGAGGAGCCCTACAGGAACTTTTTCAGTGCTTCCTAATTCAGAGGCTAGTTGTATATCTGCTCCATCAGATCGGTTTCCCTAAGATGTTGGTTAGGGTTAGGGAAGCAAAAGCCACCAGGACACAAAAATATTCAGTAATGAACTAACTACTTATTAAATTGATCCTTTCCCTTCCTCAAAGACCCTTCTGTGCTTAAAATGAGCAAAGTCAACTTGATTGTTGAAAGCCTTTCAAAGAATGATCTAAATCTCAAAGAATTAAGGGAGGCCCTTGGGCAAACTGATGAAGTCCTCAAATATTGTTTCAACAATAACTCTCCTTTAGGAAGATGGTAAGGTCATTCATAAAGTAAAGGATGTCACCTTGTGTTATCATATCATTTTGGCAGAAAAATTGCACCAAAGAAGCAGTGAACATTTGATGTGTTGTTTGTTCTTCCTAAGAATTAGTGAATAGTTGCAGTTAAAATCTAAATTTTTGTACATCAAATGAAATAACCTATTTTAAAAAATAATTTTTAGTTTTGTTTTTCAAGATAAACTTCTAGTTAACTTTCTTCCCTCTCCCCATTATTTACTGTGAAATAAATGGTGGTCCCTGTTTTGAGTAGATTCACTTTAAGTGACCTTTTTCTGTTACTAATTATCCTTGGATCATTTCTAGCTTTCTGCCTCATGAAGCTGGGGTTGTGAAGCTCTAATGAAATGACAGATAGGAAAGTACTTTGTAATGAACAGAGTGCTGGGTGATGATATTATAGCAACATAATAACTTATTTGTGTAGTACTTTAAAGTCTAACAGATTACTTTATATATTATTTCATTTGATTCTCTCAACAACCTCAATGGGTGAGAACCAGAAGTACACATTCCCATTTTACAAATGAGAAAAACGAGGCTCAGAAGGGTTGTGACTTATCCATGGTCACTGAACTAATAAGCGTTAGAAGATTTGAAAGTAGTCCTTCTTGACTGAATTGTTTAACCCTGCTGCCGCAATAAACGCAAGATAATATTACTGAATGGGAGAAGGGAGTGAAATCTTTGATCACCTGTCATGAATGATTACGAGAGTTGTGAATCCTAAATTAGGAGACCAGTGATGATCTTGGCCAGACAACCATGATGGCCTCTTTATTCATCTCACTTCTAGGTTTTCCTCTTCTTAAAGAAGCCTATTCATTGAATGGGTACACCTCACTCAAAGTGAGAATGTGATACGACCTTAGCCTGAAAGGACTAGGGTCTCCCATTGCATCCTGGGCCATCTCCAGTCATCCTGATGAATATCAGGTCCCTGGATCCAGATGGCTCTGGAAGAGAAAGTGAGGTTGGTGACCTTGCACAGCCCTCCCTCATTCAAATCAAAGTCAACTGCAAGTCATGTCATCATCTTGATGTCATGGTCCTCTTCAAGAGCAGAGGACAAACACAACAACACAAAACTGCACCAAGATGTTTGGGACCCTCTTTGATTATCCATATTGAGCTAAGTTAATCTTCCTAAATTTTAACTCAGGTGCCATCTCCTACATCAAGGCTTTCATTATTTCTTGTTGCCACCAACCCTCCCCACCCCCACCTCTCTTAGCTCTCAGTACTTCTTCCCTCTTGAAATTGTTTCATATAGACTTTATACACACTTTGTATTTATTTATCTCTGGACATGCATGGTGTAATGGTATAATGCCACAAACATGTAGAATTTAGGAAAGTATATGTCTAAATATATTTAATATATATGTATGTATATATCTATAGTTATAGAGAAACATATCCAAACTTAATGGTAGCCTTTGGTAGAGAGGGTAAAAAAAAGAACAAAGTAAAAAAATGCATAACAGAGAACAAAAGAAAACTTACAAGAATGCAAAGAAAAGATGGACAGTTCTCAACCCAAAGTGTATTATTTATCATACAACCTTTCTTGAAATGAAAATTTATTCTCAAATATCTTTAATCCTCTCTAATGATCTGCTATGCACATGACATGCCTTTTTTCTTTCTTACTTTGTATTTAAGTTCTAATATTTAAGTTTATGATATGTTTTTGGAGAGAGTGTTAACTAACTCAGAGTCAAGACAGTCTCCAAAGAGTCTTATGTCAGATATTCCACAAGATATGTGACCCTAGAAAAGTCCCCTAGGTTCCTGCTTGTAAAATGAGGATAATATGAACACCTACTTCCCAAGGTTGTTGTGAAAATCTAGTGAAGTATTATTGTATGTTGAGATATACAGTGAGATATATTATTGCTGGGCGAATCTCAGTTTGTTTTATTCATATGAGCCATAATTCAAATAGAACATATGCTCCCTAAAGGCAAGGACTCTTTCTTTTCTCTCTGAATCCTCAGTGCTTAGCATAGTGCCCTGTACTATTATTAGGCGCTCAATAATTGTGTGTTGAGTGGAATTGAATTCAGTTAACCTATTTAACTCAAGTAGGATCATAGATGAAGCAACGGAAAGCCAAAGAGTAGGTAAAGGAAGGAGTATTAGTAGCAGGCATAATATCAGGATTTGGCTCCTAGTGCTAATGATGGATTGCAAAATGCTTTCATTTTTTAAATTTTATTCCTCAGTCTTTCTGTTTCTCCCCTCAAACTCCCCAAGTTGGAAGGAAAAGTCAGATAACCCATAGGAATGTGCACTGACTTTTTCAGTGGTAGAATTTTGTAAGAGAAGTTGCCTCCAGAAGTAATTGTAGCATTTGCTAGTTTGCATTCCAGGAGTTAAAAGAAAATTCCTCAATGGGAACAGAGCAGTATCTGTGCTCTCCATGCTCACTCTTTTTCTTCTGATCCACAGGTGCCTGAAGAACTCCAGATATATTTGCTACCTCTTTGCTGTGGGATTAGATGGCCTCTGTTACCTCTTCCTTCCAATGCTCCAAAGTTTCCCCCTGCTCGTGCCTTTCTCTTGTACCTTTGGGTACTTTGATGGTGCCTACGTGACCCTGATCCCTGTAGTGACAGCTGAGGTTGTAGGGACCACCTCCTTGTCATCGGCGCTTGGTGTGGTGTACTTTCTCCATGCAGTTCCATACCTAGTGAGCCCACCCATTGCAGGTCAGTTTCACAGAGAGATATTCCCCCTGTTTGGTAAATGAACAATTGATAGTCACAAAGTACAAAGCAAGCAAGCAAACAGACAAATAAAGAGGGGGCAGAAGATTTGGGAAAGAGAGTGACATAGTCTCAAAATGGCTACCTTCCAATTTGACATTCCAAACAGACTTTTCTTAAACTACTTGGACTCTCTAGTAAGCACTCTTGTTTCTCTCTTTCTCTCTCTGTCTCTCCCCCTTTCTCCCTCTTCTTTCTCTTTCTTTCATTATATGCATTTAAAATGCATTATACATCTATAAATATCAACATATGGACATATTTATATAACGTATACTTTGTCACATAATCATTTTTATTTAGTATATATAGCATCATTTTATCTACAGGTCATTCTTAATTATACACACTGATGGAGGGAACCATTGACATATTTAATTCAAAACATCATGCAATTGAAATTAACTCCTATCTGATTTCTGCAATACATTAAATTCATTTCTAGGTTGTTGTTGTTTTTTTTTCTCCCTAGTCTAGATTGAAAACAGATTTACCCTTCTATTTATCTTTTGTCTCTATTAAAATAGTTTTCAGGGGGCAGCTAGGTGGCCTAGTGGATAGAGTCCTGGTACTGGAGTCAGAGAGACCTGAGTTCAAATCCTGCCTCAAATACTTACTAATTGTGTGACCCTGGACAAATCACTTAATCCTATTTGCCTGTTTCCTCATTTGAAAAATGAGCTGGAGAAAGAATGGCAAATCCTTCCAGTTCCTTGCCAAGAAAACCCAAAAAGGGTCACAAAGAGTCAGACATAACTGAACATTGACAACAAAAGTAGTTTTTGTTTCCTGATGAAGGAGTTCAGAAGTGTTGTTAGGTAGAGAAGTCCCCACCGAAAAAGAGTAGGCATCCTTAGAATGAAAGAGAGAGAAGGCAAAAGATGAGATTTTGAGTCAGTGACTAGATAATACTGACACCATTGATAGAAATTAGGAAATTAAAGGGAGAGCAAATGTTTTTAAGGAAGGTGAGGAGTGCAGTTTTTGTACATTTGGAGTTTGAGGAGCATGAGACATCTAGTGGATATGTACAATGAGAAGAAAAGGATATGAAACTAACTAAGGAGAGAGGTAAGGGCTGGAAATGTGGATTTGGGAGTCATTCAGAATTGGCAAGCTATCTGAGGGTCAGTATAGAAAGAGAAAAGCAAACTCTTAGGTACCTTGAGGAACACTCACAGATAAGGGGTAGGAGAAGGATGAGAATTCCTCAAAGAAATAGTATCTCTGCTCTCAGCATCTACTTTGAACCACAGTGGACCACTAGTGATCATGCATGGGCACTGCTTAAGCAGCAAACTCAGGGAAGATCTGAAGCTGCTTAGCCAATGTACCTGGGAAATTTATGTCATTTCCATGTTGGGTTAATTTGTATTACACAAGATAAAGGAGACGTGCATATGAATGTTGAAGGTCTCCATGGAGAATGCTTCTACATCATCCCTTCCAAGCCCACTCTAGTGTGCTAAAACATTCTGGAATTTGAACTGAAGTAAGTTCACTGGGGCTTAAAACAGTTTTGCCATTACCACTTCTAATTATTTGGAGTAAGTAGAAGAACTGAGCAGTACAGCAGACAGAAATCAGGTTATGGAGTCAGGAAGACCTTAGTTCCAGGCCTCTCTCTGATTCATATTAGTAGCATGACCACAGAAATGTCTCTTAACTCCTTAATGCCAGATGGCAACACTTTAAATTAAGTTACAGACCATGATATTGCTGGTTCTGTAACAGCATGGAATGTTTCCTTTGGCGCAGATTCATAGGGTAGTGTATCTGTTCCTCTGTTAATTTCTTTGAAATGTAAATTCAGATTGGTCAATTGTATTAGGATAGTTTTTAAAAGAAAATACATTCATTTGTGTGTAGCTTATACAATAATTTCCCCCCAAAATTTATTAATTTATTTGTTTTCAGTTTTCAACAGTCACTTCCATAAATTCCAAATTTTTCCCCCTCCCTCCCCAAGATGGCATGCAATCTTCTATGGGTTCTACACATGCATTCTTCTTAAACATATTTTCACATTAGTCATATTGTGTAGAAAAATTAAAATGAATGAGAAAAACAAAACATAACAAAGGAGAAAATGCTTGCTTCATTCTTCATTCTGACTCCATAGCTCTTTCTTCGGATGTAGATGGGATAATTTTTTTAAGAAATTGTTTTTACCCCCTCAATTCCATGACCTCAGTTACCAAGTATTATTCTGTGATTCAGACTATGACTTGTGCCTACTCCCTACTCTTCAACATTCAGCTTGTGATTGATTGTTGTAGACTGAATTTGTTGCAGTACACAAATTCAGAATAAAGATTACAATTTGATAATCTGCTTATATTTTGATAATAATAAACCAAATATTTAATTAATAATATTTAACTATATTCATATATACAAATACACAACTATATTTTAATAAGGCTAGCTTCTTTGTAATTTTATTTATTTTATTTTATGCATTTAAAATCATTATTCTAAGAAGGTATCTATAGGCTTTTCCAGACTGCCAAAGGGGTCTGGGACACAAACAACATGAATACTCTCTGCCTTGTAGGATATATCTTGAAGCAAGTTGCTTAGTTCAATGATCTACATGTTCTATACTATTTGGATCTTGTAACATGTTCTCTAGTAATTGCAAATAATTCAGTCTTAGGAAGGGGCAAGTAATTGAACTGATGCCTTAATAAAGACAATGTTTTGTTTTGTTTCCATAATAGGATGGCTGGTCGATACCACTGGCAGCTATACTGCAGCTTTCCTTCTCTGTGGCTTTTCAATGATCTTCAGTTCTATATTACTCGGCTTTGCTAGACTTCTAAAAAAGATGAAAACATCCCAGGTGCAATCTCTTGACGAAGATCCTGGCCCCAAACTACAGCTTTGGCCTAATGGAACAGTAGCTTATTCTGTAGCTGGAGAACTAGACCAGAAGGATGGGGACTTGATGACCACCGGAGTACCTACTTACAATACATGACCAATACCCAGAGAGCCTGGAAACGTTCAGAGGTGTGAGAGCTGGGGCCACAGTGTAGATTCATTCTCTGCCTGAAATGATCTCTCAAGTGAATGATTCTCTGTTTATTTTTATAGGGGAAACAAGATAACTGATATAAAAAGGCAAATGACAAAGGAAAACTGGACCCATCTGGTGTTTTCTTTCTTATTCCCAATATGTGCTGGTCAATTCTAATCTCATTCTTTTGTCACCTCTGCCACAGGGATTATATAGGGAAGTAACTAAGATAACTGATTATAATTAGAAATAATGTTGTAACACTGAGAATTGGGCTCTGTTGGGCAGCCAAATTTCTACACCTACCTGTAGTTCTTGAAGTTTTGTGTCTTCATCTCTGACCTTCACCTTCCTTGATCTGCCTTGACCTTTTTTAGTAAGATGCAAGTTGAAATGTTTAGCAACTTATTCTATCTTTATTATGCTGCTTGAAGAAAGGAGATTCTAAACATTTTCTAGTCCAGCCCAGGCCAAAATAGGACTCCCTGTTTAATCCTTTCTCCCAGTTTTTTTCCCATTTCTCTCCACTCTGCCCATGTCTGTAGATCATCAAGTTGATGATTTCTGCTTTCTAAGGCTACTTTCCCAATAACTTGAAGGCTGTTTTCCACAACTATCCAATGCCAAGCTCTTTCTTTCCACCTCAGGTTTTCTGGATTTTGTTTTTTTTTCTTCCCAAATATAATTGTATTTCTGGACATTCCATTAGAAGCATCAATGACTTGGTAATTCTTTTAATGTCATAAATGGTCTAGAACCAGTGAACTCTTACACCATCATAATTCATGGCAAGATTTTTGTATTCAGCCTTGCACAATGTTTCTCAAACTAAGAATTTTAGGTAGTTCTCATCAGATTGTCCTTCTTGGTATGCTATAGTGAAGACAAAACATCTTTTATACTACGTTCATTTTTTAATCCCACTGCTGTTCTTCTATATGTGTTTAAGTTATCAGGTCCTCCTTGAGACTTTCTATTGAGTGATGATTACTGTAAATGCCAGGCATGCTGCCTTCATTCAAGCATTGGTCAAGGAGAGGGAAAGGATGAATTTTCCTGGAGGGATTCAGATCACCTTTTAGAACCTCATTTGGAAGAGGAAAACGGAAAATCACTTCTACACTTTCAAGTATATATGCAAGAAAGGAACCCTGTATTGTCTTTCTCCTCTTTTCTTCTGTGAGGTTTTATAATTCTCAGAATGAATTTCATAGCATGGCATAACAGTTGAAAGATCATTTGGTCCAACTCAGTAAATTTGCATTTGGGTAAAAACAGCCTGCAAAGGTTAAATAATTTGCTCAAGATTATGCAGATAATTCTTATGGTGGGGCTGGGGTAATAGACTCCTTATTCAGTATTCTTTTTGCCATCAATCCCTGATCTGCAGGCAGAATTTTACAAAGGATCCATCTTCAATTCCAGAGATTCCCAGAAATATCCTTACATGTATCCTAGACGGTTTGGAGCAACTTCCTTTAACAAGGGTTACTTAGAGAGCAACCATACTTGTATGTAAATAAGAGAAGTTATCCACTCCTCTGCATATATGCTCAGCTCAGAGCATAACTTTTTAATAAATCATAATTGAAAGTCGAAGCATCATCATGGTTAGTATGATGTCATCATGGTTAGTTGATGTCAGGAAGACCTGGGTTCCAAATCCACCTCTGACCCTCTTGAGCTATCTGACCAGGGGCAAATTATTTCCTTCTTCTGGGTCTGAATTCCCTCATCTATAAAAGGGGGAGATGAGAATAACCATACCTACCTCACAGGGTTGTTGTGAGGATTGAAGGAAGTAATGAATGTAAATAACTTCATAAATCTTAAAGCAATCTTAAAAATAACTTTATAAATCTGAGAAAAATGGGAACTATTAATGGAATAAAATTGATACTTTCCCTTTAGGTTTCAGAATAAAAAATCAACTCTATCTGATAGAAAACCGATGTTATATCAGAGGAAACATTTGGATGTTTTCTGTTATCTCTTAGGTGGATTTTCTTTATGTGCTTTCAACCCTTCTACATGTACCCAAAAGGCTTATAAAAAGGATCGTCTAGGCAGATTGGGAAAAGAGGGAGAGAGCAGTTATGGCAGTGACAGCCCAAGTTGGTTGGTGCTAAAAGAAGAGGGGCAAGTATATTAGGGAGATCCTTTGTGAAGGAAACATAGAGAAACATGTAAGAATCCTACATGATGTGAAGACATGGAGGTTTTTTGCTCTGAACCAGGAAGCACAGAGACTGGTAAGGTCATGAATTCACCAAGGTATCACTGTCATTCATATCTTTTTTTTTTTTTTTAGTGAGAAAGTATCTGTCAAAGCCTGAAGTTAAATGAAAAAAAGAAAAAAAGGTAACAACCCATATATAGCTTTCAATAGCACATCATACAAAATCATTTCTTGAATCTGCATAATGTTTTTGTACTATAGATATATAAGGGATCAAACATGCTTGACTTTTTTCATATACTCCTAGATATTTTTTTACAAGTTGTTTGGGCAGAAATATTTATGTTGCTTTAGAAATATTGAAATATTACTTTAGAGTCTCAGAAAGTTAATGAGAAGCTGCATAGACCCCAGAAGCCTTTGGTATGTTTCAAATATGCACAATTGTCCACTTTGATGTTTATTCATTTGGGAAGCAGCATTATAAATACCCCATAGGAAGTTATAGGTACTATAGCTCTGGAACTTTGTCATTTATTAATTAAATCCCACTGTTGGAATGCTATGTCCCTATCCTTTGGTTGCTCCACAGGGCATTTGTGGGAAATGATGGATTTCATAGGACCAAGTTGTGGTGGGTTGAGTTCTTTTTCTCAAATACCCCATTACCCCATTGCATATGGTACTGTGGAATTAGTTATAGGTAAAAAAAATGCAACAAAGTGATACACTTTTTGGGATACATCATACGCAAACTATAATCTTTCTGCCAGATTCAATTATTTATCCTCATATTTTCTTATTTCAATGATACAATTAAAAAAGTTTATAGTTCTGTGTTTAAACTAAAGTTTTGTTAGTTCCTACATGGACCTCAGACAAAGGATCTGGTCAAGACGGTTTGAGAATTGTTCCAGAAGGATACTTCACTACTCCAAGAATGTGTGATTTCATTGATGTTGGTGCTCCTCCAATGAATGCAAATTACATCCCCTCTAAAATTAATAGACAGTTTTTGATGGTTGCTGCTGCATCCCCTTCACCCCAAAAATAACAAAGCAAAAACATTATCAACCTGGAAATAAGCCTCTGAAATGTAAGACAAAAGACATATAATTCATCATTGAATCCATCTTGAAACCTTTCCAATTAAGTAAACCTGTTTAGAACTTGCCACTTCTATGAGAGATAATTTGCCCTATTCCATTTCTCCCTTTCTCCTCCCAACATATTCCTCTCTCACACCTTAATTTTATTTTTTTAGATATGATCCCTTCCTGTACAATTCACCTATGGTTTCTGTCTCTCTCTTTCTGTGTGTGTGTGTGTGTGTGTGTGTGTGTGTGTGTGTGTAAAATCCCTCCAACTACCCAGATACTGGGAAAAGTTTCAAGAGTTAGAAATATTATTTTTTCCATGTAGGAATGTAAACAGTTCAACTTTAGTAAGTCCCCTGCGATTTCTCTTTCCTGTTCACCTTTTCATGTTTCTCTTGATTCTTGTGTTTGAAAGTCAAATTTTCTTTTCAGCTCTAGTCTTTTCATCAAGAATGCTTGAAAGTCCTCTATTTCATTGAATGGCCATTTTTCCCCCTGAAGTATTATACACAATTTTGCTGGGTAGGTGATTCTTGGTTTTAATCCTAGTTCCTTTGACTTCTGGAATATCATATTTCAAGCTCTTTGATCCCTTAATGTAGAAGCTGCTTGGTCTTATGTTATCCTGATTGTATTTCCACAATATGTGAATTGTTTCTTTCTGGCTGCTTGCAAGATTTTCTCCTTGACCTGGGAACTCTGAAATTTGGCTACAGTATTCCTAGAAGTTTCTCTTTTTGGATCTCTTTCAGGAGATGATCAGTGGAGTCTTTCAATATTTATTTTGCCCTCTAATTCTAGAATATCAGGGCAGTTTTCCTTGATAATTTCATGGAAGATGATGTCTAGGTTCTTTTTTTGATCATGACTTTCAGGTAGTCCCATAATTTTTAAATTGTCTCTCCTGGATCTATTTTCTAGGTCAGTTGTTTTTCCCATGAGATATTTCACATTATCTTCCATTTTTTCATTCTTTCAGTTTTGTTTTGTAATTTTTTGGTTTCTCATAAAGTCATTAGCTTCCATCTGTTCCATTCTAATTTTTTAAAACTATTTTCTTCAGCGAGCTTTTGAACCTCCTTTTCCATTTGGCTAATTCTGCTTTTTAAGGCATTCTTCCCCTATCTAACTTTTTGGACCTCTTTTTCCTATTGAGTTAGCCTATTTTTAAAGGTGTTATTTTCTTCAACATTTTGGGGGGTCTCCTGTAGCAAGCTGTTGATGCACTTTTCATGATTTTCTTGTATTGCTCTCATTTCTCTTCCCAATTTTTCCTCCACCTCTCTTACTTGATTTTCAAAATCCTTTTTGAGCTCTCCTATGACCTGGGACCATTGTATATTTATTTTGGAGGTGTTGGATGCAGAAACCTTGACTTTTATGTCTTCCCTGATGGTAAACATTGTTCTTCCTCATCTGAAAGAATGGGAGAGAATACCTGTTCACCAAGAATGTAACCTTCTATAGTCATATTTTTTCCCCTTTTTTGGGCATTTTCCCAACCAGTTACTTGACTTTTCGATCCTTTGTCAAGAATAAGGTATACTCTAGGGCCCTTTAAGATCTCAGTTCCTCCAAGGTGGCACAATCAAGGGAGAAGAGTTTACCTCCTGGCCTGGCTCCTGGATGAGATTCAGATCAGCTACTCAGTTCCCACAGGGACTTTAAGCTGAGCCTTCAACAATGGAAGCTGGCCACTACCTGCCAGGGCCACTGCCACTGCAGCTGCCACCTGGGGCTGGGGCTAGGGTAGGACTCTGCTCCCTTGTCATGGAGGTGAAAAAGCCCTCTCGCTGAATTTTGAAATGTCTTTGGAACCTATGGGTTGAAGGATCTCTGAACCTCCACTGCTGCTACTGCTGGGGATTCTACCCCTGAGGCCTGCTGCAGCCCTGTTCCTCCCAGGGCCGTGGCCAAGGCTGGGCTGTGCTCTGCTCCATGTCCAATGCAACAGATCTTTCCCCCGTGACAGACCTTTCCCATGGTCTTTCAGGTCACCCTGGGCTGGAAATCTCCTCCACCCTGTCATTCTGTGACTTCTGCTGCTCTAGAATTTGTTGAGAGTCCTTATTTGCACGTATATGGGCTGTGGGGGAAGAGCTAGAGTATGTATGTCTTTCTACTCTGCCATCTTCACTCCGCCTCTCACATTCTTTTTTAAAACAATATTTTATTTCCCCTCAATTACATTTTAAAACAATTTTTTACATTTAAAAAAACCTTTGAGTTCCAAATTCTATCCCTGCCTCCCTCCCTCCCCTCCCCTCTCCCCTTCCCTGAGATGGTAAGCAATCTGAAATAATTTATCCATGTGCAATCATGTAAAACATTTCCATTTTAGTCATTAAGTTCAAGAAGACTTTGAAGGAAAGAAAAAAGAAAGAAAAGAAAGAGAAAGAAAGAGAGAATGAAGGGAGGGAGGAAAGGAAAAAAGAAAGAAAGGAAGGAAGGAAGGTATAAAGGAAAGAAAAAAGGAAGAAGGGAAGAAAGAAAGAAAAATAGCATGCTTTTGTCTGTATTCAGACAGTATTAGTTATTTCTCTGGTGGTGGATAGTATGCTTTGTCATGAGTCCCTTGGTATTGTCTTGGATCATTGCATTGCTGAGAACAGCTAAGTTATTCACAGCCTTTCATTGCATTTATTGCTGTTACTGTATACAACGTTCTCCTGGTTCTGCTCCCTTCATTTTGCATCAGTTCATGAAGGTCTTTCCAGGTTTTTCTGAAATCATCCTGCTTATCATTTCTTATATTCCATTAATATTCCATTCCAATAATATTCCATTACAACCCTACACCACAGATTGTTTTACCATTTTCTAATTGATAATTGCCATTCCTTTGATTTTCAATTCTTAGCCAGCACAAAATTGTGGCAATAAATGTTTTTGTACAAATAGGTCCTCTGTATCTCCTTATTTTTGATGTCTTTGGGATATGGACCTAGTAGTGGTATTGAGAAACTCACATTTTAATAGGAGTAGACAACTTGTAAGAAGTTTCAACTCTAAGTCAAATGGAAAGGCCCAATGGTCCTTAGCATACAGAGTCAAAACTGATGGTCATGTATCCTTTCTAGTGTCATTTCCATTAATACAGCAACATTCTTTGGACTATAGGATGTTCCCAAGGACTTCAATGGTAAGAACTGTTTCCTGGTACTTTGGTAACTGTGGCTACTGAGGAGGTAGTATTTTGAACAACTGCAGACTCTGTTGCCCCATCACATCTCCACAAGATGTGAATGATCCAATGCAATCCAATCCAATCTGATCCACTGCAATCCAATTCAATCTAATAAACTTTCATTAAGTGCCTACTATGTTCCATGCTGCGGTAGGCTATTAGTGCCCACTACTAAGTGCTGGAGATACAATTAATTAAACAAAAAGACACCACCTGCCCTCAAGGAGTTTACAATCCAAAGGAGAAAACATACAAAAGGAGGCAAAAAGGGACTGGGAGCACCAGGGTGTACCCTGAATGGAGGAATCTTGTTTTGTGGAGTTGAGACCTGGCAGAGCTACAGATGCAGACTGGAGTAAGCCAAAAGTCCAATTTCTTCACTACATAAAGGAAGTCATTGCCCTCCATCATAGGGGAGAGAGGGATGAGGAGGTGGTGTTGAGCAAAGTTTGAATAAGCAGCATGTTGATGAGGTTAGAAGTGATGCCCTTAACTTGGGAAAGGCATCTTGTTCTGTGGAGTTGAGACCAGGCAGAGCAGCAGATGTAAAGTGGACTGAGGATGATGCCTGCAAAGGATAAGCCACATGGGCTTGTAGTCTGGTGCTTAAGGAGATAGTTGTTATTGCCAGAGCTCTGGGACCTACTTGTCTGTAGGTGGGAGGTAGCTGGCAATCGGTGGGAGCTGGTGTTGGTGGTAGCTGGAATGGCAGGCCCCTTCTATGACAATGGCTGTATTTCTGGATGATGGCTTTTGGAGCTGGGCTAGAAGTAGTGCAGGTGGTTTGAGGGTGCTGCCCCTTTTGGGGCTTTCAGCAAAAAGTGCAGGTCCATCTTCACCAGAATCTAAGGGGCAGTGGTCTCTGAGGTGTTGGACAATGATTCCCTCAAGAAAATACTGGACATTCCTTTTTCTATTGGATTTACCTTCTTCAGGGGCAGTTAGGTGGTAGACCAGATATGGCCCTGATCCCAGAATCAGAAGAACCTGAGTTCAAATCCAGCTTCAGACACTTCTTAGCTGTGTGACCCTGGGCAATTCACTCTGTTTGCCTCAGTTTCCTTATCCATAAAATGAACTGGAGAAGGAAATGTCAAATCACTCCAGTATCTTTGCCAAAAAACACCCAAATGGGATTGGAAAGAGTCAGATATGACTGAACCACAACTACCTTTATTCACATCCCCAACACACTGCTTCTGGAGCAAGAGGCATAAGGAATTGTCCATGTTTTCCATTGGCACCTCTAGAGCCTCCTCCTCAGACCATCACTCAGGAACCTTTCCTTCTCTGAAGTTCACTCTATCCAGATCAATCAACTGATCCAGATCCTGGAAGAAGTTATCTCCCTACCCACAGATCATTTTCTCTCTTTGTTCTAGGTGTTCTGTACCCAGATCACAGTCTTCCTCTCCACCATTACCCTTCACCTTTTACTGGTGGATTTCAATACACATGTTGATGTTCCCACAAATATCTAGATCTTCTAGCTCCTCAGTCTTCTCAACTATCATGGTCTGTTCTTTCACTTCAGGCTAGCAATACTAAAGGAGAATGGTTACTTTGACCCCACCATCAGCTACAAGGCATCCACTTCCATGATAAACAATTTGGAAATTTTTCTATGCAGTTGGAATCTTTTATCCTTCCATTTCTCCATATTCCTCATGCTTCTGAAAGCTGTTCTTCGTCCTCACTATGATACCCAGTCCATCCAACCTTCAGTGTTCTCCTAGGCCATCATCCATCCCTGCTTTGGGTCCAAATCTTTTTCCTTAGTTAACCAGTTCAGCATTATGGTCTTCTACTCTCAGATTCCTTGTCTCTTTTCATAATAGCACTCATGCCTTGCCAAACCTTAACCCTGGATTACTCTTGGACTCAGTCAATCAATAAGCATTTATTTTAGCATTTCCTATGTGCTAGGAATATAGATATAAAAAAGGAAACAATTCTTGTCCTGAAGGGGCTTACAATCTAATAAGGGGGAATGACATGTAGAAGAGAATGCTGCCAGAGAAGGGAGGTTTGGTCTAGATAGGCACAAGGATTGTGAGCACAGTGGTAGAGCAAGGGACTGCTTCACCTTTTCAGTAGCTAGAATATTACTGATAAGCTTATTGCTCCCAGAGGGCAGTGCTTCTGGGACAGGATCAAGGGAAGGAGCCGAAGGGCAGATGTAGGTGGCAAGATGCTCAGGTAGGTAGATAGAGCCAGGTATGTAATGGGTGGCTAGATGCGATGTGAAGCTTAGTCTGGAGCTGACTAAATATGGTGAGTTAGATGAGTTTTCACTTGCTAACACATCCTTCAGGACAGCTTGGTTCCCAATGGCATCTCAAAGCTGAGCTGATTAATTTCCCTCTACAGTCAGAGTGAGGAGCATATTCTCTAGAATCCCTTACAAAGAGTCACCTCCTCTTTTGACCCTTTTCATGTGCTCCTTAATGACGTTGGAGGAAGTCACACAACTAGGTCTACTACCTATATTCTCTAATTTCTTTTTTTAAGTTAATGAATTTATTTTTAGCTTTCAACATTTACTTCCATAATTTTTAAATTTTCTCCTCCTCCCTCCCTCTTCTTCTATGTTTTCTAATTTCAACGGGGCCCTTAATGCTGCAATATTTTTACTCTTCCTCTGTTGACTCTCCATTGTATACCTCATGGTGGCTGTTCCATTGGAGCTCAGCTCAAACACTGTCTCCTTTATGACGCATCTTTTGATCTCTCCAGAATAGCAATTTCTCCCTTATCTCAGATCAAAACGTGCTTTGTGTCTGTGTGACCTTGGGCAAGTTATTTAGGTCATAGGCCTAATTTTCCTTACCTATAAATGAGGGAAATGGACTTAATGGCTTTCCAACTTCGGATCTGCTCCTTCCCTATTCTACCCTGTGTTAATATGTAATTGTATTCATATCTTTTTCCCCTTGACTGAATTGGTAGTGGCCTTTATATGTCCCACTGAGCCTAGCCTTTACTGGTTAGTGAATATATCCCCAATGTATACTAACTGTGTATTATATAGGAAATTGGTTACATTTAGTAATAATGAATATAGACCATTGAGGACCTATGCTTTATTATTTCTACCTAGTCAGATCCTATACTTCCTTATGAGAAGTGAGGTAAAGTATTTCCTTGAAAAGGACAGCTCTGTTGCAGACATATGCCCTTTCTTGCTTCCCACTCAGGCTGACAAGCTTTCATTGGCTCTGTTCTGGCCTTTTGTTACAGTCATCATCATCCCACTAGACCACAACTACCCGAGGACTTGTGAGGTGGTAAATATGGAGAAGGACTTTGAAGTTCTGGAATAGGGCCATCAGTACAGAACACTTTTGTTTGAGTTCAGTGGGCAAGATCAGAGATCTCTGAGTGTGTTCTGGGACCCCTAATGGTCCAAAGTATATCACATATAAAAAATGTTTTGGTGGATGAGTGTATTTGCCACCAAAGATTAGAGTCTACATGAAAGATCCATAAAAACCCATTTAAAACATATAAATATCTTTAAAGAGTAGTGACTTAAGCATGGTGGATAATAACTCTTTAGACACAAAGTGCATCCTTTAGAAAACAATTTCAGGAGTTAATTTGCCAAAAAAAAAATCAATCATATTTCTGGTGATGAATGTCACTGAATTTAGCTGGGCAGGTTTCCCTCTGACTCATCTTAAGGCTCATCTTTGAATTTTTCCCACTTAATAAGATCTCTTGGAGCTGTACTCTGCCTCTCCTGTCAACCTTTGAAAATCTAATGTCATTCCCATGTTAGGACAAGATGTAAGATGAACACTAGAGTGAAGGAAAATATAGAAACAAAAAAAACAATAGTTTTATGGTTTATTGAATTGTATAGTCTTCACAATCACCCTGTGAGGTAATGAGTACAAATACTATTATCTCCACTTTACAGACAAGGAAACTGATTCAGAGAGGGAAACTCACTTACCCAAAGTCATTCTTGAAAGTAATTGCTTATGTGCTGATAATATTAGTGTATGTGTGTGCGTGTGTGTGTGTGTGTGCATGTGCACAATAGCAAGTGGGAGCTAAAGGGTCAACAGTCAGCAATCTTCAAAGAGAGAACTATTCTTTCTCTAGGAGTCTAGGAATAGAATTTTTTGAACAGATGGACTTGATTTTATTTACCTTTTTAAAGGCTTATCTCTGTCCAAAGCTATTACTTTACCATTTGTCAAAGACAGTCATAATATTCTCTTGTCTGACTGTCCAATGTATATTCACAAGCTTTCCAAACAGTGAAGAATACTTGTGTCTGAGGTAATGACAATCTATGGATCTAATCTCTGTGTTAATGAAATGAGTCAATACCCAGCTATAGACTCATGCATTTATTTTAGTTGAAGGTTAACCTGAGTTTGAAAAGCTTCATATGACAACAGGCAAAGTGGTCCATAGGGAGGGTTGACCCCAGAGGGGGCTTTCCTGATTCAAAGTTATCTATACTTAGAAATGTGGGAGACCCAGGTGGTAAGCAGTCTGTTTCCAGGAGAGTTCATCTTTGCCACTGGGACGGGCCGGTAAGTGTTCCGGTGAGATAGACTGAAGGGTGAGAGGAGAGGGACTTAGCCTTGACTTTGACCTAAATCTTGAAATTCCCTTACCTAACTAAGCCTTCTTGAAGATATGCTCCCTGCCAACACCTGGAGAGTCAGTTCTAGGAGTAGTCCTATTTTATAGTTAGTGTAACAGAAGCATAGGGGAAAGTGTTGGCTTTCCTAGAACTAACCCAACACTCATTGGATGAGTTGACCACTCTCTCTGCTTTTCAGCTCTTGGAGACAATGTGAACAGAAGCAAAGAGAGGCAGGTTTGCTTCTCAGGTAGTTTTTTCACCCAAATGGGGGAATTTTATATGAGTTCAGCTTAATTTCATGGAATCTACCAGGCTACTATGTTAGCCTCTGTGAAGAAGTGATCTAGGGTAGAAAGTAACCTTAGCTAAGGTCAGTTAAAATTCAGTTAGGATGGCCTTCCTCTTTCTTTTCCATTGATGCAGAGGGTCTTCTGGGAAAAGCTCATGTATGGGTTTGAGATTGATAGATTGCAGTATATGGAGTTAGAGCATACTCTACCTCACTCTTTTTACAGAGGAAACAGAGGCCCAGGAAAGTGAAATGACTTGCTCAAGGTGACCTGCTAGTACCTTCTCCCCAATCCCCATCCCTTTCAGCTCCCTTTTGTGGATATTTCCTCCATTATATTGGAAGCTTTTTGAGGGCAGGGACTGTCTTTTTAAAAAGTTGTATTTGTATCCTCGTAGCTGACATATAATAGACACTTTAAAATGTTTATTGACTGACTAGCTAGAAGAATCAGGATTATAATCCAGATAGACATCTGGACACTTAGTCTAGCCATCTTGCTGCTACATGATGCTCATTTAGAAAGATCGTTCCAATAGGTTCTGGGTTCCTGGGGAATAGGGAGATCACGATAAACTGGAGTAGTTGAAGGGAATGTGTAAAGCTGGGTCTATTCAGGTGAGAAAAGTACTCGGGCTCGTAGTAGGCTGAAAGCTTGACACATGGTCCAGTTGCCAAAAACAAAATAACAAAAACTCCTGTGAACTTACATGCATATTGCCCAGAATGAAGGAGATACTTCATAGACAGACCGTGTGCTATGGAGCACGTTGGGAGTGTTGTGTTCAGAACATCACGTTTCAATGAAACTGATGAACCAGTTCATATCCAAAGGGCAGCCAGGAGAGGGGAGAGCCTAGAAAGAGATCTTATCAGGGGAGGACTAACTGAAGGACGTGAGGAGTTTTAGCTTAGAGGGGCCCATGATCACTATCTTCAAATATTTGAAGGGCTGCTGCCTCACTCAATAGGGATTAGACTTATTTGAGCAAGGCAGAGCTGGAAGAAGTCAGAGCCAGCAGATTGTGACACAATAAAGAGAACTTAGCAATTAGCATTCTGCAGAAACAGAATGAAGTTCCTTCATAGAGAAATGAGAACATCGGCACTGGGAGTGTGCCAGCAAAAGATGGGCCGCCACCTTCTCAGTAGATTGTACAAGAAATTTCTTCTTGAAGTGGGGCCTTGATTTATTGCAGAATATTAAAGATGAAGGAGACCTGAGAGGTCATCTCTAAGGGATCTTATCTTTGGGTCTATTAACTTGTTTTAAACAATATTTGATAACTATATTTTAATAAAATTGGTTGTCTTTATAATTCTCTGAATTTTGTTTTATGCACCTGAAAACATTATTCTGAAAAGAGGCTCATAAGCTTCACCAGACCGTCAAAGGGATTAAATACACACAAAAAGTTAAGGACCCCTGCTCCAATCTAATCTCCTCATTTTCTAGGTAAGGAAACTAAAGCAGAGCCAGAGAGAGAAACAGACAGATAGGGATAGAGAGAGAGTCAGAGACAGAGAGACAAAAAGACAGAGAGATAAAGACAGAGACATGCACAAAGAGACATAGAGACAGAAGCAGAGAGAGACAGAGATAGAAACAGAGATAGAGTCAGAGGCAGAGATAGAGACAGTGACTGGGAGATAGGGACACAGAGACAGAGAGACAAAGAAACAGAGACAGAGAAACATATACACAGAGTCAGAGAGACAGATATAGAGGCACACAGAGAAACAGACAGAGACAGGGTAGAGAAAAGAGGCAGAAAGACATGTAGTGACTGAGACTCTCTGATATTGTAGGGAAATGGCGGTATCAGTGGCAGGTTGGTGGTGCAATAGATAGAGGCTAGGCCTGGAGTCAGAAAATATTTGTTTTCTTGAGTTCAAATCTAGTTTCAAACACTTACTAGCTATGATACCCTGGGAAAGTCATTTAACCCTGTTTGCCTCAATTTCCTTATCTGTAAAATGAGCTAGAGAAGGAAATGACAAATCTCTCCAGTATCTCTGCCAAGAAAATCCCAAATGGGGTCAGGAATAATTGGAACAGCAACAACAAAATCCTGGCTCTCCTATGTGCTGGCTCGGTGACCTCTTGCAAGCCACTTAATCTCTGGGACTCGATTTTCTTGCTTGTAAATGAAGGGGTCCAATTAGATGACCTCTGAGGAGCTTTCCAGTTGCCAATCTTTAATCCCATGACCAGCTCAAAGTCACACAACTGGGATTCAAAGCCTAAATCTTCTAACTACATGTCCTATGTTCTTTCTCTTCCCCCACAGTGACCAGAGGCCTCCCTGGGTCTCTTCCAACTCTGAGAGTCCATAATGGGTTGGAACAAGTCATTATTTGATGTTTTACTTTGGTCAAAAAATAGTGGTGAATTATTAAATAGTACTGAAAGAACTGGATTCATTTGCTTTAAAAATTCTTCTTGGTATACGTCGTCTAGGATGATACAGTCCTTGGGTGCAGAGGCAATAATAGCTCTGAATTTGTGGTTGAGCCCAGCAGAGTTGCATGCGCTCTTAATCACCTCTACAATACAGCAACGAGTTAGTCCCTTCGACAAAAGTCCAAGAGTCTCCACCTTCTTTCTGTCGTCTTACTAAACAAAATCACAGGGTCATCTTCTACAGTTCCTTCCATCTATGGCATCCTATGACCAGGAATAAACTTTGATCCACCAAGCTGAGAGTGGAGATTTCTTGTTCTATCAGTCAGGAGTCACGTCTTAATTTTCCATCTCTGAAGAGCAAAGCCTTTGAGTAGAGTCATTTCAGGGTGGAGATAGATTGTTTTTTTTCCTCTTCCTGTACCCTGACAGAATTTCTAATTCTCCACCAGGTTTGCCTGATTCCACAGCAAAATGAGAGGCAGCATTGCCATCTGCTGGAATTATGTGAGAACACTTCTCAGAAAGCTGGTCAGCTCCGATGGCAATAGTAACTGACAATTAAATTCTGCTGGACAGGAAGACCGATCTTGGAAAAATGAGGAAGGAAAAGAAGTGTGGTGCTGGAACTGATTAAATACTGATTGTCCCAAGAGCCCAGAGACTCTTAAGGTCCAGTCTCAGATGGGTTATTAGCATCTTTGACAAGTGATTTAAAATTTCTGAACATCAGTGTTCTCACCTATAAAATGAGTCTTAACAATGTTTGTGGTTGTTCAGTCGTTTCAGTCATGTCCCACTCTCTGTGACCCCATTTGGGACTTTCCTGGCAAAGATACCTGAGTGGTTTGTCATTTCCGTCTCATTTTACAGATGAGGAAACTGAGGCAGAGTTAAGCAATTTGCTCAGAGTATCATAGCTAGTCAGTGTCTGAAGTTGGATTTGAACTCATGTCTTCCTGACATCAGCTCTGGGCCAGGAGCTCTATCCACTGTGTCACCTAGCTGCGCTTCATACATATTTGTCGATTTAAAGATATTGAATTTGGTGATCTCTAAGGTCCGTTTCCATTCTAAAAATCTGTAATTCTATAATTTAGCTACACATGGATTGATAATCTCAGACATGCACACTGAAGGTGAGATAAAAGTTGACGATTTTCAGTAGCTAAAGTCAGTCAGTCAGTAGTTATTTCCTAAGCATTTACTATACTTCAGGCATGGTAGTAAGTCCCGGGGATAGGAAGTAAGGCAAAAGCATGGTTCCTGACCTCAGAAAGCTCACATTCTAATGGGGGACATAAGATGAAAAAAAATTGTATGTATAACTGAAGTAATCAAGAAAGACTTCTTGTAGAAGGTAGGATTTGATTTGAGGCTAAAAGAAAATTAGAGAAGCCAAGAGGCAGAGGTAAGGAGCAGGAGAGCAATCTAGGCAAAGGCACAGTTAGGAAGGCTAGTGTTGTTGTAGACTATGCATGTGTATGGGGATGGGTTAAAATATAAGGAGAATGGAAAAGTAGGAAGGGTCATGTTGTAAAGCCCTTTAGAAACCAAATAGAGAATTTTATTTGACCCTGGAAATGGGGAGCTACTGGAGTTCATTGAATTAGAAGGCGACATGGTCAGACCTCTGCTTTAAGAGGATCATTGATCTCTGAGTGAAGAATGGATTAGAGAGAGACCTAGGGAGGCAGAACAATGAGCAGGCTATTGAAGCAGTGCTGGTGTAAGTAATGGGGATCTGTACCCCTGGACTCCTGTATCAACTGGATGAGTGGAAAGAAAGGAACACAGATGAGAGATGCTGCAGAGAGAAATGATCAAACTTCTTTGCAGCACATTGGAAATGTGGGGTGAATGCCAACAGGAAGTTGAGAAGAACACCTAAGTTGTAACCCTGAGTGATTAAGTAGATGTTAGTGTCAATAGACAACAGTAGTAGGAAAGTTTGGAAGGGATGATGAAACGTGAGAGTTTTTTTGGACATGTTAAATTTGATGTGTCAGAGAGACAGAGTTCAAGGGAAAGATTAGGGATTAATAAATCAATTAATATGCATATAGATGATAATTGAAGCCAGGAAGCAAATGAGATGACCAAGTGAAATATTATATTAAGGGAGTAGGAAACAAGGTGCAGGATAGAGTCATGGTGGAGCTTGTCTGGACAGAATTGAAAGAATGTTAGGTTTGGAGTTAGCAGTACTCAGCTCTGAAACTTTCTAACTTTGGGATCATAGGCAAGTCAAATAACCTTTCTAAGCCTCAGTTTCTTTATCTAAAAAGCAGGGATGATAATACTTGCACTACCTACCTGAAAGGGTTGTTGAAAGTATTTTATAAAACATAAAAGATTACAAAAAATAGTAATATTCCTTTAGTAGTATCTTCCAAGCCCCTTCCCTCCATGTATCCTGCATTGACCCATCTTCCTCGGGGTCCACATCTTGAGTCCTTTGGATCTTGTTCACTCCAACCAGAGCATCAATTGTTAATTTGCTATTAGAGAAGGATCAGACTCCATTTAAGAGAGATCCAAAAGAAAGGCTATTCTGAAGGAAAAGTCCGAAGGTCTCAATTAAAGTCAAGAGGTAAGAGGTTTAATTATTGAAAAGTTCAAACTGGTGATATGCTTGCAGTGAAATGATCATATCAGAGTTTCATAGGGTTGACATGGGGTGCCTTGAAGAAAGCTAATTGGGGATGGAGTTGGCTCAGGAAGAGGAGAGCTAAGCTGGTTTGAAGTAAGAGCAAGAGAAAAAAAAATAAGGCAGTTGAATATTTTAATATTTATTTAATTATAGTTTATCCAGTTTATCAAATATTTAATATTTGATGATCCAAAGTAGGGGGGTCTTGGGATAATTATTCATTACTGAAAAGAGATTACAAGCTTATTAATGAAAAATAAAAAATCATAACAGGTCCCTAGATCCCTACAGGGCTTAAAAGAATATAAGTAAATATATGAGTCAACAGATCAGCTGAGGATGGGTTACCTACAAGTGAATGTGGCCAGAGTCTAATGAACTTTACCACATCTGGAGGGTCATTTCTCTATCACCAACCTATTATTCTTATATTCCTTATTTGATTCATCCAGTCTTTTTAGCCAATTAGCATCTTCCTGCTTGTGACATCAAATATGGGAAACCAAGCAGATTGAGCAAGACCCTGTTCCTCCCTATAAAACCCACGACCTTCAGTTGCCTTAGGAAGCTGCTTTGATAAGGTGATTCTGAAGATATCCCATCCCAGCTAGGGAAAGTGATACAGAGCCAGGTGGAGCTGGGGATGCTGAATAGAGGGCAGTTTCTCCAAAGATCCATTGCTCTTCTGTAGAAAGACCTTCTGTCCATCACCATGGTTCTGGTGATCACTGTGCTTGGGTTCTTTTCTTATTGCCTCTGAGTGTTCTGCTGTAGACCTTGCATCTCTCCACATGTTAGTAAATACTATTTTGTTGTGCATGACTGATCTAATTCTTTTATGAAGCCCTTTCTAAACTTTGTAACTGCTATTAAAGTCCTTCATCGCAACTGGAACTGGAAATCTGTAAATATGTATGTGTAAATGTATACATGTGCATGTGTATATATGTGTGTACATATATGTATGTATATATAGATATTGTGTATACACACATGTGTATATGTATTGTATATGCACATATGTGTATATGTATATCTATATGTATGTGTATATACACATAACATACACATATGTATATGTATATACATGCACATATATCAGAGAGCAAGGAGCCAAGTCAATTTTAGCATCAGGTCAGGCACTAAGGAGAGATCTATACCTATTGGTGGCCTGATCACCGATCCCTCCCTATCTTTCTTTAGTAGCTTCTATCCTCCCACCCCCAATCACATGAGTCCTTGGCACATAAATGACCTTCTTCTTCATGTTTCTCTCCTTCTCTTTCTCTCTTTCGCCTCTTTTTCTTTGACCAAATTCATTTTTCTCTTCGCATTGGTTTGGTACTTCAGGAAGGGAAAGAAAATTGAGGTTGAAGCCTCTGGGTTGGTATGGTAGTCAACCATCCCAATTTTTATGGAATTGCTGGCTGTCTCATATGGGTTGCCAGGATTGGGGTGATTACTTTGAATGTTGGCATGATAGACGTGAAGGAATAAAGGAGCAGCATATGTCTCCTGCCTTATCCTTGAGTGGAGCTAAGGAAAGATTAGTCCTATTTGATAACAGAGTTATAACTGGTGTTGGGGGAGGTAGAAAGCAGGGGCTTTGCCCCAAGGCACTGATGTCTAGAAGGGTGGGGTACATTTTTTCACTGGAAGAGCTCTCCACCTCTGGGCAGGAACTCCTATCAGATGGCACATAGTTATCTGACTGCTTCATCCCCTTACCTAAGACTTTCTCTCTCTCTCTCTCTCTCTCTCTCTCTCTCTCTCTCTCTCTCTCTCTCTCTCTCTCTCACACACACACACACACACACACACACACACACACACACACACACACACTTCTCCTCCAAACCCTGCAATATTTAGGCTTGGATTTCCCCAATCCAAGACTGGCTATCTGTACTCATTGTCACTGCTGGTGCTACCTACCATCCATCGAAACCACTTCTACCCCCTACCCCCAGACTTTTTTTTTTGGCTACAGGTGAAAATATTCCTTGATATAGCTTCCCTTTTTCTCACTTGTTGAGAGTTTCACTTGGGAAAGTGCAATTAGTCTACTTTCTACATATTCTATTAATACCATGGTTATAAAGATAAATTTGTCTTACGGCAAAAGAAGGGACAAAAACACAACAGGTATAGGAACACAGGACTTATGCAGCCTCTGGGGACCTGGATACCTTAAATAACTGGCTGCTCTGTAGCACTTAGAAGCTAATGCAGTGTAAGCACTTGGAAGTTGAAAGAGCCGAGAAGATTCCCAAGAGATTGAAGCTGCCTTTCTCAATCCTTCAGTTAAAAGAAAAACATTTCAAAAGCAACTCTGGAAGACTCAGAATGTACCTCTGATTAAAGGCCACAAAGTAGGGCAGTGGGATGTACTATCCGGGCAGGTGTCAAATACCACAATTCATATTTAGGGGTCCCAATTAGGTTAAATGCAATATTATTTGTTGGTCATGGCCCAACAATGTCTGAAACTTGTTTCCTCTCTGTACTATCAATTGATAAAAAATATAGTTTTAATCTGAGAAAAATATTTATGTTATGAATATGATTCCTAGTTATGGTTTAGGGTATTTCTTTTTCTATCTAAGAGATCCAGAGGTAATGACTTTATCCTTAATTGTATTTCCCTAGCTATAAGATTCAATATCACTTTTTAATAAATGGCATATAAAAAATAAAAATTTGTCATTTCTAATGAATACCAGCAGCTTTTGACTTTTGTTAGACTTAGAGGTCAGGTTTATTACTATTTTTAGGGTATAGTGTGAAAGTTCTCAGAGACAATTTCTCTTTCATGCTTTCAGGAGTTTGTTTTCAACCCAGTTGGACAGTGGTTGATGGTTCAATCTTAGATGAAAGTTATGCAAGTTACTAGTGATGCCCCTGACAACCAGATGGTGGTGGAGAATCCCCTGCCCTCCCTCACCTCCCCACCTTGTTGTACCTGGATCTGGAAACCCCCAAAAGAGAACACATGGGAGAAGAGTCCAAGTGGTAGATGGAACCATATAAGTCATACTTAATAGACCACACTTCCTCCTGTCTACTGGTCCTCAGTCAGTCAATCATCAGAAAGCAGTGCCAGTCCTTGAAGATTATTGGAGTTCCTTGCAACTGGCTAAAACTACATATTCCCTCTTTGACTCAAGTCTGTACCTTATAGTCTGCTATATGTATAAAGTAATAATTTTTTTTAAACCCATAAAGGGTCTTACATTTAAAAAAAATACTCTGAAATGTGGGATTTTAAATGGAGAGGCGCAGCTCTAACAGAGCACCAATGTATTCACTGTTACTAGGATCCTGTTTCAAGGCTCTTTCATAGTATGCTATTGCTTGGCTCTTCTCCCCATGAAGTTTGTGCACCAAAGCAAGGGCCTCCAAACTCTTTGCATCTGAAGAATTCTGACTGAGCTGTTTGAGAGCTAAATTCTGCAAAACCCTTACAAGTGGAGTGCAAAGCTTGGGACTTATCTTTGCCCCTTCTAGATAATGGTGCATGGCAAGATCTCCATTTTTCCTGTGAAATTCCAGGAAGCGGCCGTATGTGTAATGGGCTTGCTGCTTTTCCTCTTCTCTCACGTTTTCTAGCCCCAGAACTTTGTGAAAAATACCCTCTGCCTTTCCAAACTGACCTGCTTCAGAGTACATGTTGGCCAGGTCTAAGTAAGCAAACACAAACAGAGGTTTCTCTCTGACAGCTGTTTCAAAATGAAATATGGCAGATTGGATTAGTTTGTCTACTTCCTGTTTATCCTTTCCCCTAGGCTTCTTCCATGTGGCCTTCTTGATTGAAATCATTTGTGTCCTGTAACAAAGTCCCATTTGGTGATGCAGGAAGGCAGAGGTTGGTACAAGTTTTAAAGCCTTTTTTAAGAGCTCAATAGCCCTCTCTGGGTTGTTTCCTCGTCGGTAAAATTTTGCTGCATAGCGAAAGACATAGGGTTCGGATGATACTTGGTCAAGGGCTTCCTGAATATATTTTTCTCCTTCAGAACTTGCCCCTAAGTCCTGGAGCTTTAGGGCCAGGAGAACCTTAACAAATGTACTTTTTGGATCCAGCATAAGTGCCTTCTTCAGAGGGTTCAGAGAAAGACTTTTAGTACCAGTGCCATCTCTATCAAAGTCATCCATTCGGTAGGTGACAATGGCAAACCCAGTGTTAAATTCAGGGTGATCAGGGGCTGACTCCAGAGCTTTTTCAAAACAGGCTTTGGCCTTCTCATAATACCTCCCTCCAAACTTGAGAAATGACCACCCTTTCTCACACTCAATTTCTGGAAGCTCTACCTTATAGCGGAAAGGACTTGACAGCTTCTTACAACTTTCTTCCACCTTGTCCAGGTAAGTCTGGGCTTCAGTGAGTTTGTCCATGTGATAATAGATCCAGGCATAGTTTCCCCAGGTCACTAGACTCCTCTTTTCTACATAGTCAGCATAGTCCTCCTTAATCCTTTCTTCTGCACTTTTTAAACTTTCTAAAGCTTCTTCATTTTGGCCTTTTAGATGTTTCACATAGGCCATTAAGTTAAAAAGGGAGACTTTGGATTTAATGGTCAGATATTCCAGCTGGTCATCAATTCTCTCTTCTGTATAAGATACTTCAATGTCCTCCTTCTGTAGATTCCAAGTAAAGTGACAATCCAACTTCAGCAGGAAGTGTTTTAAGGAATTCTTAGATATTTCACTATAAGAGATGAAATACAGTTTAGTTACAAACTGAAATAGCTTGTGACTCATAATCCCAAATGCTATTATTTTCAATATTTAATAATAATGATAACATAACATCCATAACATTTACTATGTTCCCAGTTAAGTGGTGAAGTGGATAGAGTGCTGCTTGGAATCAGGAAGACTCCTCTTCCTGAGTTCTAATCTGACCTGATTCACTTACTAGCCATGTGACCTTGGGCAAGTTGCTTTATCCTTTTTGCCTTAGTTTCTCATCTGTTAAAAGGAGCTGGAGAAGTAAATGGAAGGCCCCTCTAGTATTTCTGCCCAGAAAACCCCAGATGGGGTCCCAGAGTAGGACACACTTGAAAAATGACTTAACAACCAAATGTACCCAGAACTATGTTAAGTTCTTTGTAATTATTATCTCATTTGATTCTCACAACCACATTGGGAAGTAGGAGAATTTTCAGAAAAGGAAACTGTACCAGGGCAGGTTGGTACTTTCTCTGAACCATGTGATCCCACAGTTAACTAGCACTGAGAAATTCAGTGACTTAGACAGGGTCACAAGCCAGTATGTATCAGAATTTGAATTCAAATCTTGGCTTCAAGGTCACCTCTCTATGCACTATGCAAGACTTCTGTTCTTAATCTTTCTTTTTTATAGGTTAAAATAGGGATAGGAACTGGAGCTGAGAAAATTAAGGATTATCTGACAGGAACTCTCTCTTTCCCTTATCTTCATCTGAAAACCCCTTCACAACATCATACCTCACCCTCCCCTCCTGTCCTTCAGTCTCTTGGTAAAGACATGGCCCATTCCACTTGCCAAGGCCTCACCCCTCTATATATGCCCAATTGTTTCAGCCATTCACATTTTCTCCAGCAGATTGTAAACTCATCATCTTCATCATCAGTATCTTCCTATTCATTGGAACATTTGTTACTTCCTTTAAACAAACCCAGATATTGAGAGGTCAAGTAACTGGCTGGGAAAATGCCCAGAAAAGGGAAAAAAATAAGGCCATAGAAGGTTAATTTCTTGGTGAACAGATGTTTCCTCCTTTCCTTTCTGATGAGGAAGAACAATGCTTACCATCAGGGAAAGACATAGAAGTCAAGGCTTCCGTATCCCAAACATCCAAAATAAGTATTCAATGGGCTCAGGCCATGGAAGAGCTCAAAAAAGATTTTGAAAATCAAGTTAGAGAGGTGGAGGAAAATCTGGGAAGAGAAATGAGAGAGATGCAAGAAAAGCATGAAAAACGGGGTCAATACCTTGGTAAAGGAGACCCGAAAAAATGCTGAAGAAAATAACACCTTGAAAAATAGGCTAAGTCAATTGGCAAAAGAGGTTCAAAAAGCCAATGAGGAGAAGAATGCTTTCAAAAGCATAATTAGCCAAATGAAAAGGAGGTTCAAAAGCTGACTGGAAAAACATAGTTCTTTCAAAATTAGAATGGAATAGGTGGAGGCTAATGACTTTGTGAGAAACCAAGAAATCACAAAACAAAACCAAAAGAATGAAAAAATGGAAGAGAATGTGAAATATCTCATTGGAAAAACAACTGACCTGGAAAATACATCCAGGAGAGACAACTTAAAAATTATGGGACTACCTGAAAGCCATGATGAAAAAAAGAGCCTACATATCATCTTTCATGAAATTATCAAGGAAAACTGCCCTGATATTCTAGAACCAGAGGGCAAAATAAGTATTCAAGGAATCCATCTATCACTGCCTGAAAGAGATCCAAAAAGAGAAACTCCTAGGAACATTGTAGCCAAATTCCAGAATTCCCAGGTCAAGGAGAAAATGTTGCAAGCAATTAGAAAGAAACAATTCCAGTATTGTGGAAATAAAATCAGGATAACACAAGATCTAGCAGCTTCTACATTAAGAGATCGAAGGGCATGGAATATGATATTCCAGAAGTCAAAGGAACTAGGACTCAAACCAAGAATCACCTACCCAGCAAAACTGAGTATAATACTTCAGGGGAAAAAAATGGTCATTCAATGAAATAGAGGACTTTCAAGCATTCTTGATGAAAAGAAGCATGAAAAGCATGAAAAACAGCAAAGAGAAATCATAAGGGACTTACTAAAGTTGAAATGTTTACACTACTACATGGAAAGACAATATTTGTAACTCTGGGAACTTTTCAGTATCTGGGTAGTTGGTGGGATTACACACACACAGACACACACACACACACACGTGCACGAACACACAGAGACAGCAAGCACAGAGTGAATTGAACAGGATGGGATCATATCTTAAAAAAATGAAGTTAAGCTGTGAGAGAGAAATGTACTGGGACGAGGGGGGAGAAATGGAATGTGGCTAATTATCTCTCATAGAAGAGGCAGGCAGGAGACTTTTTGGTGGAGGGAAAAAGAGGGGAGCTGAGAGAAAAACATGAAGTTTACTCTCATCACATTCGACTGAAGGAAGGAATAAAATGCACACTCATTTTGGTATGAAAACCTATCTTAAAATACAGGAAAGTGGGGGAGAAGGGGATAAGCAGGGTGGGGGGGTGATGGAAGGGAGAGCAATAGGAAGAGGGAGCAATTTGAAATCAACACTCTTGGGGAGGGACAGGTTCAAAAGAGAAAATAGAAGCAATGGGGGGGGCAGGATAGGATGGAGGGAAATATACTTAGTCTTACACAACACGACTATTATCGAAGTCATTTGCAAAACTACACAGATAGGGCCTATATTGAATTGCCTGCCTTCCCAAAGGGAATGAGTGGGGAGGGAGGGATGGGGAGAATTTGGAACTCAAAGTTTTAGGAACAACTGTTGAGTATTGTTCTTGCTACTAGGAAATAAGAAATACAAGTAATGGGGAATAGAAAGTTATCTGGCCCTACAGGACAAAAGAGAAGATGGGGACAAGAGAAGGGAGGGATGATAGAAGAGAGGGCAGATTGGTGATAGGGAAAATTAGATTGCTCGGTGTATTGGGGTGGGGGGAGGGGACAAATGGGGAGAAAATTGGGAACCCAAAATTTTGTGAAAATGAATGTAAAAAGTTAAATAAGTAAATTTATAAAAAAAACAAACCCAAATATTGCTCTTCCCTTAAAAAAAATAAAATAAGGACACTTGATTAGATCTTAATATTCCATCAAATTATTATCCTATATCTCTCCATTCCCAGCTAAACTCTTAGAAAAAGCTGTCTTTGCTTGCCTTCCTCTGTTTCCTCTCCTCTCACTCCTTCATCTTCTGACCTCATGACTCCAGTGAAATACTCTCCAAAGATAACAATGGCCTCTTCGTTGAAAAGCCAATGGTCATATGTGTGTGTACATCTGGGCTTTCATATTACCTCCTTCTGGTTTTCCTAACCCATCTAACTGCTCCTTATCTTTCTTTACTGGCTCATTATTTATATCATGTCTGCTTAATTGTAGGAATTCCTGAAACTTTGCCCTGGATCCCTTAATTTTTTCTTTCTATGTCTTTTCTCAGTCACTTCATCAGATACCATCAGATGTGGTTTAATTATCATCTCTGTGCAGATGACTCCTAGATCTAAATATCTAGCCCATCTCTCCCCTTAGCTTCATCATCAATTGCCTCTTGGACATTTCGAAGTGGATGTCTCAGAGGCATCCAAAACTCAATATGTCCAAAACAGACCTAAGTATCTTCACACTAGCCCCAACTTTTTCCTAATTCCTGTATTTCTGTCAAAGGTACAGCCATTCTCCCATTCTCCAAGGTTTATAACCTGGTGTTATCCTTACTTCCTCCCTCACCCCACATATCCAGTCAGTTGACAATCTTGCTGTTTCTATCTCCACAGTATCACTTGAATCTCATCCATTCTCTGTCCTAATACAGCTGCCTCCTCAGTTCAGGCCCTTACTACCTTCTGACTAAATTACTGCAATATCTTCCTAATTGGTTTCCAAGCTCAACTGGTCTCTACACTCCAGTCCATCCTTTGCATAGGTGCTAAAGTGATTTTTTAAAATCACAATCTGACCATATCATTCTCCTATTCAATAAACCCCAGTGGATTCCAATTGCCTCTAGGATCAAATATAATCTCTGATTACTTTTTTTAAGCCCTTCACAAACTGGGCCTAACCTATATTTCCATCTTTGTTAGGCATCACTCCCTTTCATTTACTTTGTGATCCAGCCAGACTGGCCTTTTCTCTGTACTTTGTTCTAACATGTTAGCTCCTTTCTCCTATCATCTCCCATTTCCAATCTCCCATCTTCCATACTTTTGCACTGTTATCCTCCATGTATATGCTATTTTAAAAATCTTTTAATTGGTCTCCCTGCTTAACATCTTTCCCCACTCCAAGCAACTGCTAAGGTAATTTTTCTAAAGTGTAGAAAAGTGACAGTTGCACTCCTCCCTACTCCCTTCTCAGTAAATTCCAGCACCTCCTCACTACCTCCAAGAGCAAATAGAAATGCCTCTGTTTCATAACCTGACCTACTTTGATCCCTTTCTTATACTCTGTGAGTCAGCTACACTGGCCTAATTGCTATTTCTTGAACACAAAATTCCATTTCCCATCTTCATACCTTTGCATTGGCTGTGCCCTATGGCTGGAATGATATAACGTCCTCATCATCTCTATCTCTGGATTTTCTTGGCTGCCTTTAAGATTCAGTCTAAATCTCACTGATGGCAGAAGGCCTTTCCTGATCCTCCTCAGTTACTGCCACCACTGTACTCTGTATATATCTTGTATGTACGTATTTATTTTCATGTTATCTCCTCCTTGAGGACAAGGACTGCTTTTAACTTTCTTTATATCAGTAATGCTTAGGCCTGTCCCTGATAAATAAAACAGCTCTTAATAAATACTTGTTGACTGTTATCTGAACTTCATGTACAATTTAATGAACAACTCATTGAGCTGGTACATCTAACTTAGACATATCTTGTAGATGGACAATAAACTGTGTCCAGAATTGAATAAGAGGAGGAAGAAAATAATTCCTTCAATGAATCCCAAGTTTCTTCCCCAAACAAAACCTTATCTTTTTAACACTGATATTCTACTAGTGATGCTATGTGACTGTAAATCATGGAATGCCACACTTTCTGAAGAAGTAATCGTTCTAATCATTTAAAGAACAATGCAGAGATGCATGGTAAACATAACTAGACAATGTCTATTAGTATGGATGATGTGTGAGAGAAGCAGCAAGAAAGATGTCACCCAGGAAATACATGACCAGTGAAGGATGTCTTTTGGTCATATATTGAAAATAAAAGACAGCAGATGGCCATCTCTCAGTCTCTACTGGAACCCAGGTACTGTTAAGAGCACAATGGATGGGCCCTCCATGGGGGATTGATGGAAGGATTTGTACAGTTATAAGGGTTACACATGATGAGAAGGCAAGGGGTGGGATATGATTTGCACTGCTATAAGGAAAGCCCATGTGATCACAGATGTATGGAAATATTGAAATATAGAAAAAGCATGTCAAGATTCCCAAGAGGCAGGTAGTAATCCTAAAAGGAGAGCTTTTAAGCTGACATTTTAGCTAAAGTTCCTAAGCAATAATGGCATTTTCTGAAATGGTCTAATCCTTTGAAGGTACCTGTGAAAGGCAGGACTTGGTTAATTTGGAATGTGCTTATATCAGTTGAATACACAAAAAGATGGAGGCTTAAGGAACAGTGTGACTTTACCTCATTCAAGGATTTGGGTCAAGGACAGATACCTATCTTCTCCACATTATTTTTAGGTAGACAATAAGCCTCTGCTTGATGCAATGTCCCTGTTATCTGTATTCCCTGTCCTTAAGCATGGAGTCTGATCAGTCACAGAGTGGTGTGGAGGTAGGACAAAAGCAATAAGATCTTAGAATTTCAAGTGACCATGGAGGAAGCATGGTCCAGTGGAGATTTCAAATACTACATTTGGCATCAGAGGACCTGGGTTTGAATTCCGGTTCAGGTACTTGTCATCTCTGTGACCGTGGGGAATTCATCTTACTTCTCTGAACCTCAGTTTCCTTCTCTGTAAAACAAGAGGGTTAGATTAGACAGCCTCTAAAGTCCCATCCAGTTCCATTCCTATGATCTTATGGGTCACCTAGTCTAACCTCTGGTTTGATGTGTGCAAAATAGTGTTTAAGGAAGATTAATCTGACAGTGCTTTATAGGATGGACTGTAGCATGGTAACTAAGGGAACCAGTTAGGAGACTTGTAATAGTCTGGATATAAGACCATGAGACCCTAGCTTTGGGAATGGCTGATTCCCAAAGTAAGGAGCTGATTCAAGAGAAATAGATTGGACTCATAGCATGATACTAATGGGAGGTTAATTATAATTAATTAATATTTATTATTAGTTTATTATTGATATTAATTACAATGAATAATAATTATAGGTTATTAGCATACTCTGGCCTGGACTTCAGGTCTCCTGACTCCACACTCAAGTGTTCTTCCTGTTTCACCATGATGCTACTACCTTAACAAGAGGCAGCTAGGTGGTACAGTGGATAGAGCACTAGGGCAGGAGTCAGGAGGACCTGAGTTCAAATCTCACCTCAGACACTTGACATTCACTAGCTGTATGACCTTGGGCAAGTCACTTAACCCCAATTGCCTCATCCTGGGTCATCTCCAGTCATCCTGATGAATATCTGGTCACTGGATTCAGATGGCTCTGGAGGAGAAGTGAGGCTGGTGACCTGCACAGCCCTCCCTCACTCAAAGCAAAGTCAAGTGGTGATGGCATGGTCCTCTCTGGCAACAAAGATCAAACACACACACTACCTTAACAGATGAAGAATCAGTAAGACTTGGTAACTGACTACAGCAGAAGGGGGAAAGAAATGACTGATTCTCCACTTCACAAGCCAGGTTTCTAAACTAGAATATAGAAATAGGTAAGTGTAGAGAGGAAGCTACATAGGATAATTCCTATTTTAGTTCATTTTAAAGCACTTTTATTATACTGGTGGGACATATAGGTAGAGGTTTACTAGAGGTAGTTAGGTGGCACCATAGTGCATAGAATGCTGGGCTTGGAGTCAGGGAGACTAATCTTCCCAAGTTCAAATCTAGCTTCAGACACTTACTGGGTGACCTTGGGCAAGTCCCTTAACCCTATTTGCCTCCATCCCTCATCTGTAAAATGAGCTGGAGAAGGAAATGGCAAATCACTCCAATATCTTTACCAGATGGGGTCACAAAGATTTGCACACTATTGAAAAAGAAATGAAAGGCAACATATTCCTAGAGGCACTTGAGAGCAATGGACAAAGTTTAGAGGAAAGTTGCAGATTGGTGATGGAGATTTGGTAACCATCAGAATTCTAGTGGGTCAGATATCCAAAGAGAAACTGTCAAGAAAGAAGATCAGATAGACAAGGGTGGAGTTTGAGAAATGTTTACATTTAGAGATCTGGGGAAGAAAGTGGTTCCACTGAAGGGAGAGAGTAGCCTAGGAAGTAGGAGGAGAATCAACGTGATGTCTAAGAAACCAAAGGAGTAAAAGGTTTTATAAAGAAAGTACTAGTCAAAGGTGTCAAATGCTCCAAGGAGTTGAGGGAAGTGGACAATATAATTTGTAATGGCATTCTTTCCCCCAAAGGCTACCAATGAAATTCTGAAGGGCAGCCCTACAGATGTGGTTTGGACATAGAGTCATTTTTTAAATTTTTGCATATTTTGGCACCACTTTATAAAATAATCCCTTTTGTTTTTATATCATTTTCATCTCTAATTGTATCCTTTCTTCACTCCCTGCCCAGAGAGTTATCCTGGGAATAAAGAATAAAAAAGGGAAAAAAGAATTCAGCAAAACTATCCCACCATCTATGCCTGAAGGTGTACACAGTGCTTCATTCCCATAGTCTCCCACCTCTTTTAATAGTACCGCTTTTAAACACTCAATGATTGTGAGGTCACATGTGACCTAAGGAACACATCTCCCACTTGGAGGTGCCCTTGCTATTTCACCTTCTCCTTATCTAGGCTTCTTCTTGGACCACCTATGTTGTCTGTTTCTACCATGTCTCTTCCCTCTGATCAGCCTCTGCCATGACCTAGTGCTTAGAAAAACAAATCTCCCCCAACTTTTTCCAAAGTCAGTACCATTTTTGAAAAAAAAACCAAAAACCAAAAAACATTGCTTCCTAAATATTTCTTCATCCAGTTATCGTAGTTCTCTGGGGCTGTTTATTAGGAAACAGTGTAAAAGGAGCCTCCCAGCTCTGACCTGTGTTCAAATACTCCTTGTGACAACTATCATCTGTGTGATTTCAGGTATGCCAAGCAATCTTTCTGAGCCTGACAGCAGAGGGTTAACAGCTGGCATACTGGGCTGTGCTTGCAGTGGCATGTCCTCTCATTTTCAGTCATTTTTTGTCATTGCTTGTTTTAAGATCCAGTTCCACCAGATTCCTCTACTCCTAGACGATTTTCCTGACTAACCCAATCCCACCTCAATCACTCCCTTACTTTGCATGCCATTGGTACAGTTCATTCTGCTTTTCCTGCCACTGAGTTTCTTTGTATATAAAATAAAGGGTGGCCTCTGAATTCCTGTTCAGTTCTAGCTCTAGAATTGTATGATCTTTGCAGAATTTGGTTAATAGGAGGGTCCAGCTATGTAGGTTTATGGGAGAAAAACAGCACTTGTCTTACCCTGACACACTGGGGTGTGTCTTCTGCAGAAAGATGAATCCTCTAAAAATCTCTATGCACAGAGACTATTTTCATTTCATCATTGAACCAAAATGGGGCAGGTCCAGGGTAGGCTGTATAACTGTAGCAAAAGACCATGAGCCCATAAATAATGGCCACAATAGCCCAGTTAGCAGGGCTTAAACTTAGCATTTAGCTGCTCCTATTGGCAGGAGGGGGCCCTTGCCAGTTACACAGAGCTAGAATCCACATGGTCCTGGCTAAACCTTACTCCTCTCCTTTTGGATTCGGAGATGGGAAAACAAACTTCACTCATGTGACGTCCCTTCTGACTTCATTCTGAAACATAAGGAGCCAGTGTTGAGGGAATAGCCTGGATGAGAACAAAGAAGGAAGGAACATTTCCTAAACCTCATGCAAGCTGCTGTGGGGGTGCACAAAAACAGTGGAAGACTCTTTACTCTCTGGGAGTTTCCAAAAGAATTAGAGATACATGATTGGCATGGGAGAGATGATAAGACAATGTAATGTGCAAGAAAAGCATAAATTGTGCCAATGGCGTGCAAAGTAAGGGAGTGATTGAGGCAGGACTGGGTTGGTCAGGAAAATCCTCCAGGAGCAGAGGAATCTGATGGAACTGGGTCTTAAAGTAGGCAATAACAAGAAATGACTGAAAATGAGGGGATATACCACTGCAAGCTCAGAATAGCATCCCAACTGTTAACTCTTTCCTGTCTGGTCCAGGAATTTGAGGATGCTACTGAGTGCAGTCCTAGCTTTGTGTACCCTGGCATGCGAATTTACCTATGACCCACGGAGGGGCACTGTCAGCTCTGCATCAAACCACACTCACGGTACATTAATTAAGCAGCTACAATAGGTAAGCTGTAGTGAGTGTTAGATGCTTTCAAAAGTCTTATTTATTAAAAAAAATGGAAGAAAAATCCCTCACCCCAAGAGATTTACAATCTTCCAGTGGGCACCTTTTAGACATGGCAGGAACAATCAGTTTTATTTTTACTCTTGATAGCAAAACCCAAAGCCAAGCAGAAGGAAATAGAAAGCTTCCCTCTCCCAAACACTGCCCTGCCTTACTTAAATCTTGCATTCCCCCTGCAAACTCCTGACAAGTGTGAAAGAGGATTCCTACAGTCAGTATTTTCTTTTTCAAAAAATTGACCTTTCTCAGAAACACTGAGAGATCTTAGCCCAGGGTAGCTGTTCTCTCAGCTTTCTCAAGGAGAGCTGGCAGCTTCAGTCAGAAAAATGACTGAAAAGTGAGAAAAAAAAAAAACAATCCGCAACTATAAATCAGTCTGGTGTTGGGTTTTTGTTTGTATTAATGGGCTATGACTAAGCAAATATTGGAAGGTGCAATGCATAATCATCTGCCTTCACTGAATAGCAAGATTGCTTAGGGATTAGAATTCTAGAGAAATATTTGGTTGGACGATCTTTGCCTGCAGTAATTTGCATTTCAGGGAGAGAGAAACAAAGGGAAAAGAAAGCCATTTACCTCATGTTTATTGCCTGATGGTCCAAAGTCCTGCAGTACTGTAATCTGGTCTTGCTTTCAGGTAGACGTCTGCAGGGCTGCTCAGAATTGTGCTTTCTCAGGACCGAGGAGGGACACTGTGGATTCTTCGCTTGCTGTGGGTGATCCTTGCATACAACTGCTTATAAAAAGAACCTAGCACGTCACAGATGAGCATGAAGTGGGAGGAGGAAACAGAAACTAGAAAGTGAAACTGATCACTGACTGGGAAATGAAAACTGTAGTGGGGCATGGCAGAAACCTGCTCTGGGACCTTAAAATCTCAAGGCACCAATCACTGGGAGAAAATAAGTTGGGGAAGGGGTGCATTTACTCTGGGGCCCTCACTGTGCTAAGAACTTTACAAATATCTCATCTGATCTTCACAACAACCCTGGGAGGTAGGTGCTGTTATTATCCCCATGTTACAAATGAGGAAATTGAGGTAAATAGGAATTAGGTGACTTGCCTAAGGTCACACAGCTGTTAAGTGTCTGAAGCTGGATTTGGTCTCAGGCCTTCATGACTCCAGGCTTAGTACTCTGTCCACTGAGATACCTAGTTGCCTCTAGTACAATATATAATATCTAACATATGTAGTGCTTTAAGGTTCACAAACCTTAGCATAAATTCTGTATGTCTAAAAGTGATGCTACTGAGCTGCTTGCTCCTTAGTCGTGTTGTGCCACATGTGGTTTTCCCAGTCATGAGAAAGGGCTGATATCGGTCCATCCATATACTCACCTAGTTTACATTAAAATTTGTACATTTGTCAAATGACAGGCTGAGGGTGAAGGGAACATTCTGGGTGAGGATCAGTGGAGAGTTAATTGGCCTTTACAGGATGATAGCCTGCAACCATGAGTGTAACATGGCCCAAGTTGTCCTATTCAGAGCCAGTAAGCCTGCAGCTATAACTCTGGCTTCCCCAGCATTCCCCTTCACCATAGGATGCAGATGTTGTTGTTGGTTTTTTGTGTGTTGTTTATCCTTAGAAGAGAGAGAGACAGAGAGAGAGAGAGAGAGAGAGAGAGAGAGAGAGAGAGAGAGAGAGACAGACAGACAGACAGAGAGACAGACAGAGAGAGAGAGACAGAGACAGAGACAGAGAGACAGAGAGAGACAGAGAGACAGAGACAGAGAGAGACAGAGAGAGAGACAGACAGAGACAGAGACAGAGACAGAGACAGAGAGAGACAGAGAGACAGAGACAGACAGAGAGACAGACAGAGAGACAGAGACAGAGACAGAGAGATAGAGAGAGACAGAGACAGGGAGACAGCGACAGAGAGAGACAGACAGAGACAGAGAGAGAGACAGAGACAGACAGAGAGAGACAGAGAGACACAGAGACGGAGACACAGAGACAGAGAGTGACAGAGACAGAGAGATGGAGAGAGAGACAGAGAGAGACAGAGACAGAGAGAGACAGAGAGAGAGAGACAGAGAGAAACAGAGAGAGACAGGGAGAGAGACAGAGAGAGACAGAGAGAGAGACAGAGGTAGAGAGAGACAGAGACAGAGAGTGACAGAGACAGAGACAGAGAAACAGAGAGAGAGAGAGAGAGAGAGAGAGAGAGAGAGAGAGAAGGAGAAGGGGAAAGGGAGGAGGGAAGCCCTGTTGCACAACTGGCCAGTTCCAGTTTGGTTCCCACTGGGGCAGCTTCTTTTCTACTTACAGAAGTTGCTTGTCCTTCATTCTCCAAGAGGACCATGACATCAAGGAGGTGACGCCATGACACTCACGTGAATTGATTTAAGTGAGGGAGAGCCATACACTGTCACCAGACTCACTTTCTCCTCCAGAGTCATCTGGAGCCAGTGGGCACATATAGATCAGGATGACTGGAGATGCCCCAGGATGCAGTGGGGAGACCTTGGCCTTTTTAAGCTAAGGTCTTTAACAGGTCCCAGCTTAACTGAGGCTACCCTCATTCAGGGATTAAAACTTAATCAGAAATGAAGCAGAATACTTCTTACCTACTCAAAAAAAAAATATCTCTGGGAGGGGAAGAAACCCTTAGGGTTTCTGGCTAAAGCATAAGCAATTGCTATCTATATTCATTCTGAGCCAGTCTGGGACCAAACCCAAACCATGACTGAGCAGGGGCAGCTAGGTGGTTCAGTGGATAAGATTATCAGGCCAGGGTCAGGAAGACCTGAGTTCAAATATGGCCTCAGACACTTACTAACTGTGAGACCCTATCCTGTTTGCCTCAGTTTCCTCATCAATAAAGTGAGGTAGAGAAGGAAATGGCAAACAGGGTGAAGATAGGGAGGGGAGGAGAGGGGAGTGATTCAGGAGCCATTAGAAGTTTGTACTTAAGCTGAGAGCAGGGATAGGGTAGGACACAAGTTCCCCCTACATTCATATCCATTCCTACATTCACCAGCAATGTTTCTGGTCCTATGCTCTGGGCTTGTCTGGAGCCCTTCTGCACCATGTTCCTTCTGAGGCATTCCTGGGAACATTCTGATGGCTTCTCCTGCAACGATTCCACTGCATTGAACATCCTTTCTGAGATTCTTCTTATGTTCTTTGTGTGTATGTATGAAGTGACTTTACCAGGTTGGCTGTTAATGGATGTGTAAGGGAAGGGACAGGTCTTCTGAAAACATTATTCCCTAGGTTTAGGGGAATGGTGTTTCTGAGGGTCTGCCAATAGAGGGAATTTCTGTACCAAAGTTTCTAACCTACACCTATGACAAAATCTTTATGCAGACTTCTCTTTTCCAGGCATCTCTTGATGGCCCCTGCAGTTTCTCCTAGGGCCGCTAGGTGATGCTATGTGTGTTGAGTGCCGGGCTCAATTCAAATGTGACCACAGACATCTACTATGTGTGACTTTGGGCAAGTCATTTAATCTCTGTCAGCCTCAGTTGCTTCATCTGTAAAATGGGGATAATAATAGCACTCACCTTATAAGGTTGTGAAGATCAAATGAGATATTTGTAAAGTACTTAGCACAGTGTCTGCCTCATTTTTGTTTCCTTCTCCTCCTCTTCGTTCAATCAGCAACAATCTCTGGTTTAATCAAAGTTAGGTTAGCTTCTTCCATCCATCTGAGATAATATTTCTGCAGTCATATAGGCCAAAAACTAGGGTTAAAAAGACTATCGTACATACCCTTAAGAGGATTTCTAATTCATATCCTTCCTAGTGGACGTAGTCTAATCTAATGCTCTCCTACCCTTTAGGTATATAATACATGGTCTGAGCCCAGTACATGTGCTGAACTCTTTATGGTAACTATGGAGTGGCTAACCCTTATGCCACATTTCACACAGTTCACTATCAAAGAAATCTCCATCTGTGTGTCCTGGTAGTTGAACTACAGGACCCTAGGATTAAAAAAAAAAAAAGACTGATGGTGTGGAAGAAGACGGCCCCCATTTTAGCCATAGCACATGTACAAAAAATTGGCTCAGGGGACATTTATTCCTTTCCTAGTTGAGACAGATTATGAAGAACCTGAGAAAGAATGTGTCTAGGCCTATGATATATAACCCATTCTCTTTCCAAATACTTGCATACCAAATCTTGGGATCCAACCCGGATCACTCAATCCAAGTGATGGAATCATTTCAATATGTGCCTAGTTTCTAGTTCCAAAATGCACTTGGAAATGTCAACCCATCCTTCTGGGCATAGTGCATGCTGTCTGTTTGCCTGGATAATACTATGCTGTTGTCTTAGGAGACATGTTGGGGAGGAAATGCATTTAAAGTTGGAATTCAAGTGGCCAGATTATATCCCCTATGAATGGGTTTGGTTGAGATGTAGGAGGGAGCATTTCTAGACCAACCCAGATGTGGCAGAAAAATTCTCAAGGTCCCTTGTAGTTACCAGGCTTAGGTGAAGTTCAGGTGGTGGAATTTCTTTATTGAGACCAGACTGGGGGAAGGACCAAAAAGATAACTATCTAAGATAGATTTAAGAGAATGGCTCAAAGTTCTGGCAGCAGGTCAAGAGTTCATTCAATTAAAAGCTGTAAACCCTATTTGCTTTAGACTTAACTATGGAAAAATCCAAACTCTCTGTCTGGCCTCTATGCTTCTATGGGCATTAGGACCATGTAAGCCTAATAACTACATATTATGGCACCCTATTGTTATGAAACTATCATCAAACAATATAAAACTTATAATTATCAATGACAGATACCATACTAAGCCCTGGGGAGTACAAATAAAGGCAAATCTCTGCTCTTGAGTTCACAGTCTAATGGGGAAGACAATGTGGAAGCAATTAAGTATAAACATATATAGGAAAAATAAGGAATAATTAAGAGAGCACTAGAAGCAAGAGGGATAAGGTTTCCTGTAAAACGTAGAATTTTGACGGAAAGCAGGGGAGCCAGGAGACAGAGATGAGGAGGGAGAGAATTCTAGGCATGACAGAGAGTTAGTAAAAATGCCAAGAATCAGAAGATGGAAGTTAGTATCACTGGATCAGAAATTACATGTAGGAGTATAAGGTAAAAGAAAACTGGATAACTGTGTGTCAGGGGATGTAGGTTGGGAAGGTAGAGCCAAACAGAGTATTTTATATTTGATCCTGGAGGTGATAGGTGAGTAGAAGGAATGGTATGGTCAGACATATACTTTAGTGGAAGAGAAGATGAACTGGAGGGAAGAAAGACTTGTGGCAGACAGACTCACTAGCAGGCTACTGGAGTAGTCTAGACTTGAGGAGAGGGAATACAGCATGGTGCTGTCAGTTTCAGAAGAAAGGGGAGTGCTCAAGAAATATTTCAAAGGTAGAGTCCACAGACCTAGGCAACTGATTGGATATAGGGAGTGAAAGGTAGTAAAGAACTGAGGACGATTCTTAGACTCCTAGCCTGAGATACTGGAAAGATGCTGCTATTCCTTAAATCCAAATCCAAATTACTCTGGCTTCTCTTGAATGGTCAAGGTATCCCCCTTGGATATCAATGATATCCCCAATGGACTCCTCCTTGGAGTCCAAGACTCCAAGGCTTATTGTTTAGGTTTTGATGGCTTATAATGAGTATAAATAACAGTTGTTTCCTAGGAGGGGGAAGACCCTCAAAGTTTCTGGCCATTAGATTAATTGGTATGCTAACCCAAAGAGGAATTTGTGATGAAATGAGGTTTGTAATCTTTCGTTCCATATAGTTCTTGGGGGGTTTCTTTGACAAATCCTTTGGAAATGGGTTTAGGGAGGCACAGAATCACTTTAGAGACTAAACTGGAGTCACAAGGAATTTCTAACCCTAAGTCAGAGAGTTATATAATAGATTTCAATTTGACTCCTGAAATAGGGAGTTCAAAGAATAGACTTGCTCTTAGTCTGAGGCACTCTTTTATTTTACTGTCTCGCATGTTTACTCATAGTCTTGCGATGACTAGAGAGTTGGTATCATGGAGAGAGATCTTTCCATCTCTGCAACATAGAAGACAGGATCCAAGATGGCCACCAGGTAGCCCTGAAGCTATGTTGTTCTGAAGCTAATAGCAGAGAGAAGGCCAGTGACCAGGAGAACAGAAGACACACCTAGTCATGTTAAACAGTGGAGAGAAGAGATATGAAACCCAAGAGCAGCATTAAGTGGCATGATGACATCTTTGGAGAACATGGTGCAGAAATGGAGATGGGAGTTACTCTGGAACATCCCTCCACCATGTTGACACTTTTCTCCCATTCATGAGTTCCTCCTGTCACTCCCATTTTTGGGGATGGCCCAGGTCCTATGATTGGTTGGTAAAAACCAACACACTGATAGAGTGTGTCAACCCTGAAGAACTTTTTTCTATTCTATTCCAGGGCTACATCAAGAAGAGGTCATTCAACCTTTGGTAGAAGACTTCCAATGATGGATGAATCAACTCACTACCAATTATTTGTATTCTGCTTGAATTGTTCCAGAATTTTTCTTTATATGAAGTTAAAATTATCTCTGCAGAGACCTCCTACTTCTTCCTTTTGGGAACCAACCAAAACAAGTTTAATTTCTCTTCCATGAGACATCATTTCTCATACTTCCAATATTTCATGACAGCTATCATGTTTGTCTGAGTCTTTTCTTCTCCAGGATAAACATCTCCAGTTCCTTTAGTCAATCCTTATTTATTATAGTAGAGATTTAAAGCCCTTCTGTATTTTGGTCACTGTCCCCTTTGGTCACTTTCATTTTAGCTTCCTGCTTATCTACCATTAAACATGATACTTTAGATGTAGCATAACCTGGATAGAATCCAGTGAGATGGTCATTTTATTCTTCCTGGAAGAAGCTGTGTCTCTCTTGATTCAATCCAAGATTGGATTAGCCTTTTTGACTACTATATCACACTGATGACCCACAAGAGACATGAAGTCCACTGACCTCTAGGCCTTTTCAGGTAAATCTTGTACTTAGGAAGTTGATTTTTTGACTCAAAGCATAAAATTACAGTTAGCCTCATGAAATTTTATCGTATTTGATGCAGCCCAATGTTCTGGACCTTAAAGATCCTTTTGGGCCTTGACTCTGTCATCTAATGTGTTTGATACCTTTTCAAGCACTGTACCTTCTGCAGAATTTACTAACTTTCCATCTATGCTATTCCCCCCAAGGCATTGCTATAAATGTTATATTACACAGGGTCAAATATGTACCTCAAAGACATTTTACTTTTACTGCTCTTTGAATCCAGTCATTCTAGTAATTATCAATCTACTTAATTATATTGTAATCTAGTCCTCATCTGTCCTTGTCCTTAAGAATAATATGGGATACCTTATCAGATGCTTTGATAAAATCAAAATAAACATAGAAAGATGAACAAACAAATAAATAGAGATAAAATTGAGATATCTAATCTCCTCATCTGCCAGTTTAATAGTCCTGTCAAAGAAAGGAAGTAACATTAGTCTGGAAAGATCTATTTCTAATAAGAGTCAAATTGTTTTTCTGTGATTATTATTTTCTTTTCTAGATGTACTTTAACTATGTGTTTAATAATTTTTCTTCACTTTCTCCAAGAATTAAAATTAAGCTCACTGGTGTATAGGTTGCAGATTCCAATTTCTCCCACCTCTCCCCATCAACTTCCACTCTATTTCTCAGTTACAAAAACATTGTGACATTAGCTTTTCTCCAGTCCTGGCATGCCTCTCTTTTTCTCCATGATCATTTCAAGCGTCACTGACACACCTATTTTTTCAGTGCTAAATATTTGGTTCATCTGAGACATGTGACTTGAATTTGACAAAGGAAGCTTTCTTGCTATCTTATTTATCTTGGTTATTGTTTCCCCAATAATCATTTTGGTTCTGTATTTTTCAGACCAAAGATCACTTTCCTCAGAACAGAAAATGGAAGCAAACTAATAACTGTAGCTTTTTCTTCTTTCTGATGGCAGTTATCATTATCCTACCCATCAGTCTATTTTATACCACTTTCTTCCAGTATAATAATAACTAACATTTATAACATGTGCTTTACAAATAATATCTCATTTAATTCTCACAACAACCCAGGGACATAGGTACTTTTATTATCTCCATTTTATAGATGGGAAAATTGAGGCAGACAAAGACAAAGTGACTTGCCCAGGGTCACACAGCTAGTAAATGTCAGAGGTTGGATTTGAACTCAGGAATTCCTGATTCCAGACCCAGTGCTCTGCACACTGCACCTCTTAGGTGAACAAGAAAATGCACCAGATATCCTTCTGTTGATGCTGGCTTCCCTTGCCATCCTCAGCTCATTCTGAGCTTTGGAATTCTGGCTGTACATAGGCTGTTCTCTCCCTTCTTCTTTTTCCATTTTTTCTTTATTTTTTTTTTCTTTTTTGGTGGTTGTGATGGGAATCAGATCATTTTCTTTTTTCTCTCTTTGCTCTTTCCCACAGTCTTTGAAAGACTGTGATAGTGGATGAGCAGAAACATACATCAATTCTTTCATACTCTTGATTATGATGTGTCTGAGCCCAGTGACTTGAATCCATCAAAAGCAGCAAATTACTCTCTTATTATTTCCTTACTTATCTTGAATTACCTTAAAGTTGACTCTGCATTAACCATTTTTAATACTGTCCTTCATTGACCAATGGTCATTCTAGCAGGCAGAGTAAAAAAAAACAGAAACAAAATGGCAGCTGGGAAATGTTGACTTCTCTTTATCGCTCATTGTTATGAAAATGGAAAAAGAAGAAGGGAGAGAACTACCTATGACCCTGAGCAATGATCCTACTCTGAGCAGGGATCCTGACCTAAGCAATGATTCTACACTAGCAGTGTTACCAGTCTGACCAGTGATCCTCCCCTGGGGTGTGATCCCCATGTGAGTAGTAACTCTGGTCTGAGTAGGGTTTGATGGGAATGAGCCCATTCGTTACTTTTTGGATCTTCTTTGCCCCCCAATGTCTAAACCTACACACACTTCTTGGCCTCCTAATTCTTCTCTCCCAAACTCAACTAGTCCTATTTGTTTTCCTTGGATTTTTTATTTTACCAGCATCAGTTTAGTTGAAACTTTTGCATTCCTAATATCTTTTAATTCCGCTCCCACCTTTTAAAATTATCATGAACAATCGACAAACTTGAACTTTTCTCCAAAGAACAGAGAAGAACATATGGAATTGTGAATCTTCACTCTGTGTATCATTTTAAAAATTTATATTGCAAATTTAACATTATAATTCTAACACTGCCCTGCTTTTCTGTATCCCCTTCTAAAATTCCTTCTGCTCTCTTCCGTATATTTTTAAATGATTCATTGATAAATATTTTCTTCCTTTATTTGGTCTTGCTATTTAGTCTTTGCCTCCTGCAAGATCTTCCCCAAGTAAGTACTCCTTTATAACAAATAAGTATAATTAAGCAAAAATATATCTGTATATTGATTGTATTCGAAAATTTGTGTCCACACTTCTAACCCATTACTTTTCTGCCAAAGAGGTGGGAAACATTCTTACAAGACTGTGACTGTCTTGATCTTCTGTTATATACTTTTGTTTCTATCTTTTGTACCAGCTTTAAAAAATCTGTCCTGGTCAATGGGTTCCCTGTAATCCACATCTGTATCTTTAGAAAATCTCCTCATTTTTTTCTCAGTGAAATCATTTCTTTTTATGTCTTCAGTATCATTCTTGAGAGTTTCCTATTCTTACTGGGGTGGTTTTCCATGTAATTAATAATGATGATGATAAATGTTACATAGCATTCTCTCTCTCTCTCTCTCTCTCTCTCTCTCTCTCTCTCTCTCTCTCTCTCTCTATTTAACCTCATTTGATTCTCACAGCAACTAGGTACTATTCATTACCAGCTTCATTTTGTAAATGAGAAAACTGAGGCTGTAGAACTTTAGACCATGAGATCCTACCTATCATTTATTGAATGCTTTGAAACCCACTCTCCAAATCTCCAAAATTGATGGTGCATGTCAGACTCCACCCTACTTTCCCTCTCTATAACCTAATCTGGGAAGTAGAGGTCACTTCCTAACAAGATTCTCCTCATTCCTACTCTTCTGGTAACCAGTTTTTCCTGGTTGCCAATAATTATACTCAAAGGAGAAGTTCCTCTCATTGATGCCTCCCAACTTTTGAAAGATGAAATAATCTTTACAGTATGTTAAGAAGTTATTACTTTTTAACAGAGGGCACTCTAGTGGTGAGTCTAGTAGATGTCCATGTGGTTTCCAAAGTTCCCAATCACTAGCATTTTATGCTTCTGAGACAAACCTGCAACCTCTTCCCCTCAGATTCCTCCATTTGCTTCTTCTCTCTGTCCAGGTACTTTGCAACATATGCTATGCTAATGAAAATCCCATTTATTTCTATCTCCAGTGATCAGCATGTACACATTGTCTTTATTCAGCACCTTGGATTTTCTCACATTGTATCTCTCTCTCTCTCTCTCTCTCTCTCTCTCTCTCTCTCTCTCTCTCTCTCTCTCTCTCTCTCTCTCTCTCTCCTTCCCTCTCCCCTCCCTCCCTTTCTTCCTCTCCTCCTCCTACTTCTTTTCTCCCTCCATCTCCATCTCTCTCTCCCTCTTTCTCTCTTTCTTTATCTCTCTTCCTCTGCCTCTCTCTCTCCCTCTTTCTCTCCCTCCCTCTCTCCCTCCCTCTCTTTTTCTCTCTCTTCCTCTTCTCTTCCCCCCCATATTCCCCCCTTTATCCCTTCATGGCCATATTCCAGTGATCTGTTTGATTCCCCTGGGTCTGGAGTCAGAAAGACCTGAGTTCAACTCTAGCCTCAGAGTCTTACTAGCTGTGTGACCCTGGACAAGTTATTTAACTTCTGTTTGCCTCAGTTTCCTCAATTGTTATGATAAAATGAGACAATATATACAAAGAGCTTAGCACAATGCCTATCGCATGGTAGATGTTTGATAAATGCTTATTCTGTTTTCTTCTTTATTATTCTTAATTTGTATATAGCTACCTGAGACTGGCCTTTATTGTTGGCTCCTTTAATGGATTTGATTTTTCTGTGAATTTGTGGGCCTCTCTACTGCTATTTTATTATACTTTCCCTGGGTCATTTTATAGTTCCAGAGATGGCTTGGAGTTTCCTAATTTATTCTCTCAATAAGTCCCATAATAGTCTGAGTACAAATATGTCAGTCTTTTCTATTAAATCATAACTTTGAGCCCATGTCCCTAATATGATGGGCCATGTTAGATCCATGCAGCTATAATACCCAATAGAAGGAGAAGATATGACACTTAATGGATACCAGCTATCTGGGGGTGAGATGTCAGGGCTTGACCACCTGGAGACTTCCAGGACATGACACGGTCAGCTGTTGTTATGCATAAACAAAAACTGTTTTTCCTGGCCTGGTTCTCATCGGTGCCATTTTCATCCCTTTCATACGCATATTGTACATTGTGGTGTTAGCATTCAAAGCAATCAATCTGTATTTATTAAATCCCTACTATGTGCCAGGCACTATGCCAAGCACTGGGGATACAAAAAGTGGCAAAAATAGTCCTTAACCTCAAGGAGTTTACAATCTAGTTGTGAAACAACAAAGAAATGAGTATAGACAAAGAACTAGGATAAATAAGAAATAACAGAGGGCAGGCACTAGAATTAAGAAGGATGCAAATGAAGTAATTTCCCTGTCCTCAAGAGTGAGAAGATTTTGCCATAAAAAAATCTTTTTTTTTTTTTTAATTTTCATTCTGTTTATTTTTCTGCTTCTACTTTCATCCTTAAAGGCCCACAGGACAGCTTCTAAAAATTAAGTCTCTTGCCCACTTCCCCTCCCCATTTTATTGTTTTGATTTTTACAGTGTGATAATCTTACATCTCTTTTTCCTGAGATTGTACAAATGAAATTATATTGTAAACTGGTGCTACTCCTGGCTGCCTGAATCCCTCTGGTTGGCAAATAAGTCAAGTGTTTGCTGACTAAAAAAGTTTATAAGCTTGTTTGTTCTTATTATGGAGGTAGATGCTTATGTATTATGGTATTATGCCTCTCTCACTTAGCTCTGTGCTTGGCACAGAGTGGGCACTCAATAATTGGTGATTGATAAGATTTGGTATCTAAGTATCTAAACAGGTGACTCCTGGCATCTCTGTTGCTGTATCAATCTGTAGCACAACTTAGCTGCAAAGATTCATGGACATTGCTGAACTGAGGATCAGAGGTGGACCTGGGGTCCTGACAGAAAACAATTTTGAATTTCTGGTGACAGATAGTGCTGAATGTCCCATTTTGGTCAGGACATAACCCCCATAAAAGCACAATATGATTCAGTAGATCTAGGGTAAAATAAACTAGATTCTCTTTATATCTGCTGCTTCCCCCACAGAATGTAAAGCCCCAGAGGGAAGAGATTGCTCTGGTTTTGTTTTTATATTCTAAGCTCTGAGCACAGTGCCTGACATATAGTAGGCATTTAAGTGCTTATTGAAGGCATCAATGAGTTTTGCTCTGCATTTTTTTTTTTAGCAATTAGTACCCACAATGATGTCATAACACATCCATCAATGCATCCTAAACAGGATGAGCTTGTCAGTTTTTATATGGTAAATTTTTATATTCTTAGGCCAAAAACATGATTTTCTCAAAATGTGTTTTTAACCCTAACAGACAAGACCTGTCACATTTTAGCCTCTGCAGAGGTGATCAGAATTTTTCTTATGCTGGTGTGTATTAGCTTTCTGAATCTAGGTTTCACTTCGATGTTTGTCACATCAATGATATCCACATTGGTCATGGGTCAAGAAGGTGAATGCCCAAAGGTGATACCTATATTGCAGTCAGAACAACCTTCTAAAATCAGGAAGAAAGACTTATTTAGTCTCTTTGGGGTCTATTTTGACAAACAAGCAAAATGGAAAGAATGAGATGAACAAACTCTGGTAGGACTTTGGGTCCAGAAGACACTTTTATTTACACAGAAAATATCCAAGGCACACACCAGAATCAAGTAGCATATTTCATCCCATGGATCGTGTCATTATGAACAAAAGTATTCTATTTGAACAAAAGTATTCTATTTGTAAAGAAGAAGGAGGCAATCAGGCACAGGGGAAGAGGACTGGTCTGGACATTAGAGGGTTCCTAGTGCTGACTTCTTAATCCTGGCTTTGCTGATAAACTTGCTCAGCAAATCACCAGATTTCTCTGAGTCGCTATTTCCCCCCCTTTAAAAAAAGCACGTCATACTAGGTGACCCCTAAGGTCCCTTCTAGCTCACATAGTCTAGTCTATTCAAACCTATAGAATTACAATGATTACTTTTCCCAAAAGTATGACTAAAGAAATAATAAAGACATTGTTTAACTACTGTCTAAACTGCATGCAAGTTAGTCCTTTTATACTGCATAAATATATGTGCTCATAATATTGATTAGTCACAAATGATCACATTCTGTTGCAAATCTAAAAAAAAATACTTTTTAGATTTCATGCTACGAACTGGAGGATTTAGGAGAATCACAGCTCAAACAGGGGACGGCTACAGTCACCAAGCTCAGGATTTAATTCTTATCCTAGGGCTCATTCTTGGCTGGTCTTTTGTTTTTTTCTCATCTCATCTTGGGGATGCAGATCATACTACAAATCCGGAGACTCAAAAGGAGAGTCGCAGCTCAAACAGGGCACTGATGTAATCTCCGTTCTCGGGGTCCAGCTTCAGGGCTCTCTCATAGCACTCGATGGCTTGTCTCTTTTGTCCCTTTAGCTTGTGAATGAAACCCAGGGCCCCCCAGCTCTTTACATCCACGGCATTCTCATAAAGTCGCCTCGTGGCCAACCTCTGTAGAGCGCTGATCAGTTTGGAGGTAATAGAAGACTCCACTTTTATCTTCACACCTTCTAAATAGTGGTAGATAGCGGCATCCTCAGATTTCCTGTGAGTCTCCTGAAATCGACCATAGTGGAAATGTACCTGTTGCTTGTTTTCGTCCGTCACATGCTGCAGGTGCAAGGCTTTCTGAAATACATCTTCTGCCTTTTCATACTGGCCCGCCTCCGCGTACATGTTGGCTAGGTCTGTGTAGGCAAACACAAACATGGAATTCTGCTCCATGGCTGCTCGAAAATGAAATATGGCAGACTGAATCAGCTCGCGTTTCTCTTTCTCTTTTTCCCTGGGTCGTTTTTTGGTCGACTGTTTCACGAGGATCATCAGAACTTTATAGCAAACCCCTATCTGGTGATGCAAGAAAGCAGAAGTGGGTGTTGCCTGCAAGGCGATTTTTAGGAGCTGAAGAGCTTTACTGGGGGAGTTTTGTCTCCGGTAAAATTTCGCTGCGTAGCGAAGGACATAGGGCTGCGAGGACATCTTCTCCAAGGCCTCCCGAATGTACCGTTCTCCCTCAGCTTCCTGTTTTAGGTCTTGAAGCTTCAGGGCAAGTAGGGCCATGACAAACGTGTTGTCAGGATTCAGTTCCACTGCTCTCCGGAGAGGGTCTAGGGACGATACCCTTTGACAAGAATATTCCTTATCGTCCAGACGATAGGCTGCGATGGCAAAGCCAGAGTTAAACTCGGGATTGTCGGGTTCTATTTTCAGAGCCTTCTCAAAACATGCTTTGGCCCTCTCATAATACTTCCTTCCACACTTTAGCAGAGCCCACCCTTCCTCACAGTAAACTTCTGGACATTCTATCTTATAGCGGGAGGAATTTGGAAGCTTCCTGTAGCCTTTTTGCACCTTGTCTGCATAATATTGAGCTTTCGGAAATCTTTCCATGTAATAATACACCCAGGCAAAATTTCCCCAGGTAACCAGACTTCTTATCTCCACTTGGTCAGCATGTTCCACCTGGATTCTCTCTTCTGCATGTTTTAAACATCGCAGTGCCTCCTCATTTTGACCTTTCAGATGTTTTACATAGGCCAATAGGTTATAAAGGGTGACTTTGGATTTCATATCTAGGAATTCAATCTGGTCAATTATTGTGTCTTCCAGATTAAGGAGATCGATGTCTTCCTTCAACAAGTTCCATGTAAAGTGGCATTTCAGCTGCCTCAGGATAATTTTTAAGGAATTCCTAGGCATTAGACTGCAAAAGATAAAATCAATTTCAATTTAGAACAAATGGAAATGACAAAGGATTAATAATTCCCCAAATGGTGAAATCTCTTATTTACAGTATCACAAGTTTCTTGCCCTTCAAATAACACCTTTCCTCCTTGCTGTGGACCTGTATTGGTAACTAATAGGGAAACTTTCTGCTTGTAGTAGTAGTAGTAGTAGTAGTAGTAGTAGTAGTAGTAGTAGTAGTAGTAGTAGTACAAAGAGGACCTGCATTCAGATCCCACAAGGTCTGTGATCTAGGCCAGATCCCTTTACCCGGACCTGGATTTCTCCATCCATAATAAAATGACTCTAATAATAATACCTACTTGACAGGAATATTGTGAGACTCAAATAAGGTAATGTAGGTAAAGTGCTTCACAAACCTTAAAACTTATTGTAGTGCTATTTAGTATTATTTCACTCAATCTGGGCTTATGTCACAAATACACATGAAATCTGAGAAACAGAGGTTGCTTTGTAAGCTACTAATGAATGCTTTGGACTTTTGGTAGACAAACTTTTTAGGTTTTCCCAACAGCAATTATATAGAAAGGGCCAATAAGTGACATAAACAGAAAAGGAATTTGTAATAATCTGCCTTTAAAGAAGGATCTCTCAGTTGCTTGGAATGGGAAAAAATTCCATAATGATTCATTTACATAAGACATGGACACACAATCTGGATTAATGTGTTTCATCACGTGGAAGGAGTGTGGTGGCTGTGGAATCAAAGGACAAGGGTTCAGATTTCAGTCTTGCCACTTACTGTTTGACCCTGGAGAAGTGATTTAGCCAATCTTAGTTACTTAGTCAGGAAAAGTTACTTAGGCCCATTTTTCTCATCAGAAAAGGAGGGAATTGGACTACATGGCTTCTTATGCGCCTTTTAGCTCTATATTTTTGATTCCATGTAAATATGATTCCTCAGCAGAGGTCTAACAAAAAAAGCTCAAACACATGGCTCTTCTCTCCAATGAACTAGACTACTCAGTTACAGTGAAAACCTGAAGGTATGGAAAAAGATTAGTGTTGTAATCAAATAAAACTTGCAACACAATTAATGACACATTTATGGATGCAAATTGTGGTTGAGTGATATGGTAATTAGGCACAAACTCTTCAGGTAAATGAATGCAGTGCTACTACTTTCATTCAATCAAACCGAGTATTTCTGGGACCAGCTAAAGGAGGAGGATTGTAGATAGTGTAAGGGTCTATATGATGGGCAAATTACTTCTTTCTGGGCTCCAATGTTTTACAAATGTAAAATGAGGGGAAGCAGACCAGATGATCTCCATGATTTTATGATATTTAGAGGTCTTTTTAAGGATCCTTTGATATGTAACCTAGGAATTCTTGATACTCTGTTTCTCTAGCAGGGTATGCAGCTACCCCAGATAGTTTAAGAACTCCTGCATGATAGGTGCACCTGTCCCTAGGTGTAAGGAACAAGGACAGGTTCTCAGAACCATTTAGCTTAAGTTGTATCTGCTGAATATGGGGGTGAGAAGGAGACAATGCATGGGGCCAAAATTAGGGCTGGCTTTACATATAGGAATCATAAGTCAAATGTAAGGAAAAATGGAAGACCCTAAATTCCAAACTTTTATATGTATGTATGTAGTATATATATATATATACACATACATGTATACACATGTGTTTATGTATATACACATGCATATGCTTATATGTGTACATGCATGTATGGGTATTTATGCATGTATATATGTGTGTACACAAATTTATTATATAAATGTATAGATATGTGATATATATATATATAGATATATATATATATGTATATGAATGGATATACATCTTCTGCAAGAGACCTGCCAATTAAAGATTCACATGAGCTAACAAATCAATCCCTCCAAGGGGAGGGGTGGGAATGGTTGATGTCATTCCCATTAGGCAGGGTTGAGTAATTCACTGTCTTGAGTCAACATTTTTAAACAAGTGAAATTGTATTAAACACATGAACATGAGGGGCAGCCTGATTTAGCTGAAAGAGGAATGGAGAAAGAAGCAAGAGGCTTGGTCTCTAATTCTGATCCGAATATTAACTATATGCATGGCCCTGGGCAAAAGACATAACCTCTCTGGGTCTCCTTTTTGCCGTCTATAAAATGGGACTCCACTAGTGAATTTTAGAGCTGAAAGAGACCACAGGGATTATCTAACTCAACTTCTTCACTTTACAGATGAGGAAACTGAGGCCCAGAGAAGGAAAAGGAATTGCTCATCTCTGCCCTGTGGACTAAGAATCAATGGAAGGAAATAAGCATTTATTAACTGTCTGCTATATGCTAAAACTCTTTACAAATATCTCATTTGATTCCTCAAACAGCCCTGGGAGGTAGCTGCAATTATTAGCTCCACCTTACAGTTGAGGAAACTGACGTAAACAGAAGCTAGGTGACTTGGTCTGGGTCACACAGCTAGGAAATATTTGATGCTGGATTTGAACTCAACTCTTCCTGTCTCAAGTCCCATCATTCAATCCATTTCACCACTTAATGAAACACTGTTATTCAGGGGGAACGGCAACTAAGACCTTCAATCTCTTTGCACCTCCATTTTCTTATTTGTCTGGGCTACAAAATCTCTAAGACTCCTTCCAGCTAAATACCGGTTTGTCCTTTGATCTGCCCAGTGTCTTCATGAATTAGCCTCTCATCTAGAGAGGCTGCGCTAATCCTCTCAGTATCATTCCAATTTTAGTGTATTGCTACTGAAGCAGATGTAATCTGCCTAGTCTCAAAGGTGAGGCCTGAAGGGTCGGTCTGTGCCAGGGGAATTGAGAAAAATAATACTATTGCTTGGTCATCTGTGCAGATTTATGCATGTGGACTGACTCTACTACTTTGAGGTTTATTTGATCAAAGGCTCCCAGATGTATTGGGGTATTAGGGAATATCTGAGGCCTCCACTCCCCAATCTGGTCACTTACATATCTGTGTGCCTCATAACTATATATGTCACTCAAAATCCATATGCAAGATCATTCTTTGGCTAGATTGCTTTTCTCCTAATACCAGCCTGCGAGGCCGGCCCTGAGAGGGGAAGAATAATTTTGGTGCATGGAGAAATCTTGGGAAATGACAGAATTTAGGCTGTCAGAGAATCGCAACCTAAACTTAGAAATCCTTAGCCAGGGACTGTCTTTTGCCTCTTTTTGTATCCCCAGCACTTAGCACAATGCCCAGTATATGCTTAATAAATGGTGCCTAATAAATATTTATTGTGTTGTGTTTTGCGGATGAGGCAAGCAAGGCCCAGAGAAGTTGAGTGACTTGCAGTAGGTTACACAGTAATTAGTAAAACTAGTTTTTCTCTTATTTCAGGGTTAGCATTGTGCACTATACCCTTCTCCTTTCATTTGATTAAATATGTTGTCACATCGCATGCATAGTGTAAATTAATGGCAGATCTCTCACTCAGGGCCTGTTACTCCCAGTTCAACGATACTTCCTTTGCATCACCCTTTTGGGTGGGGGGTAGTGCTACAAAGGCATGGGGGCCTGAGGTTAGAGGTGCGGGGCCATGGAAAAAGGGTAGGGATCCAGAAAATGGAGACAGGAGCACTAAAGATGAATTTTACTTGGAAATTTTGTCAACAATGGGAGTGCACCCTCTAGTCTCAGGGAAAGTGAGAGGGTTGACCAACAAATCATACACGGTGACCCAGAAAAGGCATTGAAATAAGGAGATTAAAGAGAGGAAGCAGTTGGGTACCCCCTTAATGGCCAGTTCAGGTGGACACACTCTTCTGTGACCCTGGACTCTACTGGGTCTCAGGCAGTTGCAGAAGCACGAATTTGGAATCTGAGGAAGGAGCCAAAGTGGTGGACGGGGAGGGGGAAGGCAAAAGGAGGGAGAAACGGGGAGAGGAGATGGCGGGGAGCAAAAATGCAATCTCCCCTCCCTGGCTATACAACTTCCACTTCCAAAGGATCAGGGTTCGGTGTCGGACAGCAAACAGGCAATGTGGAACTTGGCCCTACACTGCCTACGTGGGCAGGATTTCAGGATTTCCACCTCCCTCCTAGCAGTCTCCTGGAACAGGGAGGGGGGCCGGACCTCAGCAGCCACACAGAACCAGAACTGTGGTGGGCCGAGCTGACACCTCCTACACCCTCAGCCAGAGCTAGGAGCAGGACTTTAGGATGGCTGAAAAGATGGCTGTCTCTATCCTCAAAAGACAGAGCAAGCTTGCTCCTCCCCTCTCCCCCTCAAGCCTCACACCCCCTTTTGTGAACCCCTGGGCAGCCTTCCCTGCGGCAATGGGGAGACAGAACCCGAGCCAAGGAGGATCTGGAGAAAGTCCTATGGAAACAGCCTGGGTGGGAGGTGGGGTGGACAGAGTGGGTCCGGTTTGGGACTGCCGGCTGCAGCTCGAGGCTACTGTCCCGCCTGTCCCGAGGTCTCAGCTCTTTGTCTATGGAGGGAGGAGCTGGGCTGTTAGGGTAGGGGTAAAACGCTCCAGGCGAACAGTCTGGGTTGCACCCTCATTACCACAAGAAAACGTGGGCATTGCTTTTGTGGTTAAGAAACAAAGCAGAGCAGACCTTTTCTTTTTTTCACTGGAAAAGACTTTTTTTTTTCAAAGTCACCCATTCTGATTCCGAAGTTTGAAAAACAAATAAACCAAAAACCTTACTCAAAGTTTGCAAAAGTCACTGTAACTTTCCTGCGTCCATTTCTGGCTCTGGCTCTGGATCCCGGGGCTCTCTGGTGTTCCTGCCTCTCCCCCTGACCTGGGGATAGTAGGGAGTGCCTGGCAGCCTCGATCAGGGCACAGGGGATCCTTGAAAGAGCCCGGTCCAACTGATTCGAAATAGCCATTCATGGCTCTGCCTGGCATTACTGGGAGCTGGCTGGCTAAAAAAGAGCCGCGGTCCGTGCCTGCATCTTCTCTTTGCTCAAACACCCGAATGCAAGGAAAATCTCATTTGGAAAAGTTGCAGAGGGATAAAGGAGATTGTGGGGGGTGGGGGGAGAAGGCAGAGAAAGCCATTTATTTACCTCATGCTGGCTGGGGGCTGGTCTGCAGCCGCAGTAGTCCCGGGGATTTCTTCTCTGCCCTTCTAACTGCTCCTTCTTGCAGTTCTTAGCAGGGAACGTTACAGGCTTAATTGTTGGGAGTTCGGTTGTTGTCGTTCTTGCTTTTTAATTATTTCTTCTTCTTATTGTTTGTTTAAAGTTGAGCAATGTGGAGAAAAACGGAAACCGGAAAGTGAGACTTGCTTCCCAACTGAGCTGGATCCTGTGGTGGGGTGGGTGGAATCTGACGTGAGTGGAGAGCTCTGAGTAGAGGGCTGTCAGAGAGGCCCTGCTTCTCAGAAGAAACACTCACTTGCTAGAGTAAGTTTTCTCTTGCTAGCTCTTAAAGAAAGTGGATTGATTTTTCCCCGAAATGGACAAGTGTTGTTTAAGGAAGGGATGTTGGGGAGAGTTGGTGAGAACCTGGGGTCCAACCAATACTTGCCTGAGCAAGTCCTTGTTCCATATTCTGTTTCTAAAAGTATCACAGAGACATCCTCTGTGCATTTTATGAGTGATGATTTTAAGAGTGGTGATGGATTTGAGTTGACCCAACCATGAATGCCCAGCCCCTGTATCCTATATGTATAAAAAACGAGTCACTGAAATGGTATGCTTTAGATGGCTAGGGAAAAGTAAGATTTTTTTTACTTTTAAAATATTTTATTGATATCTTTTGTTTTTAAATCACATTTATTTCCGAAGAAATCTCTCCCCCCTCTCCTGCTCTGAGAGCCATCCCTCATTACAAATAAGGGAAACAAAAGCATTTTGGCAAAACTAACCAACACATGAACTAAGTTGACAGTATATGCAATATTCAGAACTTGTGATCATCCCACTTCTGCAAAGAAGGGACTGAGGGTATGTTCTATCTCTTCTTGAGACCAAATTTAGTCATTATAATTACATAATTTTTTTTTAAACTTTCATTTACGCCATATCTATTTTGTATATATTTTCCTAGGTCTATTGATTTCACTTTGCATTAAGTTGGGTTTTGTTTTATTTGTGTCATTGAAAAAGCAGCACAGATATTTTCTTTTTTTCAGTGGGAAAGAGATTATTGAGGTTTTTCTTCCCAAGCTTGATATTCATAATTTTTATGGCACACTAATTAATGTTCCTTTACATTTCTTTCTGTTACATATTCCTCAATCCCAGGTCACCAATTTTGTTTCTAGTCTGCTTCTACAAAGTGTTACTACAATTATTTTGGGGATTAATGAGAACTTTCTTTCTAACATTGATTTATCTCCTTGAAGTATATGCCCAGCAGTAGGATCTCTGAGTGAAAAGATAATAAATTCTTAGAATTAGAGCTGGAAAAAGACATTTTCATTGAATCCCACTCCGTCATTTTACAATGAAGAAATTGAGGCCATATAGAGGTTAAGTGACTTACTCAGGATTACATAGGTAGTGTCTTAGACTGTATTAAAAACTCACAAGTAGTGAATTCATCTACTTTTCTGCAGCCCCTACAACACTGATCCTCAGATGCCATACCAATCAAACTACCAGATAATTATTTTCTAGAGCTAGAGAAAATAATATCAAAATTCTTCTGGAAGAGCGAAAAGTCCAGTATATCAAGGGAACTAATGAAAAGAAATGCTAGGGAAGGTGACCTAGCCCTACCAGATCTCAAATTCTATTATAAAGCAGCAATCATCAAAACCACTTGATACTGGCTAAGAAACAGAGGGGTAGACCAGTGGAATAGATTAGGGACTCAAGACATTGTAGTCAATGAATATAGCAATCTACTGTTTGATAAACCCAAGGACTCCAGCTTCTGGGATAAGAACTCACTGTTTGACAAAAATTACTGGGAAAACTGGATAACAGTGTGGTGGAAAGTGGGCATAGATCAATGCCTGGCACTGTACACAAGAATAAAGTCCAAATGGATATAGGATCTAGGTACAAAGATTGATACTATAAACAAATTGGGGAGCAAGGAATAGTGTATTTGTCAGATTTATGGAGAATGTAGAAATTTATGACCCAACAAGACATAGAGAACATTATGACGTGCAAAATGGATAATTTTGATTACATTAAATTGAAAAGTTTATGCACAAACAAATCCAATGCAACCAAGATTAGGAGGGAAGCAGAAAACTGGGAAAGAATTTTTGCAACTATTATCTGTGATAAAACCCTCATTTCTAAAATATATAGAAAACTAAGTCAAATGTACAATAATACAAGTCATTTCCCAAGTGATAAAGGGTCAAAGGATATGAATAGGCAGTTTTCAGAGGAAGAAATTAAAGCTATCTATGGTCATATGAGAAGGCGGAGGGGGAGGGAGGGGGAAAATCTAAGATATATGAAAGTGATTGTAGAACACTGAAAACAAATAAAATAATTTAATAAAAAAAATTGACCCTCAGAGGTATTTTGATTTGCATTTCTCTTAGTGTTAGTAATTCGTAGCAGTTGTAAATATTTTGCCATTCTTTTTTTGTGAAGTACTTGTTCATATCTTTTGACCACTGGTCTGTCAGAGGATGGTTCTTAGGTTTATTTATTTTGTTAATTTCCTGAATATCATGGACCAGACCTTTGTAATCCCCTTTATTCATTGTTTAGTTAAGGATTTTCCCACTAGCCATGACTGAAACATATCTGCTGTGTTTTTTCATTTCATATTTTAAAATGATGTGAATTTTAATATTCAGATTATATATCTATTTTGAACTTATTGTAAACAGGCTAAGAAGTCCATCTAAACTTAATTTCTATCAGTTTTCCCAAGGCTTCTTATCAAATAATGTATTCTCTTTTCATGAAATTTATGTTTCTGTGTTTAATCTTGGCTTACTGACCTCAGTTATGACTGATTCTTGAGGCAGCTAGGTGGCACAGTGACTAGAGCATTGGACTGGGAATGGAAAGACCTGAGTTCAAATCGAGATTTGACACTCACAAACTGTGTGACTCTGGGCAAATCTCTTAAACTTTCTAAGCCTCTGTTGCCCCCATTTGTAAATAAGATGATAATAATCACACTTACCTCCCAGGGTTGCTGTGAGGATAAAATCAGATCATATTTGTAAAGGCCTTTGAAAACTTTGAAGCACTATATAAACACTAGCTGTTATTTCTTATCTGTTTTGCAACACAGAAGAGTTCACTGATCCGTCCTTGTTCCTTTTGTATTGAGTTCTAACTAGCAGTGGGGAGCAGCCCATGCTTTCCTAGAGTCACAGAATGTCAGGGCTGAAAGGGATCGTAAAGACCAGCTACTCCAATGCTTTCATGTTATAGATAAGAAAACAGTCTCACAATTAGGAAATTACTATCTTAACAAGGTAATATCAAGTTAGTGTTGGTGGGACTGGAATTGAAAATCCCAGATTCTGAGGTCATCTTTCTATCATACCACACTAATCAATGTCACATGCTTTGTTTTCTTTCCTTCTTTCCAGCCTTTCTGTATTCTCTCCTGGGTCATAAAAGGGAATCTTATTTCCTAGCCCGACATATTAGAATTTAGACTGGTTGCTTATAGAGGTCTTCTAGGATCACATTGGTTGGTTGGTTGCTGTCCTTCATTCTTGAAGAGGACCAAAATGACATCACCATGATAAAATGAAATTTCAGTGTGTCTGACAGGGGCTGATCAGACCAATATGAGCTTGGAATGCTCTGCCACCATTTGGGCACACATAGTCCATGTGAATATTTGGGGTGTATACCCCAAATTTGCACATTCTACATTTTCTTTGTGCTGTCTCGATTCTGTTTTGCTCATAGAGCACAGCACCCTTTCTAGTGTGGGCATGTCATGCTGAGTGGTCCTGTGCCAGTGTCTCCCATGTTGCACAGTCAAATCCAAAATTCTTGAGAGAGACCTTGAGAGTGTCCTTGTATCACTTCTTTGATCACCATGTGATCACCTGCCCCATGTGAGTTCTCCATGAAATAGTCTTTTTGGCAAGTGTACATTTTGCATTTGAACAACATGGCCAGTCTATCAGAGTTGTGCTCTCTGAAGTATAGTTTGAATGCTTGGCAGTTCAGCTGGAGCAAGGATTTCAGTATCTGGTACCTTATCCTGCCAGGTGATCCTCAGAATCTTCCTAAGACAGTTCAAATGGAAGAAATCCAGTTTACTGGCATGGTGCTGGTCCATGTTTCACAGTCACACAACAATGAGGTCAGCACGACAGCTCTGTAGACTTTCAGTTTGGTAGTCAGACTAATACCTCTTCTTTCCCCAGCTTTTCTTTGGAGCCTCCCAAACACTAAGCTAGCTCTGGTAATGTGTGCTTCAACCTCATTGTTAATGTGTACATCCCTGGAAAGTACACTACCAAGGTAAGTGAACTTATCCACAGCATTCAAAACTTCTCCATTTGTGGTAACTGATGGTTCCATGTAGGCTTAGTGTGGTGGTGGCTGATGGAGCACCTGTGTTTTCTTGGTGTTAATTATTAGGCCAAAATTAGCACAGGCAACAGAGAATTGAGCTATGCTTTGTTGCATCTCAGCTTCAGAGACTGCATTGAGTGCACAGTCATCTGCAAACAGAAAATCATGCACCAACACTCCCTCTACTTTGGTCTTTGCTTGTAGCCTTTTCAAACTGAAGAACTTGCCACCAGTATAGCAGTTGACCTAGATGCCATGTTCATCCTTATTGAAAACATTTGATAACCTGACTGAAAACATCATGTTAAAAAGCATGGGAGCAAGCGCACAACCCTGTTTTACTCTATTGATGACTAGGAATTTCACTATGCAGAACCCGGGCAAACATGCCATCATGAAATTGATGTACAATGCTGAAGAACTTCTCTGGGCAGCCACATTTTGACCTAATTGGTCATAAGTCGTAATGACTAAAAATGTCAAAGGCCTTGGTAAGATATACAAACATTGTATACAGATGTCTATTCTGCTCCTGGCATTTCTTCTGGAGTAGCCAGGCAGCAAACACCATATTGACTGTTCCTTGGCCCTTTCTGAAGCCACACTGGCTCTCAGGTATATGTTCATCTTCCAGATGAAGGATCAGCCTATTAAGGAGGACTCTAGCAAGAATTTAACCAGCAATGATTAAGAGAGAGATCCCCCTGTGATTGTTGTATATAGGATCATATATTTGGAGATGAAAGACACCTTAGACTTCCCTTGCTTTACAAATGAGTGAACTAAGATAGATCAGGTGATTTTCCCAAAGTCACACAGGGAATAAATAAAGGTCAAAGATGGGATTCAAATCCACATCCTATGGCTTCCTTGTTTTTTCTGTAGTAGCATGTTAGAATGATTCTAAGGGCAGCATGATATAATAGGAAAAATGTGAGGCTTAATAACACTTGAATGACCTGCCTTATTTGCACATCATGAGAAAAACATGTTGCAAACCTTGACATGCTATATAATGCGAGCTATTAGCAATGCGTTTGATTCAGAAGACCTGAGTCAAAATGGCAGCTCTGCTGTGATGAGGCCTTGGTTTCTTCATCTGTAAAATGAAAAGGGTGAGCTATAATGATCTCTTAGGCTCTCTTTTGGCTCTAATGGTATTTGAACTTGATCTTGACCCATATCTATGGTGCCCAAGGACAGCCCTGGTTTGGTCCACCCATGATGCTAATGGCTACCCTAGAGGGAATTTGTGGAGGGAGGGAGAGGATTGCTCCACCATCGCTGGATTTTTAGATTTCCTTGTCTTCTACTCTACTGTAGTCCACCATGCAGGTAGGCTTGTGAGAAATTATTTTATTGAATCAACAACAAACAGCTATTGGGCCCTTGCTAATAAAGCATTGTTCTGGGACTTGGGTGTAAATGAGAAATATCGCTAACCTCAAGAGCTTATAATTTAGTACAAATATAATACAGGTATGCATGAAAAATGTGCAAAAACTAATAAAATCCTCGCACCAGAGATGCTATTTCTTCCTGGACACCCATACACCCCTAATGTGTGTAATGTGCTTTGTAAACCTTAATGGGAACTATTATTATTACCTTGGAGGGGGGAGGGAGCGTCATGGCACATCTCTGAAATTGACAATTTAGGTCAGTGTTACTCATTGTGCCACATACCTTTCCTGACTTTTTCCGCTTAAAGAAGACCAGATAATACCTACCTCAAATTCACACAGGTTTTTTTTGGGAGGTTGGGGTGGGAAGGAAGAGAATTTCTATCAGCATTCTGCCTGCAGCATTTGGCTGCCTAGAGAATTCTGCCATTAGTGGTTGGTTGGTAGTTGTAGTTATGGCACCTTCCTGTCCTCAGAGAGCCCAAAGTATTTGCATAGCCTGGCCTAGAACAGATTTTGTATATATAAAAAAAAATCAAACAGAATATTGTAGAATAATGTGAAGAAGGATCATCAGGCTCTTTATCTTACATTCTGCATCGCAACTAAATGAAAAAAAATGGCCCTGTTTTTAAATAGAATTCTGCAACCTCTTGGGTTTCACATTCCTGCAAAGAATTGGCCACTATTCTCATGCCCCCCCACCCCCACCTCCCAATAGTCTATCTACACAGCTGTGATAAGCTCCAGGGACAGCTGTCTTCACTGTTGCCTAGCAACAGCAGATTTCATCATTGAGCTTGAGGCCAAGGAGGAATCCAAAGGATTCACACTAGAGGGAGGGAGGCAGTCCAGAGACAGCACTACTCAGATCCTGTTTTGTTTTGGTTCCAGTTTAGGCACATATTTATTTTACTTAAGCAAAAATTTTAAAAGTTAAAAACATGTAACTAGCAATGGCAATTAAACTAGCTACTTAAAATCTGCATTATGCTTTATTGGTCATTTAGCATAGTTATAAACATTATTGCATGACTCAGTGCATAGATTTTTGTATCCTCTCTTGAGTTGTATTTCCCATTAAAATTTTTAATGATAAGGTGAATTAACTTTGCCTTTTTATGGGGATGAAGGAAGGAGGGGAAAGTAAATAAATTTTTCTTTTTCTTTTTGTGGTCCTATACATAATGATCATCAAATATTAGCATTTCCATGTGCAAAGATGAATGAAAAAAAGATTTTGTATGAAACCATGAAACTATTATATACACATTGCATTTTTAAAAAGAATATGAGAACATGGAACATAGTACCTATCAGATTTATGGATAGGAGAATAATATGTGAAGAAACAAGAGATAGAGAGCATTGCTGAGGTGTAAAATGGATAACTTCAATTTTATTAAATAAAATATTCTTGTATAAATAGAATCAGTGTAGCTAGGATTAGAAGGAAAGCAGAAAATTGGGGGGAATCTTTCACAGATAGTCTCTCAGACTAAGATCTCATTTCTCATATATATATAAAGAACTTTGTCAAAATTATAAGAATATCTATCATATCCCAATTGATAAATGGTCAAGGGATAGTTTTCCAATGAAGCAATCAAAATTTTATATAATAATATGAAATGCTCTCAATTAATTTTGGAGTCTTTCCAACTTATTTTTCTTTACAATCTTATTATTGTGTAAATTATTCTTCTGATTCTTACTTTATTATCTATCAATTCATATGTCCTCTCTGCTTTCTCTTAATTCATCACTTTCATCATTTCCTACAGGGCAATAATATTCCACTCAATGCATATAACATTTTATTTAGATATTGCCGGCATTCCCATACTTCAATTTTTTTTTTACTAAAACCAAAAATGATATTAAAATCATTTTTTTGCATATTGATCTTTTCTCTATATCTTTGATCTCTTTGGAGGTATAGGCCTAGTAGTATGAACACTAGTTCAAAGGATATGCAAAATTTAGTGTCTTTTTGATATATAGCTCTAAATTTGCCACCCCTTCTTAAAACATATATTTTTTTATTTTATTCTGAATTTAAGAAATAAAAGAAGCATTTTCATAACAGTACAATAGAAAAAAAGATGATTACACATGAAACTGCAAATCTATTATGTGCAACTTGCTATTTCTTTTAAAGTTATCGTATAACTGTCTTTTTTCTTACTTTTTCCTTCTCCCTCCACTCTAGAGATGGCCACCATTAGACACAAATATGCATATATATGTAAAATCATTCTGTACATACTTCTTTTGTATCAGTTCTTTCTCTGGATGCAGACAGTGTCTTCCTTCATAAGTCCTTTGCCTGGTCCAATTCACAGCTTCCCTAACAAACAGTACATGAGTGTGCCGTCTCCCCACAGGTCCTCTAACATTTCATTTTCCTTTTCTGTTATCTTTGACAATTTGATGGCTTAAGATAGAACCTCAGAATTGTTTTAATATATATTTCTCTAATTTGCTAGTAATCTGAAATATTCTCTTCACGTTAGCTTAGATTTCTTCCTTTGAGAAACGCCTCTTCTTCTTCTTTGACAATTTACCTACTGAAGAATGGGTCTTGTTTTTATATATTTGAATCAGTTTCCTAAATATCTCAGATATCAGATTTTATCAGCAAAATTTACCATAAAGATGTCCTCCAGTTAATTGTTTTCCTTTCTAATTTTAATGAAATGAATTCTGTTGACACTGGAGCTTTCAGTTTTAAGTAATCTAAATTATCCATTTTATTTTCTGTGATCCTCTCTACAATTTCTTTGGTCATAATTCTTCCCTTATTCACAGCTGTGAAAGGTGTCTCCTTCCATGCTGCTCTTAACTTGTTTATAATGTGACCTTTTACATGTAGGTCATGTATTCATTTGCAGTTTTCTGTGGTGTATAGTGTGAAATGTTTATAAACCAAACTTCTGCCAGACTTGCAAGTTTTCTAGTTTTCCTAGCAATTTTTGTTCAATAGTGAGCGAGTCCTTACCCTCCTAGTTGGGGACTTTGGGTTAGTTGAATACTGTGCTACTATGCTCATTTGCTTTTGTATGGTATGTACCCAATCTCTTCCATTGATCAACATTTAAAAGAAGCAATGCCAAAAATTTAATAATTACTGCTTTGTAGTATAGTTTGAGATTTGGTAGTGCTAGGCCCCCTTTCTTCCCATTTTTTTCATAATTTCCTTTGAAATCCTTAATCTTTTGTTTTTCTATATAAATTTTATTATTCGAAGTAAATTCTTTAAAGAGATTCTTTGGTAGTTTGATTAGTATGATATTGAATAAGTAAATTGGCATAATGGTATCATTTTAAATATATTGATTCAGCCCAACCATGAGCAATTCATTAAGTCTATCTTTATATAAAAAATTCTGTTTTATTCATATAGTTCTTATGTGTGCCTTAGCATATGAACTTCAAATTATATTTTACATTCTGTGGTTAAGGTCTTATTTTACCCTAATCTTTAAAGAAAGGATGGCACTTAACTTTTTATTTACCATGTTAAGAAAATTCAATTGTTCCTATGATTTTAATATATTTTGGAAAACAACAATGTTATATTTTATCAAAAGTCTTTTTTGCATCTATTGAGATGTGATTTGTATTTTGGTATTAATATGATATATTGTTTTATAGTTTCCTTAATATTGAACCAACTTGCCTACTTTCCTGATAAAAATCCAATCTCATTGTACTGGGTAGTTTTTTAAGCATTGCCTCGCTTGCAGACTTGGGTAGTACCCACAGTCCTAACCACAGTCAATTTTTAGAAGTTCTACTTTACAGTGGATAAGACTTGAAAGCCTCTCATAATTTGCTTCTACCTTGTCTAGGCTGGTGCCAGCTTTGTGGAGTTTGTCAAAATACTTCCGTCAGTGGTCTGAAATGTTCACTTCATTTATTCAACTGAACCTTGGGTTAACAACTATTCACTCTTTAAAAATCTAACTATTTCTATAAGACCAAGGCAGTTCTAAGGTATTAGTGGTCCTGAGATTTAGCATATGTTGCTTTCCCTTTTAGACCAATTTTTCCTTTCAGAAACCATTACAATCCAGCAGAGGACAGAATTTAGTTATCTGAATTCCAGCTTTTGTTATCCACAAGCTGTTTCTGCAAGACCTGTTGCTTTTTAAATTTATTACATTGTGGATAGGAATGAATTACATCCCAAAGGAAAAAGAAAACTGCACTGGAACTCAGGTAGAATTCAGAGTGAAAAAAGTAGGAAAGGAGACGGGGTAGTTTTGCAGCATGAACCATTGAGGGAGGTAGAAAATGGATAAAATCAGTCTGAAATGGAAGCTGTAGGGAGAGGTGTAGAAGTTAAAGGATGTGGGTTCCAATTTTGGTTCAACCACTTACTAGCCATTTCATCTTGTACAAGTCACTTCCTTTCTGTGCCTCAGTTTCTTTATAGATAAAATGAAGGAGGATAGACTAGACAATCTTCAAGTTCCCTTCCAGTTGTGTGAACTATATGACTGAGGTTTTGAGGAGGAGGGACAAAGTTCGTCTATTTCAAAATTTCTGTGTATATTTTTCATTTTCCCCAAAGAAGTAGTCTTATTTATATCCCATGACCCTTTGTTCCCAGGACCCAAAGTTCAGACTAGAATCATGGGTAAGGCTCAAGGAGGTAAAGTACAGCCAAACAAAAAAGTACAATCAACTGATAAAGTATTTAGCCATGAGGAGTGGGATGGGGACAATTGGGAAAATAGAAACTGGTATGGAAACTATAAATGAGACTAATTCACAATGAGCTAGAGTTCAGTCTGGGGAAAGGTCACTTAATAGTGAAGGCTGAAAACTATGATGGAGGATTGGTTAAGAACAAAGAATTATTTTTCTAATTGAGATATTTTTTTTTAAATCACCATCATTTCTGATTGTATCCCTCCTACTACATTATCCATTGAACAATCTCTGATAATTATGCATTTTTTTAAAAAGAAAGAAAGAAGCTAAGAACCTTTCTTTGGGGCAAAATGACTTGGAAGGTATTTGAGGAAAGTAGTTTCTCTTAAAGCCAGATTAACTAGTGGGAAATGATGTGACAGTATAAAGCCTAAGAACAGGAAGTAAAAGCATCTTTCTAAGCCTCAGTTTCCTTATTAGTGAAAAAAGAAATAGGACCAATTAACCCATGATTTGCAAGATGCAATTGGGTTTGGGCATTTAGAGTGTGCAGCTGTAGTGAGATATACAAATTGAAATGTCCTGACATATTGGAGCTATGGGAACTGGAACCATGTGGACCAGTCCCCTAGAGATATAGATTGGAAAGTGATTTGCCAAAAAGAGACAAGTATTATTGCTGAATGTAGAAACACTCATAAGAAAAGTGACAGTAGAACAGAGAGCTGGTATTTAGAGGTAAGAAGAAAGCCTGTGAAGGTGTTAGAAGAATGAAAAGAGACAGAGGCAAATTTATCATGGAATTGCTGATAGAGTCTTTTATTTCCAGCATCCAATTCATCCATCCATATATCAATCCTTCCGTCCATCCATCCATTCATCAGTCAACAGTCAATAAACACTTATTTTTTTAAAAAAATTTCTTGTTTTAAATAGTATTTTATTTTTTCCCACAATTACAAATGAAGAAAAATTTTAGCATCCATTTTTACAGATTCTGAGTTCCAATTTTTTCTCCTTCCTTCCCTTCTTCTAAAAGTAGTAATGATACAGATTACACATATGTTATCATGGAAAATACATTTCTATATTCACTACAGTTGTGGAAGAAAATACAGATCAAAATTTTAAAAATGAGAATAAAGTGAAAATATATCCTTCTGTCTACAGTCAGATAAAGTACAGTGCTATATGGTCAAAAAACTCCAATGAACTGACAAAGTACTTAACCATAAGGAGAGGGGTGGGGAGAGTTGGGAAAATAGAAACTGGAATAGTTCTTTATCAGGATATAAATAAAATTTTCCTTTATGAGTCTTTTGTACTTGTCTTGAATCATTGTTCAATAAACATTTATTAGACATCTATTATATACCAGGTATCATGCTAAAAACTATGCTAGATATTGGAGATACAATTCCAAAGATCGAAATAATCCTTACTCTCAAGGAGTTTGCATCCTAGTAGACAAGTCAATAAAAAAAATAAACAGAATAAGTATGAGTGGAATAGGTACAACTGAATATAGACTCTGTAAATACAAGATGTTTGCAGAGAAAAGGATGCAGTAGCAGCTGCGGGGATTTGGAAAAGGTTCAAGGAAAAGCTCATGCTTTAGCAGCATCTGGAGGGAATAGAGGTGTTCCAGAAAGTAGATGGGAGGAGCCCAACTTCAAGGCTGTCTCATAGAGCTGTATGGCTTCTCCTAGTTCTCCTTTCATTTTATGGATGAACCCTAGGAGACTCAAACTCTCCACATCTGATTCATTTCGCCGAAGACGCTTTTTAGCAAATTTCTCCAAAGCAACTAGAAGAACTTTATTTTCTGTGTTTATTTTTAGTCCTTTCAGATAGTAGGTGAGAGCTTGAGCCTCAGACTTCTTGTGAAACTCTTCAAAGCGGCCATAGTTATAGTAGACTTCTTGTTTTGTAGTATCTTGAAGTTGTTTCATGCTCAGTACCTTCTGATAGCTTTCTTCTGCTTTGTCGTAGTTACCTGCTTCTGCATATATGTTGCCCAGATCTATATAACTTAATTCAAATGTGGGCCTGTACTTTATTGAAGTTTGAAAATGAAACATGGCTGATTTAATTGCTTTTTCAATATCATATCTATCCTTGCCTTGTGGCCTGTAGTTGGTAGCCTTCTTGATCTGAATAATTTTCATCTTGTAACAATATCCCATATGGTAATGCAATACAGCAGAGGTTGGAGTGTCCTTTAAAGCAGTTTTTAAGAGATGAAGAGCTGTGTCCAGGCACCCTTTCCTACAGTAAAATCTGGCTGCATAGCGAAGGATGTAGGGCTGTGATGACGTATTTTCTAAAACTTCCTTGAGGTATTTTTCTCCTTCTTCCTGCTGATCAACGGCCTGGAGTTTCAATGCAAGAAGAACCTTAATGTAAGCATCTTCTGGGTTAATTTTGACTGCCCGTTTTAGTGCTTCTAGAGAACCATCAGGTTGGTCTGTGTTCCAACGATCTCGACGATACATGGCGATTGCAAATCCAGTGTTAAATTCAGGGTTCTCAGGCTCTGCTTCCAGGGCCTTTTGGAAACAAATTTGGGCCCTTTCATAATATTCCTTTGCAAACTTGAGCAGGGCCCACCCTTCCTCACAGTCAATTTCTGGAACTTCTACTTTGTAGCGGAAGGGGCTTGAAAACCTCTTACAGGTTGCTTCTACCTTGTCCAGATAAGTCTGAGCCTCTGGGAGTCTGTCCATGTGATAATAGATCCAGGCATAGTTTCCCCAGTTCACAAGGCTTTTTATCTCTATTTGATCATCACTCAGTTGTTGGATCAGTTTTTCAGCTTTTCTCAAACTTTCCAGAGCCTCCTCATTTTCACCCTTCAGGTGCTTCACATAGGCCAGTATATTGTGAATTCCCACGTTGAATTTTGTGTCCAGGAACTCAATCTCCTCCAGAATTCTGTTTTCTAAATCAGGTAAGTGTATGTCTATTCTCATTAAGTCCCATGTGAAGTGGCATCTCAACTCAAGCAGGGCATCCATCATAGGATTCTTCTCAGAAATCTCACTGTGGACATAAATAGAATATTTCATTATTAGGTTGTTATTATTTGTTCTTCATTCTTAAAGAGGGCCAATGACAGCAGGAGGGTGGTGTCTTGACATGTAAGTGAATTAGATTTAAGTGAGGAAGGGTTGTGCAAAGTTAAGAGACTCACTCTCTCCTCTAGGGTCATCTGGATTCAGTGGCAAGATATAGGTCAGAACGGCTAGAGATGTCCCTGGATGCAGTGAGAAACCTTGGCATTTTTAAGCTTAGGTCTTTCCAAGATCTCATTTTGTCTGAGGCAACCCCCATTCAGTGATTTAAGGCTAGGTAAGAAATGAAGTAAAAGATGGCCTAGCTTGCCTCATCAAAAAAATAAATTAAAATGGGAGAGGAACACCCTTATGGTTTCTAGTCAGAACAGAAGCAGTTCCTATGGGAGCCAGAGGCTCCCAAACTTATGTGACCTACCATCTCCTTTAAAAAAATTACTCAATGGCCCCCTGGAAATTTACTTTCCTTAATCTTTTAATAGGTTTTTGAAATTTACATCATTTCAAAAAAGAATAATTTTTTTTTAAAAATGATGCATTTAAATTTTAATAACTTATTGTAAATTTATGTTTTTTTGCATTGAAATTTTGATGATGCAATATTGCATCATGTAACTGGAGAGTGTGATATTGTAAACATGTCATTATATGCACATATTCCAGCTGAAGCATGCTGGATTTCCCAACAATGCATGATACACTTGTCAGCCAACTCTTACTTGTTTTTTTTTTTAATTATTATTATTATTATTATTTTATTTGTTTTCAGTGTTCTGCAATCACTTCTATATAACTTAGATTTTTACCTCTTCCTCCCCCTCTTCCTCCCTTCCTCCCCCTCCCTCCCCATCAGCATACAATTTTATATAGGTTCTACACATACATTCCGATTAAATACATTTTCATCTTAGTCATGTTGCACAGAAGAATTTAAATGAATGGGAGAAATCATAAAACAAACCAAAATGTAATACGAAGGAAAATGATCTGCAACATTCTGTGATCAAATTCCACAGCTCTTTTTCTGGATGTGGAAGGCATTTTGCCTTAAGAGACCATTGGGAATTTTTTAAGTCCTTGCATTGCAATGAAGTACTAAGTCCACCAGAAAAATTCCTCACACACTCTGGTTTCTGCTTGTGTATAGAGTTCTCCTGGTTCTGCTCCTTTCACTAAGCATCAGTTCATATAAGTCTTTCCAGGCTTCTCTGAAGTCTTCCTGTTCATCATTTCTTATAGCAAAATAGTATTCCATTACATTCATATACTACAAATTATTCAGCCATTCCCCAATTGATGGGGAATGATTTCCAGTTTTTGGCCACCATGAAGAGTGCTACTATAAATATTTTTGTACATGTGGGACCCTTTCCCATTTTTATGCACCACTTGCTTGTTAGGACCTGTTGGTGGACTTGAGCACTGTGTGGTTATAACTTGCATTTTGTATCTTTGCTTAGAAAGTTATGTAATCACTATGATTTTAACTCTATTATACAACAAAGTCAAAACTTTTTCATCTAAAGCCTCTAAAAAAATATAAATTGGTCTCAGGCCATGGAAGAGCTCAAAAAAGGATTTTAAAATCAAGTAACAGAGGGAGAGGAAAAGTTGGGAAGAGAAATGAGAGTGATGCAAGAAAATCATGAAAAATGAGTCAACAGCTTGGTAAAGGAGATATCAAAAATAAAAACAGAGTAGGTCTAATGGTAAAAGAGGTCAAAAAAGTCAATGAGGAGAAGAATGCCTTATAAAACAGAGTTGGCCAAATAGAAAAGGAGGTTGAAAAACTCATTGAAGAAAATAATTCCCTAAAAATTAAAAAGGAGCAAATAGAAGCTTATGATATAGTGAGAAATCAAGAAATAATAAAATCAAAAGAATCAAAAAATAGAAGGCAATGTGAAAAATCTCATTGGAAAATCAACTGACCTAGAAAATAGATCCAGGGGAGATAATTTTAAAATTACTGGACTACTCGAAAGTCATGTTCAAAAAAAGAAACTAGGCATCATCTTTCAAGAAATTGAGGAAAACTACTCTGATCTTCTAGAACCAGAGAATGAAGTGGAAATTGAAATACTCCTCTGATCACCTCTGAAGGAGATCCTAAAATGAAAGTTCCCAGGAATATTATATGCAAATTTCAGAACTCCCAAGTCAAGGAGAAACATTGCAAACAGCCAGGCAGAAACAATTCAAGTATTGTGGAGCCATAGTTAGAATAATGCACAATTTAGCCGTTTCTATGTTAAATGATTGGAGGACTTGGAATATGATATTCCAGAGGGCAAAGGAGCTAGGATTACAATCATGAATGATTTATTCAGAAAAACAGAGTATAATCCTTCTGGGGAAAAATGGACATTCAATAAAATAGAGGACTTTCAATTACTCTTAATGAAAAGAACAGAGTTGAATAGAAAATTCAACTTTCAAATACAAGATTCAGGAGAAGCTTAAAAGGGTAAACAGGAAAGGGAAGTTACAAGGGATTTAATAGGGTTAAACTGTTTATATTCCTACATGTGAAAATGATACTTCTTGTAACTCATAAGAACTTTCTCATTCTTAGGGCAGTTGGAAGGAATATATAAAGACAGAGGGCACAGGTGTGATTTGAATATGAAGGGATGATATCTAAAAAAATAAGATTAAAGGGTGGGAGAGGAATGTACTAGGAGAAAAGGAAAGGGAGAGGTAGAATGGGATAAATTATCTCACATAAAAGAAGCAAGAAGAAAGTTTTTACAGTGGAGGGGAAGAGGGAGGAGTTCAGGGGGAGTGAGTGAACCTTACTGTTACCAGAATTAGTTGAAAGAGGGACTAACATACACACTCAACTGGGTATAGAATTCTATCGTACCCTACAAGAAGGTAGGAGGGCAAGAGGATAAGGTGTGTGATGGAAAGGAGGGCAGAATGGGGGGAGAGTAGTAGGAAGCAAAACACTTTTGAGGAGGGATTGAGTGAAAGGAGAGAGAGGGAACAAAATAAACATGTGAGGAACATAGGATGGAGGGAAATACAGTTCACAATAGTAACTGTGAAAAAAATTTTGAAGCAAGTTTCTCTAATAATGACATCATTTTTCAAACATAGAGAACTGAGTCAGATTTATAAAAACAAGAGCCACTCAGCAATTGAAAAATGATCAGAAGATATGAACAGTTTTCAGATGAAATAATTAAAGCTATCTATATCCATATAAAAAATGTTCTAATTCACTATTGATTGATTAGAGAAATGCAAATTAAAACAATTCTGAGGTACTACCTCATACCTATTAAATTGACTAATAAGGACAGAAAAGGAAAATGACAATTGTTAAAGAGGATGTGGGAAAAATCAGCCATTAATATGGAATTGGTGGAGATGTGAACAGAAATATTCTGTAGAGCAATTTGGAAATATAGCCAAAGGGCTATAAAACCATGCACACACTTTGACCTAGCAATGCCACTACTGGGTATGTATCCCAAAAGAAACAAAAAAAAACTCTCCAAAAGAAAAGGAAAATAACCTATATGTACAAAAATATTTATAGCAGCTCTTTTCTAGTGGCAAGGAATTGAAAACTGAGTGGGTGCCTTTTCATTGGGAAATGGATGAATAAACTGTGGTACGTGATTATGATGGAATACTATTGAGCTATAAGAAATGATAAGTGGAATGCTCTCTGAAAACCTGGAAAGACTTACATGAACTGATGCAAAGTGAAATGTACTGTGTACAAAGTAACAGCAATATTGTAGAATACAAAGTCTTAGCTATTGGCAATGCAATGGTCCAAGACAACTCTGAAGGACTTATGATGAAAAATGCTATCCATCCCCAGAGAAAGAGCTGGTGGTGTCTGAATATAGCTTGAAGCATACTTTCTAACATTATTTTTCTTGAGGGTTCTCTCTCTGTCTCTATTGGTTTACATTTTCTATCACAGCATGACTAATCTGGAAATGTTGTGCATGACTATAGTGAGAATGTTTAGACGGCTCCTGTAACAGTCTAGGCATGAGATGATGAGGGTCTAGAAATGCAAGGGAAGGAAGAGGAGAAACTGAAGCCCAGAGAGGGAGAGAAATTTGTGGGCTGCCAGGTATAATGCATAGAGCACCAGGCCTGTAGTCAGGGAAGACTTATCCTCCCAAGGTTTTCCTGTCTTGCTACTTCCACTGAAAGAAAAGTATTTTTGAATTAAATAAATAAACAATGAAACTTGAGTATGTATATTTAAATGTGTGCATATACATGCATATATGCATACATATATATATATATATCCAGTGACCCAGGACTCTGACATTGCTTCTAAGTTCATCATTTCATTCCTGGACTGTTGGAGAAGCCTCCTAAATATTCTCACTTGACTCCAGTCTGTACCATTGCTACTCTTTCTTGCACACCACTGCCAGATTAATATTTATAACATACATTTCATCAGGTCATCTCCCCATTTGCAAACCCTTGAATGTAAAAGAAGAACACAGAGTCCCAATTGCTTGATTGGAACCTGTCTTGGAGGGTGAGCTCTCTCCCCCAACTGGGCTGTATAAGCATTTGTCTAGTGGATATGAAGGAGGATCATCTGTTTAAGTCTGAGAAAATGACAGCTAAAAATTTCAAAGGCAATAGAAGAAAGAAAGCTCTTTACCTCATGATTGACTCCTGGTTACCTCTTTGCTTCTTTGTGGTTCTGAAGGGATGTGAAAGTCTGTTGTCCTCTTTAGCAGCCAGTTTTGCTACTCTCAGGCAGTGCAAGGCAGAGCTATATAGCTTAAAGAGGAGGGATCTATTAGATCATGTGTATGTGGGTTTGGAGAAATAGAAACTGAAACTATATCACGGTAAGTTAGAGGACATGAGTGAGTGAGAGGGGTATTGAAAGACATGGACTTGGTTTTCAAACAAAACAACACTTCCTGCCTTTTGTTATTCTATGACTTTCGCTGCTAAATATTTAACCATCCTCTGCCCACCCTTATTTTCCCTCACCCCCTCCTCCTCACCGCCCCCCCCCCCCACCGCCCATCTCCATCCTCCCCCCCCTCACTTTGCTCAGGAAACTGTTCTTTGTGACAAAGAATACACAGAAATGAAAGGAATAAGCCACAAATTAGACCCTTACCTGGGGTAGAATAATTTGGGAAATTTTTTACTAAAAAGCAGGCAAACTAGTGGTAGAGCAAATGGTATAAAGCAGTGTAGGATTAAAATTTGGAAGAAAAAGAATGGATTTCTATGCTGCATATTGACTTAGAAAACCTTAAACTTCCTTTATGTTTTATTGCATTTTTATTTTTCTTATTACACCTTTCCCAGTTACATTTTCATCTGGTTCAGCCTTCTGGAGTTCTGTAGGTCGCTTGAAGTTCTGAGCCTTGTGAGTTGGACACCTCTGGTGTAAGAGACCGGGAGCAGGAAGTGGGATAGCTGTTTGATGTGGGACATTACGTTTTTCTGAACTTTACTTTCTGTATCTCCAAATGAGAACTTAGGTCTAACAGCTTGTCATTTTAAAGGTGAATTTGGCAAGGGATGCACTGTGTGCAGAGACAGGGAAGCATTCAGATTGAAATGCCCCTTTACTGGAAATATGGAGCTGGCAGAGAGTGGCAATAGATCTCCTTAGCAATGTCATTTGGAAAGGGATCTGCTAAAAAGAGATGTATATATCTGAGTGTTCAAAAGCTCTCTGATAAGAGCAGAAGGCAGAACAGAGAGACAGGGATGACATTTAATGGTTAAGAGAGAAAAGAAAAGGCTGCCCTGTGAAGGAGCTAGAAGAATGAACAGAAACACAGAAGAACCAAAGGAATTCAACAAACATTGATTAAACAATTTCTTTGTGCATGACCTTGTAACAAATATATGTAAACTGGGGCCCAGCACCCAAAGCTCATGGCTCATAGGAAACAGGTTCACTCCTGGGGTAGTCTTATGATAGGTTCTCTGATAAGGGAAGGCGATTCTACAAAGGGCCAAGCTTTAATCACCAGGAGCTTGGATGTGCTTCTCTTGTCTCCAGCAAGATCTACTGAACAATATATTTCTCTGACTGAAATCAGCGAATCCACTTTTATAGTTTTTTATTTTATTCAGTTGTGTCCAACTCTACATAACCCCATGCATTTGTCTTGGAATTTTCTTGGCAAACATACTGGAGTAGTTTTCCATTTCTTTCTTCACTATGTCTCCATGTTTTAGATGAGGAACTCAGGCAAATAGAGGTTAACTGACTTGCCTAAGATCACACAGCTGGTAAGTGTCTGAGGCCAGATCTGAACTTAGATCTTTTCAATTCTAGGCTCAGTGATCTATCCATGAGCCATCTAGCTGCCCTTTTCTGTTTCATAGCTCCAGTATAAACAGGGCAGCCATGGTCCTCAATAGCCTAAATCACTTTAATCAACCAGTGTTGAGCCTTAAAGGCTCTACTGCAAAGTTCCCTCTTATCAAAGAGACACAACTCTATACCTTTATGCAGTTCTTTTATTTTTTACCTATAATCAATATCCTGAAGTAGGTTGTTATTCTTTAAACCTTACCAGGGTGGCCAGGCCCTCTTGATGAAGCTTCCCTACACAAATAAGCCATGATCTCTACCCTCATGGTATCAACAATGACTATCTGGTTTTCTCCACCAGCTCCCTACCATAAGAACTAGGACACATGAATTTCTAAGGAGATGCTATTCCAGTTTTTCCTCAAATCTGTTTGATGTTTAATAAATATCTAAGAAGGAAGTAATTTTTAGTAAATTTTATGTTCACATTCTTCTACGAAAAGTTATAGATGCAACACTGCACCACTACTCTCTCCACAGACGGACCTTTTTTTTGTTTGTTCTGCTGGCCAATTGAACACAATTAAAAATGAACAATGTTGCTTAAGAGAAAGGACTATTGATTGGGTGCTATGAATCACTTAAAGTATCAGGAAAAATTCCTTTCTCAATACAAACCTCTAAATACATTATAAAATGACTCCTGTCCAATGAAAACAGACTCATTAACAACTTTAAATAAATAAGACTCATACTTACCCATAATTATTTCTGAAAAGAAGATGGCAATGCATCACCTTTTCCAGGCTGGATGTACTTTGCAAGTTTCCTTGAGAGAGAGAGAGAGAGAGAGAGAGAGAGAGAGAGAGAGAGAGAGAGAGAGAGAGAGAGAGAGAAGGAGAGAGAGAAAGAGAGCATTTTGTCATTAGGTCTTGGTTACTCTTTCTGTTTAAAACCTATCCCTTGAGGAAGGTCTACTAAGGGCTGGGAGAGTGCCTTCCATCTGTGGCCACAAAAGGCAGCTACCATATTCTATTGCTGGTCTGATCTCCCAATAGCACTGTGGAGAATCTCTGGTGCAAAAACAGCGTGGATCCTTTTGAACTCAGGTCTTCCATCCCCTCCTGATCCTGTTTGTAGAGGGAAGGGGAAGAGGAAAATCAATGGGGAGCAGGACTCCCATATCCTGCTCTGTACTCATATGCCTTCTAACACTATTTCCTTCTTCACACTTGTCTCACATGAAGAGGTGGCCTTACTCCTTAGCAACGAGCAAGTGTCCTTTCCTATCTCCTCCAGCTGATTGACCCTTCTGTCATTCCCATTCTATCATTTGTTTTCAACTTTTGCCTGTTTACTGGCTCCTTCCTTACTGCTTATAAATATACTTATTTCTCCCTCGTCTTCAAAACGCCCTCACTTGATCCTTCCATCCCTGCTCTCTATCATACCAGATCTCTTCTACTTTTTGTGACCAAATTCCTTGAAAACTCAATGTACAATATGTTTCCATTTTTGCTCCTAGCACTCTCTTAACCCCTTACAATTCAGCTTCCCACCAATTCCAATTTCATTCCAACTCATCATTCCACCCAGACTGCTCTTTCCAAAGTTACTAATGATCTCTTTGTTGCCAAACCCATGGATCTTTCCTCAGTCCTCATTCTCCTTGAACTCTGTAGCGTTTGACACTATTGAGCACCATTTTCTCCCTAATACTTGCTTCTTTCTGGGCTTTTGGGCCCCTGCTCTTTCTTGATTCTCCTACCTATGAAACTCCTCCTTAGTCTCCTTTCCTGAATTATCATCTGGATCATGCTCTTTCTAGCTGTGGGTGTCACTTAGAGTTCTGTCCTAGGTCTTCTTTTCTTCTTCCTATATAGTATTTTGATTGGTGAGCTCTCATTAATTACCATCCCTATGCTAATGATTCTCAAATTGGCCTCCGATCTCTAATTTCCAACTTCCTCTCAGACATCTTGACCTGAATGTCCAGTAGAAATTTCATACTCAACATAAATGAAACAGAATTCATTATCTTTCTCCCTAAGCCCTCCCCCTGCTGCTCACGCTTCTCAGACTATCCTTCCAGTTCCTCAGACTATCAGCCTACACTTGACTCCTCACTATCTCTCAGCCCCCACCCCGCCCTGTGCATAATTTGTCCACCCCCTTCTCTCTCCTAACATTGTCACCATTTTGGTTCAGTCTCTTTTCGCTCTATGTCTGGATTACTTCAATAGCCTGCTGGTGGGTCTGCTTGTCTCAGGTCTGTCCGCATTTCAATCTACCCTCTGTTCGGCCACCAAAGTGACTTTCCTAAAGCACAGGTCTGACAATGTCATCTGCCTAATCAATAAACTCCAGGGGCTCCCTGTTGCCTTTAGGATCAAATATGAAATTCTCTGTTGAATTTCAAAGCTTCATAATTGAGACCTCTCCTATCTTTCTGGTCTTCTTACATCTTACTCCCCCAAAAGTACACTTCCTTCCAGTGACATCCACCTGCTTGCTGTTCTGTGAGTAAGATGCCCCATCTCTCATCTGAACATTTTCTCCTACTATACCCCAATACTTCTTAATTCTCATGCTTTCCCTCTGAATTATTTCCTATTTATTCTGAATATAATTTGCATATAAATATTTGAATTGCTTGTTTCCACTTCCATTAGATCATGCGCTCTTCAAGGGAAGGGACTACTTTTTTCTCTTTTTGGATCCCTAGGGATCCAAATTAGCACAGAACCTGGCACACATGTATTAATTGATTTGTTATGAAGAATCTTTTCTATTGTTGTAAAAGAGAACTCCCAGTTTCTTCAAAGACTTGAAGGAGCCTTGGCCTGGTCTCTTTGCCTCATTCACTTTTGGGGGATTTTGGTGGTTATTTGAGGTTATGACAGCTGTTGAGAAACTATGTTGACCTAGGTAGTTCAAAAAATTGGGAGAAAGAGTCAAAGAAATCTAGGAGTCAGAATTCAGACTGGGTTTCATAACCAACACAATGTCAATGCCCTGAAGAAAAAGGAGTAACATTTGGGAATGACTCTCAGTATACAGTCTCACATGGCCATTGTGCAACTTAGTGGATCAACATTTAGTGTTGTTCGGTTATTTCAGCTGTGTCTGAATCTTCCTGACCTCATTTGGGGTTTTCTTGGCAAATATGTTTGCCAGAGTGGTTTGCCATTTCCTTCTCTACTGAGTTTTACAGAGGATGAAACTGAGACAAACAGGCTTAAGTGACTTGCCCTGGGTCACACAGCTAGGAAGTATCTGAGGCCAGATTTGAACTTGGGAGGATAAGGTTTCCTGACTCCAGGCCTGGTGCTCTATGCACTATGGCACCACCTAGCCCCTCACATCAAGTCTCTCTCCCTCTCTGGACTTCAGTTCCTCCTATTCTGTCCCTTGCATTTCTAGACCACCACCACCACCACCACCATCATCATCATCGTTGCCGTTGTCGTTGTCATTTTTGGACTGTTTCAGGGGCTTCCTAAACGTACTCCCTTGACTCTAGTTTATCTGCCACTAGTGCTTCTTGCACATGACTGCCAGATTTATACTCCTAACATACTCCCTTTCATCAGGTCATATCCCCATCTGCAAACCTTTGAATGTAAATCCCTATTCTCTAGAGGGTAAAGTCCTAGTTCCTTCATTGGGCTCTCAAGTTGCTGTCAAGCTCTCTCAGATAAGGCCTTTATTCTGATCAGTGTCTGCTCACTTTGATGAGATCTTCCTTCATACTTTTCAAGCTCCATTTCTGCCCATCTAAACCTGTGGTGTCTGTGCCTGTGTTCTTTCCCCTTTAAATGCCCTCCTCCTGGCAGGTTGCTCATCTAAATTCTACCCCTCTTCCAAAATACAGTTGAAATCTTACAATCTCTGAAGTCTTTGATTTGGTCTTCTCTCTTTCCCCTCTGAGTTCCCCTAGAACTTAGCTGTGTTACTCATTTGACATTGATTATATACTGTCTTGGAGGGTGAGCTCTCTCTTGGAACTGGGCTGTATGAGCATCTGCTGTCAGTGGGAATGAAGAATGCTCACCCATTTAAGTCTGATAAAATAGCAGCTAGAAAATTTCAAAGGCAACAGAAAAGAAAGAAAACTCTTCCCTTCATTATCCCTGGCTACTTCTTTGTGGTTCTGAAAGGATGTGAAAGAGTTTGATTTTATTCTCAGCAGCCTAGTTCACTTGTCTTGTCTGATGGCTTCTCAAGGCTATTGCCTTCAGTGCTGTTCAAAGGAGAAACTAATCAGGGCATAAAGAGTGTGTTTGGGGGTGGCACAGTATGGGCTTGTGGCAACGGAAACCAGAATAGAAACTGGAAAGTGAAACTGTGTGTGTTTTGGGGTTGGAGAGCAGTGGGGTTGTGGCAATGAAAACCAGAATAGAAACTGGAAAATGAAACTGATTCATGATGAGCATAGGGAAAAGGAAACTGAATTTTGAGGGCTCTGACAGAAGCTGGGATAAGAACACTAGATTTTTGCCAGCACATTTCTTTTTGGAGTTCCTTTAAGGAGATGATTGGTGGATTCTTTCTTTACTTTGACTTTGGGTCAATGTAATCTTTTCAGTTTTCATTTGTAATTTCTTGAAATATGGTGTCTAGATTTGTGTTTATTACTTTACTATGGTTTTTGTTTTCATGGAGTAAAATTATTCATAATTTTTCCCACTCCTTGACCTGTTTTTGAGGTCAATTATTTTCTGATGTCAGATATGTTACCTTTTCATCTATTTAAAAATTTATTCTAACATTTCTTGCTATCTCATTTATTGAGTTCTCTCTGGTATATTCTAGTTTTCGCCAATTTTATTTCTTGGGTAAAATTTTCCACTTTCGTTTCTAAACTATTTCCTTCCAATTCTTTTCTCAAAAAGTTTTATTTCATTTTCTCTTCATTTCTTTATTTTCTTCCTTGTATTTTATCTCTTGCTTAATCTTTCTAGGTAATCATGTCATTCTTGTGGAAAATGCATTTTTTCCCTCACAGTACTTTAGTTGTTATGGAGCTATATTTTCAAGAATATTTAGCAATGAATTATCTTCTATTTGCTGAGCTCTCATTGTTCGTTCTGAAACCAGGCTTTGGGTCTGCCCTAGTTTCTTTGAGTTCATGTGCAGATCCAGACTTCCTGCGGTTTGGTCCTTTGGGATGTTTGAGGTTTGGATTCCTGCATCTTCAGAGCTCTCTGCTATGTCTAAAGACAGACTATTAGGGGAATTCGCTGCCCCCAGTCTTGCTACTTCTAGTGAAGCTTTTGCAGGCTGCAAGTCTCCCTGACTGTTTCTAGTCCCTTTAGGAAGCTACTCTGCACTAGCTCTTCCCTAATGCAGACGTGTCAAACTCAGTGGGTCTTGGATACAAAACTCCCTAGTGCTTCAGGAACCAAAATAAAAGGCAATTGGGAAATATTTAACAAAATAAATAGAAATATAACACAACATTGAAAATGTTGTTTGTTGCTGTTGCTTCGTGGTTTTCGTTGTGTCCAACTCTTTGTGACCTCATGTGGGGTTTGCCATTTCTTTCTGCAGCTCATTTTACAGATGAGGAAACTGAGACAATCAGGGTTAAGTGACTTGCCTAGGGCTATACAGCTAGTGAATGTCTAAGGTCAGATTTGCACCCAAGAAGATAAGTCTTCCAGACTCCAGGCCTGGTATTCTATCCACTGTATCACCTAGCTACCAACTGATAATGCTAATTTGTGATTTTCTAGGTCAATATGTGCTTTCAGAGAGCTGTTTCTATTTGAGTTTGTTATCATTGCTCTAATGTACATCTTAACTGTCCCAGTGGATTAGTTTTGGAAAGCAGAAATGGAACTTTATATTCTAAACATGGCTTTTGCCAGTGAGAAAAAGTATTTCTAACCAACCAATCATCCAGGGTTCTTTCTTCCATAATACTTTCCTCTCATTAAAAAATGATTTTAACAATAAGACTTTTGCAAAACCAAACCAAAACAAAAAAATTCAATCTGTTCAAAGCAATTGAGTTCAGCAGGTCTCAGGTTTTAAAAAAATTAAAGAAGCACTAAAATACAATTAGACTCCATAATAATTAAACATTAAAAGTATACAATACAGGAATACAAAGGATATGAAAATAATATTTCCCCCAGCAATAGAAGCTCAGGAAAAGACCTGAAACCCTTACTACCCAGGCTAATTTTGTAATAGTTTAAGCCCCAAAGCATATAAAGCACCAAGCTGGGCTGAGCGAGGGGGTGAGTTATTGGGGTGAGCTGCCACAATAAATGCATCAGCCTAGCAAGCTTCTGCCATAAATGTAGAGTGGCAGGAATGTATCTTCCTGCCACACTTCCCCCAGAGAGCAGGGTTCCTCCTGGTAGCTTGAGATAGTTTGTGCCTTAGCTACATGGATGTGCTCCATCTCTGAATATCTGGGAAGCCCAGACCTGCTGATGTGAAAGCAGGTTGGAATGAGTGAGCTAGTTTATAAAGTCAGAGTGGTAACCACCGTCTGAGTCAGATGCTACTCTAGTACCTCCAACAGAAATAAGAGTTTAGAAGAGGAGGAGGATTTTTTTGGAGGGGGGGAATGAAGAGGGGAAGAAAATAAGTTCTGTTTTGGATTGTTGATTTTGAGATCGACGTTGTTCAGTCATCTCTGACTCTTTGTGACCCCATATGGAATTTTCTTGGCAAAGATTCTGGGGTAGTTTGTCATTTCCTTCTCCAACTCATTGTACATATGAGGAAACTGAGACAAACAGGATTAAGTGACTTTCCCAGGGTTACCCAGCTAGTGTAGTGTCTTAGATAGGATTTGAACTCACATCTTCCTTTCTACAGGTCCAGAGTTCTATATACTGTGTCACCTAACTGCTTCAAAGAGCTACAATGCATTACAAATTAGAAATTTCCTTCCCCAGCTCATTTTACAGATGAGAAAGCTGAGGCAAGCAGGGTTAATTAATTTGCCTAGAGTAATACAGCTAGTAAGCATCTGAGGCTGGATTTGAACTCAGGAAGATGAATCTTCCTGACTCTGGACCCAGCACTCCATCCAATATGCCAACTAGCTGCCCAATAATATCCCTCTTTTAAAGAGCACCATTATTTTCATCTGAGTTCTGACAGACTCACACCATGGTGTGCATTTAGCTGCAAGATGTGGTTATCCTATAAGAAATAGCAGATAGTTAAAAAAAAAACAGGAATTGTCAAAAAACTCTTTAGAATCCCTTTCTGTGAAGCAAATGTACTTCATTTGTGGTGGAAGGAAGTCTGGTATTTTTAAGTAAGTAATCGCACACATGTATGTTCATTCTTGGCCACTTTTAAAATCTCTAAGGAAATGAGAGAGAATAAGATAAAGGCTACTTTCTGCACTGAAATAAATGGATTCACTGTGCTTTTGGCTGAATTGCTAAAAAAAAGATTCTTCATAGAGTCAAATTAATAATTATAGTATCATATAGATATTCACTGTGTCTGTGTTAGGTTTAAATGACCAGGACACAATTATGAAGCAAAGTTTCTTCTTTATCTATTAATTAGCTAGGTTGTCTGGGACAAATTAATTCAACCTTTATGGGCCTCCTTTTTCCTCAATTTGTATAATGAGTACGTTAGACCAGATTGCTTCAAATATCCTTTCCACATAGGGATGGAAGAAAGGTAGGAAAAAAGCATTTAGGAAGTGTCTACTGTGTTTCCAGCTCTTTACAAATGTTTCCTTATCTGAGCCTCACAGAATCTCTGGAAGGTAGGTGCTATTATCATTCCCATTTTATGGTTGACCTGAATGAGAAATTATTATTTCTTTCTTTTGTTAATAACTAATTAACCAAGTTTCCCCACCTCCCCTTTCAACTTCTTCATCCAGAAATCAACCGGTGTGGGAAACCTTAGGCTAAGACTTACTCAGGCCAAGGTCTAAACAGACAGTAAAAGAAATTCCAAGTTTGGGCTAACGGGAGGATTCCTGCTTATTGTGTTTACTCAGACAGGTCTGGGAAAATGGAGATTCTCCATTTTGTCTGACAGGTAATGTGGGATTTGAAAAGTCTTTTTGACCAAGACTTGGGTGATTTCACCTGTTGTACCCTGTTCATGTCTGTCTTTCATTCTGGAGAGGACCAGTGCCATTAGGAAAATGAGGCCATGACATGCAAATGAAGTGAGTTTAAGTGAGGGAAGGCTGTGTAAAGTTACAGCTTCACTTTCTCTTCCAGACTCATCTGGGTCCAGTGGCGAGACGTGGATCAGGACAACTGGAGATGGCCCAGAGGCAGTGGGACACCTCGGCCTTTTTAAATTAAGGTCATTCCCAAGTCTTGGTTTGACTGACACAATACCCATTCAGTGATTAAGGCTAGGTAAGATGTAAGGCCAAAAATGGCCTTTTCCATACTAAAAAAAAAAATCAATCTGTGAGAGGAAGTGTCCTCAAGACCCTTACTGGAATAGAGCCCAGCCCCTCATTATAATATCCATTCTTTCATTAATTGTTAACCAATCAGAGTTGATTGCCACCCTCAGCAATATTCACTCTTAAACTGTGAGCCCTCTGGCATAAGGGGTCTTTGGCATTTGAGAGTGTCACTGATTTCCTTATATTAATAAACATGTTGACATTATTAATAAAATGATTAAATTACCCAGAAATGCTGTCTCTCAAACCTTTTAAAAGCCACATGAGGTAAAAAAAGAAGTTAAATGACTTAACCTAGAATTACACAAGCATTAAATCTGAGGTTAGATCTGAACTCAGTTCTTGTCTCCTCCAGGCCCAGCATTCTATCCACTGGACTACCTGCCTTCCTCCCTCTGATTCTTTCTTTTTTTTTCCCTCTCCCCCACAGTCTTATTTTCAATGAGGCACCTGGCTAGCCCACGCTTCCCGTCTCCCTTACCAGAGATCCAAACAACTTTGCCTCATTGTTCGTCATTATCACTGTTAATGATGGCAATATTAGTGGCTTACTTTTATGTTGTTTATTAGTATAAAGTTCTTTATATATATCACTTCATTTAATTCTGTGGACTGTGAGATAAGTAGGGAAAGTATTAGCAATTACTTAGTAAATAGCATTTATCAGGGACTTACTATATATGTCATGCATTGTTAGAAATACAAAGCCAAGCAGGGAAACGGCTTTTTCCTCAGGGAGCTTATATTCAGGCAACATGTACATATGTAAATATATATAAAATAAATTACAAGTTTGTGTGTGAGAGGCATGGGCAACTTCAAGTAATCAGGAAAAGCTTCCTGTTGAATAGGGGATTCTTAGCCCTTTTTTTGTTTCTAGTGAAGTCTACAGAATGCTCAGAATGACGTTTAAAATATAAAATATATTATAAAGGAAACCAAAGACGTAGAAATACTGCTGTTGGAATAGTTAAAGAAACAAGATTACTGGATACTAAGAATGAGCTCCTGAGAAGGTGGTATTTAAGCTGTGCTCTGAGGAAAACCGGGGATTCTATGAGGCAGAAATGAGGAAGGAGAGACATATGGGTGGTGGCAGATACATGGCCTATGCAAAGGCAGAAAAGGAAACTGAATCTCAGAGAAGTTACGTAACTAGCCAAGGGCTTTCGTAACTAGTATGTTATTTAGGAGAAATTGTTAATCAGGAGAATTTTTGTTGTTGCTCATTGATAATTAGGAGAAATTGATTTCTTTTTTCAAAATGGGCACAGAAAAAGAGAGCTATGTTTAAACTTAAATGAATGAAACTCCAAAGGTAGAATTTCAGGCACTTGGACATTAGATATGATTTCAGCCACCATCTTGTCTCCAGATAAAAAGAAGCCTCCTTCATTGCGTCCCCTGAGGTAGATGAGTCAAATTAAAATAGAAACAGGGGCCACTAAACCATAGATAGGGATTCCTGTAGCCTGCAGTGACACAGAAAACCATAGATTAGCATCATCTATGTTTCATTGAATTTTTATTTATTTTGCTGAATATTTTCTAATGTCTTTTTTCTTGGTTCAGCAGTCCTTGGTAGTGATGTAGCTGTGTGTTTGAGATGTCTCCTTTAGGCTGCTTAAATTTTTTTATTTTTTATTTTTACATTATCTACAAATATATCTCCAAATAGGCTACTTTTTAATTCTTGAAAATCTCACAGGATCTGGGCAACTGGGCAGATACAAGTCCTCAATGGTTTCATTGCTAGATTTATATATTATGATTGCCAATGGTCTTAGAAACACATTTTTTCCCCCTTGTTTTGAATAGATAGCACCAAACTGATTTTTGCTCTTTGCGGTTACAAATATCCTGTTAAAAAGTTTTGAAATGAGAATGTGCCGAGCTCATTTTGGCTCAACCCACAAGCAGTCAATTTTGCTGACCAAGGCCAAGATTGTGGCCAATGGCCTCTGGCAACAGTTAAGGTACTTTAATATAGCCCACTGCTGGCCTATGCAGTAAGGCCTTCATTAAACCTGAAAATAACTAAATTATATTTTTCCAGGTTGGGCTATTTTCTTAAAGCTTTCCTGAGCATAGGTGCTGAATGCTTTCCTCTTTCAACACTGGCAAGATAACTAACTACCCTTGAGTCTTATAAAATAGGAACTAACTTCCTGTGCGACCCCAGATCTTCAAGAAGGCTTTTAATACACATTAACAATTCAATTTAATTTAGCAAACATTGATTAAATAGCTACCATAGTGTAAGAAATGATATTAATGACCAATATCTTGGGGAGAGTCAGAGGTTCTCCCCTTTTTCTAAATCCCTCATTTTAAAAGTTCAGTTTTTGTTCAGAAGGACGTTACAGATAATGAGATTGCATTAACTCTCCTAGATCTCGTTCAAGGTTGGACCCTGGTGAAAGTTATTGTGTTCTACTTGGACTTGGCTGGGATATAATTCTTTGAATTGATAGTTTAAAGTTATAGGTGGTCTGGTATGGAGATACTTTCCCTATGCAAGAGATACTCAGCTCTTCGTTTTAATATAGCCCACCTCCAATCACATCAACCAATTAGATCTGATTGCTGTTTGATGAACCACCTTGTATTTTAAGAAGTATATAAACAGTAAGTCTGCCACCATGATTGTCTTTGGTCTAAGAAAGAAACCAAATGATCATCTTTTTATTAATAACCTGCTGACCTTATTAATAAAATGATTAAATTACCCAGAAACTATGTCTCTTGAATCTTTATAAACATCACAATGGTAAGGTGTTGAGCTGGATGCTTTTTGAAAACATGTTTTGCTCAGGCTTATGTGGGATACACATTCTGATCACCTAAAACTGTGAGTGGTCTGGTGGGATGCTGCTTTCCCCATCCAAGAGATACTCAACCCTTCATTTTAATATAGCCCACCTCTAATGACATTAGCCAAGTAGAGTATGTTTCTGTTTGATGGGAAATAGCTTCCTGTGATAGAACAGGGATGTTTTTGCTTCACACTGGGGACTGCTTATAGTTAGGTTTTATTTTCGGTCTCTTTTCAAAATCTTAGCCATACTTGTCTCTTTCCAATAGCCATCTGGTTTCTTATGAGAAATAATGAATGATTCCACTGTTTTCAAATTTGTATTCTGGGAGTCCTGAAGGCTGTAGAACTGTGAAAAATAAAAATCTGTGGAGAAGTTTACGTTTTCTTTCTGCTGAGATCATTCTATTGATTAGATAAAGCTAATTTCACCTTTTCAGCATTTGTGCATACATTTAAAATACTAGTGAGGAAAGACCACTTGATTCTGGCCTGACTTTTTTTGTGAAATGTAGCTTCAGATGATGATGAAAATGCTAATGGTTGACAATGATGACATGTTGTATTTTCTCATTTGATCATTATAACAACTATTTGAAAAAGGTAACATCATTCATTCCCATTTTAGAAATGTGGAAACTGAGGTCCGAAGAGGAGATGTGGCCTCTTCAAAAACACACAACTAGTGAGTGCTAGAGGTGGGACTGGAACCTATCTATGGTTTTCAGTTTGTTAACTTGTAGGATGAATAGACAGGCAGTTAGGTATCATAGTGCATAGGATGTCAGGGATAGAAGTCATGAAGACCTGAGTTTAAATCCTGCCTCAAACACTATTAGCTGGGTGACCCTGGGCAAGTCATTTAACTCTGTTTGCCTCAGTTTCCTCATCTGTGAAATGAAATGGAGAAGAAAATGGTAAACAACTCTAGTACCTTTGCCGAGAAAACCCCAAATGGGGTCCCAAAGATTGAACAAGCACAAAGGGTGGTTAGATCTAGATAAGAGTTTTGTTAACAGCATCACTGTGGAGTATGTAAAGCAAGAGTGGTGAGTGAGTGAGTGAGTGTGTGTGTGTGTGTGTGTGTGTGTGTGTGTGTGTGTGTGTGTGTGTAGTTAGTGATACCTGATTTTCAGGAGATCAGGTTCACTGAAATATTCTAAGCAGGGCCCACTGAGTTTTTTTTTCCCTCTTTCAAGTTGAGACACCTAAATCCTATCCTGGGAGGAGAAGAGAGAAGACCACTTGAGGAGGACTCAGAAAACCTGATTTTGCCACTAATTACAACATCAGACATCGTCCTCTTTAAGCCTCTTTCCATATTCATAAAATGGATGTTTTGGATGAAATGACCTCTTTGGTCCCTTCCTGCTCTAGTATTATATACTTTCTTTGCTCAGTTCCAAGAGTGATTTTAGTGATTGGGTGTGTTTCTCAATAGCGAATGGCCACCACTGAGACACCCTTGGGGCACTTTTCAGAATATCTTAAAGACTGGAGGCAGAGAAGGATCACACCCACTTAGGGTTGGACTGTTTCAAGGAATGGCTATATTTTCCCTTTGATCAGTTGAAATGATTTCTACTTTATATGAACTTCCAGGGCTGATAGAAGGAAATATGAGTGAGACGGTTACCTTTGGCAATTCTGTCTAATAACCTAAAACCATGGGAATTTGCTTGTGTAGTTGCAGGAATCTGAGAACAAGGAAGGTTTCTTCTCCTCTGTGGTTCTGCCACAAGGGTAGAATTCTGTGCATGTTTTGATATCTGCTATAAGACCACAGGGAAAGAATATTTAGAAATTCCCTGAATGATGTTTCGGTTTATATTTAGGATATAGGATTTAGAAGTAATACTTATAAAGTGCTTAGTATAGAGCTTGGCACACAGTGGGTACTATATAAATGACTATTCTTTCTCCTTCCCTTCTTAAAAATATCTTGTCTAATTCCCCACTTTTTAAGACTGAAAAAACTGATACCAAGAGTGTGACTTGCCAAAGTTCAATTCATTGACATATGACAGAATTTGGATGGGAAGTCAAGTTTTAACCCTGATGCAGGGATCTTTCTGCTATATCACATTGCTTCTCCTCTGTACTGTATGACTTCCCTGATTAAGTTATCAGTGTCCCATGGTTTAATACCTTGCTCTCTTTGATTTTCTCTGGGATCCAGTGAGGGACCTGATCTACCCACATGTACTTGGAGAGAGCTAGCTCATGAGTGCAAGGGTGTGGATGTGCTTCCTTTGTCCATTGGCACGAAGCTCAATGAACAATGAATCCTCAGTCAGCTCTTGTTGGCTGGGCAGCTTCTTCAGGTCAGCTGTTTCTGCAACATGTCCAGAATGGTTGGCACCATTATTAATGAAGCTTTCTCTTCTTAAAGGGCTTATACTTTTGAGCACTTTAGTTAATTTTCTCTTTGAAACCTTTAGTTTCCTGTCAGTAAAGAAATACTGATACATTTTGTAACTTTTCCTATTTTTGCAGTCTTCCAGTCTCAACTAGATGGGTGAATTTTAAAATCTTGACAGCTGGGAAGAATCTTTTTAAAAATGATCAGCAACCACTGGATGTATTTGCCAACTGAAGAGATATGGCAAGCAAGGATACCATCAGCTTACAATATAAACTCAGTTTTTAAAATCTTATGGAGAGGGGTAGTGGGAGATTATAAAAGAGCACTGATTCACAATCAGGAAGAAAGCAGTGGAAAGAAAATGAAAATGAAAGATTCAATTAAATAAATAATCCTAAGGACATTTGAATCTAGAAGTAAAACAACAAGCAGAAGAAAAATGGAAGTAATCTGTGAAGACTTCTGTAACAAAAACTTTTGACTGTCAAAGACAGTGGAGTTACCACGCTTGACACTAACATCAGTGTTTCTGTTGTACTTCTTGAGAAGGTATAGTTGGTAAAACAAATGGCTGTATTAACTATGTCCCAAAATTTCTGTCTCTTTCTGCATTTTATGTTCCTTACATCTTTGTCAGGAGATGAATGACATGTTTCATCTCCATTCTTTTGATCATGGTGTTGCTCAGAATGTTAAGGGTCTTTCAAAATTTTTTTTTTTATTATTATTGATCTGTAATGTGGTTATCATTGTATAAATTGTTCTCTCGATTCTGCCTCTTTCATTCCGAATATGGTCATAACAATTTTCCTCCTTTCCTCTGAAATTGTCCATTTCATAATTTGTTTTTTTTTAAATTAAATATATTTAAAATTTAAATACTAGAATTTAAATAGACAATAAGAAAAGAAAAAGAAACATATCATAAACTTAAATACAAAATAAGAAAAGGAAAAAAGCATTGCTCTGTGCACAGTAGAATATGAGAGAGGATTCAAAATATACAGCAATAAATTTCCATTTCAAGAAAGACTATATAATAAATACTACACATTCAGTTCAGAGCTATCTATCTTTGCTTCCTTGTAAATTTTCTTTTGTTTCTTGCTGTGTACTTTTTAATTTATTTTTCCCCCCTTCCCCCTCCATGAAGGCTACAATTAAGTACGGATACACACACATGTATGTATATGTATGCATATATGTACACACACGATCACATGCCCACATATACTCATATGTATATATACACGTACATACATACATACATAGACTTACACACATATGTGCTTAGATATCTATAGCCATGGTCATCTAAAGATATGTACATTCATATGCATCTATGTAAGACCATAGTATACATGTTTGTCTTGTTTCTCTGAGGGTAAATAACTTCTTGCTTCATGGGACCAAGCATTTCATCATTTTTTATGATGCAATAGCATTCCATTGTATTCAAATACCACAATTTGTTTAGATGGCAAAATACATCTCACCCCCTTTCTTGGGTGAAATTGGATCTTCTCTAGGGATTGAGCTAAGATCTTATCTCACTCTCATATAAAGAATTTATTCATTCTTGTATGTTTGTTCATACATTTCAATCAGTACAGCATCTCTAAATGCTTTTTTTCCATTTGTTTGAAACTATGTGCTGTTTCTGATGGTCTTTTGGATAACAATGTTTGGTGGGTAGGAGCCCAGCTAAAAAGTATAAGCAAAGGGCTACCTTCTTCCTTAGTAGTGACCAGGATTTAGCTATTTTCCTGCACCAGACTCAGAACCTCACATTTCCAACATGGGAGGGGGTGGATAGATGTACTGTTATTCTAGCTGTCTTGGACACTGGTGAGAGTAAACACTCCACCATGGCACCATACTGAAGGATTTGGGCTTGGGGAGGGGGGCTCAGTTGAGGAGGATTGCTCAGTGGGAAGGAGACAGTAATAAAAGTACTTGTTACTCAATAAATTAAAAATTAAAATGCCCGATCCCCCCACGATCTGGGGCCTAGAGTTCCAGAAACAGTTGCTGCTGCCGTCCATGTTGCTGCTTCCAAGGGTGCCTCTGCCCCTTCTACCTCTCTGGAATTGGGGCTGGACCACTCTACAATCTTGCCCAGGTCCCACAGGTTTTTTCCACTGGCCTTCCAATTTGTTCTCCATGCTTTGGGGTCATGAAGTCTGGAAACTGGCACAGGTGCCAGAGTGTCAGTCCCCCAAACCCTGCTCAGGTTCTGTGCTTGCTGGCTGGGGCCCACACTGGACCATGCTCTGCTCCCAGCATGGAGTGATAGACATTTCCCTTTGAACTTCGAGGCTGTCTCGGGCTGGAGATTTGCTTCCGTCTGTCATTCTCTGGGTTCTGGAGCTACAGAATTTGTTTAGAGTCTTTTTTTTTTACGCGTTTTTGGCTGGGTTTGGGGAGAGAGCTCTAACAAGTCTGTGCTTTTACTCTGTCATCTTGGCTGTACCCTCCCAGATGAAGAAGTTGAGATGCAGAGATTACAGCACACATTTATGTAAATAAGGTTTTGAGGTTTATAAATCTCTCTCCTTACAGCAACTCTATAGGGTAGTCATTGCTAGCATCATTTAATAGACAACTCTCATTAAATAGATAAGGAAACAATAACTCAGGGAAGTTAAGTGACTATGTAAGAGTCACTTAGCTAGACATGGCTGGAGCCAGGATTTTGACCCAGGATTCCAGATTCCAAGTCTGCCATTCTTTTTACTATGTATTCTAGTTAGTAAATAGAAGTAATAAAATCTGGTTTCAGACCTACATCTCTCTCCTTCCCCACTGACAATCATATGGGGAAAAAAATTAGTAAATGGAAGTGGTGACAATCTCCAAGTGCAGTGCTATTTTTTTTTTGCCCCGTGTGTTTATTCTTTCCTGAGTGTTAGAGACGTAACAGACCCCGCATGAAAGGTTAAAGGAGTGCTCAGAGTACCAGCAACTAGACTCCATAACAGGATTTGTAGTGGCAGTAGTAATAAAATCCAGAAAGTAGCCAGATCTGAGGAATGTCTGGCTTAACACTGCCCAACAAAAAATGGCAGCTAAGATACTCTACCTTGGAAACAAGGTCATCCTTTCCAATGGAATCCTATTAAACCACATACACATTCCACATTGGTGAGGAAAATGTTTTGTAATTAATACCTTAAATTTGAGGCCATTCTCCTTTAAACGTATCAGAAGATTAATTGGACCCCCATTTTATATGAATCAGGAGTAATCAGTCTGAGATAATTGCTTAGGGATAGTGATTGTAAGTTCTTGGGCCCCAGAGCTGTGGACTGCAGACTGTATGTCCACTTGCTTAATCATAGGAAGCTAACTAGAGGACCTCCACCCTTGTTTTTATCCTGTCATGGTGACCAAGTCAAGAGTTGCAGAGGTGACTTAATGAGATGGAATGTCCCCCTCCATCCCTCCTTATCTGTCTATTACCCAACATGGAGAGATGGCCATGAACATTTGGCCACTGAGTGACTCTGTTTGCCAGCCTGTCACCTGCCTTTCTTCCAGCCCATTAGCCCATGTAGATGTTTTGACTTCTGTTTATCAGTCCAGCCTATGGGTCTGCTCATCTGTTTGGTAGGACCTACTGAAAGGTCAAAATAGGTCTGTCAAGTTCTGCTCATCAGTTTGTTTGTCAACTAGTAGGATTCTGTATTTTATATAGAACCTCCGGGAAGATCATGGCCAAGATCTATTAGCCAATGGGGCTCTGGATTTTACTGTGCTTTTTTCCTATCATCTGGGTATCAAGTTCTATAAAACTAGATGAAAGGGGAGTCTCAGATCATGAGGGATATTTGAGGTCTTCATTAGCGGGGGGCCATGGACTTTTTAATAAAGTGCCATTGGCTTGGAGCTCTGCCTCAGTGATTTTTCTTGCAGATTGGACAATTTTGGATCCCGCAATATGCATGTAGGATAGAAAGTGAGCTCACAGTTTGGGAGGTATTTTTTTTCTTGCTACATCTTCTTTATAAAAATCAATTCATATTAATTTGTAAATCAGTAATAGGGTGACATTAATTGGTTGAGTGATTTTGGGGAGAAAACATGAATAGGGAGGTCATCAGATATAGCAATATCAGATACTCCTCAACCCCTCATGGTTACCTCTAGAACTGAGGGGAAGAAGTAGCAATCTCTGGGTCCCTTTGGATAGATGAGTAGGTTAAGCACCTACTGCCACAGTCAAAAGTTTGAAAAATGCTGGTGGTAGTAGTGAATTTATAGTGAGTGAAAGACACTCCTAACAGGCACAAGAAGAACAAAAGGTTTTCTCTTTACTACAACAAGGAAGTGTGGAGCTAGGATCAGGTTCTTATAATTTTGATTCAAGTTAGTAACTAGACTTGTAGCTAGGTAATGTAGTGGGTAGGGTATCAGGCCTGAAGTCAGGAAGACTCATCTTTCAGAGTTCCAAAGACCTAACTACTTTTATCAACCCTATGACCCATGATAATTCTAGAAGCCTGGTAATGAAAAATGTTTCCCACCTCCAGATAGAGAGGCGATGGATTCAGGATGAAGAAAGAGGAATGTACTTTTTGGACATGGTCAATGCAGATTTTTTTTTGTTTGACTTCATATTTGTTGCAAAGTTTTATTTTTCCTTTTTCTCCCCCTCTCCAATGGTTGCAGTGGAATATGAGCGAGAGGAAGTGGATTTATGTTAATTGAAAAAAATTATTTAATTAAAAAGTATCCAGCTCTCAATCTGACTTAATTAGCATTGTTTTAGCTCTACTTCTCCAGCAGCTTGAGCCACTTTTGTTACAAGGTTCCACTCTCACAAAATTCCACATGTATAGATCCAAACATAAAGTAGTAATTCTGAAATTTTAGAAATCATTTAAATCCCCCTTCCACCTCTCAAGATGAGAGAACTGAGGTTTAAAGATATCCTATATGACCTGAGGTCCCCAGCTATCTGTCTTCTTCCTGAAACTGTTTCTCCACTCCAACTTTCTTGTGTTTTTCAGGGGAGACTTGAAGAGAACTTCTGTTCTCCATGTTTTGGAGTTTTTAAATGAAATGCATGTGTGTATTCTTTTGAGGGCATATGGAAGTAGAGTCTTTGGCTGACCAAGGATGGGATAGCTTGGTAATAAACCACAAGGTTTATTATGTAGGTTAAGATGACCCACTAGTACAACTGAGCATTCTACTGCTGACAGGGAAACAATTTGATCAGAAAGTAAGAATAATATATGAAGTACTGAGATTGTTCTAGAAAGGGTAAGAAAATAGCTTTTCAAATGCTCCACATTGTTCTGAATATAAGTTATTATTTTCTTCCAAGTCTGGATTATATAAACCTGAATTCTATGAAATATTGTGGAAGAAGATTAATGAGAAAAAGAGAACAGTGATGAAAATATGAATAAAGTATTTTAAATTTTTTAACCTAAAAAAAATCTCCTTACATAATTTTGTATGAGCATTTGCGTCTTTAGTGCTTGCCTCAATTTTGTTTCTTCTTCCTTCATTTTACATTTTTTAGCCTAAGCTCAGAAAGTCTATTCTTGCCATGACTGTAATAAGAACAGGATGTTAATAGAAGAGCTGGGAGTTACCTTAAAAAGCATCTAATCCAATATCCTCATTTTGCAGATGAGGAAACTGAGGTTCAGGGAATGAGGATGATGTAGTCAAGGTGACACGGGCAGTAAATCACATAAAATGAAGCAAACCTACCTTTTCTGACTTGTAAATCAGTGCTCTTCCTTTCTGCTACTTTGTGAAAGGGGAAAATCTAGTACTCTTACTCTCCATTTTAAATGGGAAATGTAGACTAGGTCACCACTGGGCACTCAGAACGCACTGACTTTGTGAGGACTTCACAGGGTGGTAGAAATTGAATTAAGACTGGATCCCAGCTCCCCCAAGTTCCCTTTCTTGATTCTTTGGCCATATTGACTCTTACTAGAAAGTTTACTTTTAGATAAAACTACTTTTCCTAAATGTCTTCCAAATCATCTGCCCCATGGGAGAGATTTTGCTTTCAACCAGTCCTCTTTCATAGTTATTGTCATTTACTGCCTAAATACTCCTTTCCCCCAAATGGGACTCTAACTTAGATGCAATTCTATTTCATATTTTGTTTTCTTTTTCCTGATGTGTTTTCACTCCCTCCTCCTCACCCCAAGCACATCTTATCTATTAACAGGTCTTCTTATCTTGCATGTACATTCATGTTTACTGCACTGAACTTCCTTGACAAGCCACAAGATGCTAACTTATAAATTGGAGCATAAATCATGCTGGGTGAAATTCTTGAGGACCACAGATGGACACACACAGTGCCATGAGGTAAGGGTCTTTTTCTGCTTCTCTCCCTTAAACTATTGATTACCTTCACAATTTCTAATCAATACTCTTTGTTGAGCTCATATGTTGAGGCAGTCTAAATTTCTGGTGGAGTCAGTTCCTCTACATCAGCACTCCTGGAGATTCCATAATCAATATTTTGTAATGGCTTTTTCCAGTTGGGCCACAGAACATACTTGTCCCTTTCCCTTTTGCCATATCTGTAGGTGTAGCAAATTAATTTCCTCACCTCCGTCAGTGACTCTTTGCTTTTCTTAAAGGCTTTTCATGTTCTATAAATGACCTACTATTGAGTTGTGATCAGATAGGAGATTCATTTTGGCTTCAGGTGGTAAACTCTAAGGGCCCATAGGGTCAGGCAAAGTTTTGTCTTGCTTTATTTACAACATAGGAATGACCTGTTTGTGCTTGGATACCAAGGAGAAAGAGCTAGAAAGAAGCAGAGGGAAAACTGAAGATGCAGTCTTTACTACATTTACTCTCTATGTTTCATTTTGTCTCTGAATGTCTGTCTCTGGTGATTATTTTCTTGGTTTTTCTTTTCCTCTAGATATCTTTGTTTCTGTCTCTATTGAAGTATCTTCCCTCCCCTCACCTCCATCATTCAGTCTTACATTTAGTATTTCTAACATTCTCTCCTTATCTTTCACTGTCTGTACCTCTATACCTAATTTTCTTTTCCACTGTTTCTCTCTTAGTCCCCATCTGCTTCTTCCTTCCTTCCTTCCTTCCTTCCTTCCTTCCTTCCTTCCTTCCTTCCTTCCTTCCTTCCTTCCTTCCTTCCTTCCTTCCTTCCTTCCTTTCTTTCAATGTATATCTATGTCTGTTAATTTTTGTATCTCTCTGCATCTTTCTTCTTCTTAGAATCTGGATCATTTTCTTTTGTCTTTAATTATATGGGACTGCCTACTCATTAATCAACAAGTAAAGCAGAGGGGTTTACTTAGTGATGATGACAGAGTCAGATTTCTTGACAGGGAAGGAAAAAGATCCACAAATCAGTTTTGAAACTACCACTTTATATTAGGCAACCATATCTTATAATTATCATCATCCAAAAATATTCCCTAAGGAGACTCTCTTTCTTGGGCCCTGCACTTAGTTAACACCTCTGATTTCTATAGTACCTTCTAGTCTGACAATTTTATTAGTATATTAATAAAAGAGCCTCTAGAAATAGGGAAAATTAAATCTCTGTTTAGGATATGTCTATATCACGGTGTTTGGGGCTTAAAGAACAAGTGACTAAATGCATGTGCATTGCTTTGCTTTTAAATTATTTGTTCTTAAGGTCATTTGTTTTACCTGAAAAAAATTTAAGCTTATTTTGTATGTGTATATGTATATATACATATATATACATACACACACACATACACATACATATATACATACATACTTACAAAACACTTAGAGCACTTCTTTTGGCTTCACAACAATGTGATGTTTTAGCTAGCAAAAGTAGTATAGATGAAATAACTGGGGTTCAATGTAGACATGGCTGCTGTAGTTCATCCAAAAGACTTTACAAAAGCGCCCAGTATTTCAAAAGGGGCTACTTGAGTACACCTTTAAAACCAAATCACTCTGGCTTTCATTGAATGGCCAGTAGTAATCCCTAGCCCAAGTCTCTGTGGTTCATTGTTTTTTTAAATTGATTTATTTGTTTTCAGTTTTCAACAATCACTTCCATAAGTTTCATTGTTCAGTTTTGGTGGCTGTATGTAAGGAGGAGCTTGTTATCCTTTTAGAGTTCAGTTTCCCAGGATCCATGGCCATGGCAACATCTAGTTTCCAGGTGTTAGATAATAACTCTCAGAATAGCCCCAAGGATTCTAGATAGTAATTCCTAGAATCATAGTGACAGACAGTCCTACTGAGGCTGTGCCATGAGATATGTGGGTGACAAAAATGAAATTATTATACTTGCTCAGAAAGACGATATTGCTAAAGTTAACTTAGCTTAATGGGGCTAATGGGCTTAATGTTGGCAAGATGCCTTCTTTGTCTGTTGCTTTATAAAGCAAGTGGGCACTGGTCAATGAGTAGGTTGGGGGAGAACCACAGGGAACACTTAGGAGAATCTGTGTGTTCCTTGATCAGCTTCCATCAAGGCTTGGAGGGATTTAGGGGAGAGCACAAGCTGTGCCTGTCTTGATTGACCCCATCTAGCCACAGGGGTATTTGCCCCCCTTCTCGCCTGTCCCTGTGAGAAGGGATGATTAGGAAATGCTGTAGCAGCTGGTTCTGTCACTATCAGCAACCCTTTTGAAAAGATTAGGATAGAATGAAGCCCATTATTAATTCCTTAGAAACTGTCTACCTGTCTGACCAGATCAAGAGTGAACTTGTTAGAGGTTGGACTCTGAAAACTCTAGTTCCTCCTGTGCATTATCTTTGAAATAATAGCATAGAATGATTGTAAATAGCAATTAATTTTTGTTCTGGTCAGAAACTTTGAGGTTCTCATCCTCCCAGATTGATATTTTTTGTGAGAGTAAATTAAGCCATCTTTCATCTCAATTTTATCTAGCCCTTAGTCATTAAATGGAGGCAAACTGAGACCTTAGAAAGACCTGAATTTAGAAAGGTCAAGGACACTCATTGCATCTTGGGTCATCACCAGTCTTTTTAGCTTTGTCATGCCACTGGACTTCGATGGTTCTGGAGGAGAGAGTGAGGCTGTTGACTTTCGTGCAGCTCTGCCTCACTTAAATCCAATTCATACACAAGTCAGCACATTACCCTCCTGATACCATTGGTTAGATGACTTATTCATAGTTAAACAGCTATCACCTGGCAATGCTGGGATTCAAATCCATGTCTTCTGATTCCAAGTTCAAATAGGTTTACTGCTATATCAGGCTGCCATTGGGTTTGACTAGAGTTAATGGGACATGAATATATTTTGTGTTTGTGAGTCTGATGGCAAAGAGATGTGCCTACTGGACCTACTTGAGCAGGAAACACCGTAGACCAGAAGAACTGATTAAAGCTGGCTGCCCATCCAGCCAGGGAGGCTAATTTTCTGGTGGTTAGTTAGCCTACATCCTGATTTTTATTCAGTCAAGTTCTGATCACTATCCCAAGATGATATGCTTTCCTCCATATCTCTGGGAGATCTGCAGTTCAATAGGAAGGTAAATGTGCCTGTGCTAGAGAAGATAAAAGTTTGGGTTGTTGCATTATTTAATGAATATGATCAGTTAACCCAAGTAGGTGATTAGCAATGAGGATTAGCTTTTAGGGCAACGTGGTCCCATCTATCGCCCAATACCAACATGTTTGCTCAGCCTGGCTTTGGGACATAAAATATAAAAATACTTTCATTTATTAATGTCAGAAATCAAGAGCAAAGATCCTTTGTGGGCCAGGACCATTGTCTTATATACCATTTGTATCCCATAGCACACTGATTGTCCCTTAGTAGAAGCTCAGAAAGTACTTTCTGATTGGTTGATTGAGAAATCATAACTTAATTAGTTTGGGGAACAGAAGTAGAAATACAATTCATTCATTTATTCACTATTCTCCCCTGCTCTGAATAACCCCATATTATAAAGACATACTTTATATTATAAAAAGAGTTCATAAAATGTCCGAGCTAGAAGGCTTTGGTTATGTGGCCTGGGTGAAGATGGATCTCTTTTGTCCAAATGTGCTGACATAATCAAAGTCAAGTTAAGCCCCTCTCTCCCTCTCAGTTTCATCAAAGAAAGTCCACCTCTCATTATAATATTCATTTTCTCACCAATTGTTACCCAATCAAAAATGATTTTAAACCTTAGGGACACCCACTTTTCCAAGGGCATTTTAATATTCAGCAGTTTTCATGTGGGGTCTTTGGTTTCTGAGAGAACCAATGACCTCAATTTATTAATTATGTGCTAACCTAATTAATAAATTGATTATTAATTACCCAGAAACTCTGCTTCACAGGCTTTTCATTCATCTCAGTCTGGATGAGGTGATGCAGCTTTCATCCTCTTAGGGTAACTGCCCTGACATGGGGAGATTGTGATTATGTAGACACAAACAAAGCTTTTTCTTCCTGAGGAACCCCATCCCACCTCCACCCCCTACCACTATGTACCTGCCAAATAAGGGATTCATTGTGCTGCTGTCATGGACATCTTGATCCTGAGACAAAGCATGTCTTGCCTTGGCTTATACTGTGCCTGGGAAAGATTTTAGCTTGAAAAGGCCAAGGTCACTCACTGCATCTGGGGCCATCTCTAGTCATCCTGATGTGGCTCTCATTCAAAGGGGAATAGTAATTGATGAAAAGGATGTCTTCATGTCTTCTCGGTTTTCTGGAAGCAGTTAGGTGGTAGGTAAAATACTGGGCAGGGAATCAGGAAGACGAGTTCAAATCTGACCTTAGACACTTACTAGCTGTGTAACCCTGGGCAAGTCACTTAACCCTGTTTGCCTCAGTTCAAGTTGTAAAATGGGGATAACAGCATCTACCTCACAGGGTTGTAGGGATGAAATGAGATATTTGCAAAGCACTTAACATAGTACCTGGCACATAGTAGGGGTTGTTTAAATGCTTATTTCCTCTCTGGTGCAAGAAAATCATTCATAAAGCTTAACTGTAATTTTGATTTTGAAACACCCCCCCCATAGTGATTCACACACAGATGAAGGGGAGATAAAAGCTTCTGCAGGTGAGAAAGGGAGGCTCCTGGAACTCCCTCCTTCTTCTCTCCCCTACATAGAACTCTAAGTGATATGGATATATTCCAGCAATATACCTGTACTGAGTCTTCTAGAACAAAGGTTCTTAACTGGCTTTCATGAATTGTTTAAAAAAAAAATTTTGATAACTGAATATCAATAGATCTGGTTTTCTTTGTAATCCTCTATATCTAAAATCCTCTATATCTATAAAATTATTATTGTGAGAAGAGGTCATAGGTTTCACCAGACTGACAAAGCAGACCATGACATAAAAAACCTATGAACCTCTGTCCCTAAAATAAGAGATAGAATTGAAAAGGTAACCACTATTATTCAGTCATGGCTCAGAAATATAGGGCAGGAAAAGAACTGAAAGAAAGTAGAATTAAGTATTATAAGTTACACAGTTTGAGGTGATAATTTTGTCTATTCTCACCTACTAATGGAATGTTCTTTGCATCCACAGTGAGATGTCTGAGGGAAATCCCATCAGGGATGCCCTGATCCAGTTGCGATGTCATTTTACATGGAATTTACCAAGAAGATACCTTGATTTTCCTGATTTAGAGAACAGAATTTTGCAGGAGATTACATTCCTGAGCACAAAATTCAATGTGGGAATACATAGCACACTGGCGTATGTAAAGCACCTGAAAAGAGAAAATGAGGAAGCCTTGGAAAGCTTGAGAAAGGCTGAAGGATTAATCCAACGGGACCATGCTGAACAAGCAGAAATAAAAAGCCTTGTGGTCTGGGGAAACTACGCTTGGATCTATTATCACATGGGCAGACTCCCTGATGCTCAGACTTACCTGGACAAGGTGGAGGTGAGTTGTAACAAGCTTTCAAGTCCCTTTCGCTATACAGTGGAACTTCCAGAAATTGACTGCGAGGAAGGGTGGGCTCTGCTCAAATTTGGGGGACTGTATTATGAAAGGGCCAAAGTCTGTTTCCAAAAGGCCCTGCAACTACAGCCGTGCAATCCGGAATTTAACACTGGATTTGCCATCGCAGTGTACCGTCTGGATGAATCTTTCCGAGGATATCCTCGTAGCCTTCCTCTAAATGCCCTAAGACGGGCAGTCCAATTTAATCCAGAAGATGCTTATATTAAGGCTCTTCTTGCGCTGGAACTTCAGGACCAAAATCCAAAGGAAGCAGAAAGGTACATTAAAGAGGCTCTAAGAGCCAGGACATCACAACCCTATGTCTTTCACTATGTAGCCAAATTTTACCGAATTCAAGGCTCTTTGGAGAAAGCTTTCCATTTCTTAAAACTCGCCTTGCAGGAAATGCCATCATCTGCTAACCTGCATTACCAGATGGGAGTTTGTTTTAGGGATCAAATGCTTCAGATAAAGAAAACTCCAACAAACCATCCTGAAAGAAGACAACAGCTTGATAGAACAACTGAATTAGCCTTGCACTACTTTAAAAAGGCAATCGAGTACAAGCCTGGGTTTGTGTTGGCTTATATCGATTTGGCCAAAATGTATGCAGAAGCTGGTGACTACATTAATGCAGAAGAAAACTTTCAGACATTATTGAGTATGGAGCAGCTTGAGAGTGTGAGAAAGCAAGAGATCCACTACTATTATGGTTGCTTTCAGGAATTTCACAAGAAATCTAAGCGTAATGCCCTCACTCACTACTTGGAAGGATTAAAAGTTAAAAAAGAGACGTATGTAAGGAAGCGTCTTCTACGGGCTGTGAAAAGACTGGCTGAAAATCAACTTCGTTAAAATAGAGACAATGTGGAGTGTTTGCTTCTCCTAGAGTTTGTCCAAGAGGAATGTAAGAAGTAAAAGAATTGTGAAGTTCAGAGATGAGATCCTAGGAATGTAGAATCTATGAGCACTCTGGGGCATGTATCTGTGGGCAGCAAATTTGTTTGGGAAATCTGTCTCAATGGTCAATCAGTACTTACTTCTTACTGTACTGCTTTTAAAAGTCGACAAAAAATAGGATCAGCCAGGCCACAACATCTACTGTAACTATACATAAAAGAAGAAAATAAAGCAAAATGTCGTGAAACTTTTAGTAGTCTTGGAGACACAATATTCATTTGTCATCTGTTAATTCTCTGCTTCTACCATATTATATGTTATGAGTTTATAGGAGATTTCATTCCATATCTGCTATGGATGCTTAAATATTTGCATTTTTTATGGTTATTGTTTGAATGAAAAATTTAAAAAAAGTACACCAATAAATGGATATGAATATTTAATCAGCCCCAACATGTAGTCATTTACTGTGGATTAAGGGGGGGAAAGTAACAAGTTTAGTGTAATTCACTATTCTAAAACTTTTAGGAAAATATTATGGCTGTTGTTCAGTCATTTCAGCCATGTCTGATTCTTTGTGACCCCGTCTGGGATTTTCTTGGCAAAGATACTGGAGAGGTTTGCCATTTCCTTGTCCACCTCATTTTACAGATGAGGAAACTGAGGCACATATGGTTAAGTGACTTGCCCAGGGTCACATAGCTAGTAAGTGTCTGAGGCTAGATTTGAATTCAGGTCCTCTGACTCCAGGCACTGCTCTATCCACTGCACCACCTCTCTCTCTCTCTCTCTCTCTCTCTCTCTCTCTTTTGCCCTACTTTCGCTCAGTTTCTCTATCTCACTCAGTCTCTCTCATTTAGCCTCTGTATCTCTGCCTCTCCCTCATGCACCTCCTCCCCCACAGTAGACAGGTAAGTGTTAGGCATGCATTTAGTGACCTTCTCATACTATATAGCCCAAAGACTAACCATATCATGTGGGTGACTCTTAGTCCATACCCTACCTTCTACCATGCTGGAATGACATTGATGATGATTCCAGGAACACATGCCTGGTGTTTAAGATAAGCCAACTTAAGTAAGTATGGAGGGATTGTCATCAGCAGGGCAGTAACAAGAGAAACTCATGAAGCAAAAGACAAAATCATGGTTCTTAATCTTATGTGCTTATTTTTGGCTACTGCTGCCACAGCAGCACAAAATGGATGAGCGGAGGAAGCACTGCTTTGAAACATTAAATTAACTCATTATACCCTAAGTGTAAGCTTCTTTCTTAGGATAAAATTGGTGGCTCTCACACACTGTCTCTCTATTTACTGTATATGTGCATGTGTAAATGGATCGGGCTATGTGTATGTGTACATACATTATGTAAATATTTAAGCAGTCACTTGTACTGGAAATGTCTTTTCTCACACTTGCAAGTCTTGGGTCTTTGTCCGGCACTCATAATAGAACAAAGACTTGAAAGACAGTCAGGAACTCAAAGATGTCTTGGGCAAACATGCTTCTACTCCATGGCAGCCATTAATGATGCCTTAGCCCCATCAAGCTTTTTCAAAAATTCTACCTCAAACTCTACCTTCCTCACCTATTGGATTTTCAGGATTTCCATAAAGAGAAAGGCAAAAAGGAAACAGGGAAAAGAAGCCCAGATGAACATTCCTGTTAGGACTAGTACAAGGTGGTGGCTCTTCCAACAAGAATCCGTTCTCCCAGTAGTCTGAGCTAAAAAAACTTCTTTTGGAGGCACCCTCAGTCACTAAAATCCATCCTCTGCCTAGAAGTCTCGGGAGGGTGGTTCCAAATTAACCAGTTTATCTTGGGGCAGCCACGGTCAATGAGACTTAATTGGGAGTGCACTTTTGTCCTCTGAAAAAGTTGCCAATGGGCATGTTCACATTCTTTGTGGGCAAGTGTTTTCAAAAGTCTTACACAAAAGTTTATTGCCACATAAACCATCAAATTCAGAGGCAAACAGACTTGTAAACTCATTAGGAAACAGTGGAAAAATGGGATACTATTTTCAGTCAAGAGAGCTAAGTTCAAATTTTGGCTCTGCATGGAGATCTTGGTCGAGTTACTTGCTCTCCTGTGATTTACTTTCCTCATCTATAAAATTAGAGTCTTAGACTTTGTGTGACCTCTAAGTTCTCTTCTGGTTCTAAATCTATGATCCCTATTCTGAAGGCTGAAAGTTTGACGTTGTTTTAATTTCAATTTAGTTTAATAGAGTCCTTTTCCTTTTACATTAGTCACTTCTAAATAGACCTATCCCTATACCCCTCCCCACCAATGAGTTAACTCTACCATAACACCTCTTACAAATTTCCACAGATCAATGGAATACTTTCATTGGAGGGGATGGGAATGTCTATCATGACTTCGCAGGATTTGTACAGAGAGAGGAGGATGTCTTGAGGTAGCAAGAGGTTGGGTTACAGAGACAGAAGAGGCCTGGGATACATTGTGACTTTGGCTACAATGACTGGGAAACCTGGCAGATACTATTTTTTGGGAGTGGAAAATAATTGGGCTCCCTCTGGTGGCCAACATGAACATCTAAAGTAGTCAGATAGGACTGCAACAGTCCAAATGAAGGAAGGACCTGATTAGTAGTGAAGACGTCTGTCTTTGTAACGCTTATCAGCTGAGGAGTTTCTTTTTTCTCCTCCCCTCTTCCATCCTTCTGTCCTATTTCTTTTGTCTACCATTTTTGGTGCTATTTTGTAGGCTTGGTTCTCTCTTTTTATAAATTAATTCATTCTTACTGTCTATAGGCATGTCGTTTTTGGGATCAGATTATTCATAGAGGGATGGTCCTGAGGGGTTTTGTATTTCACAAACTACACAAAACCTTATGATTCTAGCATGAGAGGTTAAAAGATCCCCCTAGGGGCTATTGAGTCACAGTTAAGTTTTATGAATGATTTTATAATTCTCCTAAACAAAGCCTAAAACTCAAACTTTAGGGCTCACTTACATTTCTTGGGAGCTCCCTGAGTATCATGCCACTACGGGTATATGAGTAAAGGTCCTGTAGCTGAACTCCTTCCTTATTAACCAAAAGAAGGGAAAATGAGGAAATACAAACCTCATGATCCACAGCAATACCTAATGTTATAGGGATAACAAAGGAAAAAAAAACAATAGAAAGATTAAATATTGATCAATAAAGCAGGCAAACCATGAATGCATGTGAAACGAGCAAAAGACAAGAATTCTTGATGTTATAAAGAATTCTTTGTTACAAGATTGAAAACACATCTAATCAGTTGCAGACAAGGTCTTCATAATGCTTTTGGTCAATGGTATTCCTAGCTTCAAATTACAAACTCTGTATCACTGCACAGTCATCATAGATTTTATGACAATTTTTTTTTTTGAAAAAATTGGGATGTGACCATTAAGTGAAGCTTTAAAAATTGTGCTGATATTACTTAAAAATCATTTATTACTAAACTGCATCACTGGCAGATGAGCTGTACAGTTTAGCTAGTGCAGGAAGATACGTGTCTTACCATATCACGTGATATTTATGACCTGCCTCTGGCTCCTCTTGCACCTATGACTTTTCAATTGACTGAGTGACAATACTGCTAGCACTGTATCACTCTAAACAAACCCCACCATATACTGACAATGTGCACGCGCTGAGAGTTCTAGTCTCGTGGCTTTCAGTGAGCAAGAGATAACTGTGTAAACTTATGCCACTGGCGAATACGTTGCCTCTGTTTGCCTTTTAAGCAGTGTGATAAACAGAATTATGCCATGCAACAATTACACAATGGAAGGTTATAAACCAATTTTTGGACCGCGATGCTTATGTGGTGGCAGCAATCATGCAATGAAATATAGTCACAATGTATTGCTGAACAGGGAAGGACAATCATAAGAAATGACTTCAACTCTAAACCTAGGTTAGACAAAACAAGAGATGAAATTGGTGAGCTTCTCACCTATGACCCTGAGGCCATTGCAAATATTTACTTAACACAAATTCCAGAAATGATCATTAGTAGTAAAACAGATGACAAAAGAAGCATCGAAGTATCTGAAATGATTTTGAAATGGAGATAGGAATACTTTTTCCAGACTTCTGAAAAGTTCTTTTGAGTACTAAATCCAATTAGCAGACCAATTATTCCAAAGTAGAGTAATTTAACAAAGCTAGTGTCTGTTATAACTATCATTAATGAATGTGTTCTCCACAGTATTTTTAAAAAGTAAATGCATTCCAAGACCTTCACACAGCAACATATCTGCTAGCTATTGCCATAGTAAGAATCAGAGGAAGTAAAGTAGTACGATCCAAGAAAACCCCTTAAGGACAGACATCAAACATAAATATGGTAGAAAGGATACAAGAAAGTTATTGAAGATCTACAAAAAGGTTCTGGAAGATTATATCAAAGTCTAGCTTGTCCAAGCAATAGAAAACTTCAATGGTATATTGTTCAACTAAAAGTAATAAGAGAAATAGATGCAGAAAGGAATTCATGTGCAACATTCTAGTTTACCTCCATCAGCAACTAGAAGCAAATGTTAAACTACTTCAAAGAACCAAACAAACCCTTCAACATCTTTAGAATATTAGCTACAGTTTCAAGAAGCAATGAAATGAAGGGGAGGGAGGGAGGGAGAGAGAGAGAGAGAGAGAGAGAGAGAGAGAGAGAGAGAGAGAGAGAGAGAGAGAGAGAGAGAAATGAATGGGGAAATTTCTGTCCATTTATGGTCACAAGAAGTCCCATCCAATGAAGATGCAGCTTGGCTTACATGAGAAACAGAAAGCTTTCATGCTATTTATACAATTAATGAGTGACCAGACAATTATATCAATGGAGGTGATTGAAATTTCTAGCTTCTCTGCAAAAGAGGAAACTGGAAAGTCCAGATAAGACGCATAATTATAGGTTCAAATACTTCATGGTAATGCATAAATTGCTAACAAAGCACTTCTCCAATTTCTTATCAGTCACAAACTTGATCCTCTTTTTTTTAAAGCAAGTGGCATTGCATATATTTTACTGATGATTCTGCAGATATAGACCAGTTGCATTTTGTGTACTTTAGAGAGGGCATTCACAGATTGCATCAATAAAAAGAAAAATCCATAAACACTTAAAAGAAAACAAGGAGTAAAAAGTGTGTGCTAAAATGTTCCAGGGAATATAAAGAGAAACTCTTTATTGATTCAGTAATTAAGCTGCCCAAGCTGCCCAAAAATTACTGTGATATTTATACTGCCCTTATTATTTATTACAAATTGATTCAGTTTTGTAACTATGGCATTCATTTAATTAAAGTATATAAAATAAACTCTTGCTTAGTGAAGATGGTGGTGTTTGATATTCACAAAAAATCTTTCTTTAAATACGCTGCCAACATAATATCAAAAGCAATTGTATTTAAATGTGAAATTTTCAAAAGACACTTTAAGTTCATCATAGATTTTGTCTAACCTTAAATCTGTTATTATCTCTCCTCAATAGAACTAAGTGCGGCTTTCCAATAAAAGAGAGAATCAAATAAAAATGTCTTATTAATCATTTGATACAAATGGAAGCCATCAAGCTCTATGACTCCACAATATAATATATTCAATAACTCCTTTGTCACATGGAATCTTTCTCCAACGATGTCAAAATATAGTTCAGATTTTACCTAGACCAAAGAAAGACAGAAACTAAAGGCTTCAAGCTTGAATCCAGAAGTGCCAATGAAACAGTAGATTCAACCATCAGTCTCCAAAAGCTTACGTTATCATGTAGCACATACTGTGCTGTGCATTGTGAAGGTGATACCTACAAGTACTTTAGCCTCCTCTAAGTAAGACATATTATGGAGGTTGATATTGATTGTTAAGAAACTTATTGGCACCTAAACTCAAAGCCAAATGGAAAGGACATTTTTAGAAGCAATTAACACCTATATAATACCATTCTTAATGTATAGTTTTGGAATTGTGAAATGAACCACAACATACTTAGAAAGTGTCTTAAAACCCATAAAAATATTAGCAAAATATGAGGTCTATTACCCTAAGGCAGTTATAAAACAATCAACATTTCTTTACTCAAAGACATCCTTTGATTCCATGATAAATATGTCAAAAACTTGCAGGAAGATTTTGGAGTAAGTAGACCTCCTTTCACTGAGTAATAGCTAATAACAGACACATGTCACTGAATTTCTCAAATGTAATAGAAGCTTGTTTACCTCCAAATAGATCCTATGAACTAGCTAGATCCAAGAATGAAATCATAATGTGCTCCATAGGGCCTGAATTTCATTTAGCTCTATTTTTATTTTTAAATTAAATTTTAATTTATTTTCAAACAAAGATGAGCCTTTCTTTCTCTTCCCTTCCCTGTTCCCTCCTCCCTGCCCCATTGAGAAAGCAAGAAAAATAACACCTTTATTACAAATACATAGTCAAGCAAAACAAATTTTCACATTGGCTAGGTCTAAAAAATATATCTCAGTCTGCCCTCTGAATCCACTAATCTTTTTCTTAGGAGTGGAGCAACATATTTTATCATCATTCCTAAAGAGTTATAATTAGTCATTGTGTTGATCAGAAATCCCAAGTTTTATTTTTCAAAAAAATTTTCTTTGACTTAAACAAGATCTACCTTCTCACCCTCCTACCACTTTAACAAATAATTATTAATTTCCCCTTTGATTGAGAATCCAAGAACAAAATCCATTACAAACATATATAGTCAATGAAAACAAATTTCCATATTGACCATATCCCAAAAAATATTTGTCACATTTTGCACTCTGTGTCTTTCACCTCTGTGTCAGAACAAGGCTAACATAGTTCATCATTAGTTCTCCAGAATTCCAGTTGATCATGCTGATAAGAAGTCAGCATAACAGCATTCCAATATCTATCTATCTATCATCTATCTATCTATCTATCTATCTATCTATCTATCTATCTATCTATCTATCTATCTATAGATATATATGTAGATATGTATATGTATGTATGTATGTATATATGTGTGTGTATACCATAACTTGTTCATTCATTCCCAAATTTATGGGCATGCCCAAGATTCTCATTGTTTGCCACCTCAAAAAGAACTATAAATATTTTATATATACTAAGAATTTTTTTTTGCTTAAGACTAAACCCTTCCTTAATCTAGCCTTGCTCCCTACCCCATTCTCTTCTTTCTCTCCTATTTCCCTATTAAGTGAAATATATCCAATTGTGTGTGTATGTATGTGTATGTGGGGGGGGGGATGTATTCTTTCTTCAGAACAGTTCAGATGAGTGAGGCTCAAGGGTCAACCACCCCCTACCCAACAACAACTTCTCCTTGTTTGCATAGATGTCTCCTTGGGTAAACAGTGTCAGAGAATTTTCCCTAACCTTCCTTTTCCTTTTGCCCTTCCTCCCCTTCTCCCCCACCCAACCCCCATTTCTCTCCCATGCGGTCTCAGGACTTGCCTAGACTCCCTTAATAAACTCTGACAATGACAGGGTTCAGAGGGGACACATATTGTCTTCTCATATTTGAATGTAGGAAGGCTATCTCTGTTTAGTCCTTTTCATAGTTCATTTACACTAACCTTTTTGTACTTTTCTTCACTCTTGTATTTGAACTTCAAAGTTTCTCTACAGTTTTGGTATTTTCATCAGGAATTCTTAAAAGTCCTCTATTTCATTAAAAATCCATTCCTCCCCCATAATATAATATTCCGGTTGCTGTCGCAAGCTCATATCCCTTTGCTGTCTGGCATACATATTCTAAGCTGTAGCTCCTTTATAGTGATGGCTGCTAAGTCATGTGAGATCCTGACTATGGATCCTTGGTATTTGAATTCTTTCTTTCTGACTGCTTGTTTTATTTTTTTCTTGGACCTGAGAGCTCTGGATTTTGACTGGTTGCTGGGAATTTCTATTTTGTGGTTTCTTCTAGAAGATGACTAGTAGCCCACCTTACCCTCTGCGTCTAAGGGATCTGGACGTTTTTCTTCTATTTCTTGAAATATGATGCCTAGGCTTTTTTGGGGGGAGGGTTCATGACATTCAGATAATTAAATGATTCTTAATTTTTTTCTTCTCAATTTGTTTTATAGGTCAGTTGTTTTTCCTGTGACATATCTTATATTTTCTTCATTTTTTTTCAGTCTTTTGACTTGATTTTAATTTTTCTTGTTACCTCATAGAGTCTTTGGCTTCTATTTGGTCCTTTCAAAATTTTAGGGAGTTTGTTTACTGAGCAAAGTTTTATATTCTTGTGATAAGCTCTTAATTCCCTTTCCATTTCTTTCTTTCATAACACTCATTTCTTTTCCATTTTTTTCCTTAAGTGCTCTCCTTCCATTTATAAAAATATTTTAAAACTCTTGACCCATCTCTTCCAAGAACTAATGGAGATTTTGCTCAAGCTATCTTTTCCTCTGAATCATTGCCTATAGATGTTTTTGAGTCATTTTCTTCCATGTTTATGTCTTGAGCATCCCTGCCACCATCATAGCTTATTATGGTAGAGTTTTTAAAAGTTGTTTGCTCATTCTTCCAATCTACTTCCTGACTTTGGACTTGATGTTAAGGCTGTGCTCTGTCATGCTTCCAGAGGGAAGATCTGGTCTCATTCTACTGTTCCTTTCTTGGAATATTGAGTGTTGTGTTATTCCAGCATCTTAGAGAGAAACTGGGAATCTAGAAGCTTTCAGTTCTCCCTCAGTGGTCAGGGTCAAAGCAAAGTCAAAGTTGAACAGCTCCATCTCCCCTTCCTCCCTCCCCTACTCCTCCTTCTCCCAATCTTTGTAAATTCTTGACCTAGAATTGGGCTTGTGCAAGAGCAGACTTTTTCTGGGCTCTACCCCTCTAAGCCGGTTGTAAAGCTCTGAAAGTTTAGAGTGGAAGCATTGTAGGGTCCTCTCTGGTCTGGGGAATCCAGGGGGTCCCTCTTTGCCCTGATTATTCTTTTGTAGGCTGAGCTAGAGGCTGAAAATGAGACCCTACTCTGTACCTGGGTTCCGAGTCACAATGTTGCTGCTGCCACTGGCTTTTGATCTTTCTCTTTTCTCCATACGTAGCTCAAGGCTTCTGTATCCAAAATTTTCCCCTCCTCCACTGGTTCTCTTGTCAGTCTGCCCTGGATCTGTGACCCAGAACAGGATAATGGGTGACAAAGTTTTCAGTTAGCACCTGCCTCCATTGCAGTGTCTCATTATGGGTACGGAGGTGGCCTGCTCTGGGTCTGAGACCCAGCATGTGCATTTAGGGTTGTCCTGGTGCATAGCTCTTCCTTGGGCACTAGGGTGCTTTTGGGCTGACCTGTTTGCATTATCTGCAAACCTCCCTGTCTATCTGTTGATGTTGGCTGGACAAAGGACTCACTATGACTTTTTCTGGATTTCCCCATTAGCATTCACTCTCATTGTATTTTCTAAATCTGTCTGGAGTTTAAGAACAGCGACTCACCACACTGCTTCCTATCACTTTGCCACATAAGCTCTAACCCCCAGATAACTCTATATTGATACAGCAACATCAAGGAAATAACTGGGTTCTGAATTTGTTTGTGGAAATGAAGGAGTTTATAATAACAATTCAGGACCAGATCATTGACACCAGAAAGTGCAGAGGGTTGACATTTAAGAGTGCATACTAAATGGTTAAAGCATATTATGCAGCAGGAATGGACTAGTGGTAAGAGAAGCTTCTTTCTCCGAGTGGTCACTGATGAGAAACCTGGCCCACGCTTGGCCATTTGATCAGACTGTGACAAGTCAAAGTGAAATGCTCAGTGCTTGATTTGGTCTTGTCAAGATACTTTCAGATTAGGCTTAAATATTGTTTTCCCAGATTATTGCACCCACAATTATAAGTTGTTGCCGAATCCTGTTAATTCTGTTAATCCTTGTTTCTAATTTTTTTATATTTAGCCATTATTATGTATAATAGACATAAATTAGTAATTCTATGCCTGATTAAATTGTTTCTGTAATTTTCCCCCTTTTGGGGAAATACTAAACTTGTGAGCTATAATCTGATATAATTAGGACTGTCACTGAAACAATTTTGTTAAAGAGCCCATGAGTTCAATAAAAAGGCATTTATTTGGCAAGGGTCCCCATGCCTGAACTTAGTCCAAACTGAGTGATTGAGTGTAGAACAAGGAACAGTACCTTAACAGAGAATGATTAAATACCTTAGCCACCTGTGGGTCCAGCTAATCAGTGTTCAGTACTATAAATGAATGAACGATTGGTAGCAAGTCCAAAGCTGTAGAATATTCTGCTTCCACAGGTGATGAAACAACTTAACAAAAGTTTCTTTTCTGGGAGAAAAGCAGAATAGAAATTGAGTACAAGTAACCTCTTCCTTTCTCTTTTGTAACAGGCATCTCAAGGACAGCATGTCCTTTTATCATTTGATGTTAATGTGGTGATCTTAAATGGTGACACTGGACCTGCATATTCCATAAGGATGCCTGAAATAGCAAAATATTATGGGATTTCATGAAGCATTTTGATTGACAATTCTCTTTTTTCCATCCCTGCAGATAGAACCCAGAAAAGAAGATTACACAAAACTCTAGGAAATCTGGGGTAAAGAAATGGTGAGATGAAGGCATTTAATTAGGAATTATTCAATCAATCATTTTTAGCATTTATATGGAAACCAGGGATGCTTATCTCAACTCCCATTCCTACTGACAATCTGAGTCCTTTGGAGGGCAACCAACTGGATTGGCTTTGCTTCCCTCTCAAGGTTCTAAGGGTAAACTTGAGGAATTGGGGGGGGGTGTCTTTCAAATATTATTAGTCTGAGTCTCTGTTCTGGTGTGTCCTCCAATTATTGGCCCTCTTGTAGCACAGGACCTATTAATATCAATTAACTTTTCAAAGAAATATTTATTGAGAAAATATAACAAGAATCAAAGTTGTAAAGCAATTGTCTCAACCGGAAGGGGAATGTTTTCTTCTCTACCATCAGAGTCCTAGAGAAAAGTATGCTTCAGTTTCAAGTGGCTACTACAAGCATTTGTCCCTCAAATTCACTTGTAGATTTCACATAGTCACTGGGTGAATCCCTCCCTTGCTGGTCTCTGTGTCCATTCATAGTTGGACTGGCTACTAGACTTGACTGGCAGAAAACTGTGGCATGGATTACAATTTAGTGAACACTGTAGTCCTCTGACATTTCAAATATTAAAGATTATATCTGTGCCCGATACTCCTTTGCCTAAAAATAGGTAAGAACAGAAGCAAAGAGGCAAAAAATGATAGTACCATGAATTCACAGACCGTAAATTTGCCTCGATGGGGTAGACCAGAGAACTTTCTTCCTAGCCTAGTCATAACCTTAGAGCATGTCTTCCTTTGATCCCAGCAGAGAAGAGTGAAAAATTGCTGTGTCTAATTAGTGTTTTTACTTTATTTATTTGCTTCACACCCCAGTTATGATTCGGTAGTCGTTCAAAAAGCATTGAGTCAGTGGACCAGAAGCAATCATAGACTCCCTGCACATGCTCTGATTCAGAGCTATGACCCCTTCATACTCTGTGTTGCAGTCAAAAAGTCTACTTAATATTTCCATCTCTCTGTCTTCATACAGGCTGTGCACTCTCCTTGAAATGCCTTGTGAGCTAGTATGAGGTAGAGCATGCTGAAAATCCTCTAGGACCTGATTTCTGAAGTCTGGAAGACTCATTTTCCTGATTCAAATCTAGCCTCAGATCAAGTCACTTAACCCTATTTGCCTCAGTTTCCTCATCTGAACAACAAAAACAATACAAGTTTTCAACTCTTTATAGACTGATTCTCCCTTTGGCCTCGAACCCATCTTGGGTACTTGCTGTACTTATTCAGGCATCTCTCTGAAAGGAGGAATCATAATAGGATAGCTTTTTACAAAGCATTTTTCTTTACAATGTTCCCATAAAGTTGCCATTAACAATATTATAAATCCAGTCTTGCAGATGAGGGAATCAAAGTCTTTAGCGATAAAACAATTTAACATACAGACACAGACAAAAGTGTGAGATCCAGGACTTTGAATCCAGTATTCTTTATTCCTCAGCATGATGACTGAAATTCGAAGAGCTGATGAATGAGGAAATTTGCCTAACAGCTTCAATAGAAAGATTATACAAGTATGGAACATACTACATAAATCAGAATGTTCCTTACCGTGTAAACCAGGTGAGTTAGGAAGTGTAATGTTTCCTAGCTGGTGTTGCCAAGTTTCATTTCTGAAGGAAGGGTGATAACAGTTCCACCCGTTCCTCAACCCTCCTCCCATCTTTGCTGGGCAATGCAACCTTGATAAGCTCTGGAGAAAAGGAGACACAGGCAGTGTGGCTTAGCGGCTAATGTTAAGTCAGGATGCCCCTGTTCAGATCCAGGCTCTCACACTTAATAGCCATGTTTCACCTTAGCCAAGTCATTCCATTTATTTAAGTCTCATTTTCTTCAGGAATTCTTCAGGAAAATGTTTATGCTCCCTACCTCAGAGAATCATTCTGAAGAAAGCAGTTCATGAAGCTGAAAATGATGGAGAAATAAAATGTTTACAATTAGTTCCACTTCTCCCCCATTGTCCTGACTCTGTGTAAAGGTTTAGTTCATGCTATAGTCACTTCTTCCTTGGACTCTTGGAATAGCTTAATAGATTTCCCTTCCTATAATCTCTCCCTTTTTCTCTCTATCCTCCATGGAGCTGCCAAATTGATAGCTATAAAGTACAGTCATGACCAATTCACTACCTTGCTCAAAAAGCTTTAATGGCTCCCTGTTTCCTTGAGGGTAATGCCTGACAAACTCCCATGCCTGGCATTTAAAGCTCCTCACAATCCAGCTATGGATTATCTTTCCTGACTGAACAGATCTCACTTTGGACCCCTTCATACTCTGTGTTGCAGTCAAAAAGTCTACTTAATATTTCCATCTCACTGTCTTCATACAGGCTGTGCACTATCCTTGAAATGCCTTCCCTCTTCTCCTCCACCTCTTAGGGTCCCTAGCTATCTTTTGGACTCTGTACAATTACCTTTTCTTATATCAGGCCTTTCCTGATCTCACAACTGTTAGTTTTTTTTTTTCCCAATATTTCTTTTTATTGATTTTGTATTGATTTATTCATGAACAGATCATTTTCCTAAAATAAGAAATAGATTTCTGGTTTTACATTTGTCTATGTATTCCCAGAAGCTAAACAGTGTCTTGGATATAGTAGAAACTTCATAAATATTTGTTGACTGAATGAATAAACAATGGCCATGGAGTATCATTGAAATTTTCTTCCTGCTCCAATAAGCTCCACTTTCTACAGGATCCTAAAGTTCTCTACACAAATAGTGCCACCCTGTAGTTTGGGTCATCTTGGAAAGGAAAGAAGTAGGGTTCCATTGCTGGGTCATACTCTGATATTCCTGTGAGTCTCTTCTTTACCCCACAGAGATCCATGTAATCACTCTAGGAAAGAAACATACTTAGGGCTCTTAAACAGATAGTGAATAACTTGTAATAATATCAGATTGCAGAGTCCTTGCTTGTACCTTCTCCTTCCCAGTTTACAGCTTTATTCCCATGTGAATGTTCTGACTTTTAGCGGCCATGTGCACTATCAGTTCTGGAGTTCTCCTTGAAGACCACTTGGTTTCTGTCTCCACAGCCGCCATCTCTTGGACTGGGAGGTTATACAACTGCCTTGCCAAAGGCTGAGTTCAAGAACTCTCTCTTCTAGAACTCATAGTACATCCTCATTGTTATAAACACTTTTATCTTTTGGATAAGAGGTGTTAGTTTTTGGAGCTTTGACAGCACAATAAGGCTGACACAATTGTTTTCTTGGACTATTAGGGCAAGAACATGCCTACTTTTGCCCTATGCTTCTGCTCCAAAGCAGCCATTGATGTCTAATGGGAAATCTCTAGATGAGTCCTCCACCACCTCACTCAGATTCTCTTTTAGCTCTACTGTGTTCTCAGTATCTCTTCAAAATAAAAATGGGAACCTCATTATGCCACTATGCCTATTTCCTAAAGAAACCACGGACTAAAAGGGTCAATATGTGCAGAAATATTTATAACAGCTCTTTTTGTACTAAGAGAGTTTCTTCCTACTGGGGATTGGCTAACCAGATTGTGGCATTAAGAGTGCAATGGAATGCCATTAGATATGATAAAATGAACAGTTTCAGAGAAAACATGAAAGACTTCTAGGACCTGATGCAGAAGGAAGTGAGTAGAATAAGAACAAATTATGTAGTAACAAGGCAACTAGGTGGTGCAGTGCACAGAATGCCAAGCCTGGAGTTACAAATACTCATTTTCCTGAGTTCAAATCTGGTCTCAGACATCTACTAGTTATGGGACCCAGGACAAGTCACTTAACCCTGATTGCCTCAGTTTTCCCATTTGTAAAATGAGCTAGAGAAAGAAATGATAAACTGGATAAGTCACTTAACCCTGCTTGCCTCAGCTTCCCCACTTGTAAAATGAGCTAGAGAAGGAAATGGCAAGCCACTCCAAAATATTTTTCAAGAAAGCCCCAAATGAGGTCACAAAGAGCCTTGGAACAACAAGAAACAACATCATAGATTAAAAAAAAATCCTTTGAAAGACTTTAGAACTCTTATCAACACAGTGATAAGTCAAGGGACTAGAGAGGCAATAAAATTAAAATGCAATAAGAGATGTATGTTTTTAAACATGGCCCATGGGGCTATTTGTTTTTCAAACTCTGCAGCTATGCACTGAGGGCTTGATTTTTTGTTTTTGTCCTTTTGTGAAATTTGCTCAATGGTGGGGTGAGTTATTGGACAAACAGATTAATTTTTTTAAAAATAAAATTTATGATATGTCACATCAAAAATAAATAAAGAAAAAAAGAATACAAAGGAGAAAAAAGAGCAAAAGTGATTTGTAGAGGCCCTTTTATAGTCTGGTATAATTGGGATGATTTTTCCAAAAATAGTCTATCCCTCAGTAGGGATGAGCAACCAGCTCATTTTGGAGGAGCTTTTATTAGTGAAATCACTTCTTCAGGAGACATCAAGATTACAGAAAAGCTCATGAGTTGTCCTCTCAAAAGGGTCACTGCTTTGTAAGCTCATCAAGTCAACCTTGAAGATTCTCTGATCAACTCCTATGCCACTGAGAATGGCACAAGTGACTGGGGTAGAGACAGATTGTGAGCCGTGTGCTGGATTTCTATCAGTGGAACAGACTACATACATAGCAAACAGAAGCAAAGAAAACTAATAAACTAGTGTTTGATAAACTCAAAGATCCCAGCTATTGGGGCAAGGGCTACTTCACAAAAGCTGGAAAGCATCCCAACAAAACTGGGTTTACAACAACATTTTATACTATATACCAAGATAAGCCCCAAATATGTAGATGATTTAGATATAAAAGAGCTTATCATAAACAAATTAGAGTAGTAAGAAAGAAATTACTCTCCAAGCTGTGGCTAGGGGGAGAATACATGATCAAGTAAGCGATGGAGAAGATCACAGAAAATAAAATGGACACACATTATATAAAATTGAAAATCTTAGCACAAAACAAAGCCAAGCTCACCAAGATTAGGAGGGAAACAGTGGAGAAATGGGGGGAAAACCTTTGTAGGGAGTCTCTTTGATAAAATTTTATTTCTGAGATTCATAAGGAACTGAATTTAATTGCAAAGATTAGAGCTTTTCTCTACTTAATAGTTAGTCAAAGGATATTAACAAGCAATTTTTAAGGGAAGAAATCCAACAACATGTTAAAAAGTGCTCTAAATCACTACTTGTTAGAATGTAAATTAAAGTTAGCAAGGCAATAAGAATTTATTAAATGCTAGTATGGAACTGGAAAGTGTGTAAAGTACCCTGAGTCCTGTATTTGGTCCTAGGCATCCAAGGCCCATCTATACCTCTCATGGACAAGTGTGGATAGAGGACAATAACGCACAGTCCCTCCATGAAACTTAGAGATCTATCCTTCCTCATATTTCTCATAAAACTTTTTGCAGTCCTTTCCTTCATTGATTGATCTCCCTCTCCCTACCTAGCTCAATGCCAGTTGTTCCTCAGTTGTTACACTCTTTATGACTCTATTTGGGGCCTATTTTATTGGCAAAGAGACTGGAGAGGTCATTTTCTTCTTCAGTTCATCTTACAGTTGAGGAAACTGAGACAGAGTTAATTAGCTGATCCAGGGTCACATAGCTAGTAAATTTCTGAGGTTAGATTTGAACTTAGGAAGGTGAGTCTTCATGACTCTAGGCTGGGCACTGTATCCACTGCACTACCTAACTGCCCCTGCCTTGCACACAGTAAGTGCTTAAATGCTTGTGGAATTGAATTATATGCGTCTTTTGCCCTACAATTGTACTCAGATTTTTTGAGGGCAGGGATCATGTAATAACCATATTTGCGTGCTCTTAATATATGTTAAATTGCCTTAAACATAATCAGCATTTGTCAAATGAATTCCAAACTGAATTAAAAGAATGGCCAGCACAGGTGGGCATAGTTTGAAGTTAGCACTTTGACCACTAGATGGCGATGTTGCACAGGTAAGAAAATTAGAGATGGTATTTATGGAAAGAAACCAGGTCACTATTTGTCTGGAATTTTTGAATCCCTAGAGGAAATAATAAGGATCACAGTCCTCATTTGGGTAACATTTGATGAGGAGCAGGTTGACAAAATATGAGATGCTGAAAAGTGGGCCTGTGAGCACCCATTGTCAACCCCCATTCTGTCCTGTTGGGCACCACTTTTTCTGGGGGGCACTTTTCATGATGAGGAGAAATATTATACTGTGTCGGGCTTTTTTGTCCTGAGTAGGCAAATAAACTGAGTGCATAATATACTCAAAGCACATCACATTATTCCTTTGAAGTGGTATCTAGTTAAGGTTATGAGTTCTCAGTCTTCTGATCTATTAAGGATATTCTATAAGAATGGTTTACACTATGTAAATGAGGCATACTAAGTACATTATTTGAAAGAACCAATTCAATGTTACCACAGCCATCCACAAAAATGATGACATTCAGCCCCACAATGTTCTGGTGAAATCAATGAGCCAATTCATAGATCTGAATTAGCAAAGTCGGGCAAACTGTCTGGGATGATTCAGAGACACATATCATCTGTCTGATGTGAGGGTATCAGCCTGGAAGTATCTTCATAACAAGTATTATTACTCCCATTTTATAGATAAGGAAACTGAGTCCTGGAGAAGTGAAACTCAAGGCCACATAGTTGAATTGGAGCATTAGAACTGTGGAGTCAAAATTAAAACCCAGGACACCTAATTCCAGGCTTAATGTTTCATCTCTTCTTTTAGTCTATCTCTTATACCAAAGCAGGCATGAATTATCAGCTCCATTCTGGAAATGTTCAGAGTTAAGCGGTTTGTTTACACATCCAGGGCTTCTTATCCTACTTTTCCTACTACTTCAAGGGGGCTCTCTGAGTGTCAGTTACGTTTTTTGGTTGTTTTTAAAAGATAATGCCTGTCCTTTAAATAATAGGGCTATCTATTTTTATGTATCTCACAAGTTTGTCTTCATTATTGTTGTTAAAGGTCCTGGAAAATAATGTAGGTCAAAGGCTATATAATCAGCCATACGTATGTTATTATTATGATGGGAGGGGGGAAGAGAAGACCTCATTTGTAAGAAGGAGAGAAAAGACTGGTATCCAACTGTGGACTCTATAAATCACAGTGTTTATAGGATCATGGATTTACGTCTGGCAGGGAGCTTAGAGTCCATGACATACAGCATCCTTCATATTACAAATATGGAAACTGAGACTCAGACAAGTTAAGAGACTGCTAGGTCCAAGTCACACAGCTAGTAAGTAATACACCTAGTAGCTGAAGTCAGGTCATCTGAATCTAAACCTGGTGCCGAGTGATTGTGTTTTCTAATTTAGTTTCTATGTCTATGAAACATGGTACATATTTAACTCTCTGCAGAACTTGGAGGGGTAAAGATTGATTAATTATAAGGAGGTAGCCCTGATGAATGACTTCATACTAGTTCTAGGGTTTCCCCTGCTCCCCTTTCTTAGACCAAGGTACCTCTAAACAGTCTCTAGAATAATAGTAATGATAATTCACTTATGTCCTGTCATGAATAATATATCAAGACCTCCCCTTTATCCATCCAGCTTTCAAGACCTTTTTCTCTCCCCATGGATTCACTCAAGGATACTCAGGATATAGATTGGCTATTTGTCTTAAAGAGCTAATCCTTTCAAATGCTGAAGTGGTTGACTCAAAGCCTGAGAGGGTCTGGATTACATTATCTTCTATTGGTAGAAAGAGGGCATGATGACATGGGTGAATTAAGGAAGTACACTTCCTCTGGCATAAATCTCTTTCTGTCTCCCGAGTTTTAGCCAGCCACTGGGAATACACAGGAAAGCAGACCCCACAGAATTCATTTCCTTGAGAATTTTCCAATATGGAGGTGATGATCACTGGTGCCCCAGACACATATCTATACATATACATATATATTTCTATACATACACATATATTTCTATACATACATTTCTATATGTATATATTTCTATAATACAAATATATTTCTACACATACATATATATTTATATTATTATAGTACAAAATATAATGGGGGGGAGATACTATTAGTGCAAAATGTGGTGCATGGTTGAAGGAAAAAAAAAGTTCTTACCGTGAGATCACAGGAAGTTTCATAAAGCAGATAACATTTTAAATGGAGTAAGATTTTAGCGGGTGCGGACAAAGGGAAGTACGGTAGGAACAATGTAAGCAAAGACACCGAGGTGGAAATCATATCCTTCTGCCCAGTGGGTCACTTAGAATACTTTTCTCTCAAGTTTTTAAAGAACATCACCATCAATTTTCTTTTCTTGGCTTCATTAATAGACTGTTAAATCAGGAGGATGCTGCAGACATAGTGGGTCTAGATTTTGGCTCAATATTTTTAAAAAAATCATGATTCTTCATAGATAAGAAGGAAAGATGTGGAAGATGAGACAATCTTATCCTAATAGATAAAATAATGGAACAGCTGGTCAGGTTATTGAATGACTGGAGCCCAAAAGTCCATGTCAGTCCAAAGTGAACGTTAGAACAACACCCGAGGGCTTCTGTTTAATATTTTTATTGGATGAAGGCATAGATGCTATACTTATGAAAGTTATAGATGGTGTAAAGCTGGGATGGCAGAATCAAGATCCCAATGGGGCAGAAAAGCAGGTCCAAATAATAATATGATATATAAAAATTATGCATACATGTAAAATCATGTGGGTGTGTATGTGTGCGTTTGTGTGCACAAATCAATTTTAGCCAAATGTGCTGGTACACACCTGGAGTTTGAGTGCTCGGTCCAGCATTTACAACCTCCATGACCTTGGGTAAATAATTACTCACCTTGCTAAATCTTACTTTGCCCAAATGTAATTTAAAAACAATACTACCAGCACTAACAAACCTCACAAAGCTACCCCAAGCAAAGCACTTTGGGCAAATCCTAAAGTTCTAGGTAAAGATGAACTATTTTTAATAGCACAGAAAAAATGGAAATTGGGGAAATGCTAGGTCACAACTTTAAGCCTGCAGAAGACTTCTACCTTTCCACATTCCCATCAGTTCTTTCTTCTTCCTAGGCTATGTCTTTGTCACCTCCTTGTGTTCCTGGGGCTGTCTCCCCAAGAGGCCTCCCTAGAAAGCTGAGGGCCCTCAGGTGGGAGGTGTCTATTATGCCCCACTTACAGGGTAAAGGCCATCACAAAGGCAGCAAAATCTCAAAGGAGAGAAAGGCTGACTTCGTGAACCAGTTGCAAGATATTTGTGATTCTGAACCTTTGGAAACTATAAAACATTTTGCTCTGCTGGCAGACACGGGGATGATGAAATAAATGGTTGGGAGGGTGAGAGTTTAAAATTAGGGTGGCTAATAGGAACTCTTTTCTCACAATTTGAGCCTTCTGCAAAATTCTACCATTACCTGGACTGCTCTTATGCTTCCAAGGAACTAAAAAAAGCGCTTTTCTAGAATAAACATTAGTCAGAAACCCTCCTATTGCTGCTCCTATAACCTTTGCCAGACTTTATGATGAGAACTAAGGAAAGCAGCGTGTGTGTGTGTGTATGAGTTTCTAAAGTCCAGAGTCTATATTACACAAACTTCACAGAGAGAAAGGAAGTTCAGGACTCAGTAAGCTAAGTAATGAGCATTCATTCACCTTTCTGTTGAAATGTAGGCCACACCTGTGAATAATGGGTAGCAGGAGTGATGGTGGGCATAACTGAAATAGGTGAAGATGAACTTTTGCTGGCGTTCGGCAATCCAGTTTCTTGTTCATTCTACGCATTTTGTACTCTTTATCCATAAAAACCATTTCTCAGGAAGGGATTATATGAGTTATTTGTCTTTTAATGTGAATATCAGTCATAGCAGTCTGCTTCCCAGGAGAAGGAATATCATCTCTACTTGTATCCTTTCCCTGCTAAAGGAATTTCAAACATCATAAAACTTGAAGACAAGATGGAAGGAAGCAAAAGAAAAAAGGAAAGAAGAAATAAAGGAAAAAGAAAAGAGAATGAAAGAAAGATAAAAAAGGAAGGAAAGAAAGGAAAATAAAGTTATATAAAAAAAGTTTATTTAGGCAGAAATTATGTATAATTTATTATCGATGTGGAACACAACGTATCATTTCAGAATTTTTCTATAGATTGGTTAGTTTGCTGAAAAATGTTTTTACCTTCTTTTTATTCTTTATTATAATGGATGATTTTCTAGGAGAGGGAGAGATAGAGGAAATACACTTAAAGTAAAAAAATGATGTCAATTAAATTGGTTTAAGAAAAACCCTATCATTAGTGTCTAGGCAGGGAGCCTGGATAACAAGCCTAGGGCACTAGCAGCAAAAAATCTCAGTATCTCAGACTGAAAAAGATCTCATTTATCATCTGATCCAACTCTCTACTGAAGCACAAATACCTCTTGCAACATCCCTTAAAAGCGATATTACCAGCAGGTGTCGCTGTGGGCAAAGTCTAGCTGTATAAGAGAAACAGAAAGTCAAAGACTCGTTCTTTCTTACTCCCTCCTCCCAATGGATACATGGGAAGAAGGGATCCTTCCCAGACCATACTTTATCCTCCCATTATATGATCCCACAGGGAGTGATATTCCATAGGTCCACACACCTATACTCATCCATTTTATTAGTAGAGGTGCATGGTCCTGGTTTATATGGGCTATCTCTCCCTGCTATTTAGGAGCTTATAAAATTTATTAATAATCAAAATCGTAAGATTCTCTGTTATGCTCATAGCCCCCAAATAAAGGTGAAATGTCAGCTACATAAACAGAGAAGTCTAATCTACTGACTGATTTTCAATTATATTTTTCTTGGTTGGCATCCCCTATTGCTTTCCCTGCATACAATTAATATACAGACATTCATCGCAAAGAAGTTATTATCATAGTTTCACGTCAAAGGTAAGATGTTTTCAAAAAAGAGCTAAGTTAGGATTTATAAAAGGACTTAAACTTTGAAGTAAATGCCTTCTCTTTGTAAGTGGAGAAAAAGGCAAAGCAAGGGGTGGTAAAAAGAAATATTTAAGAACTTTATCAGTTTCCTTAGGTTATTTAGAGAAAAACAGTTCAGTCACTTCTCAGGAAGGGATTTTGCCAAGAGGAAGCAGCATGGTTTTTTCCAACAGCCTCCTTGAAACTCTAATCTTAATCCTCATTCAAAGCATCCATTTGGATTGCCCGCTATCTCCGCCTCCAACATGGTGTGCTTTTTATGTGTCGCTCTCCAAAATAAAAAGCACAATCCCTCAAATCCTCATTGTTCAAACAGTTACTGTCTTGTTCAACCTTACCCTGAGGAATGTCAATACCCATTCTAAAGATTATAGTATAAGATATTCTATCCTATCCATGGAACTTCAGTTCTTATCATGAATTTCTCAGTGTTCTGAGACATTTATGTTATAGAGGCCATTCAGTCTTTCTGCTTGAAGACATCCAGTGACAGACAGTTCATTGACTCCCAAGTTAGCCCATTTTACTTGTGAATCCCTCTAATTGTTAGAAGATCCTTCTTCATTCTAAGGAAGTCTTCGTACTGCTTCTTTATAACTTTTGCTCACTGGTTTTACCTCTGCTTTCTGGGGCCAAACAGCACAACATTCTTGTCCATATGACAAAACATTTGATTGCAGAGATCATTTCCCTCTAAGATTTTTGTCCTTGAGAATGAAGATTGATACAAGAACTCCTTGGGCAAGGATTGCCTTATACCATACATGCTTGTCCAGAAATGATCTCAGAGCTTGGAGAGTTGATGCAGGAACTCACAGATGACTGCAGTTAGGTACCCCTGCTTAGAGTAGGGCAGATTCAGATAACCAAAGCTCCTCACTTCTTGGAGGTACTTGGGTAAGGTATCTTGGGTAAGGTCTGTAACCTTGCCATCTGTTCTGTCTACCTAGAGTTTGCTTCCACATTGGATCAGCACCTCATAAATGGATCAATTTTTTCAGATTCATTTTGTTGCTCTGGAATGCCCCACCCCCTTCTCCCAGAACAAAAATACCCCTACTATTTTCCACATCAATTATGTTAATGACCTAATAGCTCTTGGAGAAACTATAGCTTCTAGGGTACTGGAGGTTCCCCTTGACACTATTCCTTGTGTGGGAGAATAGACGCTGAGAATCTTGGGGTCCAGAGGCTGGGTGATTCATTTTTAAGGTCAAGAAGAAAGAGGAAATACTCTAGTTGTTAGTGAAGAGGTTAAAAAAAATCAAATCAAAGTATGACAAAAAGATGTTAGGTTTTTTTTTTAGGCAACTGGGGTTAAGTGATTTTCCCAGGGTCACATGGCCAGTAAATGTCTGAGGTCGGGTTTGAACTCTTGAAGATGAGTCTTCCTGATTCCAAATCTAGCACTTTATCTACTGTATCACCTAGCTGCCTCTGAGCTGTTAGTTTTGGGAGAAAAATGAAGGTAATGGGAACTGAATAATAGGTTGGATACAACAAATCTATTAGTTCCAATTGGGAGTGGGAGAATTGAGAGTTCACACATCATGTTGCTTAGGGAGCAGCCTCTAGTTCCTGTAGTTTCCAATTTCAGTATTTCTAGAGATATTCAAAGAAAGCAGTCATAGGACTGGGAAACTCTGATTTTAAATGATAGAGATTAATGGGATGAAATACAAAATAAGATAGTCACAGATGGAGTGACAAGTGGGGAATTCCTGTCCTAAACATCAGGTGCTTTGCTCCTGGTAAAAGTATATCATCTAAAGGAGAGAAGTGATCTCCCTGAAATCAAGAGTAGTTTCTGTGTGACAAGATGAGAACATTTATGCCATTTTCTTGTAGGTTGAAGGATACTGATGATGACTGTACTTATTCTCCCCAGATCAGAAGTTGCATTGAATATAATTTAAAACACCCCCAAGATTCTAGAGACATGGATTCAGGACAGCCTGGGGCAGGTGATATAAAGGAAGCAATATTTCATTTGTAATGTTTGAGAAAATTGACAAGTTGCCTCTTTTGTTTTTTTTTTAATAAAAATTTATTTATTTAACTTTTTACATTCATTTTCACAAAATTTTGGGTTCCAATTTTTCTCCCCATTTCTGCCCTCCCCCTACCCCAATACACCGAGCATTCTAATTTTCCCTATCACCAATCTGCCCTCTCTTCTATCATCCCTCCCTTCTCTTGTCCCCATCTTCTCTTTTGTCCTGTAGGGCCAGATGACTTTCTATTCCCCATTAACTGTATTTCTTATTTCCTAGTAGCAACAACAATACTCAACAGTTGTTCCTAAAACTTTGAGTTCCAAATTCTCCCCATCCCTCCCTCCCCACCCATTCCCTTTGGGAAGGCAGGCAATTCAATATAGGCCTTATCTGTGTAATTTTGCAAATGACTTCCATAATAGTCATGTTGTGTAAGACTAAGTATATTTCCCTCCATCCTATCCTGCCCCCCATTGCTTCTATTCTCTCTTTTGAACCTGTCACTCCCCAAGAGTGTTGATTTCAAATTGCTCCCTCTTCTCATTGCTCTCCCTTCCATCACCACCCCCCACCCTGCTTATCTCCTTCTCCCCCACTTTCCTGTATTGTAAGATAGGTTTTCATACCAAAGTGAGTGTGCATTTTATTCCTTCCTTTAGTCAAATGTGATGAGGGTAAACTTCTTGTTTTTTTTTCTCAGCTCTCCTCTTTTTCCCTCCACTAAAAAGTCTCCTGCTTGCCTCTTGAATGAGATATAATTTACCCCATTCCATTTCACCCTCTTTCCTCCCACTACATTTCTCTCTCCCCATTTACCTTAATTTCTTTTAAGATATGGTCCCATCCTATTCAATTCACTCTGTGGTCTCTGTCTCTGTATGTGCATGCATGTGTGTATGTGTGTGTGTGTGCATGCGTGTACGTGTGTGTGTATGTGTGTGTGTGGTCCCACCAACTACCCAGATACTGAAACATTTTAAGAGTTACAAATATTGTCTTTCCATGTAGGAATGTAAACAGTTCACTTTTGGTAAGTCCCTTATGACTTCTCTTTGCTGTTTACTTTTTCATGCTTCTCATTCTTGCGTTTGAAAGTCAAATTTTCTTTTCATCTCTGGTCTTTTCATCAAGAATGCTTGAAAGTCCTCTGTTTCATTGAAAGACCATATTTTCCCCTGAAGTATTCTACTCAGTTTTTCTGGGTAGGTGATTCTTGGTTTGAGTCCCAGTTCCTTTGACTTGTGGAATATCCTATTCCACGCCCTTCGATCGCTTAATGTAGAAGCTGCTAGATCTTGTGTTATCCTGATTGTATTTCCACAATACTGGAATTGTTTCTTTCTAGCTGCTTGCAATATTTTCTCCTTGACCTGGGAATTCTGGAATTTGGCCACAATGTTCCTAGGAGTTTCTCTTTTTGGATCTCTTTCAGGTGGTGATCGATGGATTCTTTCAATATTTATTTTGCCCTCTGGTTGTAGAATATCAGGGCAGTTTTCCTTGATAATTTCATGGAAGATGATATCTGGGATCTTTTTTTGATAATGACTTTCAGGTAGTCCCATAATTTTTAAATTGTCTCTCCTGGATCTATTTTCCAGGTCAGTTGTTTTTCCCATGAGATATTTCACAATCTCTTCCATTTTTTCATTCTTTTGGTTTTGTTTGGTGATTTCTTGGTTTCTCAGAAAGTCATTAGACTCCATCTGTTCCATTCTAATTTTGAAAGAACTATTTTCTTCAGTGAGCTTTTGAACCTCTTTTTCCATTTGGCTAATTCTGCTTTTGAAAGCATTCTTCTCCTCATTGGCTTTTTGAACCTCTTTTGCCAATTGAGTGAGCCTATTTTTCAAGGTGTTATTTTCTTCAGCATTTTTTTGGGTCTCCTTTACCAAGGTATTGACCTGTTTTTCATGCTTTTCTTGCATCTCTCTCATTTCTCTTCCCAGTTTTTCCTCCACCTGTCTAACTTGATTTTCAAAATCCTTTTTGAGCTCTTCCATGGCCTGAGCTCACTGGACCTCCACCTCGGATGTCTGGGATACAGAGGCCCCAACCTCCACGTCTTTCCCTGATGGCAAGCATTGTACTTTCTCATCAGAAATGAAAGGAGGAAGGAACATCTCTTACCCAAGAAAGTAGCTCTCTATGGTCTTATTTTGCTTCCTTTTTCTGGGCATTTTCCCAGCCAGTTACTTGACTTCTGAGATTCCTGTCCACCCCTGCCTAGATCCGCCCAGCTAGTGCTTGGGGTCTGAGATTCAAATGGGCTTTCCATGGCAGGCACAGCTGCTATTCAATGTGAGCTTAAGTTCTGGTGCTCAGGTCGGGGCAGGGCCGCCTCCCAGGCTCAGTTCCCTCAGGAGCTTTATGCCGAGACCTTCCGTAATGGCCCTGAACTTCTGCCTGCTCGGGGATTCCTGGGCCACCACCACTGCCTCTCCTGCTGCCTCTGCCACTCCCTCTGCCACTGCCTCCCAAGGGGGCCCTAGCCACGGAGACACCATGCTCCTCTCTCAGCCAGCCTAGACGTTTCTCTCACTGACCTGTAGCATCTGTGGGCAGAGGGAACTTCCCGGGTGCCAGAGGTTCCGTCCCTGAAGCCTGTTCAGATCTGTTCCTCTGGGGCCATGGCCAGAGCAGCTCAGGGGTGGGCTCTGCTTTCCTGGGTGTGACGGATCCTGGGGACAGCTCTCCAGGGCTCTCTGGAACGGAGATCTCTTCCACTGTGTTTCTGCGTGCCTTGCAGTGATCCAGAATTCGTGGGGAGTTCTTCTTGCAGGAAATATATGGGCTGTCCTCTTTTGTTTTTTTAAGAGGAGACATGGGGTAGTGAAAAGAACCCAGTACTGGGTACTAGTTCTTAGAGTACTCCTTCTACCCATATGACTTTGAGCAAATCCCTTCACTTCTCTGTGCCTCAGTTGTTTCACCTATAAGATGGGGATAATCAGGCATTTCCAGTCTAAAGTAAGGGAGACAACTGAGGCTTCCTTGTTGGTGACTTAATTACAAATGCATGCTTTTAATACTAGATCTTTTGTTTCTATGTTGCCTAGATTTCCCTCTGTATATCTTCTGGCAAAACTAATTGGCAGATGATGTTTTCTACAAAGTTCCACCTGTGTGGACCCCCTTTCCCACCTCTGGAAAGGAATGAGGGTGGAGTAATTTCTCATATCTCTTCTTTGGAGTCGGACTTTTTTTTTCACTTTTAAAACATTGAATTTCAGTTGTTTGGTGGTTGCTTTTTCCACTCATATATTGTATTGTGTATAGTATTTTTCTCCCTCTCCTTATTCTACTTTTCATTAGTTAATGTAAGTCTCTTCATGCTGTATTTATCATATTCATTGTTCTTATAGCATGGAAATATTTCATTATATTTAAGTACTTAAATGTATGTGACTGGTCCTTAGTCAATGGTCATCCACTTTGCTTCCAATTCTCTGCTATGATGAAAAGTGCTGCTATAAAGATTTTGGTTCATGTGGAGCTAGTCTTGTTATTAATGACCCCTTTGGGATGTAAACCTAGCAGAGGAATCTTTGGGAAAAGGATGTGGACATTTTGCTCACTTGATTTGTATCAATCCAAAGTGCTTCCCAGGATAGTTGTACCAACTCACTATTTCCTCCAAAATGTGTGCTGATCTAACATTGACTATTCCTATTTTTGTCATTTTTGCTAATATTTTAAATCTTATTTTTATTGATATCTGAAATAATCACATGGGTCAAGCTAAGAAAATTCTGAATCTATCCCTTCCCTTCTACTATTCAGTGATCTATCCCTTGTAACCAAGATTAAAATAATAATAAGAAAAAAATGCCACAAAAGTAATTAACATATGATTATGTCTGATTGTATATGCAGTATTCTGTGCCAATAGTCCCCTATCTCTGCAAAGGGTAGAGTACATTTTTCTCAGTTACTCTCTTTGGCCTAAACCCTCTTTCACTAACTTCTGTGGATCAACAGTGACATTCACAGGTCCCTTCCAATTCAAAAGTTTAAAATTCTCTGTACTCAGCACTAAGCCAGATATTGTGAAGATGGAAGAGAAGAGTTAGACATTCTTAAAAGAAGTTTCTGATTGCTGATGGATAGGGAGTTTTCAAATGGCTGTTTATCCACTACACTAAGAGGTGCTTCTATTCTAATGGATTTCAACATTATTACCAAGAAGTCTGTGTTGCTTCTGTCTTTCTCAGAAAGAGGCGCTCTTGAAGCTTGGATCTTACCTGTCAATAGCCTCATCTCAGATCATTCTAGAATTCCTGGCTTGGACACATCTCTGCTTCAGAAAAAACTTCCCACCCTTGGTCCCTTTAGCTCTTCAATTTGGCTGCTGGTCCAAATGGCCAGACCATTCTGGGACATGCTAATTATCCTATATTGGAATGTATTCCTCCAATTCTATTGTATGTACTACTCATTTAACACTTCATTGTGCATGATTTTAGATCCAAAAGCCTTGAAAAATAGCAATGCTTCTAGTCCAGAGCCTGAAACCATCATCCTGGGAAGCAACTCCAGTGGAAATGGAGCTTGGCAACTGCTTTTGCAAATGTTACAGCTGCACCTACCGATGACTCAGAAATGAAGTCTTTTGCCATCAAAGGTCTTCACACTGTCAAATGGTTCAACATCAGAAAAGGACAGGATGGAAATGACTTGAAAGAAGAGGAATCACCTTCTGCTTTGCTAATGCATCCTAAGTTCCATAGGACCTTCCATCTGACTTATAGTTGAAACCTTCCACATATCTCCTATCAGAATATAAACCTCCTGAGAGCAGGAACAGTCTTACCTTTCTATTTATGTCCCTGGAACTTAGCACAGTGCTTTGAATATAGTAGGTGTTTAATAAATACTTCATTCATTCATTTCCTGTTCATAGCTCCTATATTACTATATTGGAATGCTATCTGACTCTAGTATTGTCATTTAATCTTTCACAAGTTTCTGTCTTTTATGGTCTCACTATTCTTCTAGTCATCCAGGTTCAATATCTCTGGATCATTTTTCACTCTTTCCTTTCTCTTACTGCCCTTCTACCCCCACCCTCACATCTTGCCAAGTCATGCAATGATATGAGATACCTTAACATACTATGTTATATATAAAGAGTATATTCTGAATGTCTTGAATATATATCTTTTTTTAATGAGCAAGCTATGTTAGCTTTTTATATTCACAAATAAAGGCTGGTACAAATTTGTTCAATTGGTTAGCTCATTTTTGACTCTTTGTGACTACATTTGGGGTTTTCTTGGCAAAGAGACTGGAGTGGTTTGCCATTTCCTTCTCTAGATCGTTTTACAGATGAGGAAACTGAGGTAAACAGGGTTAATTGACTTGACTAAGGTCACATAGCTAATAAGTATTTGAGGCCAGATTTGAACTCACAAAGATGAGTCTCCCTGACTTTGGGCCTCGCTGGTACTCTATCCAATGTACCACCTAGTTTCCTCATGGAATAAACTAGCTGGCCTAAATGTGTTCCCATTTGCATGAATTAATGCAAATTAAAGTGAGCAGATGCAAAAGATCAACTTACACTATAATAGCAACACTGGAAAGACAAACAACCTTGGAAGATGTAAGAGCTGTGATCAATATGATAGCCAACCATGATTTCTGAGGACCCACGATGAAGTAGCATGCAATTCACCTCCTGACAGAGAGATGATGGACTGGGGGTGCAGATTGAGAAAGGTTTTTTTTTATATGACCAGTGCAGAAATTTGTTTTATTTGTCTATATATTTGCTATAAAGGTTTTGTTTGTCTTTTATTTTCAATAGGGAGAGGGGAAACTAGAGAAAAAATAGATTTTTTTGTCAATTAAAAAATAAAATTAAGTCAAAATACAATCCTGGTCTTTATATTGCCAGGTAACATTGACTCTGGTCTTGGTTGGCCATATTTAAGATGAGCATCTAGGACTTCCACAATATTTCTGCATCGTGTCAACTTACCTTCTCTCTAGTTCAACTTCCTCTTCTATAATATAAAGGGGTTAAGTTTGATGATTTCTTGAGGTCCCTTTCACTTCTGAAATTCTGTAATTCTTTGATTATGGTCATTCTCATATGTCTTCTTTATGAAGAAAGAAGACATACGTCTCTTTGTTGGAATAATATTACTCATACTGATTCCAAGGAGTTATTGTGACTAGCAAATGAGAGAATGTATGTAAAACATTTTGAAAACCTTTTAGGTACTACAGAAATGTTTTTAAAATAAAATTACTATTTTTACTGGGATTTCCTCATTGAAGAGGGTTCCCAGCAAAGTGCTCCCTCTATCAAAATGTATAAAAATGTTTACTTTGAATCTTAAAGAAATGCCTGGCACAGTGAGAATGTAAATGACTTGACCAAGGTTATATAGTTAATATGCGTCTGAGAAGGGAGTTGAACCCTGAGTCATCCTGCCTCTAAGGTTAGTCATCTATCCATTATATCACACCACTCTTCAACAATTATTACATAAATGAAGAAATTGAGAGTAAGTTCCATTTCAGAGTACCTGTGTCTAGATCATCATTAGTCTCACACAGTCTATAATGTTTGAGAATGGCAATTGGGCCACCGATTTTTCAATGCATCTAAATAAAGATAACTTTTGGTGGATGTAATGGAAGAAAGTAGAAAGTCAACAATGTACCTCAAAGTGGAAGTCAGACCCTCACTTTTCAAGTTAGAACCCCCTCTATATTGTGAACCATCTATTCTTTTCTCATTTTCGTTTTCTTTTCTCTTCTTCTCTCTCTCTCCCTCATTTTTTGACTTTCTTCCCTTTTCCATATTTTTTCTCCATCTTACTTCCCTCCCACTCACCCATCTACTTTCCTTCACTTTTCTTTTTTCCTTCCTTTTCTCCTTTTTTTGGTATTTTTTCTTTCTCTTTCTTCACATTTTCTTCCAATTTCTCTCATTTTATTTTCTCCATCTTTTTTATAACCCCCTTTCTTTTTCATTCCTTTTCAAAATACTTTCCAAAAATTATATATACATATATATGTATACATGCATATAAAAACATATACCAAAAAATATACCAAAAGTATGATGAGCAGCCTAGGGAGGTGGTCAGTCAAAAAGCATTTATTAAGTAGTTACCAAATGAAAACTTAGCAAATCTGGACAGCACGCTAAAAAGTGCAGACATCACCTTGCCAACAAAGGTCCATATAGTCAAAGTTATGGTTTTTTCAGTAGCAATTTATGTCTGTGAGAGTTGGACTCTAAGGAAAGCTGAGTACTACAGAATCAAAATATTTGAATTGTTGTGGTGGAGAAGACTTTTGAGTCCCTTGGACAGCAAGGAGATCAAAGCACTTAATACTTAATGAAATTAACTCAGACTCTTCACAGGAAGGTCAAATACTGAAGCTAAAACTTAAAACTTTGTCACTTAATGAGAAGACAATTCTCATTGGAAAAGATCCTGATTCTGGGAAAGATTAAAAGCAAAAGTACAAGGGGTCAGCAGAGGATGAGATGAAGAAATACTGTCATGAAAACAATGAACATAACTTGAATAGATTTTAAGAATTAGTGGAAGATAGAAAAGCCTGGTGTGCTTGGAGTCATGTGTCCATGGAGTCATGAAGAGTCAGATATGTAAGAAGAGCAACAAAGTTCCAGGCATTGTTCTAAGTGCAGAAAATACAAATACAAAGAGAAAACAGTCCCTACCCTCAAGAAGCTTATGCTCTAATGGAAGGAAAATTCACCCATAAAAGGAAGCTGAATGGGAGATGGTTATGCCTTATTAGGATTCTTTAAGTAGAATATAAATGGTCATGAATATTCGGGGCATTTTTGTAGAGAAGATTCTTGGCGATCATGAACAATTTGTTCCAGTGTTCATGAAGGTGGTTAAAGCAGACGTTGTGGAACACATGGAGCTTGGTCAAGCATCAAAGACACCAAGGTTATCCAGTGCATCCTGGGCCATTTCTAGTTGTTCTGACTTTTGTCTTGCCACTGGCCATGGATGACTTTGGAAGAGAGAGTGAGGCTGATGACTTTGTGCTACTTTGTCTCGCTTAAATGCCATTCATGCACAAGTCACGACATCATCCATTATCTGTGATGTCACTGGTCCTCATTTAAAACAGCAGCAGCAGCAGCAGGTGGCTAAGCTATACTCCAATAGTAGCAGTTCCTTGCCTAGGTATTGTTGAATCTTAGCCTTTTTGCTTTGCATGAGCATACACAAGGATATATGCATATGTATACTCACACATATGAATTTATGAAATTTCATCTAAAACTCATTAAGAGAGCAGACTTTTAATCTGAAACTGCTCTGTTATTTGCATAAACCATGTTTAAGGTTCTGTTCCTTTTTGCTTTTTCCTTTCCAATCCCAAGAGGCTATACATACTACACTAGTTTCAAGCTCAGCTTCTAACTCATTTAACTTTAGTATAGCTGAATTTAATAATGGATGAACAAATGAATGAGTGAATAAAGACATGAATAAACAAATAAATGGATGAATGAGCAAATGAATAAAGAAATGGGTAAACAGATGAATTAACAAATAAATATAATAGGTCGCAGCTAGGGGTTCAGTTGGAGGGCCTGGCATATGGGGAAACATGGAACATTGAATCACTACTGGGGTACAATTTAACTTGTCATGTTGATTATGCTTAAGATGAGCAGGCAAGAGTTAACCAGCCACCAGAATCTTGGGGAGACCCAAGATGAAGATATTGAATCATTCGAATAAAATAAAAATGGAATCAATGCTGCAATCCGGGCATTCCCCACACCCTCAGATCTCCAGAGGGTCATCCCATCAGTGGAAGGAAAATTGAATGGAGAGAAAAGCCTGGGTTTTAGTGAACTCCAAGCTCTGTCTGAGTCCACAGTGTGATGGAGAAGTCCAACCCCACCTACCCTAAGCTCCTTAGACTCCAAGGTTACATTAAGCAAGGTATAGAGTCTGGGAATAGTGAAGCAATAACCCTTCTATACTCAACTCTGTTCAGATCACTTCTGGAATAAACTGTTCAATTCTGAGAGATGCCCTTGGTAAAGGAGAATGTCCAGTGGAGACTAACCAGGATGGTGAAGGGTCTCAAGACCACATCAAGTGAGAGTGAATAGAAGGGCCTGAGGATGTTTAGATTGGGTCAGAGAAAATATATAGAGATATAGTGGTAACTCAACTTCAAGATCTGAAGGGTTATTGTAGAAAAGGGATAAGACTTGGTTCTGCTTGGACTCAGAGGACAGAATTAGGAGGGGTAGAAGGAAATTGCACACAGAGTGATTTAGGCTTGATATAAAGAAAAAAATATTTCCTAACAATTGGAGCTATCCCCAAGTGGAACAGATTGCCTTGGGAGATAGTATATTTCTTCTCTCTTGAATTCTTCTTAACAAAGCTGGATGATCACTTGTCAGGGATGCTTAAGAGAACATTATTGTTTAAGCATAAAAAACATCCCTGAGGTATAATCCCATTCTCAGGTTGTAGAACTTCCCAAGATCACTTGGATAAATAGCATCAGAACTAGAATTTGAATCCAGGTCCTCTGATTCCAAATCAGTGGTTTTTCTTCCTGTTCATGTCTCCTCAGTCTGTACTGGGTCCCTCAGACTGTCTGTGAACTAGGGGAAAAGGCTGGACATGATAATTTGTCTTTAGGGCACTATCTTTTCCAGAAACTTAGACTCATGAATTTTGCATCATATAACCTGAATTGGCATTTCTGATTAGTATACAAATATATGTAAATGATACATGAATTTATTTGAAATAATTAAAAAAATAAAAATAACTTTCAGGACTCTTAACTCTTTTGCTTTTCAAAAATATTTTCACTTTTTTAAAATATTCACAACACCCTGAGAGTTAGACAGAATTTTACTTTTCTTTCCATTTTACAGGTTAGAGCTCTAAGGTCCAGAGAAGTCAAGTTACTTGTCTAAAGATTGGCAGTGAATTCATGATCTGGTTGTTCTTATTTTATGTTATTATTTTCTATACTACAACGTTGTGGGAAAGCTAGGTGGTAAAGTGGATAGTATGCCAGGCCTGGAGTTAGGAAGATTCATCTTCCCAAGCTCGAATCTGATCTCAGACACTAGTTCTGTGACCCTGGGCAGATCATTTAACCTTGTTTGCCTCAGTTTTCTCATCTGTAAAATGATCTGGAGAAGGAAATGGCAAACCACTCTAGTATCTTTGTCAAGAAAACCCCAAATGAGGTCACAAAGAGTTGGACATGACAGAAACAAATGAGCAACAGTAACGGGCTGATGAAAAACCCTGACAGTAGTAGGGTAGCAGCACCACAGTACATTTGATAATAAAAGATAGAGGTTTATAACCTTTGTTACAGTCAGTTTGACTTCCTTTTTGTTCCAATGATATGCCACCATCATCCCTGCCTCCCTGTCTTTGTTCTTAGGATTTTTCTTGCCTTTAATGCCCTCCTCTGCGATCTTCTTACCCATCCTCCAGGTTCCAGCGTAATCACTCCTCTTTGCATTAAACCTTTCCAAATTATTTCATTTCTCATGAAGTTTTTTTCTCCCCTGAATTCCCACAGCACAATTTTGTGATTCTCACATAAAACTGGAAGGGACTTTAAATGCAATTAGTACAAAACAATATATCTATAGATGGTTTGTAAGTAGTCACTAAAGGTTATGTGATATAGTAGAAAGGGAGATATCGCTGGAGTCAGGATTACAATCCTGCCCCTGATACTTGACAGTTATAAAACTCTGAGAAAGGTATCTCAGCTTCCTTAGCTTCCATTTCCTCATTTGTAAAATGGAGATTTGAATAATACTCCTACTTGCTACCCCATGGATGGCTTTGTTTACCTTAAAGTAAGATGGCGGATGGTAGCGTTGGTTTCGAGATCACAGTGTAATGGAAGGAAAGGTAGCTAGGCTAGGAATCGGAGGCCCTGGTTTTGAGTTCTTACTCTGACTATGTGAATAATTATAGCAGAAATAATAATAACTCACACATGGGTAGCACTAAAGGTTTGCAAAGTACTTTGCAAGTATGATCTTTTTACTGCATACTTAACCTCTGTGAACTTCCTTTTCCTAATCTTTAAAATGAGGATAATGTTTTTTGTACTACTTACACAGTTGGAAGAAGAACCACAAAGCGCTATGCTTAACTAGATTTAGAGTCCGGAGCCCTGGATTTGAGTCCAGTTCTGAAATCCTATTTCTGTGATTGTGTGCAAGTTAGTTCATTTCTCTGAGCTTCAACTTTCGCATCTGTAAAATGGGCATAGTAAAAATTATACTGCCTGCCTTCTAGGGTTAAAGTGAGGAAAGTGTCTGGAACACTTAAAATGCTATAGAAACGGACACTATCCTCATTATTAAAGAAGCTAGGTCTCATGATTCTTCACCCTCCACACAATGCTAGGCACATGGTAGGCACTTCATAAGCACTCCTGATTCCGATTCAATCAGAAATCACCATTTGGATGAAACAAAGGCAATTCCAACACTGCACTTTCACCAAAGGCACCCATGCTTTCCTTGTGTGTGTGTTTTGGAAGGGCTGTGAATCCTAGGTTTACTAAGCCTCTTACAATGTGTTAAGCATTGGGATACAGTGAAAAGCAAATGTAGTCCTGATTTCAAAGCGTTTACAATCTAATGGAAGAGATAATATGTAATTATGTACAAATGAGACAATTTGGGGATATTTTCAGAAGGAAGGCATTAGCTTTAAGCTGGACCAGGAAAGATCTTTTTTGCAGAAAAATGGAATTTTAACTGCGACTGGAAGAAACTGTGGAAGCCAGGACTTGGGAGAGCAGCCAGGTTTATTTGGGCTGTTGGGGAACTTTTTCAGCCTGCTTCTTGGGGTTTCTGTCAATAGTCAAATCACATAACATATCACTGTGTTTAGAGTCATGGAACCAGTTTTGATATGTGATGGGACCTTAAAGCTTAGCACCATAAGTTAAAAAATGCAGGAAACTGAGATTTTGAGAGGTTAAGTGAGGAGATTTGTGCAAGATTACTAAGTCAGCAGAATTTGAATTCAGGTCTTCATGACTCCCAGGCTAGGACTCTCCCTATTACACAATACTGCCTATATGAGATGGGTTTTTTTCCCTCTATTATATGGTTCTTTTCTGAGAGAAGACAAGTACCCCCACTCCCCTCCTCTGTCACACACACACACACACACACACACACACACACACACACACTTTTATTCCTTCTGGCCTAACTCTATCTTAACTGAAACATTCAATCAGGAAAGGCTCCAGCCAGAGTTCCTGAAATAGTCAATGACAGTCTGAAGAGAAGTCATTTATCTTCTGGGCTGTCTTTGGTTACTGCTGTGACTTCCCATGAAATGATAATGAGTCCACATCAACCACAGTAGCCTGATCTCCCCTCATCCAGCCCCTTCTCCCCTTCCAAACTCTATTTTTTCTTTACATAAAGGGGTCATGTTTGGTATCAGAAAAGTAGTAAGGTCTGTGGAGTCATGTGCCAGTCTGTTATTGATGCAAAACTACATTGTCTCTCTCTCTCTCATTGTAATGATATTTACTTAAAAAGAAGTTGGTATTAATAACAGTTTTTCTGTAAGAGGTGAAAACTAATCTTGCACCATAGCTCCCCCTGGTGTCCAAATATGAATTAGAGAGGAAGGGAATAAAGAATTACCACTGAGGATTCCTCAGGAATTGGGATGGTAGGAAAACAGTGGTGCTGAGTTATTTTATAATAGGACACCTTCCTGTCCTCCCTCCTCTGATCTGTGCTATCCTCATCCTATATGGATGTATGATCCAAGGACATAGTCTGGGTTGGAAAACAGGAGATCTGGATTTTTCCAAGAGAGTGCGGGTATGCTTTGTCTGAATCATTTAGTCTTTCTTTGCATTGTTGGGTGATCGCCCTTGTTTCTCAAAGAGGACCAAAATGACATCCTAATGATAATGTCAAGTTTCAGTGTGTTTGACTATAGCTGATTAGACCAATACAAGTTCTACCACAGATTGGGCACAAAGAATCCATGTGAACTTTTGGGGTGGATACTCCAAATTTGCACATTCTGTGTTTCCTTTGAGCTGTTTCCATTCTGCTTTGCTCATGGAGCACAGCACCCTTTCTGATGCAAGCATGCCATGTTGAGTGGTCCTGTGCCAGTGTCTTCCATGTCGCACAATCAAATCCAAAGTTCTTGAGCGAGACCTTGACAGCATCATTGTATCACTTCTTCTGACCACCATGTGATCACTTGCCCCATGAGAATTCTCCACAAAGTAGTCTTTCTGGAAAGCATACATTTTGCATTCATGTGGCCAGGCCATCAGAGTTGTGCTCTTTGAAGCAGTTTGAATGCTTGGCAGTTTAGTTCGTGTAAGGACCTCAATATCTAGTACTTATCCTGCCAGGTGATCTTTAAAATCTTCCTAGGGCAGTTCAAATGGAAGCAATTTAGTTTCCTGGCATGGCACTGGTAAACTGTCCATGTTTCACAAGCATATAACAATAAGGTCAACATAATGGCTCTGTAGACCTTCAGTTTGCTAGTCAGTTTAATACCTCTTCTGTCCCATCCTTTTCTTCAGAGCCTTCCAAACACTGAGCTAGCTCTGACAATGTGTGCATCAGCCTTGTTGTCAATGTGTACATCCCTGCAAAGCCTACTACCAAAGATAAGGACATGATCCTAGGGAGATGAGCTGAACACTTCCACAGTGTTCTCAACAGACCGTCATCTTTCATCGCAAAGTAATGAAGGAGGAAGAATGTCAGTGCAGTACCCTAAGATTTATTAACTCAGTGATCTAGGGTGTGATGTGTAGCCTTTCAAAATTACTCTCTGATATAGAAAGCAAATGAAAAGGCCCACATTTCACAATACTGAAAGATGCCATTAATAACACTGATGTTTCTAGGAGTCTTTCTTCCTTGTCCCACTGATGCTCCCATTTTGCTTAACCCTAAACCTGGATTTCTCTTACTATCTGACTCCTCAGCTTCTACTACTGCTACTGAAGGAAGACAGAAGAAATCATGTGACTGCTTATATTGTGTCTACTACAAATTCATGTTATCTAATCTCAACTGATCCCTCACTGCAGCAAGGCAATCTTTTTACTCCCTCTGAATTGATCTTTGATTCTGTTCCCTACTATGGCTATTGAAAATTTTTTCTTCCCTTCCCTCTCAAGTCTTCTATAGACCCCCTCCCCTAATTTTCTTAGTTAAGGACCTTGCTTTCCACCTTACTGAGAAAATAGAGACATTTTGCTGTAAGCTCCCTCTTATCACCTTCTCTTTATCTCACAATCCCTTGATATCACCCCCCTCCCCCCCTCCCCCCCCCCCGTTCCCTGTCCCCTTATTCCAGTCATTGACGAAAATTGATTGTCGTCCTCACTAAGGTCACGTGTACCCTTGATCTCATCCCATCTCCTCCAGCAGACTGTCCCTACAATCACCTCCCTCTAATCTTTAGTTTTTCCCTATCTCTTGGTTCCCAGCTGCCTACATATATGCCTAAGTCTCCCTTATGCTTAAAAGACCTGTTTACTAGACCTCTCAACCTCTATTTTTCCTTCTTCTGTTCAACCAAACTCCCAGAAAAAAAAGCTGTCTATGCTTATTGCCTCCACTTGTCAACCTTTCACTGACTTCTCAACCTTTTGAAATCTGGCTTATGACCTCATTACTCAACTGAAACTGCTCTATTCTGAGTTACTAGTGATTTCTTAATTGTCATATCTGATAGTCCCTTCTCACTCCTCATCCTTCTGATCTTTGTTGGAGCTTTTGGAACTTTTGATCTCCTTTTCTCCTAGTTATCCTTTATTTTCTGGGTCTGCATGACGTTGTTCTCTCTTAGTTCTTTTTCCTACCCATTTGATCGCTTTGAAGTTCCATTTGCGAGATGATAATTCGCAGCATTCCCCATAATTAATGGGAATACCTCAAGGCTCTGTGCTTTGGTCCTCTTCTCTCTTCTTTCTTTCCTCTCTGTCTTGATTATTTCATTAGCTCCCATGGGCTTAATCATAATCTATTTGCCAAAGACCCCTAGATCTCTTTCCTGAGCTCCAGGGACATATTGCCCACTTTTCATTCTAAATGTTCCAAACGTTTACCAAATTCAATATATAAAAAAGAAAATTAAAGTAATTCTTTTCCCATCCAATCTTTTTTCTTTTTTGTTTAAATATAAATTTTTTATTTAACTTTTTACATTCATTTTCACAAAATTTTGGGTTCCAGTTTTTCTACCCATTTCTACCCTCCCCCACCCCAATACACCGAGCATTCTAATTTCCCCTATCACCAATCTGCCCTCTCTTCTATCATCCCTCCCTTCTCTTGTCCCCATCTTCTCTTTTGTCCTGTAGGGTCAGATGACTTTCTATTCCCCATTAACTGTACTTCTTATTTCCTAGTAGCAAGAACAATATTCAACAGTTGTTCCTAAAACTTTGAGTTCCAAATTCTCCCCATCCCTCCCTCCCCACCCATTCCCTTTAGGAATGCAGGCAATTCAATATAGGCCATATCTGTGTGGTTTTGCAAATGACTTCGATAATAGTCATGTTGTGTAAGACTAACTGAATTACCCTCCATCCTATCCTGCCCCTCATTGTTTCTGTTCTGTCTTTTGATCCTGTCCCACCCCAAGTGTTGACTTCAAATTGCTCCCTTCTCCCATTGCCCTTCCTTCCATCATCCCCCCCACCCTGCTTATCTCCGTCTCCCCTGCTTTCCTGTATTGTAAGATAGGTTTTCATACCAAAATGAGTGTGCATCTTACTCCTTCCTTTAGTCGAATGTGATGAGGGTAAACTTCATGTTTTTTTCTCAGCTCTCCTCTTTTTCCCTCCACTAAAAAGTCTCCTGCTTGCTTCTTGAATGAGATATAATTTATCCCATTCCATTTCATCCTCTCTCCTCCCCACCCTAACCCTCTCCTTTCAAGATATGGTCCCATCCTATTCAATGCACTCTGTGCTCTCTGCCTCTGTATGTGCATGCATGTGTGTATGTCTGTGTGTGTGTGTACGCATGTATATGTGTGTGTGTGCGTGTCTGTGTGTACGTCTGTGTGTGGTCCCACCAGCTACCCAGATACTGAAACATTTTAAGAGTTACAAATATTGTCTTTCCATGTAGGAATGTAAACAGTTCACCTTTGATAAGTCCCTTATGACTTCTCTTTGCTGTTTACTTTTTCATGCTTCATCTCATTCTTGTGTTTGAAAGTCAGATTTTCTTTTCAGCTCTGGTCTTTTCATCAAGAATGCTTGCAAGTCCTCTGTTTCATTGAAAGACCATTTTTTCCCCTGAAGTATTATACTCAGTTTTGTTGGGCAAGTGATTCTTGGTTTGAGTCCTAGTTCCTTTGACTTCTGGAATATCCTATTCCACGCCCTTCGATCTCTTAATGTAGAAGCTGCTAGATCTTGAGTTATCCTGATTGTATTTCCACAATACTGGAATTGTTTCTTTCTAGCTGCTTGCAATATTTTCTCCTTGATCTGGGAATTCTGGAATTTGGCCACAATGTTCCTAGGAGTTTCTCTTTTTGGATCTCTTTCAGGTGGTGATCGATGGATTCTTTCAATACTTATTTTGCCCTCTGGTTGTAGAATATCAGGGCAGTTTTCCTAGATAATTTCATGGAAGATGATATCTGGGATCTTTTTTTGATAATGACTTTCAGGTAGTCCCATAATTTTTAAATTGTCTCTCCTGGATCTATTTTCCAGGTCAGTTGTTTTTCCCATGAGATATTTCACAATCTCTTCCATTTTTTCATTCTTTTGGTTTTGTTTGGTGATTTCTTGGTTTCTCAGAAAGTCATTAGACTCCATCTGTTCCATTCTAATTTTGAAAGAACTATTTTCTTCAGTGAGCTTTTGAACCTCTTTTTCCATTTGGCTAATTCTGCTTTTGAAAGCATTCTTCTCCTCATTGGCTTTTTGAACCTCTTTTGCCAATTGAGTGAGCCTATTTTTCAAGGTGTTATTTTCTTCAGCATTTTTTTGGGTCTCCTTTACCAAGGTATTGACCTGTTTTTCATGCTTTTCTTGCATCTCTCTCATTTCTCTTCCCAGTTTTTCCTCCACCTGTCTAACTTGATTTTCAAAATCCTTTTTGAGCTCTTCCATGGCCTGAGCTCACTGGACCTCCACCTCGGATGTCTGGGATACAGAGGCCCCAACCTCCACGTCTTTCCCTGATGGCAAGCATTGTACTTTCTCATCAGAAATGAAAGGAGGAAGGAACATCTCTTACCCAAGAAAGTAGCTCTCTATGGTCTTATTTTGCTTCCTTTTTCTGGGCATTTTCCCAGCCAGTTACTTGACTTCTGAGATTCCTGTCCACCCCTGCCTAGATCCACCCAGCTAGTGCTTGGGGTCTGAGATTCAAATGCTGCTTCCCAGCCTCAGGGCTTTTGGAGGCAGGAGCGGCTGCTATTCAATGTGAGCTTAAAGTTCTTGTGCTTGGGTGGTGGCACGGCCACCTCCCAGGCTCAGTTCCCTCAGGGGGTTTATGCAGAGACCTTCAGTAATGGAGCTCCTGTCTGCTTGGGGAGTCCCGAGCCACCACTGCCTCTGCCACTGCCTCTGCCGCTGCCTCCCGTGGGGGCCCGAGCCATGGAGACACTCCGCTCCCCTCTCAGCCAGCCCGGAAGTCTCTCTCACTGACCTGTAGCGCCTGTGGGTGGAGGGACCTTCTCAGCTGCTGGAAATTCTGTCCCTGAAGCCTACTCGGATCTGCTCCTCTGGGGCTATGTGGCCAGGGCAGCGCAGTGGTGGACTCTACTGTCCGGAATGCGATGGACCCCTGGAGATGGCTTTCCAGGGCTCTCTGGAACGGATATCTCTTCCACTGTGTTTCTGCGTGCCTTGCAGTGCTCCAGAATTCGTGGGGAGTTCTTTTTACAGGAAATTTATGGGCTGTGGATTCGGAGCTAGCATATGTGAGTCTTTGTACTCCGCCATCTTGGCTCCTCCCCCATCCAATCTTTTTTCAAACTTCCCCATTCCTGTCAATACTACTATCTTTCTCCTCACTGCGGTTCCCAAATTCCATGTCATCCTCAACTTGTCACTTTCACTCACTCCTCAGTTTTCAAATCTTATTGGTTCTATCTCAACAGCCTCTCTCATGTACAATAAAACCACCATTCTAATTTAAATTTTCATCTCTTCCCTCCTGGATTCTTGCAATAACTTAGTCTTCCTACCTCAAGCATCTCCCTTCTCCTACCATAAGCCACATTGCAATAAAGTGATTCCCTAAAGTGCAGGTCTTACCATTTCACTCCCCTATTCACAAATTCCCATGGCTCCCTATTACCTCTGGACTCAAATGTAAACTCCTACCTATCATGCATTACGGCCCTTCTTATTCTCTATGGTTTAGTCAGATTGGTCTTATTATTGACATTAATTTCCCATCTTAACATCTTTGCACTGGCTGTTCCCCACACTTGAAACGTATCTATGTATGCATCTATGCATGCATGTATGTATGTATGTATGTATGTATATATCTATTTATCTCTCCAAGACCTCAGACCACAAATTAACAACTTCTTATGTTGATTAACTACCTTGTTTTAAAGGTAACAAAAGAGCAAAAATGAGGCCCAGAGAAGCAATTTGTGCAAGGTCACACATTTGCTTAGTGTTGAATTGTAGCCAGAACTAATACCTTCTCAGTGCTAGGCCAATGTTATTTCTTGGTATCCTGCTGTTATCTGAATCTTTGCTGGAGACAGGTAGCTCTGCACATTTTTATTTTTTGCTTTCAGAGATAGAATTCTGAAAAATCCCAATCTAGTAACTCTCCATATTAGGACTCTGGCCTAGCTTGAGAGCTATTCTGGCTGTATGGCTTACCAGAAGGCATAACAGACCCAAATGACTTTCCTTCCAGTTAACCCCAATTGGTAATAAATGGAAGACACAGACTGAGGGAGGGAAAAGGAAAAAAAAAAGCATTTGGGATGCACAGACCCAGATGTCCTCTAAAATCAGGACTCAGAGCTATATAGGGCTTCCCAAAGTCCTGTGGAGCTGGCTATTTCTGCAGTAATTGACAGAAAGCCACATCATTAGCCTTTGTTATCAAAGCTGTGTGAGATTTGTATGCTGGCTGCCAACCTTGTCATCATGTGTTTCTCCCAGACAATTTTTGTTGCTTGGGAATGTGATGGGCATGCAATTTATCTATATGACTATCTATAAGAGGCTCATCTGCTTTTCTTATAAGGAGTCACATGAGTTGTCCGTAAAAGACCATGGCAATTTAGCTTGAGTGGTGGTGGTGGTGGTGTACTCGACTTTCTCACATTTCAGCATGCAGATGGCTATTAAGGATGTTCAGTTTCAGATTCTAGCTAGGTCATATCTTTGACCCTGAATAATTGGGATGAAGGACTGAATTGATTAACTCTAAGTTACTTAAAGAAATGTGGATCATATCTTCATTTTAGTACATCAAAGATCTGTGACTTAGGTCCAGCATTTCCTAGATGAGTCCAAATTGCAATCCCTCTATAGTTTACCAGATGATTCTGATGAATTGCAGTAACCAAAACACCCAATTGTCTTTTAGTTAAGCTTCTGATGATGAACCTCTTGACCAATACTCAGATAATCTCTAGACCAATACTCAGGTAACAATCAGCCAGTAAGTGTTTATTAAGCACTTTCTTTGTGGCAGGCGTGGTAGTAAACCCTGAGAAAGGTGAGAAAAGCAAAAGCAGTCCTTGTCTTTAAGCATCTCACAATCTAATGGGGGAGACAATATGTAAGTTACAAGGTAGAGTTGGGTTAAAGTCTTTTCCAGGGCTCCTTAATCTTAGCACCTCCCCTCTGAGATTTTCTGCAGTTTATCCTGTAGAGATCTTGATTGGATATAGTTATTTGCATTCTGTCTTCCTATCAGATAATAAGCTCCTGGAGAACAGGGACTTCTTTGTCTTTCTTTGTAACTCCAGTGCTTAACACATTCCTTAGCATATGGTTGGTGCTCAAAAAGTGATTGCTGACTTGACTTGGTAGGATTGGCCAAAGCTTGTGCTTTGTTGCCATTGCATTTTAGAACTGATTCTATTCCACTTAGTTCAACAAGCATTTTGTTAAGTGCCTACAGGCTAGACATTGTGCTAAGCACTAGTTATCTCAAGACAAAAATAAAAGGTGGTTCTTATTTTAAAGGAACTTATATTCTACAGGGCCATACCCAGCATCACTGTGATGAGTCATTCATTATTGGTAGACTATTTGTTGCTGAAATCAGTGCTTTAAAAACCAAGTAAAAAGATGGCTTCATGTACATCCTAGTCCTCAGAGAGATCATTGTCTATTTCTGTGCAAGATGAAGTAGTAATATCTCAGCTCTATCTGTCACTAGCTGTGTGATCCAGGGTACCTGTATATATGACATATGTACATAGATACATATATATGCATATATATCTATATGTATAAATTATTTATATACATGCCTGTCTATCACCTATCAATCTCTCTCTGTCTCTGACTCTGTCTCTCTATCTCCCTGTCTCTCTCTGTCTCTGTTTCTCTGAGTCTCTCTGTCTGTCTGTCACTATCTCTCTCTGTTACCCTCTCTCACAATTTAATCTTCCCTGTAATCCTGTAACCCTGGATCACAGATAATACCATATTCATTTTGGAGATGAAGAAATTTGTTAGAATAGCTAAGTGATTTGCTCATTGTGTATATATACATATATATGCATATGTACACATATGAACACAACAGATATACTCATATACACACCTACAAATAAGTGTGTGTATCGTATATTGGTTGCTGCTGTTTCTCCTTCTTTTTGGAAGAGGACCAATGACCAATGACATCATTGATGTCTTGATTTGTGCACACATTGGATCTACGTGAGGCAGAGTTGCACAAAATCATCAGCTTCATTTTCTCTTCCAGAGTCATTGAAGTCCAAGGGCAAGACAAAAGTCCAGACCACTGGCAATGGCCCAAGATGCAGGGGATGACCTTGATGTCTTCAATGTTTGAACAAACTCTAAAGCGCTTCACAGAGCCTGCTTCAGTCACCTTCATGGTGGTTGGAACAAATTGTTCTTAATTGCCCATTTTGCAGGGGAAAGTCTTCACATGCATGGGATAGACATCCCCCTAATTCCCTGACAGTTGGGAGGCCCATCAGTTACCCTTAATCTGGGTTAGCCCATCTGTCAGGAAGGCTTACCAGGGTGTGGCCACTGTACATGCTACAGCATTCTGGAGCCACAAGTGAGAGCTGAGTTCCAGGTAAACGCCAAATATGGGTGAGCAGCTCAGAAAAGGACTTGGCAAGCCCTCACAATAGAGATTCTAGTCCTCCATGAACATCTCATGTACTCTCCAGAAAATATTACATATATATAAGTTGCCAATCATCATTGATGAAAGGAATAGCTCACAATGATAAAATGCCAGATCTAAAACACTTCCCTCCTCACCTCCACTAAAAAAGCCCATAACCTGCTGTAGCCTCACTCTAGTGTAGTATTCTTCACATAGAAGTTACGTAAGAAATGTATGTTGAAAGAGATTAAATTTTCAAAATAAAAGTTAGGTGATCTCTCAGATTCCTCTAAATCCTCTGTGATCACATGATTCTACCACTGCAAATGACAAGTCATAAACACTATAGTTTTTGATCTTGTTTTAGCATCTACCCTCTCATCATTCACCAAGAATCTGCCCAGAACACTGCAGGCTTCCTTCCACATGAGAGCCAGTGCAACGGCAACTGAACTTTCCATCAGTTAGCCCTAACTGGCCACATGACTCTCCTTCATTTACAATCACATATGTTCTTCAAGATGTCTTTTATTTCACTTCTACCATGGATAATGTCTTATATCCTTCTTCACTCTTACTGATCATTGTGCCATTGTCTTTTGGGGTACCTGCAAAACCTTGCTTTAGATAAGTGGATGGGGAAGCTGCAGGGCTCTTATAATGTTTTTAGACCCTGCAGCAATCCAGCATTGATCTTCACTTCCAAGGAGGCACCATTATTAGATTGGCTTTGTTCTCTTTGAAGTCAAAAGCAATTCTGACTTTACAACAAGATTGGGATAAGAGAGGTAGGCAAAGAGATTGAAATGACCCATTGCCAGAGAGAACTGCCACAAAGACCATGATGTGGATGTACAAACATGACAACAGATTTATGTTCAACTCATCCCTAAACTTCCCACTGTGCTAGAAGGGGAAGGGGATGATTTACAAGATACACAATACAGTGTGCAAAATGAACTTAATGAAAAAGAATAAATTGTGAGGGCTGCCAAAGCACTGGAAAATCCTGTAAACCCGACAAGCTCTAGGAACTTTGGAATGCATTATGTATAAAGCATCAAAACAATCTCTGCTACACAACCATGGAGTCCCAGGTCATTTAAATTTCTCTTTATCAGCTTATTGGATAGATCCCTGAAGCATCTGGAAATATTCTCCTCTGACTTCTCTAACTTTTCTCTTCTGTCCTCTGGAATTGACAAGTATTCTGTAGGATGGGCCAAAAGATACAGGCTGTGTGTGTGTGAATGTCAGCATCCTGACCTCAAGGAAACTTTCTTACAGATATCTATATCTAGCTATATATCTCCATGCATATATATGTAATATACACATATATAATGATATATTAAAATATACAGTATAATATATAAATATATGTGCATTTATTTATATATTTACATACATGTGTATGTGTGTGTGTGTGTGTGTGTGTATATATATATATATATATATAAATGTTCATGACCACACAAGAGATAGATAGCATTTTGAAATATACTCCATACCTTGATTAGGGCAGACTTCAGGCCAAATTTTAAGGAGGGGAAATTTGTCTTTGGTACCCCCTCACCTTCCCATTCAGTGTCTGTCCACTATGGCCCTGCTCTCCCTGCATCATGTTATTAAATGCATCCTGGTAGATGCAAATCAACCCTTACAATGATATAGCTCTCCTTCCTTTTACCTAACTGGTTTTTGCTCCAGATCCTCCTTTTCAAGGAGAACTCATACATTTGGCATACAGGTATTCAGGCTGTTGCTGTATTTAAATCTACTCAATTATCCAATGTGAAAAAAAACCTATGATTTTGCTTGTGTCAGACAAAGGAGAGATGTAGGGCTAATGACTAGGGGCTACGTGGGAGTTACTGCTAAGCGCTTGTTATATGATGTCATGGTATGGGGAACGGCAGCCGAGGAGGGAGCTGGAAAAAGTAGATCCAATGGAGTAGGCAGGCATATAAATAAATGATCATGAACTGAGTTTTCTGTAATGAAATTTCAAAAGGAACAGAGCAGTCAAATAGGACAGAAAAACAGGAAAAACTACAACAGATGACTCCAGGGCAAAACTTGTGGAGAAGCTGGTGCTTATGAAGTCAAGTCACTATGGATACAAGCTGCCGAGTGACAAGGAATTTTAGGTCCGTAGTTTGCCTCGGGTACCATGCTCCAGGATTGCAGTCTTCTTAAACTGAGACCCCAGGAGGAAAACTGCCATTCTACATATCTGAATTGTTTTCTACTTCATGTTTCAAAAATGTTTAGAAGGGATGGCAGGTGTTATCACTGACCAGCACAGAGTGACCTTGAGTGAGCGAATTAGGAGCAATGTAGAGTAGGCACCCTGATGTCAACTGTCCCTTTCAAAAGGCATATCAGAGGAAAATGGAAAAAGACAAAGGGGTGGAGAGGCAGAGAGAGAAAGAGAGACAGACAGACAGACACAGAGACAGAGAGTCACCAGAAGTGCAAATATCACTTGTAGTGAGGAGCCAGAAGCATACATGATTTAGAGTAGACAACTGGAGAACTAGATAGCGCAGTGGATAAAATGCCAAGTTTTGAGTCAGAAGGACCTGAGTTCAATTTTAGTCTCAGATACCTACCAGTTGTATGACCCTGGGCAAGTCACTTAACCCTGTTTGCCTTAGTTTCCTCATCTGTAAAATGAACTAGAGAAGGAAATGGCAAACCACGCCAGTATTTTGCCAAGAAAACCCCGAATGGAGTCAAACACAACTGAATTGACTGAACAACACAGGTAGCTGTTGGAGTACTAAAGGAACGGAAACCAAGAAGGTCCAAGATAGTCACAATAAAACCGATATACAGAACATAGAACTTAAGACAAGTAAAGTTAATGAGAGGAGACATTTCTGTTTCAGTTTTTGTTTTCTTTTAGAAACATACTCCAGTTAATTTCATGGTTTATAATGACCATGCCAGTCTAGGCCTCCAGTGCCTCTCACGTGGACAGCTGTCATAATTTTCTAATTAGTCTCTCTGCTTCCAGTCTCCCTTATCTCCAGTTCATTTCCATGTAACCACCAAGCTGATACTCCTAAAGCACAAGAATGAGAATTTCACTTCCCTGCCCAAGAAGCTTCTGGATCTCCTCAGTCTTCTTCAGTTATGCTGTCTTTAAGATGAACAAACGTATGTTGGCATTTGGAGTTCAAAGCCTTTCCCAATCTGGCTCCAGACTGTCTTTCCAGGCTGATTATATAGTACTCTTTTCAGTGTAATCAAAGTGGCCTGCCTGTCATCTTCCATGCATAACATTCTCCCCTCTGTGCCCAGGCCTGGAATATACTCCCTCCTCTATTCTGCCACTTAGAATTTCTAGCTGCCTTCAAGGCTCAGCCCAGGTGCCATCATCCTCAAGGAATTATTCCTGATTTTCCCAATCTTCAAATCTGTGCATTTTGTGCATATCTTGCTATGTATTTAGCTGTGAATATGTATCTGAGTAGACTGTCAATCCCTTAAGAGCAGAAATTGTCTCATTTTGTATTTTTATCTGCTGTACCCAGCATAGTGCCTGCCAGACAGTAGGTGCATAATGTATACCTGTTCATGTTAGCTTGAGAAGGACTCTTTGTTGCCTTTCTTTGTATTCACAGTGTCTAGCAAAGTGCCTGGCATACAGTAGGCATTTAATAAATACTGACTATAAAGTAAATGTAATGAATTGTTTCAATAAATGGTCAAAAAATATTGAAAGCATAGATGTTTTGGTCAATATCTTCCCAGTTGTTTTTTCACATGGTGGATAGTTGCTTGGTAAATATTTGTAAGTTGATTTGATGTATTCCTGACATAAATGCAATGGTTGTATTTGCGTTGCCTTAATGAGGCAAGAGCACTGCTCTAAGGCAGCCTACGGCTGATGAAGGCAGAGTATTTTAGAGGAATTAGGAAGAAGCCCTCAGGACAGGCCCTGTAATCTCATTTCCTTTTCAAAGGCCATAATATCTCCAATCACATTTATGATTTCTCTGGAGCTCTCTCTTCTTTACCATAAAATGGAGTTCCAACCTACTAATAGTAAGAAGTGACACCTGGCAGCCTTCCAGCAAGAAAGAGAAAGAAAAAGAAAATGCCATCCCTTAGTTTTTTTCCTTTAACTCAACACACAATTCTAAGAGGCCTAGTTCTCTGGTTTCCCAAGCACATAGTAAATTAGAAGTCAAAAAAGCACAACCATCTTGGGTCATATAGTACTGGGGCAAACAATGCTAAATGTCTAGATGTGACTTGAAGGCATCACTGTGTTGTGACACAGCACAATGCAAAAGGTTCATAATAAGGATTGGATTCCTCTCCTCAAAGAGAGAAGCTTTGGAGTCACACAAAATAGGAGTGACTCAGTATATGGGTGTGGGTAACTGCATTCCATGAACAAACAGAAATGAAATTGGGATTATTCAAAGTTTGCTATCTGAGCCTTAATTATGTCAAAAAACACCAGGAAACAAGAACTGAATATAGAAGACAAGAATGATGATGACAGTGGGTTTCTTTTGATATGTACTAGGACCTACCCTTGTACAGTTTGGTAATTACAATTTATTGTAAAGATAAATGAGTACCAATAGGCTAAGTCTAGGACTGTGAAGAGTCAGTTAAAGTTGACAGTTAAAAATACATCCTGAACAGCCCAAATTTCAAAGAGGCCTTTATTGATCTCTTTGGATACATCCTGGTATCTCTAGGTGTTGAAGTTTTATTCGGTATGGCCTTGTTCTTCCCCTTATTTTCACTGGTGCTTACAAGGAGGTGATGAATCTGTGTTTGTTTGTACAATTTTTGGATACCCTACTGAGAGGCTGAGCTGACTGTCCCAGGCTAACCAGGGTGCCTTATTTCATCAGCTTCAAAATTCCACAGTCTGTTCTCAAGAACTTTGATCTTCCTCTCGCTGTTGGGTTCTGTGTCAGGGTTAACTCAAACATTTTGGAGTTTAGAGCTAAAGTTCTGGGTTTTCTGAATCTCTGTGACATGCTGAGAAAATGACTGCTTCACTCTTTTCAAAACAAGAAATAAAAACCTGGAAACTTTCGTAACAATTTCTGTTATAAAAAAATGAATTAGCAGAATTGGAATTATGATAATTATTAAGGTATATTAAATCTTTATCTGATTGGTACCATGAAGATTGTCTCTCTAGTTCTTCCATCTTCAATTTTCTTGGAAAATGTGATAAATGTGAACAGATATCTTAGACAATAATGCCTTACCTCTCCAGAGTTCAGCTATCAGGAGACTTCACCTTCCCTAAATATGACTGATAAATAGTATTCTGAATAGATAAAAGAGGAAGTAAAACTCATGAAGTTTACTAGCAGATTCAGAAAAAATTCACAAGATCTCAGAATCTTAAATTTGGAAGGAACTTCGGAGGTCGTTTAGCCCGGCCCATACCTGAATGGTAACCATCCCTTAGTTTTTTTTTCCTTTAACTCAACACACAATTCTAAGAGGCCTACTTCTCTGGTTTCCCAAGCACATAGCAAATTAGAAGAAGTAATTTCAAATGGGATGAGAGACTGCTCCAGGCAGATATACACTGATAGCGTCAAGAAGTGAAATCTGGCAGCCTCCCAGCAAGGAAAACAGAAATAAATTAAGGGTCCTCACAAGAACTCACATAAGCATAGCAGTCTAGGGTCATATAGTGTAGGGGAAAATGATGCCAAGTAACTAGAAATGACTTGAAGGCCACAGTACCTTGCAGAAGGCTTATAATAGTGACAGGGTTCATCAAGAAATGTCTTATTATAATCACTATTGCCTGTTAAGGAAGGCCAGCAAGTATGTAGTACATTTTAGAAATATTTCCATCCAAAATAATTTTCTAAAAATGATCTTATGCTTAAAGGTATATAAACCCTTGATTCAGAAACTCAGCTCTCCAGTTTTCCTCAGGGTTCTGGATAGGTGAAGTTTTTCTGTATTACAGATAAGGGCCTCTTCCAGAAACAAGTTAGCAAATTTATAGATGGCTCTTTAGTTTTCTTTTCAGTTCTAAAAGTTATTTTGGTTTTAACTGAAGCTTTTTGTTGATTAGAATTGTATGGAGATATTTTTGCATCTGGCCTTCTGGAAGAAATAGAAGACTTATGAAATTCAAACATACTTATGAAAATGCAAAGAAAATTTGGTTTTTAAAAAGTCACTAATGGATTGTAATTGAGGTGACAGTCTTTTAGCTAAACTAATGAAATTGGCATTAGCTCTGCCAGAAAAGAAAACCCAGAGGTAAAGATGCCCTGAAGGAGATTTCTGAGACATTTAATTTGAGACTCAAGACCTGGCTTTGAGTCTCGGTGCCATCGCCTCCTAGCTGTGTAGACGTCTTAGTTTCCTCATTTGTAAAATAAGAGCAATTATACTTGCCCTGCCAACACCACAGTGTGGGATCGAATGAGAGCAAATTGTGTTAGAAAATATTTTGAAAAATGAAGGTGCCAGAAATCATAAATGCATTATTATTGTTGAATGATCAGTTAAAAAGTAACATTTAATTTTTCCTGAGGTACATAGGTGCCAACAAAATGACTAATAAAAATATTTTAATAATAATACCATAATATAGAGCATTGTGGCTACAAAACACTTTTAAAATAAAAGGTATAATACCCTTGTCTATTGGCAAATATGAGATTTATCTGTGAAACAGTTCAAAAGATGCATTTAAAGTCAGAGGCTTAGGCTGTGCTAAACTTGGACCTTGCTTTATGGTTTACAGAAGGGCCAGCTAGGTGGTGCAATGAATAGAGTGCTAGGCTTGGAGTCGGGAAAACCTGAGTTCAAATCCAGCCTCAGATACTTACTATTTGCATGACCTTGGGCAAGTCACTTAACTCTGTTTGCCTCAGTTTCCTCATCTGTAAAATGAACTGAAGAAGAAAATGGCAAACCACTCTAGTATCTTTGCCAAGAAAACCCCAAATGGGGTCATGAAGAGTTGGACACAATTGAAAAATGGCTGAACACAACAGCTTGAGTCCATACAACATGAGCACTGATTGAAGGAAATGGAGATGTTTTCACTGGGTAAGAGAAGGTCTAGCGGGGGCTTGATATCTGCCTTCAAATATTTGAATCTACAGAAGAGAGGTTGCATCTGTTCTCTGGCTCCCAAAGGCAGAATGAGGAGGAGTGAGTGGAAGGTCTGAAGAGGACAGTCTAGGCAGTTTCCCCTAGTCAGGGAAACTTTCCTAAGCCTCAGGGCTTTTTGTCAGTGGAATGGGACACCTCAGAAGACTCTGGGATACACCTCTCTGGAAAAGTCAAGCCAAGTCTAGGTGACAGTAGCTGAAGTATAGTGTAAAGGACAACCTTTTCCAGTCCATCAATACATCCACAAGCATTTATCAAATGCCCACTATGTGCTAGGCATTGGGGGTAAAATCTTGCATTCTTTTGGGGGAAATACTGTATGAAAATATAATTTTATTTATTTATGGATACATATTTTTGCATACCTGCCTGCTCTTTTGTTCTCTAAGTCTCTTTATATCTCTTCTCCTCTCCTCCTCTTCCTTCTCCTTCTCTTTCTCCTTCTCCTCCTTCTCTTTCTCCTTCTCCTTCTGCTTCTTCTGCTTCTGCTTCTGCTTTTTCTTCTTTCACTCTCTGACCATACCCCCAATGCAACTTATATACCAATTAAATATAAGGCAATTTGGAGTGGGGAGACACTAGCTGCTGGGAGGATCAGCAAAGGCCTCATGTAAAAGGCCATGTTTGAGCTATACTGTGAAGGAAATGAGGGGTTCAGAGAAGTGAAGATGAGATGGGAGTACTCTAGGCAAGGGTAATGGCCTGTACAGTGGTGTGTAGACAGGACAATACAATGTCCTGTGGGAGAATCCACAGCAAACTGGTTTAGTTGCCATGAGTATGGCAAGACACCCCCCTCCTTTCATTCCACAGTCAGTGTTTGTGATAATGTTTTTCAGGCTCATTCATATAAGCAGCCAGGATGGGTGAACTGAGGTAAACAAATGATCCAGGGTGAGGGGTTACAAAGAGGAAGGTCAGTAGCATTCACCACCCTTTGTACTTTCTTCTCAGCAGGTGATCCACCTCATCTCCCTGACCTTGTCTCAGTCAGTGAACTTGACTTTTGGTGCTTCTCCAATTCTGTTTGCTTTTGATCTCCTGTATTCCTGACCTTAGTCTTGCAGTTGAACTTGAATTCCTGTGTCTGAATGGGATCTTTCATGTTTCTGAGAGCGGATTGGTAACAGGATCTTGACACCAAGTGGTTCCCTTTGTTGGACGTGGATCTTTTTTTTTTTTTGTTCTGTGGTATTCTGAGCCTTGAACTGTACCTTGACTCTAACTAACCAGATTATCAGAACTCAGAAAGAAGACTTGTTGGCCATCTTCTAAGATAAGGTTTTAGATCCTAGAGACTATGCTTTACAGGAATAATAAGAAGCTTGATAATTTTGAGCAATTCAAATTTCCGGGTCTTATATTTATTTTTTATTTTTATCCTTTGGAATGAATAAAAAAAATACCATTCATTTCCTAGTTTGTTGAAAGGACTTTGGAGGCCTCAAAACATTTACGTAAAATGATATTTCATAATTATCAAACAAACTTTTCTTTCTGGATTTAGGATGCAAGTGTCACTGAGATTACAGTTGGAAGCAATTACTTCATGTTCAAGTATAGATTGGACTAGGTGACGCCTGAGGTTTCTTCCTCAGGCAATATGTGAAGTCCCTTCCACCTCTTTAATTCTGTGCATCAGCATAATGCATCACCCAGAAATGGACACAAGCCTCACTTTTAGACTGACATGGATAGAAAATTTAGGACTATCACCTTCCTCATTATATTTACTAGACTTCAAGTCATTCAGTCTAAGATCACCAGATTTTAGGGACAGTAACATGACATTGATGACTCACATGGAGGTCTCACCCTCCTCTTCCCAATCTGTGATTTCTTTGGTGTAGGAGACTATGAGCATACAAATACCTTCTACCAATGCAGAAAAATGAATCATCTGAGTGATAATCTCTCAATGCCTGATGGTATCAAAAGGTTGAAGGACTTGCCCAGTCACACAGATACCATGTGTTACAGGTGAGACCTAAATCCAGGTTCTCCTGACTCAAAGGCTAGCCTTCTACCCACTATAATATTGCCTGTCATATTGAACTTTTATTTGGCTAAAATCCCCAGGACTTTTTCACATGAGATGTACTTCCCCATACTATATTTGTGCAGTTGAATTAAAAACACACACACACACACACCCCATAAATGTAGAACTTTACATTTATTATGATTAGATTGACAACATTTCCCCTGTCAATGCTTTTTTGGATCCCAGTTCTTTTATACTATGTAGTAGCTGTCCCTTCTGACTTTCCAACTTGGTATTATCTGCAAATTTAATATGCTTTCATCTAAGTGATTGAAAAATAAATATCCAACAGCATTGGGCTTAGAATCAGGAGATTTGGGCTTAAATCTGTCTCTAACACTTATTAGTTGCAAGATCATGAGGTTTTTCTTCTATTGGGCAGCAAAGTGGCATGATTTGTTCTCTCTTTAACACCAAGGAAGAGGAAAAATGTTTTGAAGTGTCTGAAGGAGTAAATAACAATTCTCCTAGATTTAAGATGCCCACATTGGAACACGTACTTGGCTCCTTGGTCTTTTGTCATTCTGCATTCCCAGAAACCCCAAAAGCCCTCAGTACCAGAGAGAAGATATAAGAGAAAAAGAGTTAAAGAAAGATGATGCAGGTGCTTTGCATAGAGACTAAGATGTGACCTAATAGCATTTTTTTCCTATGCAAATCAACCAGACCAGCAGAAAACAGTGGATCACCAGATCCTGAATTTCCTTTGTAAACTGTGGGTTTATGTGGAAAAAACTCACCATGAACATGGTTCACTGCATTATATCTTTTTGACTTATCAGTTTCCTCTAGGAACATCAGATGTATAACTTTGTCTATATCTCCGCTAATGTGGGTCTCCAGTTCCTGTGCAAGTTCTCCAGGTAACAATGCATTTTGGATACAGAGAAGCTTTTATTTAATTTCATAGAAAATACAAAACAAGAAAACTAACAAGAATTCATTATAATTCAGAAGACCCAAAGAATTTATGGCAGCCCATAACAGTCAGGATATTCCTTCCTTTCCATGATTTTCAACTTAGAAACCTATACAGTTTCTCAGTCTCATAGTATTATCTTGAGGATTTGGATTCCCTTTGGCAGTTCTACATCTAAGATCCTATGAAACTGGAAGAGTAACCTCCAAATCTTTCAGTGAATCTCACCTTCACTGGAGACCTATAGTGCTCTCTAGGCTTACTTAGACATTCTGCTTAAGGAGAAATTTAAGTTTCTTTTCCCTTCTAAGTATAAGCAATACTGTAATACCTTAGGCATTCAAGAAAGAACTGGTAATCATTGTAGTTTAGTTTATTTTAAGAAGGGAGAAATAATATCCTTAATATGTGTCCACACGTAATCTAATGTTAGTTCACTAACACCCTCATGATCTGATAACAGCATATAATTATCAGAAAGTTTTATAATGGAGTTGAATTATCCCTGTTCTCTAAAATACACAGTTCTGAGGAGTCTTAAAATGTTTATAAAATTCTTTCTCTTATATACTTAAAGAATGGAGTTCTATTTTGTTCCACTAATTTTTGCACACATGAATTCTGTAAGTCTAGGAAAAATTAACATGAAGGAAAAAACCCCACTACGTTGGCCTGTAGGCTTACAATATTGCCTTAAGAGTTTTACTGTTTGAAGAATGAAAATGAATGGGGTGTCGCTAAAAAGACCATCCCTAGACATTCTAGTGTATTCCACCATCACTTAGAAACATATATAGTCCCTTAGCCATGTACTATTACTTCAGAATTCTCAAAGAAGGCAAACAACAGTGAGGTTACTAGAGGGCCCTGAACCATTTGTATAATATATGACAACAGTGAAGGACAAAGTCCAAATTTTGTTTTCTCAAATTATGACAATACTTCGCAATTCATCCAGTTCTGGGGCTACATGCTGGATCTTGGGTCCAAGAACTCTTAATACCCTTCCATAAACCTAGAGTTTCAGAAACTCTTACTAATCTTCCAGAAAGGCTAGCATTCGGGAACACTTCCTACTTAGTCGTGTGGTTCTCATTTCATAGGACCACATGGTTAAGAGTACACGTGGCTTCAGTGTGCCACTGCCATCTCTTTCTTCACTCCTGCCTCTGTTTGCTGCCATTTCTTGAGACATACGATTGAGAGCACAAGAGTATGATAAAAAACAACACTGCTTTGCTACTGTTCATTCATATTTGGATCCTGGCACACGAGGTCCAGAAACTCTTGCTTCTCTACTGTTGCACCTGGTTGTTGCCATCTCTTATTCTGAAATTTCTTGGCTGTTTTTCTTGGCCATCTCTGGAAAGTGGGTGGGGATGGTGTTGGTGATCTCTGTCCCTGGGGACCTATGACTCTGCTTAGGCTAATTTAACCCCTTCTTCTCCACCTTCATGGACTAAGATCTGGTCTTTAGCTTCTGGTCTATATCAGCCTTCTCTGGATCTCTTTGTACCACCAGACTAAGTCTTTTTTTAAACTCCATTCTATAAGGACCTATAAGTCCAGTACAAAGAAATGTTTCCCATCTGACATAACCTGAGCCAATCAAATCATTCATGCTCATTGATATGGAGGCACCAAGGTAAAGTAAAATGAGCAGTATTTTTGGAGCCAAAGGACCTGAGTTCAAAGCCAATCTCTGATGCTTACTGTGTATCTTTGGACAAGTTATTTACCTCCCTGACCCTCAGTTTCCTCCTCTGTAAGGTGAAGGAGTTGGATAATGGATTAGTTATGATCCTATGATGCAAATTCAATTCAAAGATACTGGCAGTTATCCAAACCCAGTCTTGTCAAGGGCATTTTCCTCAATTCTTTCAGTGAGGTGTTAATGGTCAACCATCAAAGTTTCAAACATGGCTTTGTTCCTTTAAACCTGTCAAGTGGATCTAAAGTCTCCAGAACAACCCTTTATGCTTGTATATGCTAAGCAATCCCCTAACTCCCAAGAAAGGAGGTTGTCATTTGATTGGGATGCTATAGAGCCTCAAGGATGAAAAGTACTTAAGTAGTACCACTCCATTTACAGAGGAATAATTTTGTACGATCATAAATTTAGAGCTGAATGGATCTTAAAAAAACTATTAATTCCAACTCATTGATTTTACAGTTGAGGAAACTGAGGCACAGAGAGTGAGGTTCATAGGGTCATGTAGTTAGTATCTGAGGTGAGATTTGAATCCAGATCTCTCTGACTCCCAGTTTGTGTCCAATCTATTCTACCTCCTAAACTCTCTGGATAATTAATGAGGGCAACTGTGATTTTGCTGATATTCATACAATGATATGAAGGGAGTGAAAGGATATAGGAATGGAGCCAGAGGTTAAGTGGTAGTGCTAGTGCAGAGATGGGCAGTTATTTGACAAGTTAGTAAGAAAAAGGTTATGGTTAGGGATACAGATTGCATTTGGCTGGAGTGAGAAAAGGGACAAATGAGAGAGAAGATACTATGAAACTGGCAGGCATAAGATGGCAGTAGCAGCCAATGTCTTTCCCTGTGTTACTCTCATAGTAAGTGGTGATATTTTCAGGTATTGGTGTGTGTCATCTGCAAAATAGGGACAATGGCATCTACCTCTCTGGGTTGTTGTGAGGATAAAATGAGATAACATTTGTAAAATACTTTGCGACCTTAAAACCAGTCAATTGCTGTTATTCCATGTAATGTAATCTTTTCTTGATATCATCGTTACGCATATTAGTTACTGATGACCTCTTTTGAAGATTGGTGTGATTAGAGTTGGGCATCTCTGAGACCATCACTCAGTCAAGTGGGAAGGGCAAGGTCTCTTCAGAGGCCAAGTCTTATCTGGAGGTGCTGAGTCTCTCCCTGCCTGTTCATAGGAGCTTGTGAGAGTCAATTGTTAAATTTTCAATGAAAGCATTTACCTGGAAATTGACCCACGTGAAAAGTCAGGACTTGAGTTATTATTTTGCTGATTTCCTGGGTAACAACAGCAATATAATGCTCCTACTATATGCCAGTCACTAGTCTGAGTGCTTTTTACAAATGTTACCACATTTGATCCTCACAATGACTCTGGAACCTAGGTTCTACTATTATTCCCATTTTACAAATAAGGCAACTGAGTCTGAGAGAGGTTAAATGACTTGCTCAGGGTCCCTCAGGTGGTATCTGAGGTGAACTGACGTCTTCCTGATTCCAGGCTGGATACTCTATTTTCTACATCAGTAGACAATAAAGTGATAGAGAAAATTAAACCTAAGGTAATACAGATTAAGCTTAAAACTGTGTCATACTCATTTTTATTTTAAGAGCCAGTTGTTATCATTTAGCAGCATATCACTGACTCTTCCCTCTCTACACACACTCTGAGGTTGTCCTGAGGTGTGGATAGCGATCCTCTCCAGACTGATTTCCAGTCTGCTGCCCCCACTGACGCCCTCCTCTGTGTCATTTCCATAAGTCTCTGTTTCTTTCCATAAGCCACTGGCCTTGTTGCTGCTGCTACCTCTGACCTGACATCCCTGGTAACTAACCAGCTGACAAAACTTACTAAATCACAAAGTTTAATTTTGCGTAGACTTTTTTTTAACCAACAAGCTCCAGTATGAGGGGCGCAGTGTGGGTCCAATGTAGCACAAAGTTTGTAGGCTTTGGGACAGTAATTTTCCCCATTCAGAAGCTTCCTCCCTGGTCCATCTCATTGTGGATGGAAGAAACTACCCCAAGGCTGATCTCCAGATTCCTGGGATACAGCATCAGGAGCTGGCCTGGGACCAGGTAGACTTAAGGGCTAGTCACCCCAATACTAGTTAGCTTAGTGCATGACCTTGCCCAAGATGTCACCTCTTTGGGCCACTTTTCTATATCTTAGTTTGTTTAAGGTCCCTGCCAACTCCAATATTGCCTCATTATAAGAGTCCATTGATTTCCTCTGTTCTGTAAGCACCAGGAGGGAAAGCTGATTCAACTGATCCTTTTCCTCTTCAATACTCTTTTTTCAAGCCCCCCATTCTTAGGGCTCAGCTACAGAAAGAATCAAATCCCCACTTCCATTCTGTCTGCAAGGCCATAAATCCTGAGTTGTCCTGGAAAAGTCCATGACTCTATAACCCTGAGAATGTCAATCTGTGTGCTCTAATGGCCTTGTGTCCAGGGACATGCAGATAGCATGTATTTATAAAAACTGACAGGAAAACACAGTCCCATTCCCTACCTATTGGTGTATTGTTCTGCATTTGGTCTTGTTCATCCCAGTTTGAGATTTGGGGGTCTTGTTTTCCACCCTGGTGGGGATAAATGTTTTGCACTTATTGCCAAAGCAAATACCCACAGTTACTAAAAATGATATTTAAACCAGGAAGGTGAGATTAATGGAGTAGTAAATAGAAAGAGGCAGGATAATGTCTCAGGGGGCAGCTCTTCTCTGATCTCGGCCCAGCTCATCAATACTTTTCAATCTATTGTGCCCAGAGTGCTATCCCTTCTTCAGCCCTCAGGTCACACCAGCTACACATCAGAGCAGTAATCTTTGAGCTAGCAGCCTCTGTAAATGATTTCTTTATTGGTCTTTAGAGCTGAAATTGCCACCGAGTAGAATCCTTGTGTTTCACACTTTAAATGATGTGAGAGGTGACAAAGACAGGCCTCACACAAGGATGAAAGCTGTTTGGTTTATAACTGGGTAAAGCTGATGCATAAATGCTGTCAGATGGTAATTATGGCTTTCCCACAAAATTCCTCAGAATTTAGGGAGAGAAAAGGCCTGACTGTTACAGTTAAGGTGAGACCCCACAGCCTAGTTCCTCTCTTTGTTTTAAGAGATTAGAGGATTTGGTGAAAAAAATACCTCCAGCTCATGTGTATGTATGATGGCCTTACAGTGGACAGAGTATTTTTTTTTTATTAAAATGATCTCATGAGGTCATAAGGCAAATATTGCTATCCCCGTTTTATAAATAAGGAAGCAGAGGCTTTCCTAATAGCTATCATTGTTGATGTAGTGATTGAAGGTTTGCAAAGGGCTTTATGTATGTTATCTCATTAGATTCTCACAACCACCTCTTTTTACACAGGAGGGAACTGAGACTGTGTCTGAATCTGGATTTGAATCTACTGTGCTACTTAGCTGTTTTGTAACGTTAAATAGTTTGCCCCAAGGTCACAGGACTACCAAGAGATAGGTTAGGATTCAACTGCAGGCTTCCTGATTTTTAAATTCTGGACTTTCCCCACCATATTATTGCTTTGCCACAATACCTTGAGACTATAAATGATGATTTTTAAGCAATAGCGGTAGACAAATGGCCCCTAGGATCAGGGAACCTCCAGAGGGACAGATCTTTGAAGGGAACTTGATGGAGCAGAGAATCATTCTCTTGATGGTCTGGTCACATTGGTGAGACTTCACAAGGAGCCAGTAACGTACTAGGAACATGCTTTTCAACCAAGACAATTCTAGATCGAGGGAGACCCAGAATGACTTTGCTCATTTTTCTTAGGCAAGTAGTCTTGATCCTTGAGGGGGAAAGGTCCCTGAAAATGAAATAATCTGTCACAGGAAAAATAGTTGAAAGAAGACTCTATTTCCATTGTCTGCTATAGAAGTAAACTTGGCTGCATTTTTGGGTTTGGGATGTTAATTATTTTGTTTTTCCAATCCTTTGCAAGTTCCCTCCTGTGTAAAAAGAGGTGGTTGTGAGAATCTAATGAGATAACATACATAAAGCCCTTTGCAAACCTTCAATCACTACATCAACAATGATAGCTATTAGGAAAGCCTCTGCTTCCTTATTTATAAAACGGGGATAGCAATATTTGCCTTATGACCTCATGAGATCATTTTAATAAAAAAAAAATACTCTGTCCACTGTAAGGCCATCATACATACACATGAGCTGTCATTGCCAGTGGTCACGAAGGTATTTTTTCACCAAATCCTCTAAGCTCTTAAACCGATCCATTTCCTCTTCAATCCTCTTTCTAAGCCTCCATGTTTTGGGCTCAGCCACAGACAGAATCAATCTCTCTTTTCATTCCATCTTTGAGGTCATCAATCTTGAGCTGTTGTGGAAGAGCCCATGAATATGCAACCGTGAGGATGTCAATCTGTGTGTCAATCTAATTAACACTTTATTATAGAAATTGAAAATATGAGTGAAATAAAATAAAGCCTGCCTATAAATAAAAGGCTAAGTGTAATTTAAAGTTGGATAAATGAATGGTTCATAGGATATTTATTCCTTGGGGTGAGGAAAGAGTTCCAGACTAGTCCTTATTTTTCTGTCCAAAAATATATCTGTGTTCCAATCTTTATACCTCCTTCTGTCTAGTACTCCCTTATTCATGACTTTCCCCAATTCATGAACTGTCCCATATCTGGATTTTCTTGCTGGACAGTTCCAGACTCCTGGCTCATTGGTGCCATCCTATCTGTAATCTCAGAAGTTGGAAACCAGTCAGATCTGATTGAGTAGGACTGCTCTTGAATGGTGCCTTCCCATCCTTTAAAACATGGGAACTGCTCTGATACCTATTGATCATAACTGCTAAACTGAGCCCCCAGTCCCATCCAGAACTATGTGAGGTGTCCTAAAATATAAATCTTAGACCACATTCAACTCCCTCTTTTGTTATGGCCTGAAACTCATTGTGCATGAGGTTTCTTGGTAACAACCTCCATCATATTTCTTTTCTGTTCCTTCCTGCTGACCTTAGCTTGTATTTCAGATTATGAAACATCCTGGTCTTTACAGTTATCTGGGCCACTGACATCTGCTTGCTCATACTATATCCCAGTTCCCAACAGGTTACCCAACAACCTGTTCCCCAAACATCATGATCTACACTGCTTTTTTAGTTCCACCAAATGGGAAAACTTGGGTTTTTTAGTTTCCTGGAGCCCAGGAAGCTACAGCCTCTGAGGTCAAGGACCAGGGGGAACAGTACATCTCACACTACAACAGGCCATATACCCAAAGCCAGAAGCACTTCTGAGAGACTTCTTCCACAAACCATGACAATACTACCTTAGTGGAAAATGTCAATTATACTATACCAGAACTTTCTCTTTAGTCACAGAACTAAGCCTACTCACCCAAAAAATCTTCCCAAGACAGTTTGCATCCCAATGGGCATTTATTACTCCAAAAGTTTGAGAGAGAGTGGATAGAGAGTTGGTCTTTGAGTCAGGAACACCTAGATTCACATCTCATCTGTGGTATAGATTGACTGTGTGACCCTGGATCTCAGTAACTCAGTCAGTGACTCAGACAAAAGATGAAGGCAAAAGTTCTTAACTTTTTTCGTGTGTCATGAACTTCTTTGGCAACCTGGTGAAACCCAAAGGCCACTTCTCAGGATCGTATTTTTAAGTAACTGGAGGAAATGCTAAATTTCAGTTAGAGATTAGTGAAAATAAAGATGTCATTTTTTTTCCTCATCCAAATTCCTGACTCCCTCTGAAATCTATTTACAGGGTCTATGGACCCTCAGGTAAAAAACCCCTGCTTTAAGTTCATAAATGGAAGAACAGTGGCAGATCTGCAAAAAGAGAGTTTCTTTATTAAAGATTTCCCTTCACTAGTGTAATCATAGGTAATCAAAACAAAGGGGGTGGGTGGGAAGGGAAGTTAGTCAACCTTGGAATTGTTTCCCACCTTATGTCTTAATTTTCTGGTAATGGGCCAGTGTTTTCACATCTTTATGAACTTTCTTAGTTGGTCTGGTTAACAAACATTTATTAACTATTTAATGAGTAAATAACATAGTAATAAGCATCAGGAACAGAGGGAAAAATTGGAGGAAGTGATTTCTGTTTCAGAAGGGCATATACTTTTACTGCTGAAATAAGTCCTTTAGGTACAAATTAGCATGGCCTCCAAGGTCAAAGACAGGCTAACCACACTAAGAAATCAGATAATGATCAAGAAAGAATGAACACATAAGTGAAATGGTACAACACCTCCTTGAAAGCAATAAATTCAGTGTAGCTGGAACTCAGACTAGGGGATCTCTGTGGTACCCCCAAAATTTAAGAGTCTGTGATTTTAGAGGGAAACCATTCCAAATTTAATATGTTGTTTCCTGTTCCAGTTATTGTTCAAAAACCTCCTCCAATGTATTCTGTCCATATCTTGTTTCCACATAGTTATTTGCATGTTGCCTTTTCCATTAGATTGTGAACTCCTTGGGGGAAGGGATTGTCTGCCTTTCTTTGTATTTCCAGTATTTGACACAATGACTGATACACCATAATAGCTTAATAAGTGCTAGTCGCTGTTTTGTTTTGGTAGGGAATACAAGCTTTTAGAAATCAGATCACTATTGTAAAAGTCTATTTCTGACACTTTTCCCAAGATAACATTGGGATAAATTTCCCTTGCCTGATGGTGTTTGTATTCGTCCTTCACTGCCAAAGACCATGCCATCAGAGAAATAATGACATGACTTGCACTTGATTTTGTTTTGAGTGAGGGAGGGTTGTACAGGTCACCAGCCTCACTTCTCCTTCAGAGTCATCTGAATCCAGTGACCAGATATTCATCAGGATGATTGGAGATGATCCAGAGTGAGGCAGTTGAGGTTAAGTGACTTGCCCAAGGTCACATAGCTAATGAATGTCAAGTGTCTGAGGTGAGATTTGAACTCAGGTCTTTCTGACTCCTGCAGTGGTGCTCTATCCACTGCACCACCTAGCTCTCTTGCCCAATAGTCAATCAATTAATATCCACTATGTGTTAGGAACTGTGCTAAGTGTTATTAGACTGGTAATGGAATAATTAAATAATTGAGAAAAATGGAAATTTATTCAGTTAGTGGTTAGTGAAAATAGAGATGCAATCTTTTCCCTCATTCAAGTTCATGGAAATTGAGCAGGAAATAATGGGTTATGTATTCTCAGACATCATCAGTGTATTGAATCTGCTTGTTGAACTATATGCAGTTCTTAAAAGGGATGGATTCTACATGGAGTAGGGTTGGTCAGGGTAGTAGACTAGTGACTAATGATGGATGTCAAAATGAAAAGAACATCAATAAAACTTTTTTTAATGTACAGAAAGAAAAACATGCAGAAGGGGACATAAACAAATAGAACAGTTTTATTACTATGCTTGTTAAATTACATACTTCTTAAAAAACAAACTGCCCATAACAGATGTTCACTGTTCCTTATACAAACCTCTTTCTTGCTCCTTTTTGTACATTGAACACTTTGTGTTTGTTAATGATTAAGTTCACAATAAAAAAAAAGAAATTTTAATAAAAATCAAAGCAAAAATTCCCCCTTGTTGTACCCCAATCTCCTAATGAAGAGGTGGGACTGCTTGATCTCTGAGGTCTTTTCTGGTTTTAATTTTTTATAACTCTATCTAAATTCCCTTCCTAAATCTGCTGCTTATAGCCAAAGCAATTTGAAAAAAAAAATGCTGGCTGTAGGAATAACCTTAGCTTCTAATTGATTGGGGGAAGGGATACGGAGGATAAAATAATGAGGTGAAACCTTTACACAATATTTTGTATGTAGATAAATAGTATTTGGAGAAAACTTGGAGTCAGAGGAAGATTGTGAGGAGCTCCTCCTTAATACCAGTGCCTCCCCGCTTGCTGATGATCAGGTATATACCTGTATACGTACACATACATACACACACATAGAGTTTTTACATAGCTACATAGTTATTTACATATTTTCTCTCTCATTAGAATGTGAACTCCTTGAGGTCAGGGACCTTTTTCCTTCCTTCCTTCCTTCCTTCCTTCCTTCCTTCCTTCCTTCCTTCCTTCCTTCCTTCCTTCCTTCCTTCCTTCCTTCCTTCCTTCTCTTTCCTTTTTTCTTCCTTTTTGTCTTTCTCTGTATCCTAAGAACTTTTGGACGGTGGCTGGCACAGTTAGTTGCAATGGCAATTTAAATGGGAAGAGCTCTCCCATTCATTCCTGCTTAAATCACATGGAAGGCTAAGTCATATGAGGTGGGAGGAGATTGCTGAACAGGTGAAGCAGGAAGGATGGAGTAGAACCTGGAGGAAGTTGGTAAGAGCATTTGGGGCAGAGGAGAGAGGACACGGGCAGGCAGACAGCTAGTGTTGTGAGTATTTGCTTGTGAGAAGGCCCCAGCAGTGGTGGAAGGCTTGGGAATGGTTTCGTCACCTCCAGTGCTAATGTGTACTGACTTCTTGGCTACTATGATGGACTTGGCTTTCTGGTTTTGGAATTTGGCTTTCTGGTGTCTGAATAAATGTAATTCTTCCACCTTCTATATGGAGAATCTGTCATACTTCGTGATTCTGGACTATGCTGACATATTCATAGTTGCCCCCAGTGCTATGAATATTGCCTGGGTGATGCAACAGTAGGTGCTTAATAAATGTTTGTTGACTGACTGCCTCAATGGGAACGCTGTTAGAGGCTACAAAATTCTATTTGCAGAAGTAAAATTGTCTTTATTTTAAGCCCACACTTTCAGACACAAGAAAATGACTCCAACTTCTAGGATAAATGTCTTACCAGGGGGAATTCACCCCAGAGAAGGGTATTTTACATAAATACCCCTAAAAACAGGAATGTGGTAGAAACAAATGCAGAAAACAGTTTAAGACATAAAGAATCAAGGTATCAGATAGGTTGTGTTCCAAGGTTTCCTAAAAATGATTTTTTGAAATCAAATTTTCATAGAGGTATATTGGAGCCAGCTCCAACAGCCACATAAAATCAGAAAATGTTACAAATTGAGTATTCGTTATTTTGCTAATTGCCTGGACTTAAGAAAGTGATGGGAAAAAATCTTAAAAATAAAGATTCAAACTAAAAGTGTGTCTAACATATATATTTCTTTATTTTTTCTTCAGAAAGCCAATTGTTAAATATTTACCAGCATACTGCTGTTAAGAGCATGTTAAGACAGAAGCAAATTGGGCTTCTGGGTCTAGTAATGAGCCCAGAACTTCTGTGGAAGTAATTCAGGGATGGTGCATTTGTAAGTGGAAAAAATGTTGAAAGTACATGAGAGGAAAGTTACATTTAAGGGAAGGGTCATTCAGAGGTAGTTTTAATTTGTCATAGTAGTCAAGCACCTGAGTCCTCCGGAATTTTCCTAGGTTGGCATGACTGCTCACTGTCTCCAACCAGGATCACAGTATGATGATGTAGCCAGATGACACATTCATATTCGTGTAAATATAGCTTGCATTACATTTATGTTTATATACATTGCGTTACATTTTTGTCCATGTCTCAAACATGTGTTTAACTACCAGGGGACACTGTTAACCACTAACCCAATGCTATCCATCAGAGGGATGGTCTATACTCACACTAGCAATTATGTACACTACTCATTGAGTGGGATAGCTGGGGAAGTGCCAGGCTCTCTCTGGTTCTCAGAGAGTGGGTGATCTATTCCTTGTCTGTACTTCTTCTTGTGTGGCTGGCCTAATCTAGATCAAACAGGTATAATTACGGTGGATTTACTCATTAAGATTAGTTCTTGAACCTCCACATACCAGAAAGCTCCCCTTATCCCTGATTCTGATATGTTTTACTGAATTCCTATAATGGAACCTTGACATAACAGAGTTAATTTGATATACAGTTAAGATGCTTAAATACTGTATTATACAAAGTTTTACTCTTTTGTGTGAAATAAATAGAAAAGAATAAGCAATATATAATAGAGTCTCTACTACTTAACTGCATGCCTATGACTTAGCTGCATGCCTGTAGTCTAAGACTACCACTAACCAGTAAGCAAGCATGATTCGTAGTCATAATTTCTAGAAAAGACAGTTTAGTTATTTTGTACTCCCTCAGTTTCCAAATGATGTTCAACTCAAAGCCATTTGGGGATGTGTGCGTGTGTGGGGAGGGAGGCTTGGGGGAAAGATTGATACCTGGGACCAAATTCTTTTTTGAAATGCTATTTATTTTTAACATTAAAAAAATAATTCCAAATTCTCTCCTTCCCTCCAGTCACTCTCCTGCCCACTGAGAAGGCAAGCAATAGTATTCTCATTATACATATGAAATCATGCAAAGCATTTCTATATTAGCCATGTCACAAAAAAGCAAGAAAATATAGAAAGTGAGGAAATTATAGTTGACTGCACTCAATTCCTGTTGGGTAAAAGAGATTTCTATACCCAACTGAGAGTATATATATATTTTCCCTCTTTGAACTAATTCTGTTGAGAGTGAATTTCAAGCATTGTCAATCCCCCCATTTCTCCTTCCACTGTAAAAATTCTTTGCTTCTTTTATGTGAAAAAATTTTCCTTCTTCTATCTTTCCTTTCCCCCTTCTCTATGTACATCCTTTTCCCTCAACCCCTCATTTTTTTTAGAGGTTATCTACCCCAACATAATCTTATATCTGTGTCCTCTTTCTATTCAGATACCTTCTCACTGTCCTAATAATGATACAATTTTTAGGAGTTACATGTGTCATCTTCCCATGTAGGAATGTAAACAATTTACCTTTACCGAGTCTTTTAGGATTATTCCTTTGTGTTTATGTTGTAATGCTTGTGTTTGAATGTCGTATTTTCCATTCAGCTCTGGTCTTTTCATCAGGAATGCTTAAAAGTCCTTTATTTTATTTAGCTGCCATTTTTTTTCCTCTGCAGGATTATGCTCAGTTTTGCTGTATAGGTTATTCTGGTTTTAATCCTAGCTCTTTTGCCTTCTGGAATACCATATTTCAAAACCTTTGCTCCTTTAAAACGGAAGCTGCTAAATCTTGTATGAAACTTATATGATTTTGGCTAATCTATAGTATTTGAATGATTTCTTTCTGCTTGTTTGAAGTATTTTTTCCTTGAGCTGGGAGCTCTAGAATTTGTCTATAATATCCTGGGGAGTTTTCATTTTGGAATCTTTTTTAGGAGGTAGAGTCTTTCAGTTTGCATTTTGCCCTGTAGATCATATTAGGACAATTTCCCTTACAATTTATTGAAATATGATATCTAGATTCTAGTTTTGAAGTAGTTCCATAATTCTTAAATTAACTCTCCGTGATCTGTTTTCCAGGTCGGTTGTTTTTGATGAGATATTTCCGGTTCTTCTCTTTTTTTCATTTTTTGATTTTGTTTTATTGTTTCTTGATGTCTCAAATCATTAGCTTCCACGTGTTCAAGTCTAGTTATTAAGGAATTATTTTCCTCAGTGAGCTTTTGTACCTCCCTTTCCATTTGGCCAATTCTACTTTTTTAAAAAAAAAAATTCTTAAACTTTTTATTCATTTATAGCATTCTTTTTCTTAAAAAAATTGAGTAGTAAGTTCTCTCCTTCTCACTTCTCCCTCACCCACTGAGAAGGAAAGCAAAAGGAAATCAGCTATACACATGAAGGCATGCAAAGCATTTCCCTATTATCCATATCACAAAAAAATAAAGTAAGAAAATTTGCATTCAGAGTTTATCAAACACCTTTCTGGACATGGACAGCATTTTTTCCTCATGAACCCTTTGAAATTGTCTCGGATCATTGTATTGATCAGAATAGTCAAGTTTTTCACAGTTGATCGTGATTACAACATTGTTGTTATTGTGTACAATGATTTCCCAGTTCTTCTAACTTCATTTTGCATATGTGTTTATACAGGTCTTGCCATACTTGTTTCTAAACCCATCTCTCTCGTCATTTTCCTTAGCACCATAGTACTCCATCACAATCATATGCCACAACTCATTGTCATTCCCAGATTTATGAACATCCCCTTAATTTCTATTTCTGTGCCATCACAAAAAAGCTGCTATAAATAATTTTATACATATAGGTCTTTTCATTTTTCCTTTTTTTTATGTCTTTGGGATACAGACCTAGTATTGCTGGCTTTGTTTGCACAGTTTTATAACCCTTTGGACATAGTATCAAATTGTAATGAATAATTATCAAAGGAATTCACAATTCTACCAACAGTTTATTAGTGTATTTATTATCCCTCATCCTCTCCAGCATTTATCATTTCTGATAGCTGTGACATGGTACCTCAGAGTTGGTTTAATTTGCATTTCTCTGATCAATTGAGATTTAGAACATTTTAAAAAATGACTATAGATATCTTTGTTTTCTTTTTTTTGGAAAACTGCCTCTTCATCTCATTTGACCTTTTATCAGTTGGGGAATGGCTCTTATTTTTACTCAGCATGATTCAGTTCATATTTGAGAAATGAGGTCTTCATTAGAGAAATTTGCCTTTAAAGTTTTTTGTTGTTACTTCATTATCTGTGGTATTTTTTAACAAATTGTGGTTTCCTTGTTTATCTCTTAATCAGGCTTTTTTGTTTTTGCTTTCTTTGAGACTATGATAGCTAACCTTGACTTTTTTTTTTTACTTCAGGGGAATCTTTTTTTTTTTTTCAAATATTTATTTATTTATTTAACTTTTTACATTCATTTTCACAAAATTTTGGGTTCCAAATTTTCTCCCCTTTTATCCCCTCCCCCACACCAATACCCCAAGCAATCTAATTTTCCCTATCTCCAATCTGCCCTCTCTTCTGTCATCCCTCCCTTCTCTTGTCTCCATCTTCCCTTTTCTCCTGTAGGGCCAGATGACTTTCTATTCCTCATTAACTGTATGTCTTCTTTCCTAGTAGCAACAGCAATACTAAACAGTTGTTCCTAAAACTTTGAGTTCCAAATTCTCCCCATCCCTCCCTCCCCACCCATTCCCTTTGGGAAGGCTGGCAATTCAATATAGGCCCTATCTGTGTAGTTTTGCAAATGACTTCCCTGATAGTCATGTTGTGTAAGACTAACTGAATTACCCTCCATCTTACCCTGTCCCTCATTGTTTCTCTTCTGTCTTTTGATCCTGTCCCTCCCCAAGTGTTGACTTCAAATTGCTCCCTCCTCTCTTTGCCCTCCCTTCCATCATCTCCCCCCTTGCTTATCTCCTTCTCCCCCACTTTCCTATACTGTAAGATAGGTTTTCATACCAAAATGAGTGTGCATTTTATTCCTTCCTTTCGTCAAATGTGATGAGTGTAAACTTCTTGTTTTTTTTTTTCTCAGCTCTCCTCTTTTTCCCTCCACTAAAAAGTCTCCTGCTTGCCTCTTAAATGACATATAATTACCCCATTCCTTTTCACCCTCTTTCCTCCCACTACATTTCTCTCTCACCATTTACCTTAATTTCTTTTAAGATATGGTCCCATCCTATTCAATTCACTCTGTGCTCTCTGTCTCTGTATGTGTGCACGTGTGTATGTGTGTGTGCGTACATGCGTGTACATGTGTGTGTGTGTGGTCCCACCAACTACCCAGATACTGAAAAGTTTTAAGAGTTACAAATATTATCTCTCCATGTAGGAATGTAAAGAGTTCACTTATGGTAAGTCCCTTAGGACTTCTCTTTGCTGTTTACTTTTTCATGCTTCTTCTCATTCTTGTGTTTGGAAGTCAAATTTTCTTTTCAGCTCTGGTCTTTTCATCAAGAATGTTTGAAAGTCCTCTGTTTCATTGAAAGATCATATTTTCCCCTGAAGTATTATACTCAGTTTTGCTGGGTAGGTGATTCTTGGTTTGAGTCCTAGTTCCTTTGACTTCTGGAATATCCTATTCCATGCCCTTCGATCCCTTAATGTAGAAGCTGCTAGATCTTGAGTTATCCTGATTTTATTTCCACAATACTGGAATTGTTTCTTTCTAGCTGCTTATAAGATTTTCTCCTTGACCTGGGAGCTCTGAAATTTGGCCACAATGTTCCTAGGAGTTTCTCTTTTTGGATCTCTTTCAGGTGGTGATCGATGGATTCTTTCAATACTTATTTTGCCCTCTGGTTGTAGAATATCAGGGCAGTTTTCCTCGATAATTTCATGGAAGATGATATCTAGGCTCTTTTTTTGATCAAGACTTTCAGGTAGTCCCATAATTTTTAAATTGTCTTTCCTGGATCTATTTTCCAGGTCAGTTGTTTTTCCCATGAGATATTTCACATTCTCTTCCATTTTTTCATTATTTTGGTTTTGTTTGGTGATTTCTTGGTTTCTCATAAAGTCATTAGACTCCATCTGTTCCATTCTAATTTTGAGAAAACTATTCTCTTCAGTGAGCTTTTGAACCTCTTTTTCCATTTGGCTAATTCTGCTTTTGAAAGCATTCTTCTCCTCATTGGCTTTTTGAACCTCTTTTGCCAGTTGAGTGAGCCTATTTTTCAAAGTGTTATTTTCTTCAGCATTTTTTTGGGTGTCCTTTAGCAAGGTATTGACCCGTTTTTCATACTTTTCTTGCATCTCTCTCATTTCTCTTCCCAGTTTTTCCTCCACCTGTCTAACTTGCTTTTCAAAATCCTTTTTGAGCTCTTCCAAGGCCTGAGCCCACCCGACATCCCCCTGGGATGTCTGGGGTACCGAGGCCTTGCCCTCCACGTCTTTTCCTGATGGCAAGAATATGTCCTTGTCATCAGATCCGAAAGTTGGGATCATTTGCATCTGTTCAAAAAAAACTCTCCATAGTCTTATTTTTCTTCCCTTTTCTAGGCATTTTCCCAGCCAGTTACTTGACTTCTGAGATTCCTGTCCACCCCCGCCTAGATCCGCCCAGCTAGTGCTTGGGGTCTGAGATTCAAATGCTACTCCCCAGCCTCAGGGCTTTCCGTGGAAGGCGTGGCTGCTGTTCAGTGTGAGCTTAAGTTCTGGTGCTTGGGTGGGGGCAGGGCTGCCTCCCAGGCTCAGTTCCCTCAGGGGCTTTATGCATAGACCTTTGGTAATGGCCCTGACCTTCTGCCTGCTGCTCTGGGAGTTCCAGGCTGCTGCCGCTGCCTCTGCCACTCCCTCTGTCGCTCCCTCCCGAGGGGGGCCTGAGTTATGGAGACACCCCGTTCCCCTCTCGAGCCAGCCCAGCCATCTCTCTCACTGACCTGTAGCTTCTGTGGGTGGAGGGACCTTCCCGGCTGCCGGAGCTTCCGTCCCTGAAGCCTGCTCGGATCAGCTTCTCTGGGGCCGCGGCCCTTTTCTCTGGGAAAGCGGACCCCAGCACTGCGGTGGGGTCCACTTTCTGGGGCACGACGGACCCTGGGGACGGCTCTCCAGGGCTCTCTGGAACGGAGATCTCTTCCACTATGCTTCTGCACACCCTGCAATGATCCAGAACTTATGGGTAGCTCTTCTTTCATTAAATTTATGGGCTGTGGGTTCAGAGCTCGCATACTTGCATCTTTCTATTCCGCCATCTTGACTCCGCCCCCTCGGGAATCTTAATAGAGTCTGTTCCTGACCTTTATTTTAACTCTTTATATCTTTCTGTTTCAAGTATTTCTCTTGTAGCTTATGTAATGTTGTATTCTGATTTCTAATCCATTGTGCTATCCAATTCTGCTTTTTGGGTGAGTTCATTCCATTCACATTCACAGTTACAATTATTAACTGTGTATTTACCTGCAGTCTATTTTCTTTGTTTACCCATTTCTCTCTCTCTCTCTCTCTCTCTCTCTCTCTCTCTCTCTCTCTCTCTCTCTCTCATCCCTCAAAAGTCTGTTTTGCTTCTGAACAATGTCTCCCTTAATATGCTCTCCCTTTCATTATTCTCCCTCCCATATCTCTTGTCCCCTTCCTTTTTGGATAAGCATTGCCCACCCCCATTTTTTCCTTCCACTGTAAAAGCTCTTCTTTATGTACCTCTTATTTTGTGAGATAATTTTCCCTTTCTTCCTCTTCCTAGTGCATTCCTTTTCTCACTCCATTTTTTTGAGATTATCTCAAAACAATTGACTCATGCCTGTGTCCTCTGTCTCTGTAGACTCCTTCTAATTGATATAATAATGAGTTCTTAGGAGGTACACATGTCTTCTTCCCATACTTACTATATTGAAATCTTGTGTTAGCTTCTGATATATAAAGTGCGGATCAGACTGTGATCTGATGCTCACAGAACTTACATTCTGACAGTGGTTCCTTTCTGGATAATTTTGTCCTCTTAGCCTTTACTAAGTAGTGAATGACCTTTTAACATGCTCACACTAGTCCCCTTGGAGGAATCCTCAGCAGGTCCTCTCACGTCTGTGTCTCCACTAGTTTGGCTCTCCTCACTTGACATGCCTTCTCTCCTGTTCCTCCCAATCATTCCCATTCTTCAAGACCTACATTAAGTGCTGGTTGAAAGCAAGCTTCATTGAGTTAAAAATGGGAGATGAGAAGAATTCAAGAGTTAAGAGTTTGAACATTATAATGTAGGCATTCGGAATCATTTGAGGCTTTTGAAAGGGTTGGATGACATGATCAAAGCAATGCTTTAGGGAGAAATGCTTCTCAACCTGATAGCACTTACATATACTGTGGGAATTGCTATTTAAAGCAATCCTTTTGTGTTCTGAATAATCACTTCTTAATTTATCTGCTCTGTAACTTGTACTTCCACTTCCCAAAGTAAGAAAAGGGGATATGGGTTTAATCTTATGCATTTGTATAGTCACAGAGAATGAATGCCCCTTTCCCTTGAAACCAGAGTTCTTAACCCAATGGATCCTTGGATAGATTTCAGAAAGGTTTTAAATTTGGATGGCAAAACAACAAAAACAAAAAGCAATTACACCTTCAATTTCATTAACTTTTGGAGTTAGGAAGACCTGAATTAAGATCTGGCCTCAAACACTTACCAGCTGTGTGACCCTGGGCAAGTCACTTAACCCTCTTGGCCTCAGTTTCCTTATCTGTAAAATAAGGAGATGGAAATGGTAGACCTCTCCAGTGTCTTTGCCAAGAACACCCCAAATGGGGTCATGAAGGGTCAGATATGATTGAAATGACTGAACACTAAAAATTTTATTGTATGCATTTTAAAACATTGTTTTGAGAATGAACTGATCTATAAGCTTCACCAAATGAACCTATAACATATTCTTTTGTTTCATGATGCAAAAATGTTAAGAATCCCTGACCTGAACCAGCCAGACATGGAGACAAGAATAGAGCTGGCCTAAGGTATCTAGGGAACACTCCTTACTGAGTTCTTGTGGGGATAGAGAGCTATAATATTGTTACTAGGGAAGAAGGGGGAGGGGAAGGGAAGGAATTTCCCAAATGAGTGAGTTCTGACCAGATTTGCCACCCATATATCTATCATCTATCTACCTATCTATCTATCTATCATCTATCTCCTTTTCATAGCTACACTCCTTGAAAGAGCCACCTGAATTTGGTAGCTCTACTTCCTCTCCTCTCACTCTCACAAATCCTCTGTGACTGGCTTCTGACCCCATTATCCAAATGATCCTTCTCTCTTCAAAGTTACTAGTGATCTCTTAAGTGCCAAATCTAAAGTTTCCCCTCAGCAAAGTACATTTTTCCTTAGTCTCTCTGCAGAACTGACAGGATCCATCACCATCTCCTCTTGAATACTCTTACATTTTCAGGTTTTCATGACATTGCTGTCTCCTGGTTCTCCTCCTGCTCCTTTTACTACTTATCAGTATCCTTTGCTGGATCTTTATCCAAGTCATGCCACAAACAATCAGGGTCCCACAAGAGTTTTGGGGGAGTCCTCTTCTCTTTTCCCTCTATACTGTCTCACTTGGTGATCTTGCCTTCTTCCGTGCTTTATTCTCATCCCTATGTGATGATTCTCAGATCTATATATCCCACCTTCATCTCTTTTCTGAGACCTAATTCCTCATCATCAATTAATTGCCTCTTGGATATCTCAAACAATTATGTTCCATAGGTAAGGCTATCTTACTGTGTCCACAAGAGAAGTCATCATCTTGACTGCTCAAACCTTTTCCCAATTTCCCTATTATTGCTGAGGGTACCATCATCCTCCAGGTGCCCCAGGATCCTAGCTTTGATGTCATTCTTGACCTCTCACAAGCACACATTCTACAATACAATCCATTCTATCTTATTGTTTCTATATACATACATGCCTTTCTAGGTATCATTGAAAGGAAAACTTTTCACTTGGGCTTTCACCCTGATTAATAAGGCAAAGCTGAGGACAAAGAGAATTAGAAGAATTTTATTATAAGTACATCAAGGTGGCAGATTGTGTGTGGTTTGTCCTTCATTCTTGAAGAGGACTATGACATCATGGAGATGATGACGTGACTTGCAGTTGACTTTGATTTAAGTGAGGGAGGTGGGACTGTGCAAAGTCACAAGCCTCACTTTCTCCTCCAGAGTCATCTGGGTCCAGTGACCAGATATGGCCCAGGATACAGATCAAGGTAGGAACATGTTGACAGGCTGATCACTGGAGATCAGCAAGGGCTTCAAGGTGGGTATAACTTTTATAGATAACTTTAAGATAATTCAGATAGCCAAAGAAATTGGGCCCTTTCGTCTCAGTTCCTCCCCAAGCTAGCAAGAACATGTCCTTTGCAGGTAGGGGTATGGGACAAAGAGAAGCTGACACAGAAAGCTGCAGACTTGGTGTCTCCTTCTCCACCAGAGCCTCCCCCAACACTAGTTGATAAGCAGGGCTGGGTGGGTAACTGGGTCAATATAACTTTCAACAGTATCACTCTAAGCAGAATTAAGAGGACATCAGGGAATGAAACTAAACAGAACCACAAAAAAGCAAAATTTAATGTATTCATTCTTTGGATTCCCTAAACTGAATGCAAATTTTAATTATTTATCAGGCTGCTGTTAATATGTTGTGGTTCAGTTGTTGTAGTCAGGTCAGGCTTTTTGTGACCTCATTTGGAGTTTTCTTGGCAAACAATACTGTAGTGTTTTGCCATTTTCTTCCCCAGCTCATTTGACAGATGAGGAAACTGAGGTAAACAGGGTTAAGTGGCTTGCCAAGGGCCACATAGCTACTAAGTGCCTGAAGCTAGATTTGAATTTAGGAAGATGAGGCTTCCTGACTTTAGGCCATGCATCCAATCCACTGCATCATCTACTAGCTGTACTGATGCTTTAAAACGGCTACCACAGCATTGAGCAAACTATAACCCACAACCTCTGCTATAAAATGAATCATTTAAAACCAAGCATGACTTTTGACTGGTGGTTTGTCATGTGGAAAGAGACAAGATCAGTCTTGTTCTTCATGACCCCAGAAAGCAGACCAAAGAGTAATGATTGGAAGAGAGAGAGAGAGAGAGAGAGAGAGAGAGAGAGAGAGAGAGAGAGAGAGAGAGAGAGAGAGAGAGAGAGAGAGAGATACGGAGAGGGAGAGGGAGAAGGAGAAGGAGAGAGAGAGAGAGATTTTACAGGCTGAATGTAATTGAAATTTCCCTAACAAATTGATGTATCCAAGGATTGACTTTGGAACATATTGAGTTTCCCACCCTTGGAGGTATCCAAATGAAAGATGATTAACTACTTGTCAGGGATGCAAAGGAGATTAATTGCATCATATACGGGTTGGACTAAGTAGTCTCCAATGTGCATTTCAGCTTTAAGACTCTCTTATTTTTATATTTTCCCCCTGTAAAACCACTGAATCAGCACAAGATTAGAATATCTCAATAGAATGATAAAACAATAGGCTGAAAGGAGTTTTGAGCCCAGGATATTAGAACTAGAAGGAATCTTGGAGCTCACAATGTTAAAGCTAGAACGTTTGAGCCAGAAGGAACCTTTAAAGCCCAGAATATTAGAGTCATAAGGAGACTTAGAACCTACAATATTCTAAGGCATAAGTCCTTACACATAGTCAGCACTTAATGATTTTTTTTAACAGAACCGAACATTAGAGTGAGAAAAGATCTCAGAAATCTTGTAGTTCAACTGACCCCTCTTAGAGAAGAAAATATATTACTATTTCTCCAATTCAAGTCCTTAATGGGGACAGACTATTTCCCCATAGACCTAGGGCCTGAATTGGCTGCATATACATGTATATTTTTTCATGTCCAAATGAGGTAGCACAACTTACTTAACCACATTTCCTTTAAGATTAGAAATGGCATAGAGTGCTGGGTTGAATAATGGTTATAGAATAAGGATTGCTCCCTGAAGAATATTTCTGGATTCATGAGTATGTTTTCAATTGCATTTCTTTTTCTCATATTGGAATAGTAAAAATAAAATGGATCCCCTAAAAAGCCACAAGTGATTTGGCCCTAAGAAAGGCAAGAAAGACTTGGAAACGGGGGCTGTCCCAACTCTTCCTCTGTAGTCTTTCTGTTCTCAGGAAGGCGGAATGTCAGCAGCTCAGCTCTCCTTCCCATCATCCTAGGGCCAGAAGTCATGGCTTTCTTCTGAAATTTTAGTTGGAAGTGTGATTCCTGGGCAGGCCATCCAAGGAGACCCTGAGGCCTGGAGTAGAGAAGTAGGTGGGTTCTTTCAAAGCTGAATTCAAACTAATAAAAAGAAACATGTGGTATGTATGGGTTGAGTTGCATGTGGTCATTGGGCTAATTTAGGAGGTGCGCATTCTAGAGAGGAGGGCAGTTAAAGCATGAAATTACAGCAGATCCAATCTCCCTAGGGAGCTGCTTTTTCATTTCACAGAGATAATGCAATGGCAAAGTTCCCTTTGAGGTCTGAGGGGAATCCCACCCTTGGATCACAGAACTACAGCATCGAAGACTTTGTGGGTTCTTTTCACTGAAATCCTCAAGGAGGGGAGGAGTTTGTAATTCTCATTATGGGATATGTGCCTATTACTTTCCCTTTCATCTGGAAGGAGCCTTGGAGGAGGAGTCAGAGAACCTGGATTCTCACTCTGACTCTGTTATGAACTAGCTGTATGACTTAGGGTAAATTATTTAATTTAACCTTTCTGAATCTCAGTTTCCTCCTCTGTAAAATCAGGACAGTGGAACTAGACAATCCCCAGATTCCTTCTAGCTCTAAAAACCCCATGATTCCAAGTTATAAAGTTACCCTCCCACCTAACCTTTTTGTACATCATTTCTCAAATACACTGCCCTTGTAACTTTTGTTTTTTTGGTTTCCTCATATATCAAGCCTGCTTAGGAATCTCAGGCATACATATTTAATGTCCTAAAGTGGAAAGGCATCTCTTGCCTTTACAAAGTTTTTAAAAGCTACATTATTAGAAAGGTAGAGCCCAAGCTTTGGAAAGGAACCAAGTAGTGCTTTGGGATTGTACTTCCTCCCCTCCTTTAGCATGGTTTTGGTTAAGTTTATCCTGGCCACTGAATCACAGACCTGGTATATATTAGACATGAACTAAAGGTTGCCCACGGCAACAGCAAGCTTCCATTTTGGAAAACCAGTTTAGATGGTAGCCATATTTCCCAGTCATGTGTGGTTATTCCCAAGTCTTTCAACAGACTGTCTCAGGTTTTTTGGAACAGTCTCCTTGAATTCCATCTGCATGAATGAGTGCAGTATGTTAATCTAGCCAACCAATTAGCATCAGGGCCTGACAATGATATGCTAGCAGTTGCTTCTATCTACAGCTCACAGCTCCAGACTTCAAATGGCTCCAAGTATGGGTAGTGGCATCTATTTATTACACGGGTTATTAAATGTGGAAAACAGAATGAGGCTGCATCTCTGAATGGGAAATAAGATTGAGACTGGCATCATGGGGGAGACAAATGCTTAAGGATTTCAAAAATAAAGAGCTAGAGCGGCCCTTCTAAGGTCCATTCCCTTCCATGGAGGCAGACTTGTCAGGAAGCCCTTTAACAAATGATTAGTGAATACCTACCATGTGAAAGATTATTATGCTAGAATTTCTGTAAGTCATGTTCCCTGACCTCATGGAGCTTATAGTTTAGATGGGTGCTAAGATGTACATAAGATAAGGTAAATAACAGCAAACATTTCAGTGCTAGTTAACAACATAAAAGATGTTACAAATCAGGAGAAGATTCTTATGAGCCTTGACTTAAGGTCTCAGACGTACACATGGATGGTTACTGCTTCCTGGAGCTCCTCCATGTTTGATTGTTAGAGGCTCTTATCCCACAGCCTGACCCTACCCTACTTACCAAGATCCACGCCCCACCCTATTCACTGTCACTGATAGTTCCTGTCCCCTTCTATTGTTGGAGTTGCCAGCTTCTAGGCAAGTAAATCCCCATTCCAGATGCTGGTCCTGAATTACAGGGAGTATCCTCAAGACTGGGGCTCCAGCAATGGAAAGATATGTTATATTACTTTCTATATAGCAAGTCCATTTACTCCTTGGTGGTGTACTAGTGCATATAGCCTTGTCTTTGGATGAGTTCCTTGTTCTGGGAATGGGGATGGAAGGGTAATGATAGTAAATAATGACAATAGCTAACATTTATATAGCACTTTAAGGTTTACAAAGCATTTTTATGCTCATCATCTCATTCATTCATATCAACTCTGTGAGATAGATATTATTATTGTGTTTATTTTTTTAGAAGGAGCTGAGTTTGGGATGTTAAGTGACATGATCAGGCAACTGGTAAATGTCGAAGATAGAATTTGAATACAGTTCCCCTGACTCGAATTCCAGCATTCTTTCTATTATGCCAGGCTGCCTCTCTGAATTAAAGGATAGATTTGTTTGTAAAAATTAGAAGAATGGGTAGAAGATACAGAGAGGCAGATTTGGGCTTTTTGAAAGGGAGCAAAGCTTCCTAACAATGAAATCTGTCCAAAAGTAGACGGTGCTGTCTGAGGAGGTAGTGGGTTTCCCTTTAATAGAAGTCTTCATGCAGAGGTTTGATGACCACTTTTTTCTTTTTTCAAGAATATTGTAGAGTGTATTCCTGTTCAGTTGTGGGAGGGGAACTCTAGACTTTCTACAGATCAAGAGCCCAGAGACAGCTACCAATGCCAAGAATTTAAGTAAGGTGCTCTGTAGACCTTAAAAGTGCCTTACCCAAAATGCCAGTTATTGTTACGATTATTTACTTGAGAGACTGATATATCAACTTAGAAAAGCCAAAGTCAGGCAGACATATTGGAAATTAATATAAGATCAAAGTCAGAGATTCACAACAGAATTTGGGATGGGGGGATGGGGAGGAAGAGATTGGGAAATATAAGAGACAGATGACAGGGCAGATTTACAGGAAAGTCAGGTAATCAGGACAAATGCAGATAAAAAGAGATAAATACAAGATAGAATATGGTAAGGATCAAATGAGTGGCACAATGCAACTGAAATAGTCATAGTGATCTGAATCAGGAAGAGATCAGTTCAGGGAGGTGTGATCAGAAAAGGCTTCAAGGACAGGCGGGAGCAGAGTTGCACTTTAAAGGCTGGGTAGATTGCCAATACATGGAAAGCAGTAGGAGTTGGGGTGGAGGAATTCAGGTGAAAGAAGTGTCATGAGCAAAGGCAAGGAACTGAGAAAAGTGAAGAGAAGTCTTAAGGGTTTAGTGATTGACTTGCCGTGAGGGATGGAGAAATAAAAAATGATCCTGAGGGTTTGCATTTATGATTGGGAAGATAGCGATACCTTTAACGGAATAAGAAAATAAGAATAAAAGCAAGGAAATGGTTTGGGAGTTCAGGTTTAGGCATGTTCTGGGAGAATGTGGACAATCCAGATGGAAATGTCCAGAATGACATCAGAAATGGAACTCAGTGAGAACTCACTGATGAAAAAAAAGTTTGTGTCATTCCCATAATGGCAATATTTAATCTGGGAGGATAGATGAGCTCTCTGAGGCAGTATCTAATGAGGAACAGAGGTTTCCTTGAAGATTGGCTTCCTTCACATCTCAGCTAAAGTCTGCCTTTCTGCAAGAAGCCTTTTCCAATCCTCCTTAATCTTACTGAGATCACCTCCAATTGATCTCCTCCATACATAATTGTTTGCATTTGTCTCCCCATTAGACTATGAGATCTTTGAGGGCAGAGATGTTTTTGGCACTTCTTTGTATCCTCAGCACTTAGCAGTTAGCCTGGCACATGGTAGGCGCTTAAAAATGCTCGTTAACTGAATGCCTACTCTGAGGAGCACCAGTGTGTGGAACTATTGAAAGTCTGAGAGCAGGGTATTGCTTGACATGAAGAAACTGAAGTTTGTGGAATATTTATCTGGCAGAACTTGAAGGATGAATCAGAGAATCAGAAGGTGTGATGAAAGTCTAGGTAATGAGGTGCTAAGAATCGGGGATGAAGTCACTGTAATAGGAATGGAGAAGAACAGTTGAATATGAGAGATGTTATAAAGGATGAACAGTGACTGGAGATGTGGGCAAGAGAAGAGCTGAAGATGATGTTAATATTTCAAATTGGGTGGCATCCTCTTCCTCCTAGACAACAAAAGAGTTGAACTGTTTAGAAAGTGGATATTTTCTCCCTTTCGCAGTCTTTGGTATGTGGGGATTCTCTGTTTGGAAAGTGGCATTCAATTTGAGTGTGGTAGAATTTATTAAGTACCTACTACAGGCTCAGTATCAGCATCTTTCTAGTCACACAGGGAATGTTGTTTTCTTTGCCACTCAGGAGACTTTAGGAAGAAATAGCCCTCCCTGGACTCTTTAATGGGTGTTGCTCTGACAACAACAAAGATTTCCTATGATTCAGAACTCAATCTGTGGAAATGGGGCGGGGGGTATGCTGAGGATATGTCCTCACAGGAAATCCATACTGATATGAATGAGAGAACACCAGAAGTTCAAGGCTAGAAAGGACCTCAGTGGGAAGAATAGTATAACTGGATGGAAGGATCATAAGCATTAAGTCTGAAAGGAACTTAGAAATCATTTATTTCAATCCCATTATTTTACAAATAAAGAAAGTGAGACTCAGAGAGATTAAACGATCTATCCAGGTTCATACAGACAGTGAGTGGCAGAGCATGGATTTGCACTCAAGTCCTCTGACTACAGAATTAACTCTCTTCCCCCTTGCCATGTTGCTCGGATGAAAACACCATTGTTGTTTGTGGTTGTCTGTTTTTCCTCATATATATACTTGAGCATGCGTGCATGTGTGGCGCATGCACACACAAAAGTGGTATAGAGAACCAATCTTATTTCTTGCCTGATGTGAATGCCCTCCTTGAATATTCTTCCCCTTCCTCCCTCCCCTCATGCTCTACTTGTTTCTTTAGTTCTGTGCACTAAACTCTGATGGAGAAGACCAGACCTAAAGGAATGGCCTCTATGGAGGATGGGAGGACACCAGTGGACTGTGTTGGACCATTTCCAAGGTCAGACCTCTCAGGAGGGGGAGGAAGTTGGCTGTGAATTTGACAACCTTCCCACACAGAGCCCTTGGCAAAGAGTAATTGGAAAAACAACAGCAGCTCAGGTCTAGAGAAGCTTTGCCTGGGAGAAATGATATTACAAGCCTAATGGAATTTAAATTTTAAAGTATAAATATGATGATAAATGTCTTTGCCTAATTCTTAGGCAGCTGTTTCCTCACTGGGAGGATAGGCTGGGTCCTACAAATTATAGTAGGAATGGGTTGGGAGGGGGAAGCCTCAAAGCATTTGAATTTTTTTAGAGGAACATCTTAAGGCAAGTTTCTGTTGCCTGGTATAGATCCTGCCAGTGACTTCATATACAAATGAAGAAAAATGATGTTTATGTCCTTTATGACACTCAACTGCAGATTCAGATGATTTAACTTGCCCCGAGTCTGCTGAGTTCTTCAGCATAGATGAAAAAACAAAACCTAGAAAAAACCAAGCGTATTAAATATTAATGAGCTAGCGATTTTAGAATCCTGTTTGCAGTTCGAAAGCTCCCTGAAATGGCCTGGCCTCGTTTCTCATTATTCTTGACCAGCACGATTACGGGTACTGATAGCAAATCCAAACAGCAGCCTCCCTGAAAGGGGAAGCATGAGTTATCTGAAAAGGAGCTGTCCATAAAAAACTCTGAATATGTTCTTGTGAATTTGGTGGTATGCCAGTACTCAGTTATAAATCAGCCTCTCTCATGATAAATGGCATGGCTTCAGTGAGGTATTTTAAAATAAAAGAAAGTCATTTACTAGCAACAAGAGTTTCTGCACACTCTCCTCTCTTTGACATTGCCTCATTATCTTGTTCTGAGATTTAGACTAATACTAAGGCACTCAGGGTGACAGGTGTAGTCTGGAAAGCTGCAAAATAGATTTTTGATAATCCATGGCACTTGGGAAACCTATCCATGGAAATTGATTTCTGACATTATACTTTGAGATGAATAACATTCTATTTTATATCAATTCAGGTCAGAATACTGCTTTCCCAATAACCTATTTGTCAGTTCCTTTCATAATTATGCACGCACATATATGTGCACATGCAAACATCTACCCTTGTGTGTACAAGCATACCAAGAAGGTGGCAGACTTCACAATAAGCAATAACCATGGCAGGGAGTATAACCAATCAGTATAAGATATATTCACATTTTTTTCTCAAAATGTTCATTTTTCTGTCTGTTGCATATATCTTGGGGGAACTGTAGCTGACTTGAAAGGCCAGCCTACATGAGCTGGGTCTCTCTATACATATTGGGCCTCTGAAGACCAAATGAGGAGAAAGGGGAGAAAGGATTGATCATGGACTATAGATAATTAAAAGAAATGAACATCAGGAAGAAAGAGGATTCATTTGGCTTGAAGTATGGGACATAAGTGGAGGGAATGGGGGGAAGAGAAGAAAAAGACAGATATATGGTCTGTCTCTGAAATACTTCTACTAAGAATTACTAGACAACGAATAATCTTTGAAGAGGAATGGAATGAATATAGTTCTACTAAGTAACTTAACTCTAACTGAAAGGATCAGAACTATGTATTTGCTGTGTTACTTTATAATGGAAAGAATCCTAAATGGTCTTAGAGGCAGAAAACCTGGCTATAGAGGCTTAGCTCTGTTACCTAGTGCTGTCACTGTGTTGACTTAGGAGGAGTTTACTCAATACTTAGATGTAATGTCATCACTTCTCTCCAATAATGCAGATAGCCACCTTTATATTCCTGCCTATCCTATGTCACTCTTACCCATGTTCTCTCAAAAGTTTGCTACAGGAGGTCCCCATAATATGCGAGTCAGCCTTGTTTTCTCTTGACAATGTGACGGTAGCATTAGAAGCCTTGGGTTGTCCATCCACCATCCCTCAGTCTTGCCACCATGACCAACCCATCTTTTCTTCCTGACTTACAACTCCTTGATGCTATCCTTTTCTCCTCTTTTTCTTCAGAGTTCTTCATTGATTATGTGTTGCAGCCCTCTCAACACCCATATAACCCACCATGTCCCTCTCCATTGCCCTCCAGCTGATGTATATCTTTAGTAGAGGCATCCCATGTCTCAGTGCAATCTATGAAATGTTAGTATTGAAGAGGTGGATCTTCGCTTTTATGGGAATCTTGGGATCAGTAAAAGAATTCTGACATTTCCTGAAGGTAATTCAGCTTGTTCTCTTCCTCATTTCATGGTATATACATATACATATATATATATATATATATATATATGTGTGTGTGTGTGTGTGTGTGTGTATGTATACATTTACATATATGTATATATTTGTATATACATTTATATGTATGTATGTATATATACCACCTGGATGGATTAATAGGTCAAATTCCTTTGAATGATTGCAGATTTCTTCCAGGAGGCTCTATGATATCCTACAATCAATATGATGTCCCCCATAAATGTGAGCCTCTAGAGGACTTCACCATCTACAGGGAATCCCTCTTTGACCTAGATTCTATGCTGGATCTCCTCCAATAGAGGGTCAAATCCCCTTGGCACATTTAGTTTCTTATTTTATGTCTGACCTGATGGTTCTTATCAGAGGGTCACTGAACAGGGTTATTTTTCTTGTCACATCTTATATGAAATCATGAATAATCTTGATCTATGAATGGGAGATGCTTTGGAGTAAAGAGCTTATAGAAAGATGTGGTCCATTGAATAATATTTACAAAAGTCTACTTGTTCCCTTCTAATACCCTTTGAAAATCCCCTCACTTAGTGTATAGAAGATCTTCATAAAGATTTTGTATAAATGGAAGAAGAGAATAAGCATATGTCAGTAATAAATGATATTTTCTCAGTCACTTTTTTATGTGAACAAGGTCTAAGATTTTTCTAGGCCTTCAGTATTATCTTCTTCTTTAGACACCTTGAAATTCAATTCCTCAATGCCTTCACAATTGCATCATCTCCAGTACATATCTCCTTGATATATTCTTGATTAACTCCTCTCCTTTTCCTGTCTTTCTTTTCTTTACTGTCATTTCCACATTCTGTATATACATAGGCACTTAGACAGTGAAGTGGATAGAGCACCAGACCTAAAGTCAGGAGGATTCATCTTCCTAAGTTCAAATCTGGCCTCAGACACTCACTAGCTGTGTGACCCTTGGCAAGTCACTTAATCCTGTCTGCCTCAGTTATGTAAAATGAGTTGGAGAAGGAAATGACAAACCACTTCAGCATCTTTGCCAAGAAAATCCCAAATGGGCTCACAAATGAACAGACACCAATGAAAAAGGCCTGATCAACCACATACACACGTTGACGACTATAATACTAAGATGCAGCTGTGGTGGTTCCCTCTCCTTGACAGAGAAAGCAGTTTGTTAAAATGGTTCTTGCAAATTTTTCTCTGTTTCTCTTCCATTTTTAGCTCTTCCTCTGTTTTGATCTTTGCGTGCCCTTGGTATGACTTTGTTTAGTCAGATATCTAGTCGTTTATTCTTTAAATTTCATTTAATCCTCCATTGCTTCTTTCTGCTTTATAAGATGATACTGTTTATAATTGTCAATCATCATTTGCAAAATTTTACAGAAAACTTTGTATTCTAACCTGGTGTTGACTTTGGGAGATGTCTTTCACTGTTTGACGAGTAAGTCAGATGTTTGTGACCTAAGATGATTTTTGGGCTCTTTTTGTGTCTGTTTGCTGACAATTACTTTACATTGATTAAATCTTTGGATGGAATTATAGTATCCCATATCAATGTCATCTTTATTGTCCATTTCCTATTTTGTATTTTCAATCAATTGTTTAACTGACTGTGAATTTTATCTTTTGAATTACAAACTATATCTTTTAGCCTCCTCCTTCTCCTTCTCTTTCTTCTTCACAGAAATCCAGGGCTTCTGTGTAATCTACATTGGTCTCTCTCATTTCATTTTCAGATCTCCACTTTTCCATGCATTCCTCCCCATCCTTACCATTTCCCATATTTTGCATTTAGGTCTTCAAGTATTGGAGGATATATCAATTTGACTTGAAGATCTTTTCAAGTTCTTTGTAGAATTTCTGTACTACTTTGTCTTTAGCAACTGATATTGGGGAATTAGCATCCCTTATTTTGGTGGTGATCTTTTTGCAAGTCTTTATCATTAGGATTGCAGTATGCAATTATTAAATGTTCCATGAAAAGGCATATCTTGTAGTTTCTTGGTATTCAGTAAAACCTATTCCACTATTTCATTTCTTTACCTCTCCAATGAGTACCTGTGAGTCACTCATCCATTTAGCTGAAATTTCCAACCTTCTTCTGTCTTTACTTATTGTGACATTGTCAAGATTGATATGATCCAGAACCTCCAACAATATATCTGCTTATTGGACATTGGACAAGAGTCTCAAATTTATAGAACTAAAACTCAAATTGAATTCTGTTGATGTTCTGACAGTGTGATTCAAAGTACCCTCCACCCCCTTACCTGTCACCATTACTGAAGAAGAGAAAGGAAACAGGACTAAAGCTTTATTTTTCATTGTTTCATGATTTGCCAAATTAATTCTTTTTTTTTCATCATCACATGACTTACAAGTGATGGACCTCTTCCTAATCAGCTAGCCTGGTCCTCAGCCAACAGATTTGGTCTGTTACCAGGGCCATACTTGAAGCCATAGCAGAACCTCTCAGAGATTATTCTCCACTTGCATTGTGTCTGGGAATCCAGAATCATAGGCATACCAAGATGAAGCATCAGAGTAGGACTTCATAACCACAATGACAACAAAAAGTCTAGCTCTCTTTATTGTCTGCAAGATGTTGATAATAATACCTGACCCATTTATCTCAAAAACTTATTTGTGAGACTCAGATAAAATAATGGATATATAAGTAATTTGTAACTGCCAAGAACCATATAGCTATAAGGCATTCTGGGCTTTGTGGGAAGTTAGGAGAAGAACAAACTAATTAAGAAATTCCAAGACTGAAACACTGGCAAGTAGGCTACTGATGGATTCCAAAGGCTAAACATAGTGTGAAGTTTAAGCCAATCAGTGAAGGCAGGGAAGAAGCAGTGGGCATTGAAGTCCTAGTCAGATTTTATGCGAAGACTTAGAGGTTAAGGCACTGGCTCTCACCATTCGTCAGTGATTAGGAAAAGCAAAACAAACATGTCTCCTGGACAAAGGGAATCCTAGTCCCCTGACCAGAGCTGAGTAAAAAGGGCTTGAGTTGGAAGGAGAGCCAATACAATCTGAAAAGTCAGGCTAGGTCAGTTACCACGATATCTGCCAGATGTCAAAATACAAAGGGCTGAGACAAGTGGCTAAACTAATCTTGTTGATTTGTGAATTTAGAACTGAATGTTATCATGGATGATCAGGAAGTCAAATGGAGGGAGGGTGCCATGGAGTTAACATTTTGATTTGTAGAATCACAGAATTTTCACTGGAAACAAGCTTAGACGTCATCTGGTCAAGTTGTTCATCTTAGAGATGGCAAAATTAAGATCTGCAGAAATTATTTGCCTTGTCCACGGTGATACAGGTATTAGGTGGAAGAATTAGGATTTGAAAAGACTCTCTAGTTCCATAATCAGTACTCTGTCTTGTATCATGTTGCCTCCCTGGTGTCTCAAAACTTAGGTATGGTCTCAGGTGAGAGCATCTATGTCTCCTTTCTGACTGAGCCATCTCTGTTGAACTGTGGACCCACACAGAAGGGAAAGTGAGTATGGTATTGGGAAAAGGATGATGAGCTCTGATCCTAGAGCTGAGTCTGCTCTGTGTCCTCTTCTATGTGGTTAATCGAGGGTTGGGGAAGTTGGGGAGGGCATAGAGAAAGCAGCCTTTAGCTTACAGACATTACTCCTTGGCCAAAAGTGTCTGCAGGTAAATCTTGCTCCAAGTTAAGACAAGGGCAACTGTGGTAGGTTTACCATGCAGAAAGAAATAATCCTGCTTTGCAAATAACTAGTAGGCTGCAGTCAATTTTTCTCCCTTTTCTTTAATTTACTTTAATGGTGGCTTAGGGCAGAGTCTCTGCTAACTGATGGCTTTCTTCACTTCAGGTTCGGTTCTACACTGACTACCTGCAGACATTGTCTGCCCCAAAGCAACAAGTGCTCTGGGACTTTCCACAATACTGTTCAGAAAGGTTCTGGAGAGGACAAAGATTACTTCTCCAATTCAGTGCAGGCTTTTTTCTTCAGACTTTGTAAATCCTCTTCTAGGAAGGGTCCAATGCATAGTGGACTCTTTATGTAACTGGAGAATTTCTTGATAGGAATACATATAAACCAAATATTTTGTGAAATGGATCAGATTTTACACCTTTATTTCATCATTAAAGAGAGCCTGGCTCTCTGACCACTCTGCCATTGTTCCATAGGATGTCTACACTGTGGGAGGAGTCACTGTGGATTTACAAATTATTTCATCCCCCCTCCCCACAATTTACACTGGGAAGATTAGGTTCTGTGAAATTGTTTAACGTGAACTATGGTTGAAACAATGGACATCATTAAAGAGTGCCTGCCTGGCTAACCACTGACATTGCCTCATGAGGTATCTACACTTTGAAGGGAATCACTGTGAATTCAGAAACTCATTTCTTTTTTTTTTTTTCTCACTGTTTTTGTTTTATTTTATCTATATCTATCTATATACACATACATACATAAATGCATATGCATATATATACATATACATACATACATACAAATATAGCAGACACATAAGAATGAGGTCAGCATATTACTTTTTTTGTTTTTAAAGAAAGACTCTTGGCACGTAGAAACTAAAATAAGCTCTGAGCACCACTTACCAACCTTGACTCAAGCTCAGGTCGTGAACATTTTTTTTGTGCATACATCCTACGCATGCTAACTTATCCTCTTCATATTTTTTTTTCCTTTTTTTTCTATTAATTAATTTATTTATTTAAATTTTTTACATTCATTTTCACAAATTTTTGGGTTCCAAATTTTCCCCCCTTTTATCCCCTCCTCCCACCCCAATACCCCATGCAATCTAATTTTCCCTATCTCCAATCTGCCCTCTCTTCTGTCATCTCTCCCTTCTCTTGTCTCCATCTTCTCTTTTCTTCTGTAGGGCCAGATGACTTTCTATTCCTCCTTAACTGTATGTCTTCTTTCCTAGTTGCAACAACAATACTAAACAGTTGTTCCTAAAACTTTGAGTTCCAAATTCTCCCCATCCCTCCCTCCCCACCCATTCCCTTTGGGACAGCAGGCAATTCAATATAGGCCATATCTGTGTAGTTTTGCCAATGACCTCCCTGATAGTCGTGTTGTGTAAGACTAACTGGATTACCATCCCTCCTAACCTGCCCCTCATTGTTTCTCTTCTGTGTTTTGATCCTGTCCCTCCCCAAGTGTTGACTTCAGATTGCTCCCTCCTCCCTTTGCCCTCCCTTCCATCATCCCCCCCCCTTGCAATATCTCCTTCTCCCCCACTTTCTTATACTGTAAGATAGGTTTTCATACCAAAATGAGTGTGCATTTCACTCCTTCGTTTAGTCAAATGTGATGAGGGTAAACTTCTTGTTTTTTTTTTTTTTCTCAGCTCTTCTCTTTTTCCCTCCACTAAGAAAAACTCCTACCTACCTCTTAAATGACATATAGTTACCCCCTTCCCTTTCCCTCCCCCTACATTTCTCTCTCACCATTTACCCTAGTTTCTTTTAAGGTATGGTCCCATTCTATTCAGTTCAATCTGTGCTCTCTATCTCTGTATGTGTGTGCATGTGTGTATGTGTGTGCATGCGTGTACATGTGTATGTGTGGTCCCACCAACTACCCAGATACTGAAAAGTTTTAAGAGTTACAAATATTGTCTTTCCATGTAGGAATGTAAACAGTTCACTCATGATAAGTCCCTTAAGACTTCTCTTTGCTGTTTACTTTTTCATGCTTCTTCTCATTCTTGTGTTTGAAAGTCAAATTTTCTTTTCAGCTCTGGTCTTTTCATCAGCAATGATTGAAAGTCCTCTGTTTCATTGAAAGACCATATCTTCCCTTGAAGTATTATACTCAGTTTAGCTGGGTAGGTGATTCTTGGTTTGAGTCCTAGTTCCTTTGCCTTCTGGAATATCCTATTCCACGCCCTTCGATCCCTTAATGTAGAAGCTGCTAGATCTTGGGTTATCCTGATTGTATTTCCACAGTACTGGAATTGTTTCTTTCTAGCTGCTTGTAAGATTTTTTCCTTGAGCTGGGAGTTCTGGAATTTGGCCACAATGTTCCTAGGAGTTTCTCTTTTTGGATCTCTTTCAGGTGGTGATCGATGGATTCTTTCAATACTTATTTTGTCCTCTAGTTCTAGAATGTCAGGGCAGTTTTCCTTGATAATTTCATGGAAGATGATGTCTAGGCTCTTTTTTTGATCATGACTTTCAGGTAGTCCCATAATTTTTAAATTGTCTCTCCTGGATCTATTTTCCAGGTCAGTTGTTTTTCCCATGAGATATTTCACATTCTCTTCCATTTTTTCATTCTTTTGGTTTTGTTTGGTGATTTCTTGGTTTCTCATAAAGTCATTAGACTCCATCTGTTCCATTCTAATTTTGAGAGAGCTATTAAATTCAGTGAGCTTTTGAGCCTCTTTTTCCATTTGGCTCATTCTGCTTTTGAAAGCATTCTTCTCCTCATTGGCTTTTTGAACCTCCTTTGCCAATTGGGTGAGCCTATTTTTCAAGGTGTTAATTTCCTCAGCATTTTTTTGGGTCTCCTTTACCAAGGTATTGACCTGTTTTTCATACTTTTGTTGCATCTCTGACATTTCTCTTCCCAGTTTTTCCTCCACCTGTCTAACTTGCTTTTCAAAATCCTTTTTGAGCTCTTCCAGGGCCTGAGCCCACCCACCACCCCCCTGGGTGTCTGGGGTACTGAGGCCCCACCCTCCACATCTTTCCCTGATGGCAAGAATATGTCCTCATCTTCGTCAGATCCGAAGGTCGGGATCATTTGCATTTGTTGGAAAAAACTCTCTAAAGTCTTATTTTTCTTCCCTTTTCTAGGCATTTTCCCAGCCAGTTACTTGACTTCTGAGATTCCTTTCCACCCCCGCCTGGATCCGCCCAGCTAGTGCTTGGCCTCTGAGATTTAAATGGGCTTTCCTCCTGCCGGCTGTCAATCAGTGAGCTTTTAGTTCAGGTGCTGGGGTGGGGCCAGGGCTGCCCCCAAGACTGATCCCTCGGGGGCTTTATGCAGAGACTTTCAGGAATGGAATGGGTGGGGGTGGGGTGGGGGGCCCACCTCCCAAATCCCGCTCCTTTGGGGGCTTTAAGCAGGAGCCTTCAGTAACAGAGCGGGGTGGGGGCAGGGCCGTCTCCCAGGCTCAGCTCCGTCCGGTTTTATGCGGGAATCTTCCGTAATGAAGATCCTGCCTGCTGCTGGGGGATTCCTGAGTCTTGGGCCGTTGCCGCCTCAGCCGCCGCCCACACCTCTGCCTCCGCCGCTTCCTGCCCCCGTTCCTGCTGCCAAAGCTTCCTCCCGAGGGGGCCCGGCTTTCTTTCTCACTGACCTGTAGCTTCTGTGGGCGGAGGGACTTTCCCGGCAGCTGGAGCTTCCGTCTCTGAAGCCTGCTCGGATCAGCTTCTCTGCGGCCTCGGCCAGGGCAGCGCTGGGGGTCGGGTTTACTTTCCGGGGCGCGTCGGACCCTGGGGACGGGTCTTCAGGGCTCCCTGGAACGGAAATCTCTTCCACTCTGCTTCTGCACACCTTGTATTCACCCAGAAGCTATGGGGGACTCTTTTTACATTAATTCTATGGGCTTTGGTTTCGGAGCTCGTAAACGTGCGTCCTTCTACTCCGCCATCTTGGCTCCGCCCAGAAACTCATTTCTTTTTCAATCCCTTCAGTATTGACCAGTCTTTGAGGATTAGGTTCATATTAATCAAATGCAGGACAGGATAATTTAGAGAGATAATAGATAATTTCAAAAACAGAGTAACAATGTATTCATCCATAATGGGATGGCCACCAAAAACTAGCATTAGTCATCTGTATTGCCTCTAGTGAGGAAATCCACTCAGAAAACCAAATTCTAGAAATCAGAAGGTAATTTCCATTTACCTTCTGTTACCTCCAAGATCAGATCTGGCTTTTGGAGCTCTTCATAACCTGACCTCTTTCTACTCTTCCAGTCTTTTTAGAGTTTACTCCCCTCCATCGACTCTCTTTCCATATTCTGTTTGTTTTCACTGGCAGTGTCTGGAATTATCTCAATCCTTTTCTTTGCCTTCTCACATCCTTCAGATCTCAGCTAAAATCTTACCTTCTGCACAAAGCTTTTCCTGATTCCCCTTAGTTGTCAGTTTCTTTTTTCTAGGTTTATCTCTAATTTTTCCTGTCTGTATCTTGTTCATATACAGTGGTCTGTATGTAGTTTCGCCCATGAAACTATGAGCTCTGTGAAAGCAGAGATTTTGTTTTGCCTTTTATTTGTATCCCCAACTGCTTAGCACTGTGCCTGGCACATTGTGGGAGCTTAATTAATCATTGTTGGCTTAACTTGATTTGACTATACACAATCTGAACACAGATCTCTCATTGAACAGTTTGTTTTATCCTCATATTTTCTATTGTTTATAAATACACTATAATTTAAAAAAAATACAATTACAAATGAATGATCACCTTTTGGTTCCAGCCATTTATCAGTTCTTAAAGTGATCTTCTTCTCACAGTTTGTCTGAAAATTATATTTCTTCATATTGACATCTTACGTATTTTAAATAAATAAAATATCTTTTTTACCCCTTTAGCCTATCTAACTATTCATACAAGGGAGGCATCATCCTGAATCTTTTTATGATGATTTAAGCCCATATGTAAATCTTTATCAATCTATGTGTATGCATTTATCCATATATCTGTATATATCCTACAGTAAATTTTCTGCCCCAAACTGCTAACATCCCTTTGTAAAACTATTTCTTTACACATGCCTTTTGGAAGTCATTTTTAAACCAAAGTACTTTCCTCACTTGTTTCAGGCATCAAACTGTTATTGCAATACTTTACATCCTTTGCAAGTTAATTATTTTTTCTTTACACAAAAGTAATATTTCTGTTCCTCTTAGCATCTAACTTCATCAGGTAAAAGAGCCTCACCTTGAGGAGATTGTGTCTTACATCAGTCATTCAACAAACACTGATGAAGTACTTACTTGTGCAGTAACTTGTGCCTGGTATTGGAGGACAGACAAAATTCAGAGAAGACATGTTGAATTAGCAAGTGATGCTGACAATCCCCAATCCTATCTTATTCAAAAGGAAAGTTCAGCATTTGGGAGTCTCATGCTCAGATTGGAATTTATGATGACTTTTCAGCTGACAGGAAGTGCTCTCACTGGTTATTACCTTCTATCTCCAGCTTCACCTATCATGGCACAGCCAGGTCAATGTATCAATGTAGCCTGGGTGCAGGTAATGTTGATTTAGCTAATCTGAATAGTTCTGAGCTTCCATCATATAGGAAATATTGTCTGCAAACTTGCTTTTTTCACTGAATTTTATTATTAATTAATTAATTTATTTATTTAACTTTTTACATTCATTTTTACAAAATTTTGAGTTCCAAATTTTCTCCCCTTTTCTCCCCTCCCCCCACCCTAATACACTGAGCAATCTAATTTTCCCTATCACCAATCTGCCCTCTCTTCTATCATCCCTCCCTTCTCTTTTCCCCATCTTCTCTTTTGTCCTGCAGGGCCAGATGACTTTCTATTCCCCAATAACTGTATTTCTTATTTCCTAATAGCAACAACAATACTAAACAGTTGTTCCTAAAACTTTGAGTTCCAAATTCTCCCCATCCCTCCCTCCCCACCCATTCCCTTTGGGAATGCAGGCAATTCAATATAGGCCCTATCTGTGTAGTTTTGCAAATGACTTCAATAATAGTCATGTTGTGTAAGACTAACTGTATTTCTCTCTATCCTATCCTGCCCCGCATTGTTTCTGTTCTGTCTTTTGATCCTGTCCCTCCCCAAGAGTGTTGACTTCAAATTGCTCCCTCCTCCCATTGCCCTCCCTACCATCATCCCCCCCTCTTGCTTATCTCCTTCTTCCCCACTTTCCTGTATTGTAAGCTAGGTTTTCATACCAAAATGAGTGTGCATTTTATTCCTTCCTTTAGTCAAATGTGATGAGGGTAAACTTGTTTTTTTTCTCAGCTCTCCTCTTTTTCCCACCACTAAAATGTCTCCTGCTTGCCTCTTGAATGAGATATAATTTACCCCATTCTATTTCACCCTCTTCCTTCCTCCCACTACATTTCTCTCTCACCATTTACCTTAATTTCTTTTAAGATATGGTCCCATCCTATTCAATTCACTCTGTGGTCTCTGTCTCTGTATGTGCATGCATGTGTGTATGTGTGTGTGTATAATCCCACCAACTACCCAGATACTGAAAAGTTTTAAGAGTTACAAATATTGTCTTTCCATGTAGGAATGTAAACAGTTCACTTTTGGTAAGTCCCTTATGACTTCTCTTTGCTGTTTCCTTTTTCATACTTGTCATTCTTGTGTTTGAAAGTCAAATTTTCTTTTCAGCTCTGGTCTTTTCATCAAGAATGCTTGAAAGTCCTCTGTTTCATTGAAAGACCATATTTTCCCCTGAAGTATTATACTCAGTTTTTCTGGGTAGGTGATTCTTGGTTTGAGTCCTAGTTCCTTTGACTTCTGGAATATCCTATTCCAGGCCCTTCGATCCCTTAATGTAGAAGCTGCTAGATCTTGAGTTATCCTGATTGTATTTCCACAGTACTGGAATTGTTTTTTTCTAGCTGCTTGCAAGATTTTCTCCTTGACCTGGGAATTCTGGAATTTGGCCACAATGTTCCTAGGAGTTTCTCTTTTTGGATCTCTTTCAGGCAGTGATCAGTGGATTCTTCAATACTTATTTTGCCCTCTTGTTCTAGAATCTCAGGGCAGTTTTCCTTGATAATTTCATGGAAGATGATGTCTAGGCTCTTTTTTTGATCATGACTTTCAGGTAGTCCGATAATTTTTAAATTGTCTCTCCTGGATCTATTTTCCAGGTCAGTTGTTTTTCCCATGAGATATTTCACATTCTCTTCCATTTTTTCATTCTTTTGGCTTTGTTTTGTGATTTCTTGGTTTCTCAGAAAGTCATTAGACTCCATCTGTTCCATTCTAATTTTGAGAGAGCTATTAAATTCAGTGAGCTTTTGAGCCTCTTTTTCCATTTGGCTAATTCTGCTTTTGAAAGCATTCTTCTCCTCATTGGCTTTTTGAACCTCTTTTGCCAATTGAGTGAGCCTATTTTTCAAGGTGTTATTTTCTTCAGCATTTTTTGGGTCTTCTTTACCAAGGTATTGACCCGTTTTTCATACTTTTCTTGCATCTCTCTCATTTCTCTTCCCAGTTTTTCCTACACCTGTCTAACTTGATTTTCAAAACCCTTCTTGAGCTCTTCCAAGGCTTGAGGCCACTCAACATCCCCCTGGGATATCTGGGATACAGAGACCCTGACCTCCACGTCTTTCTCTGATGGTAAGAATATTTCCTCGTCATCAGAATTGAAAGGCAGGAACATCTGCACCCCATCAAAGTAGCTCTCTATGGTCTTATTTTGCTTCCTTTTTCTGGGCATTTTCCCAGCCAGTTACTTGACTTCTGAGATTCCTGTCCACCCCTGCCTAGATCCGCCCAGCTAGTGCTTGGGGTCTGGGATTCAAATGGGCTTTCCGCGGCAGGCGGGGCTACTATTCAATGTGAGCTTAAGTTCTGGTGCTCAGGTGGGGGCAGGGCCACCTCCCAGGCTCAGTTCCCTCAGGGGGTTTATGCAGAGACCTGAACTTCTATCTGCTGCTGCCTGCTGTCTCAGGCCGCCGCCGCTGCCTCTGCCGCTGCCCCACTGCTGCTTCCCAAGGGGGCCTGAGTCACAGAGATACCCTGCTCCCCTCTCAGCCAGCCCAGACATGTCTCTCACTGACCTGTAACGTCTGTGGGCGGGGGGACCTTCCCGGCCACCAGAGTTTCCATCCCTGAAGCCTGCTCGGATCTGCTCCTCTCTGTCGGGCGGCCAGGGCAGCTCATGGGTGGGCTTCATTTTCGGGGGCGTGACGGACCCTAGGGAATGGCTCTCCAGGGCTCTCTGGAACAGAAATCTTTTCCACTGTGTTTCTGCACGCCTTGCAGTGCTTCAGAATTTGTGGGGAGTTCTTCTTCCAGGAAATATATGGGCTGTGGGTTCGGATCTAGCATACATGAGTCTTTCTACTCTGCCATCCTGGCTCCACCCCTTTTCACTGAATTTTAGTGAGGGATCTTGAAATAATGAACTCAATCCTTCAGTGGTATAGATAAAATACTTAATTTTATGCTATGTTTTACTTCTGGCATAGGACTAATTCATGCAATAAACACTACATAACAAAACATCCATCTTGCAGCTGCCTGAGTACCGCTTCTGCTACCCTCCTATACCTTTCCCATATAAAGCGTCTAGGCCCATCCAAACCCAGGAGTCCTTATGGCTGTTCCTCCTGTGAACAGGAAAGGGAGTGTAGAAAATCAACACAGTTTCCAGCTGCTGCTTGACTCATGTCACCCAATGGGGCTGGTGATAAGATAGAAACTCATTAATTTTAGTCCCAGTTCTTGGCTCCTCTTTTCAGCATGACACGATGCATGGATTTAGGAGCCAGTGCAGAACAAAACTCCAGAAGACTGGCACTTTCTGTTGGATGTAAAGGACCTCTAACTGCTTCTCTGTTGGCATAAGGAGCCAACTTACGGAGCAAGGGTGTTGGCAAGGGCACCCATGGAGAGATGGTTTCCCTACTTTACACAGTCATAGATTTAGAGCTAGAAGAGACCTTAGAGAACATCAAGACCAACCCCTTTATTTTAGAAATAAGGAAACTGAGGCAGAGATTAAGTGATTTGCTGAGAGTCACAGAGTTAGTAAGTGTATGATGGGGCATTTGAATCCAGGTTCTTTGCATTTTTTAATCTTCTGTTCCCCAGTCCTTGCCCTACTTGAATGCTTTTTTTCTGTTTTTAACAAGTAAAAGGCAAGCAGTAAGTATTTATTAAGCATATACTATGTACATCACTGTGATGAGCACTGGGGTTACAAAAGAAAGGTTAAAAAAAACCATTTCTTGTTCTCAAGTCATTCCCAGTTTAATGGAAGAGAGAACATGCATGCAACTGTATATAACTCATATGTATATATGTGTGTGTATATATGTATATCTATATATATATGCACACACATATCATACTTATATAATACACATGTACACAGTGTATATATATCAATATATAAGCATATGTATATAGGTACATATATACACACATGTACCTATATATGTTGGAGATATTCAGAAGAGGAAAGGCATTAGCATAAAGGGACTCCATAAAGGTTTTATATAGAATGTGCTTTCCAGTATGATTGGGATTTTTCTCCAGTTCTGCCTTGGCCATATTTAGTGCAAGGATGCCATTGATTCTGCAGGGAAAAGGAACTGTCTTCAGGAGTTGGGAACCTGTTCCTTCAAGTCAATGCCTCACCACCATTCCTTCAGTGTATGCCCATCCAAGCATTACCGTGCAGAACAATCTTGTGGTGCTCTCTCCCATATGAATCCCTCCTGAGAGGAAAGGACTGAGGAGTCTTCACTGACTCACTATCTATACAAGTAATCATTTCTGTCCTGACAAGACTGAATGGACTTCAGGTCTCTTTCTCTGGGGTTGATCCATGACAAATGGCTCTGTGTCCCAAGGCAACATTTCTGCCATCTTGCATTGTCTTTTTTGTGCTGCATGGGTCCTTGACTCAACTGGAAAAGCCCTTAGGTGTCCACAGAAGGCATGCATCAGTGAGTACCCTGCCTGCCCCATCTACTGAATGTCAAGGGCACCCCACCCTCCTGAAGGTGGTCCTCTTTTTCTGTAAGTAAATCCTTTGAGGACTCAGGATCACCCCCACATCACCATGGAGGGTCCAAGTAAGTGTGCTGATTACACAGTAAGAGAGAAGAATAGCAGGTGGACAAATCAAATACTGCATTAGTATTTATGAAATATGAAAATAACCAGAGAGGAAGATCTTGAGGAAAAGACAACCAAGATTAGATGACTACTTTTACAAATTTATTTGGGAACATAAGGGAAGGAAAGGAATAAGCATTTATATAGGGCCTACTGTATGCCAGGCACTATGCTTAGTACTTTTACAAATGTTATCTCATTTTATCCTGATAATAACCCTATGGGGTAGTTGTTATTATTATCCTTATTATACAGTTGAGAAAACTGAGGCAAACTAAGTTTCAGGATCCTGTTTTTTTTTTCCTACAAGATAAATTGGATGTTATCTCCTCCATAATCCCTCTTTTTTTCCCTCCTCAAATTTTCCTGGAGCTGTAGGATCAATGTCAAATGAACACAGACAACTAAACCATATGTAAGGATCTTGTTGGCTGCATATTGACTTACTTTTAAAATCTAACCTTAGGCCCTAATATATCTCTGTTTTATTGATTTTTTTAATTTAGTTCAATATTTTCCAATTATGTTTTAATATAGTTTGGATCACAATAGAAAGTGTTGTGGTTCCATGTTTGATACCTCTGTCCTAGAGCACTGTGTCTCTAATTCTCTATTGTCCCCATCATACCTTACCTTGTGTTATAAGAATCTGTGACCCCTGACTCCTAAGCAGGATGTAAGCTCTCTTAGGGCAGTGATCAAAATTTCATCTTTGAATCCCTAACTACCTACCAAAGTGTCTTGTACATGCTATACCCTTAAAAGATTTCTTGTTGAAATGAATTGATGGCTCCCAGTCTATAACAGTAGAGGAAGTACCACACTAATGAGATCAGAGATCCATCCAAAATGCTATACACACCCACTGCCTGTCAAAATTCACTCTGTTTAGCTCAAAGACCTGACCTACATGCTGAGGGGAACTGATGACGGTGGCAAGGCAATGGAGAGTCACATTCTCTTCAGACTAATATTTTTTAATGCCCAGGACCATCAGCAACAAAAAAAGTCAGTATCCTGACTGCTTATAAACTCAGAGATTTAGCATCACATCTTTTGCTAAATCTCCACAATTTGCTTTGCCTCTCTACATTTTAAAAAATCTGCCTTGCAAATAGGTTTCCAAAATAATTTAGCTTGCTCATGAGTCTGTATGATAGGATTATAGTTTGACAACTAAAACGAGACTGTCTGAGAGTTAGGGAGTGAAGTTTCAGTTTCATTTGAGAATAGGACAAGAGAGAAAGTTTAAATTGAGAATGAAGGGAAATGGGCTAGAATGGAGGAAGAATTTCCTGATTTAAGAGATTGTAACATCTGGACCTATACTACTGAGAGGGGCACTTAGAGTCTTCCCTGGATATTTGAAAAGGAAGCTTCCCCCTCTCCCTGCCCATCCTCACCCCCAGGGTAACTTAAATACTGTCTTGCCTTTAGCAAAAGAGTAGATTAAATAATCTTGGAATCCAGAAATTATCTGCAGAATTTAGTAAGCCTCTGAGCATAAAGATAATATTTGGCAGAGAATCATCTCCCAGCAGAATGCCCCACCCTGCAGCATCTTTTACCTTCATCAACTCTCTCATCATTTCCTTGCTGACTTTTGAGCCTTTCAGGGATATTTCATTTTTTAACATGGTGATTTTTCCCTTTAGTCCTTGGATTTGTGTGTTTACAAAAGGAAAGTCAGTGTTGTGCTGGTAGCATAAATGGCTTTCAAGACCAGTGATTTGATTTATTTCTTTTCTTTTTTTTTTGTAATGGCTACTTTACTGCTACAGCACTAAAGGGAATCTGAAAGCTCTGATTAAAATTTCTTAGGAATAGAATAGGAATAGAACAAACTCTCTACCAGCTACTTGAAAAAATAATTCTGAACAGAAAGCTACCACTAGGAGCTGCATCTAATTTATTTAGCCATTTTTTTAAAAGAAGGCCACTATAATTCCGCTCTGGTGGTAGGACATCATTTTTGGTCTTATGGAGGATGCAAAGGTAAATTTTAACATGGTTCCTGACCTCCTAGATCTTTTCAGTCTACTTAGATACCATTTATAAAGGAAAACTAAATAATGATATATGGGAATACCCAAGTAGATGATGGAGGAATTAAACTTTTTCTGCTTGGCATGATAGTGCAGTTAGAAACTGTTGGTAGAAATTACAAGGGAGGAAATTTAGACTTTTGTTAATTAAAAGAGGGATTTGTTAATATTAAGTGTCTACTGTGTACAAAGGTAGGTAGGTGGCACACAGGAAGACTTGAATTCAAATGCAGGCACAGACACTATTAGCTGTGTGACCCTGGGTAAACTGCTTCACCCTGTTTGACTCAGTTTCCTCATCTGTAATGAGGAATATGTAATAATGTAATGAACTGGAGAAGAAAATGGCAAACCATTCCAGCAACTTTGCCAAGAAAATCCCAAAATGGACTCACAAAAAGCCTGAGCAACAAGAACTATTTACTATTTACAGCCAGGTGCTGAGAGATTAAAATGGGGAGAAGGTGGGAGAGTTTAGAGAGGGGATTGACAAATAACTCAATATAAAATGTAAACAAAATGTATGCAAAGTAAATCCAAAGGAATTTGTGTTTATTAACAATGAGAATTGGGGTATAGAGAGAAATCAGGAAATGTCATAGGCAGGAGGGTAGCACTTGCCATAAACCTTCAAGGCAGAGGTGAGTTCAGGCATAGGGGATAGCCGTACAAAGGCATGAAGATGGGAACTGGAACAGGAAGTGGGAAAAACATCTCAGGAATTGGAATTCCCTAAAGTGGAAGGGGCTGCCTCAGGAAGCAGTGATTCTCACTTTAATAGAAGTTTTGGAACCAAGTAGGAATTCAGGAACATTTCAGAGGAAACTCTTATGGAGGGATGAGATTCCTTCTATGGCTTAAATTCCAAAATTCTGTACTTATGAGAGACCTTAGAGGAACAACAAGTCAACAGGGACTAGTGACAAATTGCAGCATTTATCCTGAGTGTGGATGGATAGGTCTTTGTCAGGGTATGCAGCATGGAAAGAAAGTACATGTGTTTGTTAGTTAGGATAACACTGTGGGATGACTGATTCTCTGAGTGCCTTCTTATCATCCGACATTCAGTGAGTCAAATTTTATTATGTGCCTACTATATAACAGGCACCGTGCTAAGTATTGGGGTGCAAAATACTGAAGAGAAAGACAGTCCTTCCCCTCAAGGAGCTTACAATCTAATGTAACAAAATGCAAAAGAAAGATTAAAAAGGGTGAGAAAACTGAAAGTGAGGGAGGAGGGACCCATTATGGGAACAACAGAAAATTCCAAAGGAAGGCAGGTGGATGGGAAATGAAGAGATGGCTGCCTTGCATCCCTCCTCTCAAATGAAAGTTCTGTAAGGAGTCCTACATTCTGCCTTCCAGTCAGAAGGACTCCAGGGAGCAGAAAGTACTGATGAGATGATAGCACTAAGGTTGATGTGATAATTGATGATGTTAGAGGATTAGAGGTGAAGGGTAATGGCTATGGATATCTCCCACTCAGGGCACTCACTGAGTTTATAATCATTATAAAGGGTACCTACTGACAGCCCATTGTAAAGAAGAAGATGAATTTTAAAAATGTATTTAAAATTAAAATAATGAAATTAATAAATAGTAATTTTAAAATATCATGCAAACAAGCAGGAAGACATCATTTTATCTGTGTCTGCCCTTGTGCATGTAAAGAACACCTGCTTTCACTATGTAGAAATGCAATCATTGCACTAATCATGCAAGAGTCCCTTTCAGCTGTCCAGGTGCACCAAGATAAATGACTGCATATTGGGACGGAAGAACAGTCAGATAAACGCAGGCACAATTATTTCTGGGTACATGGTTGCGCTAGTACTTTGTAACATAATAACAGGGCATTAGGATAATGTTTATAGAGTATTAGATGGAGAAATTTTCCAGACAGACTCAGTTTCTTAGTGAGCAGTGTCCAGAGATGACAGTGTAATCATCCCTACCCGTGACAACATGTAGAGAAGTCTTTGATCTTATAGAAATACTTTCTCCAGTCAATGTACAAAAATAACAACAATAAGATATATCACAATATTTTTACATATTTCATATAAAAGAATAAATTAGTTATAATAACACATTTACAAATTGCTGTGCTAAGAACCGTACTAGGAATTTTTGTGCCCATGGGAAGCACTATAAACAAGTGTCACAAAAGTCAGTCTCATTGGTGGGCGTGGTTATACAGAGAACCTCACTGGGGTGAGGCTGCTACTCACCAAGGGATGGATCAGGGGGAAGGGTGGATCAGGGAAGGACTCACCCCAGCAACCATCTGGTAATTTCCTGTTTTAACCAAGTATTCTTGAAAACTAGGTGTTTAATGGTTGCTGCGGGCTACAAGTTCTCTAAGCAGGCTCTAAATTCAGCACCTCAGGGGTAAAGCTGCAATTGTTATGGCTGTGGTTTCACAGTTTACAAAAAGTTTTCCTTACAAGATTTTTTTCATATAAGTAATCAAAATATTTTTATCACTATGATCATTTCATATACACTGTTGCCATTGTCTGTTCTTTGTTTTTGGAGAACAATGATGTCAGTTGCACAAAGTCATCAGTCTCTCTCTTCCAGAGTCATTGAAGTCCAGTGGCAGGACACAAATCAAGATGACTGGCTATGGCCTGGGATGGGGTGGATGATCTTGGCATCTTGGATGTCTGACCAAACTCTGAGCACGCCATAGTGCCTGCTAAGTTGCCTTCATAGCCATTGGAACAAATTATTCTCATCTGTCCATTCTGCTAGGGGATGTCTTCACATACTTGGGATATACATCCCAATGTCAACCTTTAGCGTTTGGTCTAAAAAGACAAACAAAACTAGGTCATGTATGTTCTGTTTCTTCTCTCTATGCTAGTAGAAACATACATATATGGAATTCTCAGTGAAACTGAGAATCAAAAAAAGTTTAGCTGAAGAAGATTGTATATCCATAGAGTAAGGAGGTGCTTCCCCCTCCCTTCTGACTCAGAATGTCTGTGTCAAACAAAAATATAGCTTCCATAGAACAAGACAGTACGCTCGGGTTGTCTGGTTTCTGTCAACCATAAACAAGGGGATGTCATAACAAGAAGAGAATGTCATAACAGGATACTGTCCATAAAACAATGAGATAAGAAAAATGCCATTAATCAAGATAGTGTCTGGTTCAAGGCACCTGGTCCTTATCGGTCATAAACAGAAGAATGCTCCCAATTAGCTTAATTTTAGGGTTCACTCAGAGAGCATTTCAAAGGGACTTAAGCATGTCCAATATCCTGAACTCAGTGACAGATTTGAAGTCTGTCACTCACCCTTAACCTGGTTTAGATCATCTGCTGAGATGGTTTCACCAGAGAATGCCTTCTGCACATGCTACCTACAGCTTCTTGGAGCCTCAGGTAAGACTTGGGTAAAAGGTGGACCCTGAAGGTGAATGGACAACCCTGAAAAAGACTTGGCCAGCCCTCACAGCAGAGGGGCTAGTCCTCTGGAACACTCCATTCACCTCATGCAAACTATCATCTTTTTAGAGTTGAGGAAATAAAATCATTGAGAATGTAGTGAGACTTCCTCCTGTTCACAGAGCTAGCAGGTGGCAGAGCCAGCACCCAAATTTAGGTCTTCTAACTTCAAATAAAGTGCCTTTTCTACTTTTATGATGAAGTAGCATGGAGTCAAGTAAAGGACACTAGATTCGAAGCTAGAGAATATAGATCCAAATTTCATCTGCACTTAGAGGCTGTGTAACTATGGGTTACATTTCATTGCTCTAGATCCCAGGTTTCTTTTTAGTAGTTTAGATGATGTTTAAGATTCCTCCCTTCTCTAAGTCCCACCGTTCTAAGGTACCTCTTTATCTGATGGCTCTGTGACATTACAGATCAAGTTAAGTCCCACTAGGCCTGTGTGAGTGCAAAGCAATATGGTACAGGGGAGAGGGGCCAGGGAACTCACTAATACCATGTTATAGATCAATTACTGTTCTGCATTAGCACATCAAGCATGACCCACATTATGAGATCACAGATACGTCTCCCTCAACCAAAAAAGAAGTATGAGCTAGTGTACACTTAGTTTCCATGTAATGTGGAAAGCTCATAAGGGGTATATGCTTTTTTCCTCCAATTCCTGTTATGACAGGGGTCAGTTGCACAGGCTGTCAGCATTTCCCCAACTATTTTCATTACACTGTTCCACTCATTTACCACTACCTAAAATAACCACACTTCATTTTGCAACATTTTGCATTATTTACTAATTAATGTCCAAGTGACAGATGTAACAACTCATACACAATCCCAATTTTGCCTTAGGATGCATTACTTCAGTCTCAGGATCTCAGAACCTTAGCACGGGAAAGCAGGCCAAAAGCCATCTAGTCTAATCAATGATTGCACTGGTATTCTCTCCACAACATTCCCTATAATATCTCTCCTTTGAACTCTTCTAGTGATGGGAAGCTCACTATGTGCTGAAGCTGCTCATTCAAGCTATAATTTAAAGAACTGCATTGCTTTAAAGGCAGAGACTACTACAATGCAAGGAAATCTGACAAAAATAAGAGAATCAGAAAAAAAACTTTGTGAAATAAAGTTCAGCATTAGAGGAATGGATTTCATACTATAATCATATGAGGACAAGTAGATCACAACAAATAGCCAAAGAATCCTGAGACAGGAACTTATACAGCAGTGACTGAAATAATACATTTCATGTAGAAATAGTTTAAATACAAATGATTATTAAGAAAGTTGTTTCCGTATTGATGTTGAATGTTTGATTTCTAATAAAATGGTTTTTTGAAATGGAAGGGACTCCCATAGGTATGTAGACAGTGTTAGGGCTCAGTGGGGCTTCACAAATACATGGGAGTGGGAGAATGACATTGCCTTTGCTGAATGAAGATGGATAGGTTGGAGAGTTCAATGAGAGAAGTGAAGAGACTACAACAGATTTAAATGTAGGCACCCTGAAATAAAATTATTCTGAAGAGAAATCTTTACTAAGTTGATTTATGGTAGATTCCCTTGGGAAGTATATGCTATGGGCTACCTGTGGGTCCTGCTCAGGTCTATCAAGGAGCGATCACAATCTCAAAGAGAAATGTTGTCAATGAAGACTCTATATTCCTGCACACTGAGGGCAGATTACATTCTGGGAGAGTGGAACTCCTTATTTTTCCAAGCGGGAATAAACATCCTAACAAGCACCCTTCCTAAGGACAGAATGTGTATGTAGTGTTTGTGCCCAAATGACATATAAAAGGTGTACTTACTGCATAAATAAACCTTACCTAGCAGACAATATTCATGATATAGACTTGCTGGGGGAAATATGAAAATGCGTCAGAATCGCTAATGTTGTGACACAAAGTGCTTACATTCACCAGCCAAAATTGATGACTTCTCGGATTTATGGAATAAATTAATTCCCTCTCCATCCAGATGACATTAATATGCTTTTATAATTGATTTAGTTTGGACAGCTGCCTTAGTTGCCAAATTCTCACTGGAAGGGGAAAAGATGTCTCAAGCAAAGAATTGACGCATGAAGAATAAATTTGGCATGGAATATAGAAAAACAATTTAAGAGAAAATGGTAGGCACACTGTGAGCTTCTCTTGAATAATAATAACAAAAAAAAACCCAACTCGACAGAGAAGTGTGCAGGGAAAGATGTTAAAGCCACATCAGTGTCAGCGTTTCCAATGCTGCCACATATTCACAGTGATTTTATAATTATATAAATCTGTGCTTTAAAATAATGGAGGACAAGCTGTAGGACTCTCCATTTTGGACAGGGATCTGACAGCTGCCATTATAAAATGAGTCTACATCTTCAAATACATCGGGTCATTTGACGAGGGTAGCATTCTAACCTAGAAAGATACGAAGGGATTTCAAGAAAAAGAACATTGGATTTATTACAAATACAAAGCAGTTCCGAAGGGTGATTTCCAATGAATGTTAAAATTTGGATCTCTTTTTGGGTCCTGAGAAGGACTGGTTCATAACCTAACTCAGGATATTCCATCTGAGTCATACCCAGCCATTCATATTGCAGACCATCTTTTTGTATATAAGGTCCATATATATATATATATATACTGTTGAATTTGAAAAATAGAGATTTCCATAAAACAAAAACTCAATCACCACAAATGTACCTGCAGTAAAATGAAATGGTATCTCACAAATTTTGAATAGCACTAGATGCATGCTCTGCTCATAAAGAGTAGGAGACAATGGTTGGAAATGGCCAAGTTAATAGAAGGGAGGCATCACAAATCTCACTTTTCCCTTGACTTCACATTTCAAAATTGAAAGAACAATGAAGCCTAGCTATGTACTAAAGAAAAAACAATATAAAGCATAAGGCTTCTGTCTTCCATGAGTTTATAATTTGATGTGGGATGTAAGATTTCAAAGTACACAATGACAAGATAATTACAATCCCCCCTTAGTGAGCTCATCCATTCCCATGGCTTCAGCCATGGTCTCAAATGACTCCCACATCTATTCTACTTCTAATCTTTCCCCAGAAACTTAGCTTCATATTTTAAGTTGCCTAATGGACAGCTTCACCTTTAAATTTTGATAGTATCACAAATGTAACATGACCAAAATTGAGCTCAGTATACTTCCCTTCAGTAGGCTATGGCAGACCAGGCCTATTCACATTTCAATGGAGAAAGGAGGTCAGTGGGAGAGGAGAGAGGATATTAAGAGGGAAGTTCCTAGACACCTCTGGGATAGAATATCAAAAGGAAATCCCTGGCCTGCAGCAGAGATAAGATTACAAGCTCTTGGGGGACTTGTGAGTGCTTAGATCCTGAGCTACTTAAGGGGTAAGAGCATAAAAGTTTCTTTGTTTTATGCATGGCAGAAAGTATTGCATAGACACAGGGAAAGAAACAAAAGCTATAGCTTCTGTCTTCTATGAGTATGCAAGTAAGATAATTTACTTTATAATTTAGAAGACATAACTGCAAGGTGATTACAATATCTCCCATAGTGAGCTTACCTATTCCCATGACTTTAGTTATCTATATGCAAATAGCTCCCAGACTTATATTTGCATCCCTAATTTCACTGCAGAGCCATGGTCCTAGGTTTTCAACTGTCTGATGACCATTTTCACCTTTACGTCTTGATGGCACTCCCACCTCAATGTGCCCCAAACTCAACTCTTTGGAGTAGGCTATGGTCAGGGCTGTACTCATAAAGGAGAAGCAAAGTGGAGGGAGAAGACAAGATTTCAAGGAGAAGTTCCTAGGCTGCCTCTGATTTCACGAAAAGCTCCCATAAAGAATGCTTCTTGCCTTTTCAGATCATGTCGATTCTTTCCTAGGTTTTAGTTATATTTGCCAACACAAGAGCATAACGCCCATGAAAAAGACAGAAACAAGCAAAGATCTTGGTTCTTGATAGAACCCACACCAGAAGTGTCGATATGTATGCTTACTCTGTATTTAATGATTATATCCTCATAAACTAGGCAAACCTCTTCCTTTATAGTTCCTGTTTGTGCCAGGATGGTTGTTTGTGCCATCCTTTCAATATTATTGCCCTTTCACAAAGTATACAGTCAAACCAAACTGAATTTCAGCTTTCATGTCACTTTAATTCAGCAAAACTATTTAAATGATTAAGGCTTAAATCTGGACTTTTTGAACACTCTGCAACCATCTATCCATCCATCCATCCCTCCACCCCCCCTTTCCATCCATCCTTCCATCTATCCATTCATTCATTTATTAAGGAGGCAATCAAGGTTAAGTGAGTTGCTTGGAATAACAAGGTATTGTTCTAGGCATTGATGAGACAAAGACCAATATATTCCTTGCACCTGAGAATCTTAACCTGTAAAGCAGGTGAGAGGATATGATATATGAGTGGAGAGTAGCTAGCTATAATCGTTGCTTTTCTTTCTCTGCAGCCCTCTGAATGCAGGCAGCCTTCATTGTTCTTTGCTCTGGGCTCTGCTCTTTTCCCTTTTCACTCCTTCCTTCAGAAAGCCTAACTACTTCCATGACATCCTTCAACTTCCCCTAGTATGTGTTAATCTGAGGATTAGAAATAGATGCAATAGAAAAAAGTGCTACATTTGCAAGCATATGACCTGGGTTCAAATCTCAGTTCTGTCCCATTACCTGTGGAATTTGGGGCAAGTCACTCAGTCTCATTGGATTTCAATTTCCTCCCCTAGAAAATAAGGAATGATAAACAAATAAGTAAAACACAAGGTAGAATGTGATAGAAGGAAAGGGGTGATCAACATGCTCTAAGAAAACGTGAAGAGGAAGAGATCTCTTTCACCTGAGGACTAGGTGGCACTGTGGGTAGAGCGCTGGGCTTGGAATCAGGGAGACCTCACGGAACATCCTTGCTCCCTGTGTGACCTGAAGCAAATCACTTAACTGTCCTCAGCCTCAGTTTGCTCATCTATCAAATACAACAATAATAGCACTTATCTCCTGCAATTTTTTTGAGGATTGAAATGAGATAATACTTCTGTAAAGGGATTTGCTAATGGTTGAAAGAAGCAGGAAGACACCTGAACTGGATCTTAAAGGAAGAGAAGGATGTTGGAAGAGAGATAGAGATGAGCAGGGAATATGTTCCAGGCATAGGGAATTGTCTGATCAAATACCTAGTGGTAGAAAAGGTAACTGGGAACCACTAATGGTAAGGTGTGGTTGGAACAATAGCTTATGTAAAGGAGGAGAATAAAACAAATTTGGAAAGATATAATGGAACCAGGTTGGAGAAAACCTTATGTATCAAACTAAGGAATTTGCATTTTATCCCACAGACACTAGAAAGGTAGAGTAGCTAGGTGGTATGGCGGGTAGAGTGCCGTGATTAGAGACTGGAAAACCTAAATTCAAATCCAGCCTCAGATACTTTTTAGCTATGCGACCCTGAGTGGGTTACTTTATCCTATTTGCCTCAGTTTCCTCATTTGTAAAATAAGCTGGAGAAGGACATGGCAAACCACTCCAGTATCTCTGCCAAGAAAATTTCAAATGGGATCACAAAGAGTCAGATATGATTGAAATGACTGAACAATAGCAAAATCCCCTGAAACCAAAGGGATGTCTTCCTTTATAAATTTCTTACTGTACTTTGTCCTAACTCTTTTTGTCTCAATCACATGATACTTTCTATCATACTTATTTATGTACGGGCCATGTTCACCCAGTAGAATTCACATGCCTTGGGGGAAAGGGCTGTGCCATTGTTCATCTTTGTATCTGCAGCACCCAGGACAAGACCTTGAATGGGATAGCCACTTAATTTTAGCCAGGCGTCTCTTCTCGGCTACACTCAGGTTCACAAGTCTGTTGGAAACCATTTGAATTTATAACTTCAAGCCCCCATCAGTGTATCTCTTTTTCCATCTCTTGTATGTAACACAGAGATTTAGAGAGACATTCAATGAAAGAGAAATGTTAGATAAAAGCAAGGGAAAAAAATCTCCCTATATACAAAGGGGCACAATCTCTCACAGAGGCTTGTACTACCAATTGGGGCAGCTAGGTGGTACAGTGGATAGAGCATCAGTGCAGGAGTCAGGAGGACCTGAGTTCAAATCTCACCTCAGACATTTGACACTAACTAGCTGTGTGATCTTGGACAAGTCAATTAACCCTAATTGCCTCATCCTGGGTCATCTCCAGTCATCCTGATGAATATCTGGTCACTGGGTTCAGATGGCTCTGGAGGAGAAGTGAGTCTGGTGACCTGCACAAACTCCTCACTCAAAACAGTCAAGTGCAAGTCATATCATTGTTTCTTTGATGGCATGGTCTTCTTCGGCAATGAAGGATGAACACACACACTACCAATAGAAGACGGAACACTCCCTGGACTACTCATACTCTTAGGGATTACATGAGCTGGATGGAATACTTCTTGTGGTCCTTTTAGTTCAGTTACCCAAGTTAATTGTCTAACTACTTGCTGTGACTCATTGCTTCTCTCTTCTACTCTATCTCTCTCCTGTTCCTCTGTAGTACTGATGCTATCATCTGTTGTTGGGCATCTCCTCTGCCAAGGATAGTGACCTGGCTGAAGCTACAGCAATATAGCAGGAATGTTCTGCAGCCCATTCCAATCAGTTCAAGAGAGATGATGGTTAAATTTTTAGTGTGAGCATTTACAACTGAGAAATAAGTGAATGCTGCAAATCAAGACTTGATTTTGTTTGTTGATGGGCTAGGTAGACTTAAGAAAGTGATAGAAAAAATTGTTAATAATGTAGGTTAAACTTAAAAGGGTCACACATATTTTTCCCCCAGAGAGCTGATTATTAAATGTTTGCTAGCATACCCTTGAATACAGAGCAGAGGTTACTAGTTTCATCCTACTCATTCAGGACTAGTAAAAGAAATTGTAGGATAATTTCCATGGATTTTAGGATGATGGAAGTTGAAAGGAATTTTCTCGGCCTATCCCAAACAAAAAGCAATCAAGGAGAATTGCCATGGTGATAAAAGGAACCAATAAAAAAAAAAAAGACATTCAGGCCTCTTGTGATTTCTAAGTGTGGTTCTGGGCCTGATTAATAAAAGAGCTGAAATAGATTTTAGGCATAGGTAATTTCACAAAAAAAGCAATAAATACTCTCTTTGAGGCAAAAGGAGTTCTAGTAGCCAAAAAGACAGCACCAGAAGGTGGCAGCATATCAGGGCAGAAGCCCAGCAGCAGATGCCAGTCACATTATGTTGAGAAGTAGCAAGGAGCAGTTTTAAAGGCAGAATGGAGAAACAATAAGGCCCAGCAGGTTTCCAGGAGATTGAACTGGGACACTGAGCTGAGAGGGGTATTTCAGCTAGGATAACCCTAGGAGCAATGATCTGAGGAGTGTTCTTTCATTCATTGGCATTCTGGGGATCTATAGAGTCTGTGTGCTTTTGTGTTTGAGGAGATTTTTCCTTGTTATTATATTGTTGTTTTGACTCACTAAATTCCTTTTTTGAATCTTGCATCATGACTATCACCTATTCTAGTTTAAAGAAGTGCATTAGTGAGGGCACAGAGCTATACATTTAAGAAGGTAGTTACTCCAACAAGACTATAAACCTAGTTGTATCTGAAAGGGTGGAGCACAGTGAGGAGGTCATGGACTATATAATATTTATTTACTTTGGCTGAATGTAAAGCATATGTGACGTATAGTAGAGACAATAATTCCTTTAAGAATAATTATGGGATCAGAGAAAGGTCGCTTGTGAATCATCTAGGGGAAAAGTTGCATTTGAACTGGCCTTCAAGGACTGGTAGGGTTTTGATTGTCAGATATCTCTGAATGGAAACCATACCAAAAAAGAGGGGCTAAGTAAAGCAAGGTGGAGCAGGCTATAAACATTGCATTTTATGTGGGACAGTGAACAGACCAGTTGAGTTGGATTAGAGGCTTCATCCAGCGAGTAGTGAAAGCAAAGATTAGAAAGGCAAACATATTCCACAATATGGAGAGTGTTAATTACCATCCTAAAGAGACTGGCTCATCTTTAAAGGAAATGGGAGCCATTGTAGATTTCTGAGCAGAGAAGTGGCATGATGAAAATGGTGATTTAAGATTTGTCAGCATGAGCAGCATAGATGAGAGGGAGGACCAGAGGGACAAATGAGGAGATGAATGTCAGAATCCAAGTGAGGGGTAATGAGAACCTGATCAACTCCAGGCTGGTGACATTAGGAATGGAAAACATAGAGAGGACGGGAGAATTTCTGAAAGGTAGTTTAGTAGGACCTGGTCACTGATGGAATTTGGGGGTCAAGGGAAGGGAAAGAGACAGAGATTAATGAAGTTTTGAACATGGGTGACTGGGAGGTTGTTAGTATCATCAAAAAATAGGGTGACCAGGAGAAAAAGCAGTTTTTATTTTAGACTTTTGAGGGGGTGGAGATGGAAGAGAGGTAACAGATATCATCATGTCCATTTAATATATGCTGAGGCAGAAAGGACAATAGAACTTTAAAGGTGACTGCAGAATATGCAACAGGAAATTTCCATTTGGAATTAGAAATATGGAACTAAGACTTGAAAGGGATCCTCTCATTTTACAGACCAGGAAAATGAGGAATGGAGTGATTAAGTTTGTTAGAATGTGGGAGCCAGTTTCACAGATCAAGAGCTGGAAAGGACTTCAGAGGTCATTTAGTCTAACCTCTCCCATTTTACAGAAAAGGAAACTGAGGAGGTTAAATGATTTGCCCAAGGTCACACAGGTAATAAATGACAGAGTTGAGATTTGAACCCAGATTCTCTGCCTGCAAATCTAATTCTTGCCTGAGATGGGAGATACAGACTTGGGATTGCCATAGGGTCAGGAGAGTTAAGTACATCATGGAAAGCAGATGAGCATTCTAAGGGAGAAAGTGAAATAGGTAGGGATCAGAGACCAGAGTCAAGACTAATGAAGACTTCTTGGAGAGAAAATAGTTTTAACTAGCTACTGTTCATCCGTATTTCAAACACTTATTAAGCATTTAATATTGCAAAGAACTGTGCTGCGTGCCATGAATACAAGGAGTAAAGAGGCATAGTCCTAGAATAAATAAATGAATGAACAAACATGTGACTGAATGAATACATAAATGAATGAACATATGAGTGAATATCTTCCCAATCTGACAGGAACTCCAAATAGCTGATAAAAAGATACCCAAAACTCTCTGCAGCTGCTATGATTGGAGACAATAACATATTCTATGTAGTTACATTCTTAGACTGGACAACCGAGAGGTAATGCTTTAGACAATGTGGCCTTCCACCTACGGTTTAATGGGTTTTGAGCTTCTCTTTGGTGCAGTGAAAAGTTAGAGAGTGTGAGAATACTTTTTAGATAGTTAAAATAAGTAACTAATTCATAACACCTTTTTCCGACACAATAAGGAAAATTTTTATATGTATTTTAGAATCTCTTAAAGTCATAGGTAAAAAAAGCACTCTTGTGTACTTTGAAGTGAAAATGAGTCCACAGAAGAGTTAGGTCTTAGACAGAGGTGGGGCAATGTCATTCAAGATATTATTGAATGTTTCAATTATTAATGAATCCAAAAATGTCATTGGTAGAGTGTTGGCTAGTACCAGTCCTAGAGAACATTATGCATGAACCAACTGCTTTGGAAAAAATGAAAAGAACAGCTTGTAGTTTGGAAACATCTGAGCCAGAAAAAGTTTTGACTGTGATTATTGTATCACAAACATTAGACATAGTCACCAGCTGTCTATTCTGAGGAACATGTGGTGATTAGCTGTATGCTGTTGTTTTTTTTGTAACAGAGCTTACATTCTGAAAGTAAAATAGGTTTCTGTCACTTTTGCTTATCAATAATTGAACTTATCAATTGAGGTTGTCAATAGCAGGTGACATTTTTATCCTTTCACAACCACAAAGTATGTTGCAAGCATTGTCTCATCATGCTCTTCATGACAATCTTGTAACTTTTGTAGCAAGTATTATTGCCTCCATTTCTAGATAAGGAATCTGAGATTTGGGAAACATAAGGATTTACTTCAAAATCCACAGGAGTGCGTTTTTAGGTAAGGCTTTGAAAGATTCTAAAATACATGTACTTTCCTAATTTTATCTGGGAGAGAGGTGTTAAGAATTAGTCACATATTTTAACTGTCTAAAAATAATTTCACACTTTCTAACTTTTTTCTGCACTTTTCACCTGTTTATGGTCAGGAAGTAGCAGGTCCAGGGAATGAACTTGGTGTCTGGGTGGTATCATGGTAAAATCACTGTTGGTACTATGGAAAGAGTATTGATCTCAGAATCAGAGGACATGAGTTCAAATCCCATCCCTAATGACTACTACATATATGACCTTGGAGAAATAATTTCATCTCCTTAGGTGTCAATTACATTTCTAAAAAATGAGAGATTGGGACTATATGAGTTTTGAGGTTCTTCCTAGCTCTAGCTCTGTGAGCCTATGAAGTAGAGCCAAGGGATCTGACTTTGTGTCCCAACTCTGCTACTTACTTCCTCTGTGGTCTTGATGAGTCATTCAATTTTCCTGGACTTCAGTTTCACCATCTATAAAATGAATAATGACATAGATGATCTAAAGTCCCTTCCTGTTATTATTTCTATCACTGGCATATGCAGGCCTCCTGACTCCAAATCACTTGAACCTCAAAAACCTCAATTTCTTCCTCTGCAAAATGGAGGTGATAATGCTTACATTGCCTGCCTTACAGGGTTATTGTGAGGAAAATAGTCTTAAAGTGTTATAGAAATGTGTGAATCTTTCTAACTTCATGGCCAGTACACTACCCATTATTGTTATTTCCCCTTCTATCTCCTAATAATTTATATTATTCAGTTGTGCCTGTCTCTTGGGACCTGAATTGGAGTTTTCTTGGCAAAGATAGTAGAGTGACTTGTCATTTCCTTCTTCAGTTCATTTTACAGATGGGGAAACTGAGGCAAACAGGCTTAAGTGACTTGCCCAGGGTCACACAGCTAGCAAGTGTCTGAGACTGGATTTGAACTCAAGAAGATGAGTCTTCCTGACTCCAGACCCAGTGCTCTATCAACTGTGCCTCCTAGCTGCCTTTACATTTGCTATAGTACCGAGTGGGAATGAATTTTCTCACTTGTGTAAGTTGGAGCACATTTAACTGTAGAGAAGCTTTATAGTAAAATTGTAAAGACCATCGCCACCAATAACAATATTCTCTAAAGGATTATAGGATTTTCATAGGATTATAGATTATTTACTGCGGTAGGGATAATTTGAGTTGAACTTCAAGGTCAAGGAGGCCTAGCTGAATGAGGGAGGAAGGTATCAGGACTGCTGCATGTGAAGGCCGGGCTCAGTGCTGGGGTGGTGCCCTGGGATTTTTTCCTATCCTAGTTGTTAAGCCCAACCAAATGCCCTCCATATTTATGAGCCTAATGTATTGCACAGGTGAAGTATGCTATAATCAGCTCCTGGGGGTGGGGTGGTTATGATGGGGCTTAGAATCAGGCACAGGTATGGAAGAAATGATCATGGACTTGAACCAGCTATATGTTGGAGGAGGCTTTGGAGACAGAGATTCTAATCCAGGGAATGGATTCCAGGTAGAGAAGTCTTCAAAAGAGGTAGGATGTATGTGTGTGTGTGTGTGTGTGTGTGTGTCTGTGTGTGCATGTGTGTGCGTGTGTGTGTGCGTGTGTGTGTGTGTCTGTGTGTGCATGTGTGTGTGTGTGTGTGTGTGTGTGTGTGTTCAGACCAAGCTGATGACACTCCCCTCCCACTTGGTGAAAGACCACTTGCCTGAAATGTTGTAGAAGATATTTCTGCTTAAGGTAGGGGCAGACTAGGTAAAACCAAACCAAACCAAACCAGACCTCTAAGGTCCCTTCAAACCCTCAGTCTCTGATTCTGATCCAATAATGCAGGTCCATAATTAGAAACCAAATTATCGTTAGAGAAATGCTGAGGATGCTTACACCACTACAGCTGGGGGTTCAGAGCAAAGTCAAACACGGACACATTCAGAGGACTGAACTCAACTAGTTGGAACTTATGCATCTGTTATCCCGCTGCCAAGTTATGGCGTGGCAACTAGGTGGCGCAGTGGACTTGGAATGAGAAAGACTCATCTTCGTGAGTTCAAATTTGGCCTCAGACACTTACTAGCTGTGTGACCCTGGGCAAGTCATTTAACCTTGTTTGTCTCACTTCCTTCATCTGTAAAATGGGCTGGAGATGAAAACTGCAAACCATTCTAGTATCTTTGTCAAGAAAATCCTGAAATGGGATCATGAAGACTCAGACACTACTAAAGGGACTAAACAACCACAGCTGAGTTGAGTCAACTCCTAGAAACGGTGTGTGTGTGTGCGTGTGTGTGTGCGTGTATGTGTATGTGTGTGTGCGTGTGTGTGCGTGCATGTGTGTGTGCGTGTGTGTGTATGTGTGTGTGCGTGCGTGTATGTGTATGTGCATGTATGTGTGTGCATATGTGTGTGTGCATGTGTGTATGTGCGTGTGTGTGTATGTGCGTGTATGTGTGTGTGTGCGTGTGTGTGTATGTGCATGTATGTGCGTATGTGTGTGCGTGTGTGTGAAATATCACTGGGTCCCGCCCTCAAGAGGAGACAATTGTTGGGGGAAGTAGAAGACAATATTTCTTTAAGTGCTAAAATGTGGAACAGACTACATTCTGTGAGTTGAAGAGAGAGGGAGAGATTGGGAGGACAGAATTCATGGAAAAGGTGGGAGTTGATCTGATAGAAGAAAGTAAGGCATTTCAGACAAAACAGTACCAATCCAACTTTCACACTTTACCAGGAAATTGTATTTTCTCCCTTTCCTTTGATCTTCTGGTCTCTGCAATTACCCTTCCAAGTGAGAAATCAATCAGTGAACTGGATGGAGTCTCATGTCCAGAAGATAGGATGGAAAGGACAGAATTCCTTCTTCTCTCTAATCTGCAGCCTAGTTTTTATTGTTTACCACCACCCTCTCCAAAATATCAGTTTGCAAAAGACCATTCCATATAGTTGGTAATTAATAAAGATAGTACTGTGGGAAAAGTAACCCTTTGAGACTAAAATTTGCACAGCAGATCCTGACCTGCCTTGGTATAGAGATTGCCCTATATGCCTGAAATCGTAAACACAATAAAAAAATTAAAATTTAAAAGAGCATTGGTCTGAGAATGAAGAAATCTGGGTTCTGGTTCAGACTCTGCCATTAACCCTTTGTGTGATGTAGGAGCAAATTATTTTTCCCTACTCTTCTGTAAAAGGAGATGGTTTTCATGATCTCTTATAGCTCTAATGTTCTATCACTCTAGGATATGATTTCTCAGTGAGGACAGACTGCTGCTGCTGTCATAGATATCTTTGGTACTGTATTATCAGCAGTGCCTATAAATAGAACGATCTTGCCTGGAAGAAGTTGGCATAGGTTGCGATAACCTCCAGAAAGCAAGTGTAAATTTCTAGGAGCATGGATTGTTAGAACTGTGAGGGATCACAGTCTAGTTCTGCTCTTTCATTTTTATAATTTTCTTCTTAAATCTGTAGCTTAAGCCTGACTATTTCTTAGGATAAGAAGTTCCCTAACTTTACATTGTCACGTGATGGTGCCCTTCTTTTAATTTATTCTAAAGTTACCTTTATGGTTAGAGTCCTCTACTAACTGGATTACAAGGAGGGTAATTTCTTCCTCAGTCCTGATTCCAGGACTATTCAGCTCAGTCCCCTAGAACCATCATTAAAAGAAGAAATTCCTATGGAGAAGAGACCAGCAGCCCCTCAACAGCTGCAGACAACCTGTCACCTAAAGGGCAGGCACACAATCATAGCTGAAGCAGCTTGTGCCAGTCTAGTCAGACCATTGCCATCACTTTGACCACCATCTCCCTTGTGACCTGGATAGAGATGACCCATGAATCTAAGTCTTGTGAATAACAGTGCTTCCCAAGACTGCTGGTCCTGCTTCCAACCCAGTTGTCATCCCAGGAAACAACCCTGTTGAAATGCCATCTGGTAGCTATTTCTACAGATATTTCCATGACCGCTAAAGACCCAGAATATAAAGTTATTGCTACCAAAGTTCTTAACACTGCAAAATAGTTCAGCAGAAGAAGTTGATATGAATGTATAAATGGAAATTACAGTAAAGGAGAGGCATCACCATCAGCTTTGCTATAGTACCTTAAGGACCATGAGACTGGGTCCACCTGACCTGCAGCTAAAACCTTCCATATATATCCCATCCCATGTTAGAATGTGAGCTCCCTGAGAACATGGACTGTCATATTTTTCTATTGATATCCCCAAGATTTAGTATCATTCTTTGTGCTTGGTAAGTACTTAATAAATGCTTTTTTAATTAATTCATCTAACTTTGTATCATCTCTAAAAGATGAATATTGTATTTAGGGCATGGTAGGTACTCACTGAAAGTTAAAATATTTGTGGGATTCCCCAATGCAAAGGTACCAGGATGTTTCCAGGAGTGCCTTTTTTCTCTATAGCAGAGTGTACTGGTACCCTGCCCATTACCAGGTTGGGTACACTACCCATGGTGGTGATACATTAACATAAACTGTTAGCTTTTAAAAAGGGATACGTCAGGTTGCTGACTGCTGGTCGCTGACTTCAGAAGCAGTCTTATTATCTGAGAATATTGACTATCCAGAAAATTTAATTCTCTAAAGTTTCTGAGGATAACTAAGCTTTGACTGTGAATGTAACATAGAAAGCAATTCATAATTTCATAGGTAATCAAACTTAATGAAGGCAGCGGTAAGTCTCAGCTAAAGCCCCACCTTCTCCAAGAAGCTTTTCCCACTCCCTTTAACTTTAGTGCCTGCCTTCTGAGGCTATCTCTAATTTAGCCTGCACGGTATCTTATTTGTACATAATTGTTTGTGTGTCTCCCCCATTAGACTGTGAAAGTGATTGCTTTGTGTCTTTCTTTGTATTCCTAGGGCCTGGCACCTAGTAAGCAATTTAGAAATATTTGTCTCTTTGACTTGACAGTTATAGAACTTAAAGCTGGAAAAGACCTTAGAAGATCATTTAGTCCAATGGTTCTTAACCTAGGAAAATGGATGTCTTGGAGACCGCAGATAGATTCTTATGGGTCCCTGGATTTTTTTTTCCTTTGTAATCCCATGTATTTTACTTTAATGCATTTTAAAACATTATTTTGAGAAGGGACCCACAGGTTTCACCAAACTATTTACTCTCAGATGAATCTGTGGCATACCTCTGAGTTGGCTCAGGAAATGTAAAATGAATGACCAAGATCACATGGGTTATGAGTGGCCACGCAGAAGAGACACTCACACCTGCATCACCTAATTCCATACCCAGCTCTTAAGAAAATTCCAAAACCACATTGTCATTCCCTACCTTTCTCAAAATCAGGAACACTTTGGAAGCTCTGTAGAATATATGATATGACAATACAGGACCAGAAAAAGAAAGGATATATTCCCATCCTGGGAGGTTTTTAGCTATGATTCTATACAGCTGGTAGTGATCGTGGACACAAGGGACTTGGTCAAGAATAGTAAACAGGACCTTGTAGGGAATTTGCAATCTGCTCAGCAACTATAATCAACTGTGATCCATGATGGGGATAAATGTTCATTTTGTCTGCTCAGATACACATAGTGCATGCTGGGGGGTGGGGAGAGGACCCGTGTGGCATCTATTGAAAGACTTCACCATCTGAGTGCAGATGTGCTCAGAGAGGATGCCAGAGAATGTGTCTCTGAACAGAGAGAGCAGATTGTGTTTCTCTTATGGTGCATTTGCAGTAAACTTGGCTGGCAAACTTGAGATAGAGATTTAGGTCTGTCCAAGGCTGGGCTGATAGTGCTGTTATTAAAAAGCAGTTTTTCTGAGCGCATGGTAGTGGTATATTTTTCACAAATACTGCTTGATTTGGGGATTTTATTAAGAGGAGAATGGGGGCTATTTCAAAAGAAGTCTAGTTTGTGTGGAAAGACAAATTAGATTTATTTCACTTACTAGTTTAGCTCTGCTTAGATTTTTGAGAAATGAACTATTGTATTAATGAAATTATGGAGAAACGACACAGACTAGTGGATAGGGAATTGGACTTGCAGTCTGGAAGACTTGAATTCAAATCCTACATCAGATACTTCTTGGCTGTGTGACCTACTTAACTTCTCTGTGCCTCAGGTTTTGCATGTGCAAAATGGGTATGGGGTGGTTGGACTCAGTCCTTAAGGTCCCTTCTAGACTGATTAGTCTCTCATGAATGGAACTCTCAGGAACTACCATAGTTCTTCTAGAAGAGTTAATGAGCTCTCTCCTAAAGAGATAAGAGGAAGACAAAACATATACAAAGATATTTATAGCAGCTTTTTTAGGGATGGCAAAGAACTGGAAAATAATGGAATACTTGTCAATTGAGGAATCGTGGAACAAATTATTATATATGAAGGAAATGGAATGCCATCATGCCGTAAGAATTGATGAAGGAGATGATTTCCGAGTAACCTAGGAAGACTTGCATGATGGAGAGTGAGGTTAGCAGAACAAAGGGAATAATTTACACCATAATGAAATTATATAGACAAACCATTTTGACAGACTTAAGGACTCTTATCAACCTTCGTGACCAATCACGATTCAGAGGACTGACGACAAAGCGTGCTTATGAAGTAGTAGGACTGCCAGGTGATGAACTCGGTGCAGATTGAAACAGATTTTTTGGACATGGTTTATGAGGAAATTTGTTTTCCTTGGCTATGCAAATGTGTTTAAAGGGTTTTATTTTCTTTTTTCTTTTCTCAATGAGATGGGGAAATAAAAGAAAAGAGATACATTAAAAATTAAATGAAAAATTTTTTAAAGCGAAAGCATCCTCCCTCTCTCTTCACAGAGGTAGGAGATTGTGTATGCAGAATATTGTATGTAGCATTAAACACAGTCACCGAGTGGGTTAGTTCAGGTCTGGTGGTGAAAAGTATATAATCATCCTGCAAAAGGCCCTGGGGCTGTTTTCACTCAAACACTTCTTTGGAGAGGAGGGAGGACAGTGAGAATTACAGAATGCTAGAGACTCCCTGACTTTGGATAATCTTATTTTTTATTGTCCAGAAAAGAGACTGTTTCAGTCTTAATGAGTCCATTCAATGGGTTTTGGGTGAGCTATCAGAGGAGTCCTCATTTAAATGCTACCAGGACCATCCCTCTTGGAGTAACTGAAGGGAACAAGTCAGCTGTGCATGGGGACAAAAGCCAGTGGCCTCAGAGGACTGGATTCTTTTGGCAGCGTACAGAGGCAGGGAGGTTCCCAAATTGGAGATGTTCTTATCAAGAAATCCACATTGGCTATGGTTTTGAGTGTGGTAACCAAAATATATCCCCAGTCATTTTGCCACCAGCTTAGGGATATGTGGAAATCCATTTTAAGTTATTGTGAATCACTTACATAGGAGGAGCTATTTCTCCACAGGTGTGATCTGAATATACTTAGATTTTCATCGAGTTTAAGAGATGAGTGAAAACTAATGACTGGGAAATCTTTGCATTCCAATACTGCTCTCCTGATAAAATGCTGCATTAATGTTCTGTAGACCTTCCCCCTAAGGTGCAAACAGTTACTCATCAGCATTCTGAGAAAATGATGAGACCTTTAGGAACCCAATGACCTAGAGGAGAGTTGAGCTAATGACCTGCATTTTGTCAGTGTAGAAATTTGCATAGAAGGTAAGTTCATTCAGGGTGGTTTTATTCATGTCCTCATATCCCTGGTACCCAGCACAGGGTCTACCTAGCCTAGCACATTCTAGGTGTTTAATAAATAATTGTTGATTTCTTTAGTAGTAAATAGGGCTTCTGAAAATTAGTTGCAAGGCACATAAAAATGTAAGTTACTTGGGGAGTCACTTCTCATTGGCATCTAGGCTGCCTATATGGGGCAATATCCTCTAGAGTTAATAGAATTATGGCCTTTGCTTAGTACAAGAGCATTCTCTAGTCTATTAATTTGTTTAACATTTATTAAACATTTACTTTTAGCATCCTAGAGTTTGGAAGGGACCTAGAGATAATTTAGGCTGACCAGGAATTCTTAATTTGGGGCCTGTGAACTTCTTATAATGTATTGATGGCTATATTTCAATATAATTGATTTCTTTCACAATCCAATATGTTTTATATATTTAAACGCATTCTGAGAAGGGGCCCATAGGCTTCACCAGACTGAAAAAATTCTATGATGCCAAAAAAGGTTAAGAAACATGATTCTAGTCAAACCCTACCCCACATGTTATGTTAACCCAAATCAGTTTCTTGAGCCATAGTTGATTCTAGACCAAGTTTATTAATTTAAAGCTAAGGAAGAGAAAAGTGACTTACTCAAGGTCATGCATGGCAGACCTGCAACTATTGATTTTGACTGCTGTATGCATGATTTGGGTCAGATCTGTTAGAATGGAAACTCCTCATAAGGTAGAGAGTATGTTGTGGGTAGGCTGTGCATAGGACTCACTCATAGTGACTTATTGGAAAATCTGGCTCCTTAGAGGACAGTAACTGGGAGTGGGTGGTGAATGGGAAGGGACAGGGCTTTACTTTGGAGTGCCATTATTCAAGGTACACACACTCACACCCCTCCCTCCCTCCCACACACCATAAAGTGTGGAAGGGTATGAGGAGTGGACATGGGTTAGGTCAGTATCCTGTTATTTCAAGTTCAGTGTCGGAACAAAATGATACATTCATAGGTCATTTAACACTTAACAAAAAGAGGTTTCCTTAACTCTAACACGTAAAATATGTTCAACAAAGATGAGATAAAACTTAGCTTATAGAAATGGGGTGCTGTAAGAGCCTTTTCTTAACAGGGAAGGGTGTGGTTCAGAAGGCCATGTCCAGACTCTTTACTCTACACGGATGGTCTGACTGGAGGTCATTAGAAAGCCATAACAAAAGATATGGGGAATAAGCCTTAGCTACCTGGGTTAACTAGGTTTCAGGGGAAATATTAGCTTAACCCACATTGCAATGGGAAACCCTGGTAGGTAGTGATGTATCGCAGGTGGTATCTTCTCCTGATCTGACTGGCATTGGCATCACGTTCTTCTTCCGATCATTGCCTCCCAGCCATCATCCTTTCTCAACTGTTTGTGTCCCAGGTGCTCTGCTCCTAGAACAGCTTTGATCAGGGAAAAAAGACAGGTGGAGGGGGCAATAGAAAATGTTGGGTGGGGAGCCCTTGTCCTGTGGGAATATGGAGTGGTTGGTGCTCACCAATTTATTTATCCCATGTTATTATGGCTCAGCTGTGTCTAATTCTTCATGACCCCATGAACTGTATGTCCATGGGGTTTTCTTGGCAAAGATACTAGAGTGATTTGCCATTTCCTTTTCCAGTGGATTAAGGCAAACAGAGGTTAAGTGACTTGCCCAGGTCACACAGCTAGTGAACATCTACCTGGGTCTTCCTGACTCTAGGCCCAGCACTCTATTTACTCAGCCTCCTAATTGTCTCCATTTACCCCACAGTAAGCATTTAATAAATGTTTGTCAAGTTGATTAACTTGACCTCCAAGAAGTGTGTTGTGTCACTCACACAGTAGCATCCACAAAGGCTTCTATTTTTGCCAGGAAGTCACTCTTGGCGACTACTCTGGATAAATGCGCATCCTTTAGGACTCCTCCATTCTTTAGCCCCTCCTTAGCACTATGTAGGGGATTTAACTTTAATCAGATTCCTTCTCTTTAAGGGCTCTCCTGGAATTAAAATGTAATGGAAAGAAGAAGCATCAGGAATGGAATGGTTTAGTTTACAACCCAACCAAAAATTAAAACAGTTGGCAATTTTTTTTAAGGAGTCTGGCATGAGCCAGGGTTAAATGTCATCTCACTTTGCTAGGCTGTGGATCCTTCCTAAGCCAAGGAAAGGAATCATGTAAATCCCCCCAAATATTTAGTTATTCAATTTGCAATTGAACTGTGCCATTTGAAACAAACCCTACCCCCCCAAATCAAAGTATAGTTTCCTGCCTGCACAGCTTCATATAAGATTATACACATAAATTTATTGAACTATTTTCTCACTACTTCAAGTATAAAATATTTATCATCTTTATAAACAATTCTTTTCTCTAGCTGTTAATTAGCCAATTTTCTATTCACAACCACTGATTTGGAGTTGGAAGTAGAACTCGGGAAATGGGAAATAATATCCTATATTTTGCAAAGATACACTTTTCCTTTCTCCATGATGATGAGTCATGTTCACTTACTAGGAAAATTTATAATGAATAGTTATTAAGCATAAACCACATGCTTAAAGAAGCAGCATGGCAGTGTGGATAGAGAGCTGGCTTGAAGTCAGCAAGACCTGGGTTTGAGTCTTGCCTCTCATGCATTTGATGTAACAGCCATGGGCAAGGAAAGCACTGGACCTCAGAGCCCTGGCAATTCTCTAAGACTATGGAGAAGTTGCAGTTACTTGCATTGGTAGAAAGAGAAATCACAGGTATAATCCCTACACCTAGGAAGAAAGGTGACATTCCCCATAAAGTGGACAATTTTTGGTGCTATTGTTTAATGAACTCAAGTTTTCCCATTTTAAATGGGTGAATTCTAAAAAAAACAAAAAACAAAACACTGAGCTAGGCATGGTCATCTTAACATATGAATATGTGAATATAAGATTGCTATCAGGTATGACAGGGAAGCTTGATGGTATCATAGATAGAACACCAGGCCTGGAGTTAGGAGGACCTGAGTTCAAAACCAGACTCAGATACTTTAGTAATTTTGTGACCCTGGGCAAGTCACTTAATCCTATTTGTATTGGTTTCCTCATATGTATAATGAGCTGGAGAAGGAAATGAAAAACCACTCCATTATCTTTTCCAAGACAACCCCAAACAGAGTCATGAAGAACTAGACACAACTGAAAAAACTGAACAACAGCACTTAAAATTCCAAAAATTTTAATTTTTTTCATTTAGAACCTTACTATTGCTTTATATTCAATTTTTAACTACAAATATTCTTGAGGATGGTAGCTCATCAAACTATTGTCAGTCATTGATACCTTCTTGTGAGTGAGTTTATCTGCCTTCTGACTAGGAAAAAAACTGAGTAGTCTCCCAAGTACTAGAAATCATGGTGTAACAGACTGTCTGCCTGTCTTGTTGACATAAATATTTTCCATTCAGGAGAATACAGAGGTGATTCTTTCTCAGAATCAGTATTTGGGGTAGGGAACATCTTTTTGTGTCAACAGTTCAAGCTTTGAATTCAACAAGTGCCCAGTATTTGCTAGAGAGACAAAGACAAAATGAAGAATTGTCCCTGTGCTCAACTTTCCATCTTTAGCAATCTTTATATCATCCAGGGTCTCCCAAGATGGCTGGCTCAGCAGAGTTTGGCTGCCATGAAGAACTTCTTTGGATTTTGATAGTGTGATTGCCAGTGGATGTGAAGATGAAAAACAGTGACCTATTAGTACTTTCTCCATTCTTACTTCTGGTATTAGTACAGGAAATAAAACAATGTAAATGCCAGTTATACTGGGAGAGGATCTCTCTGTCTCTCTCTCTCTCTCTCTCTCTCTCTCTCTCTCTCTCTCTCTCTCTCTCTTTCTCTCTCTCTGTCTCTCTGTCTCTCTCTGTCTCTGTCTCTCTCTCTGTCTCTCTCTCTCTCTCTGTCTCTCTCTCTCTCTCTCTTTCTTCATTTGGGTATGTCAGTGTGTGTGTGTGTGTGTGTGTGTGTGTGTGTGTGTGTGTGTGTGTGTGTGAATGTACACTGTCTTCATTCAGCAAGGGCGATTTGGGTTCCATGTTTATAAAACACAGGAGGAATATATGAAGATGTGTGAAATGTAGTGGTGCTTTTTCTTTGAGTCTCAATGAATGTTGTGTTCTATAGGCCTGGTCAAAAAACAAAACAAAACAAAACTTAAAATATATTGGCACATTAGCTAACAATCTGGCCTTTTAACAAAAAAGGATGATGTATAGAAAGTAAAGAAGGAAAGTATAGAAAGTCTCATATATGCTTATTTTAAAGTAAAATTAAAAGAAAAAAGTGTCAGAGAACAAAGACAAAATACTGTCTACTTTTCCCAGGGATGAGAACTGAGGTTATAGTTGATCTCAGTTGATTGATGATGATTAGGTGGATAGGTATTTTCCCAATCAAATACCATTTTATTTATTTCTTTAAAAAAATAAGTGAATTAAAAATGTTAAGGTTTTATTTAGTCCACAAGACAGCTAGTCATCTGTTCCCATCACTTAGGAAATATTGGAATTAAATGGAAAATTCCCTGAAATATTGGAAATGACTGTAATAAATAGCCAAACCCATCACTTTCTGCAACCTGGAAACGCCACCTCACAAGCAGTGAGCACAAGCAGGTATATGCCACCCTCGGAAGGTCAAGATAGCTTTCAAGGATGTGTATGAGGAAATGGAGATTACTGCTGTAGTTCCCTGATAGTATTAAGAGCCTCAATTTATTTCAACCCATACTTGTTAAGTACCTACTCTGTGCAAAGCACTAGGGATAAAAAAAGCAAACAAACAAAAAAACCAAACTAAAAGCAAATATTGCATGCCCTCAGTAGTCTCACATCCCCAGTATGGGCTTTTCAAGAAGGCGTGAGCATCCCTCTCAGCAGAACCTAGGGGAGCAGAGTCCTGCCCATTCCCCTCATAGCAGACATAAGAACCAGCAAATGGTTCTATCTATGGCCAGTTATTTCTATGTATCCTCCTCCTTATGTTCTTGAAGTTCCCCAGTGCTTTGATGTTTATCTGCTGCAGGACCTCAATGCTTTTAAAAAAATTTTTTCTATCCCTTCTTCCTCACCCTACAAAAAAAATGAAAGGAAAACTTTTGCTACAAATATGCATGATCAAGTAAAAAAGAAAATTCTCGTATTGACCCTGTCCAAAAATATATCTCTCATTCCCTTCTTTAGCCCATCACATCTCTGGTAGAAGATGGGCTGTTATTGTGTTCATCCTTTGCTGCTGAAGAAGACCATGCCACCTGGGAAATGGTGACATGACTTGTACTTGACTGTGTTTATCATGCATGTATGCATTATCCTCATAGTCATCGTTATCATTATTCCCTAGAATTACGATTGGTTCTTGTACTGAGGAGAGGTTTTAGGTATTTCAAAGCCATTTATCTTCACAATGTTGATACTATAGAAGTTATTCTCCTGGTCCTACTCACCTCACTCTGCATATCTTGGTCCCCATCTGCCTCTTTCTTTCTTTATTTCTTTCTTTCTTTCTTTCTTTCTTTCTTTCTTTCTTTCTTTCTTTCTTTCTTTCTTTCTTTCTTTCTTTCTTTCTTTCTTTCTTTCTTTCTTTCTTTCTTTCTTTCTTCCTTTCTTCCTTTCTTCCTTTCTTCCTTTCTTCCTTTCTTCCTTTCTTCCCCTCCCTCCCTCCCTCCCTCCCTCCCTCCCTCCCTCCCTTCCTTCCTTCCTCCCTTCCTTCCTTCCTTCCTCCCTCTCTCCTTTCCTTCCTTCCTTCCTCCCTTCCTTCCTTCCTTCCTTCCTTCCTTCCTTCCTTCCTTCCTTCAATTCAGATCAGCAAATGCATACATACATATATACGTGATATTCTGGCCCTAGTGTTCTTGCCTCTGGTAACAGGAACTATTTAATTAGGCCCTTAACTGGCAGAAGAATCAATGTTTCATAAGGCATGCATAGGGATATGGCCCAAGGGTCAATAAGAAGTGGCTTCAGTCCTTCATCTATCATGTACCTGGTGTGTAACTCTGGACAAATTGCTTAAACTCTTAGTGCTCTAGGCAACACTCTAAGGTTATAAATTGTAGGGCAGGTGCCTATTTGCTGTGGTAGAAGGAGTTTTCTCATAGGGAATTCTCTTAGGAATGAGATCACAGGTCCAATCTATAAATGAAATTTAATACTTACCCAATCAATCTACAACTGACCCATCATTAATCAAAGAATTTATTCTATTTATTCATAAATCAATCAATAGATTTGTTCTTCCTTTAGGAGTAGAAGGAGTAACAGAAACAGTTATTAAATACAGAATCAGCACCATCACATCCAAGAGATGACTCCTTTTAGGATCCAACAACTTGTTACTTTCAGCTTCTCTGGCATTTGCTGTAAGACTATTGAAACACGGCTCACATTGAAATTTTTGACATCTCTAACATTTTAGCTCTTCCAACCTACTTGATTTTGACACATTTTATCTTAAAAATGGAAATATGTATATAAGCATACACATGAACACATAGTATACATGCACATTTATTGGATTGCTTTTTATGTTTTTTGCATAAAATATAAAATTTTATATAAAATATTTTAAGAATTTTCTGTTTAAAAATTCTCTTATTGTTTAAAAAATTAGATATGCCTGGTAATTTACAATTCACTTTCAATGTGAATATTTAAATGCCTTCAATCATAGAATAACAGGTTCATAGATTTAGAACCCAAAAGGGCCCCTAATTAATGATGACCTTGTTCAACTACCTCATTTTACAAATGAGGATACTGAGGCCCAGAAAAAAAAGACTTGATTCAGATCATATAGGTTGAGTCAATGCCAGAGCTGGGACTGGAGCCCAGGTCATCTGATTCCAAATTCACTACTCCATTGTCTCACATGCTCCACCTCTACGTCTTAGCTGAATTACCATAGAAGCTTCCTAAGTGATCTCATCTTTCAACCCATCCTACATACAACTGCCAGGTTAATCTTAAAAGATTAGAAAGAGGAGAGTATAGTGGAAAGAGCTTTGAATTTGGACCCAGGAGGAATCAGAGGGTAGGCACTAGGAGTCACATCACTTTTAGGCTTGTAATCAAATGGGGCAGATCGAAAGGCTCACGTTCGTGGTAACTCTGCCCTTGGAAGTGTATTTATAATTAATGAATTTACTTTTGAATTCCCATCCCTTTGAATACTTTTTTATACATTTATCAAAATTTCAGCCATATTTCAACTTCATAGGATCATCGTTTTAAAGCTGGAAGGGGCCTTGGTTATTAAGCCCAATTCCCTTATTTTACAAGTGAAGAAAATAAGTCAGAGAAGTTAAATGACTTTCACAGGGTCATACAGCTAACAGAGGGATATGAACTCAGGTCTTCTTGACTCTTTCATGCCATACTGACATTTTCCTAAATGATGAATTTCATGACCACCATAGCCTACAGTGACCTCTCCCTGATCTGAATGCTCATAAGCTTTATGGTTAGTAAGTCAGTCAATAAACATATATTAAGCACATGCCATTCCGTTGGCCTTTAATTGCATAAACTGGAGTTTGAATATGTCTTATCATCCCTATTGAGAGACTGAAAGATCCTAGAGGCATAGAATATTTCTTATTCCTTTTTTTCATTCCTCTGCAGTGCCTTACAGTGTCATGTTCTTGTCCTTAACAAATAATAGTTGAATAAATGAATCTGTTCATACATCTAATAATCAGAGTTGAATTTTTCAAACAGATGGCATAGAGGTTTGTGTAAACTCTTCCCAAGATAATTTAATCAGTTCTTTCAAATTTCACTTTCAGACTACTGTATCAAGTAATATATCATTTCATCCATTTAAAAAGGCATTACTGGCCTTGAAAACCATTTGTGATACCAGTTTAATGTTGGTTTTCTTTCATGCAAACACAGAAATCCAAGGATAAATGGGGGAAAAAAAAACATAAAAAAATCATCAAAAAGAATATCCCAGAGGGACATACAGGCTAGGGAGGGAATGTGGAAACGAGTGAAGGTAAGGGATGCTTCAGGTGGCTTAGTATCAGTCTAAGAAGATCCTTATACTCAGAAAGTCCTAAACTCTGCAGAAAATCTCAGGATTCAGGGAATACTTCATTCACTTCTTTGCTACAAGCAGGGCAGAATGTACACCACCACTATTTACTCCCCATCTTTAGACTGAGAAGACTCAAAGTGCCCTTCTCAACAGCCTATCCCCAGGTTTCCCAATCTCTTCCTCAATTCTTACATATAAGTCCTTCTTGCAGCATTTCAATCTGTTTTCTTTTGTCCTGTCTTGAACTCAAACTAAGATTCCTACCCTTCATAGATAAGTTTCGCTTTAGCTTCTGAGCTATGATCCTATCATACAGAATTGCATGGTGAGCTGAAATAATTTTGAATCCCATTTGAAAAACACTTTTTTTAACCCAGAAAAAATATAGAGCTGGGTTACAAACTCATGATTTCCTGATTCCAAATCTAATACTCCCCAGTATACCACATCTTACAAATGAGGATGAGGATACTGAAGCCCAGAGAAGGCGACTGGACTAAATCTCTTGTTAAATGTTTCATTTTTTCATTTATTATGGATATGGAAGGGAAACACATTCATGTGAAGATTCTTTTGCTATTGCACATAGTCCAATAGTATTAAAGGATTAAGAACAACCTGAGTAATTAACAAATATGACCTTATGATTTTATAATGTGGAAACCAAAGCCCAAAGGTGTGTCCAAAGTCACATGGGAAGTAGGGAGCCAAGCAGGATTATGACTCAGGTCTTCTGAACATCCTTTTCACAGCATTATGCTGCTCTAAGGGAAGCTAATGGTTGGTTACATTTTTAAAAATAAATATTGATGCTTTTGTACACACACACACACACACACACACACACACACAGCAACTAGGTGGTACAATGGATAGAGCATTGGGCCTGGAGTAAGGAAAATTCGTTTTCCTGAGTTCAAATCTGACCTCAAATACTAGTTATTTGATCCTGGATAAGTCACTTAACCCTGTTTGTTGCAATTTCCTCATCTGTAAAATGAGCCAAGAAAACTCCAAATAGAGTTATGAATAGTTGAACACAACTGAAAATGCTAACTGTGCACACACGTACACACGCACGCACACACACAGAGCTATCACTTCCTTATGACTCTCTCTCCACCCAATAAAACTATCCCTTGTAACAAAGAAGTACATTTAAACAAAACAAATCAATATTCTGGCCATATGTGACAACACACGCCTCATTCTGAGCCTGTTGTCTGCCACCTTTCTGCTGAGAGAAGGGAAGTTGGTTTATTGGCAGTTCTCCGTTTTATGGTGCCAAAGTTGAAACAGAGGTCACTAAACTATACATAAGGATCCCAATCCCTTAGAAAACTACATATTAACATTACCTATGCTTTATTGTATTTTATTTATTTTGTTAAATATTTTAATCTGATTCTTCCATGTAGGGAGGATTGCAAGCCAGCAGGCTTTCTCTTGTGTTTGACATCATTACTCTAAAACAATGACTGTTCATCATTCTGATATCTTTTGGTGGTGTTGGGGTCCTTGTGTGGGATGTCCTCCAGATTCTATTTACTTTACTTTACATCATACTAATAACTGATTATAAGAAAGTAAAGCAAAACAACAATGGCCCTGGGTTCTACATCACCTCTTTTGCAACTGGCTGTTACAGGAGAAAGAATTATCCACCTTCCCATATTTAGAAATTTTTACCCCTACACTAGAGAGATTTCTAATTATTTCACAGCAATGACTTGGGTTCAGGTCCCCTACTAACCCCCTCACCATTCCTTATTGCAATTGATTATGAATCAAGGCAAGGAGTCTAGCACTCAATATATTCCAATGAAGTTGGAAGCGATGGGATTCTGGAGGATTAACGAATCTTCTGAGCTGCCTTTCAGTGGCATCATTTTCCTGACAAACAATATTCCTTAAAGGTCTGACAGGGAGGGATGACTTTCTCATGCTTAATGGTGCTGAACTGAAGTTAATTTCTTATCTCTAAAACTGCAGTAGGAGAGGGACTCAATAATGTCTAAGATCCCTTCTAGGTAGGCGACAGTGGATAAAGTTCATAAAGCATTAGGCTTGGAATCAGGAAGATCTGAATAAAATTCTCCCTCAGAATTTGATGATGGGCATGCACTAAAACTTTCACTCTCAGTTTCCTCACCTGTAAACTAGGGATAGTGAAAGCCCCTACTTCCCAGGGATTGTTTTAAGAATCAAATGAGTTAACATGGGTAAAATACTTTGTAAACTTTAAAGTGCTATATAAATTCTATGTGCTATAATGTTAATTCTAAATTCGGTGATCGGAAGGGTTGACATGTGGAAGGGGAAGGATTAGATTTATTTTGCTTAGGCTCAACTCAGAGCAGTCAATATCATGTGAAGAAAAATAGAATTCCAGTTCAATAAGAAAAATGGACAATAATGAAAATTTTGCAAACATCTAAAAGGTTTACATCAGGAGGACAGGAGTTTCCCATCACTGGAAGCCAGCTAGAAGATGGATGACAACGTGTTCAGGATGTTGTCTATACTAGACTTCACTTTGTACCAGTTCACTAGATGATAAGATGTCCCTTCCAATTCTGGCATTCTGTGAAAGATGTTGAAAAAAGCAATTTGTTAGAAGGATAAGATGCAATGGTAGGTGTAAGAGTATCATATCAATGAGGAATGGATGGGGGGGGCGGAGCCAAGATGGCGGAGTAGAAGGATGCACGTTTACGAGCTCCAAAACCAAAGCCCATAGAATTAATGTAAAAAGAGACCCCCATAACTTCTGGGTCAATACAAGGTGTGCAGAAACGGAGTGGAAGAGATTTCCGTTCCAGGGAGCCCTGGAGACCCGTCCCCACGGTCGGTCGCGCCCCGGAAAGCGGACCCCACCCCAACACTGCTCTGGCCACGGCCCCAGAGAAGCTGACCTGAGCAGGCTTCAGACACGGAAGCTCCGGCAGCCGGGAAACTCCCTCCGCCCACAGAAGCTACAGGTCAGTGAGAAAGAAGGCTGGGCTGGACGAGAGGGGGAGCAGGGCATCTCCGTGACTCGGGCCCCCTTGGGAGGAAGTGGCGGTGGCAGAGACGGGGGCAGGAAGTGGCGGAGGCAGAGGCGTGGGCAGCGGCTGAGGCGGCAGCGGCCCAGGACTCAGGAATCCCCCAACAGCAGGCAGGATCTTCATTACGGAAGGTTTCTGCATAAAACCTGATGGAGCTGAGCCTGGGAGACGGCCCTACTCCCACCCCGCTCTATTACTGAAGGCCTCTGCATAAAGCCCCCGAGGGAACTGAGCCTAGGAGGCGGGCCCCCCACCCCGCACCCACCCGCTCCGTTCCTGAATATCTCTGCATAAAGCCCCTGAGGGAACTGAGCCTGGGAGGCGGCCCTGCCCCCACCCCAGCGCCAGAACTAAAGCTTGCTGCCGGAAAGCCTATTTGAATCTCAGAGACCAAGCACTAGCTGGGCGGATCCAGGTGGGGGTGGAAAGGAATCTCAGAAGTCAAGTAACTGGCTGGGAAAATGCCTAGAAAAGGGAAGAAAAATAAGACTATAGAGAGTTTTTTCCAACAAATGCAAATGATCCCGACCTTCAGATCTGATGAAGATGAGGACATATTTTTGCCATCAGGGAAAGACATGGAGGGCGGAGCCTCAGTACCCCAGACACCCCAGGGGGGTGGCAGGTGGGCTCAGGCCTTGGAAGAGCTCAAAAAGGATTTTGAAAAGCAAGTTAGACAGGTAGAGGAAAAACTGGGAAGAGAAATGACAGAGATGCAACAAAAGTATGAAAAACGGGTCAATACCTTGGTAAAGGAGACCCAAAAAATGCTGAGGAAATTAACACCTTGAAAAATAGGCTCACTCAATTGGCAAAAGAGGTTCAAAAAGTCAATGAGGAGAAGAATGCTTTCAAAAGCAGAATGAGCCAAATGGAAAAAGAAGCTCAAAAGCTCACTGAATTTAATAGTTCTCTCAAAATTAGAATGGAGCAGATGGAGTCTAATGACTTTACGAGAAACCAAGAAATCACCAAACAAAACCAAAAGAATGAAAAAATGGAAGAGAATGTGAAATATCTCATGGGAAAAACAACTGACCTGGAAAATAGATCCAGGAGAGACAATTTAAAAATTATGGGTCTACCTGAAACTCATGATCAAAAAAAGAGCCTAGACATCATCTTCCATGAAATTATCAAGGAAAACTGCCCTGACATTCTAGAACCAGAGGGCAAAATAAGTATTGAAAGAATCCATTGATCACCACCTGAAAGAGATCCAAAAAGAGAAACTCCTAGGAACATTGTGGCCAAATTCCAGAACTCCCAGCTCAAGGAAAAAATATTGCAAGCAGCTAGAAAGAAACAATTCCAGTATTGTGGAAATACAATCAGGATAACTCAAAATCTAGCAGCTTCTACATTAAGGGATCGAAGGGCATGGACTAGGATATTCCAGAAGTCAAAGGAACTGGGACTCAAACCAAGAATCACCTACCCAGAAAAACTGAGTATAATACCTCAGGGGAAAATATGGTCTTTCAATGAAACAGAGGACTTTCAAGCATTCTTGATGAAAAGACCAGAGCTGAAAAGAAAATTTGACTTTCAAACACAAGAATGAGAAGAAGCATGAAAAAGGGAACAGCAAAGAGAAGTATTAAGGGACTTACCAGAAGTGAACTGTATACATTCATACAGGGAAAGACAATATTTGTAACTCTTAAAACTTTTCAGTATCTGGGTAGTTGGTGGGACCACACATACACATGTACACGCATGCACACACATACACACATTCACACACATACAGAGACAGAGAGCACAGAGTGAACTGAATAGGATGGGACCATACCTTAAAAGAAATTAAGGTAAATGATGAGAGAGAAATGTAGTGGGAGGAAAGAGGGGGTAACTATATGTCATTTAAGAGGCAAATAGGAGATTTTTTTAGTGGAGGGAAAAAGAGGAGAGCTGAGAAAGAAAAAAAAAAAACAAGAAGTTTACCCTCATCACATTTGACTAAACGAAGGAGTGAAATGCACACTCATTTTGGTATGAAAACCTATCTTACAGTATAAGAAAGTGGGGGAGAAGGAGATATTGCAAGGGGGGGGGATGATGGAAGGGAGGGCAAAGGGAGGAGGGAGCAATTTGTAGTCAACACTTGGGGAGGGACAGGATCAAAAGACAGAAGAGAAACAACGAGGGGCAGGTTAGGAAGGATGGTAATCCAGTTAGTCTTACACAACACGACTATCAGGGAGGTCATTTGCAAAACTACACAGATAGGGCCTATATTGAATTGCCTGCCTTCCCAAAGGGAATGGGTGGGGAGGGAGGGATGGGGAGAATTTGGAACTCAAAGTTTTAGGAACAACTGTTTAATATTGTTGCTGTAACTAGGAAAGAAGACATACAGTTAATGAGGAATAGAAAGTCATCTGGCCCTACAGGAGAAAAGAAAATGGACACAAGAGAAGGGAGGGATGACAGAAGAGAGGGCAGATTGGAGATAGGGAAAATTAGATTGCTTGCGGTATTGGGGTGGGGGGAGGGGATAAAAGGGGAGAAAATTTGGAACCCAAAAATTTGTGAAAATGAATGTAAAAAGTTAATTAAATAAAAAAAAAGGAATGGATGGGAGATGTCAAGCACAATGTACAGGAAAGGGAATGAGGTTGGGGTCAGATGGCCTTTGGGCTCTGTCATTCACAATGTGTCCTGCAAGTGTCTTTCTTGGGCTTTTATTTTCTCATGTGTAGAAGGAGGAGATTGAACTAGAGGTTGTCAAAGTTCCCTTCTAACTCTGTAACTATGATCTTATGATCTTCTTATATGATTTCCCTTCTGGCTGCACGCTGAATCACTTATATGCAATGTGATTTCATTTATATTGTTCTGGTTTCTTGGTGGTGGTGGTGGTATTCTGAGATGAGCTAGGAGATTTGGGTGAAAGGGATAGAAGACATAGGAGAGAGTGTTTCACCATTTCTAGTTCTCCTCTCCCCCATGACATACTTACAGCTAATAAATGTTTGGAATCTTTCCTCCATGACCAAGTCCCTAGAGAAAGGTAAAGATAAGGAAAGGGAAGGAAAAAAGAAGAAAAAGTTGGGTAAATAATGATAAAACAGAAAGTTATTTTTCTTCTTTTTAATTCTCTCTCTTTTTCTGTCTTTCTTCTCTTCTGTTTTTCCCTTCCTTTCTTCCCCTCCCACTTTCTCTCCCTCTTTTAAAAAAGAGTTAATTGACTCATTTTCTCAATGTGCTCTTGACAAATGTTTTCTCATTTTGGAAATGTTCTCTGGGCAATAGGGAAATATCAACAAGATTTAATTTAGCCAAACAGAACACTTTGTCAAGAGGCACTTTCTGCACAAATGGCTTTTTCTCCCGGGCTTTATGATGGCTTTTCTAATTTGAATGTTGTTGTGCAGGCGATGGTGGGGCCAAGCAAGAACTCTCATTACCATATGTGGGAATTAAGTATTTCAGGCCAGGCATAATTTGATTGGTTTGTAATTCATGTGTCTCTAAAACTGGATAACACAAAGTAACTTGCTGGTCTAGGAGCTTGGGGACAAGAAAAAGCCTTGAGAGGTTATCTGGATAATCCCTTACCTATAAGAAATACCATGAGAACTGGTTAGAGAGCACATGTATGTATGTATGCAGGTGTATATGTACATACACCATGATGTTGCATTAGGTTCAGAAAGGGAATAACTTAGAGAATATAGCTGTTAAAGAAACAATCATAGAACTGAGAGGGTTTTAGAGACCATCCATTCAATGCCCTCATTTCAGATGAGAAAACAGAGGACCAGTTAATCAACAAGTCTTTTGCTGTGGTGGGAGTTCAATCATTTCAGTGATGTCCAACTCTTTGTAACCTGTTTGGCAAAAATATTGGAGTGGTTTGTCATTTCCTTCTCCAGTTTTGTGCAAGCAGGAGGATAAGTGACTTGCCCAGGGTCATGCAACTAGTAAGTGTCTGAGGCCAAATTTGAACTCAGGTCTTCCTGAATCCAGGCCCAGTGTTCTAAGTACTGTCCTACCTATAATATTGTGCCACCTATAATATAAAAAGCATGGTGCTAGATTCTGATGCTATAAAGATAAAATGAAGTTATTTCTTCCACTAAGGAACTTAAATCATAAAGGGGGCACAGTATATGTACATGCACACACATCTGCACACACATACACAATTACGTATATACATAAATTTGTGCAAAATCTACCAAAATAAATAAAAGCTAATGGGAGGGCACTAACAGCTGGGAAGATCAGAAAAGACTTCATGTAGGAACTGATCTTTGAACTGAGCTTTGAAGGAAATCAGGGATTCTAAGAGGCAAAAGGGAGGAGGGAGTTAATTCCACAGCCCATGCAAAGGCACGTAATGCAAGACAGAATGTCATACAAGGACCAGCCACAAAGCCAGTGTGACTAGACCATAGAGAACAAAATGAATATATGATATGACAGAAAAGGCAGATCAGAATTAGGTGGTGAAGAACTTTAAATGCTTAGTAGAGACACTTCTATTTTGTCTTAGTGGTTATAGGGAACCACTGAAATTTGTTCAGTAGGGTAGTGACATGGTCAAACTCATGCTTTGGGAAAATCATTTTGACAGCTCTGTTTAGGATGAATTGGAGAGGGAGAGAGAATGGAGAGACCAGGAAGGAAGCCACAGATATAGTCTAGGTTACCCATTTGGGCTGTGCCAGATCCCGGCCTAGGATTCATTGTAGTCTAGCGTGTCATGGATGGACTGGGCTATGATGCTAGGGGACATAATTTCAATTGTTGGTTTTATTATCTATTAGTAATACTTCATGGGGCATCAGTGGATAGAGTACTGAACTTGGAATCAGTTTGACTCTTCCTGAATTCAAATCTGGCCTTAGACATTTACTAACTGTGCGACACCGGGCAAGTCACTTAACCCTGTTTGCCTCAGTTTCCTCATCTCTAACATAAACTGGAGAAGGAAATGGCAAACCACGCCAATATCTTTGCCAAGAAAACTCCAAAATAGGTTCATGGAGAGTCTAATGCTACTGAACAATAAAAGTGTTATTACCTTATATACGATGACATTTACACTTATTGGGCTTCAGTTTCTTCATCAGTGAAAATATTTTCATTACCTGCCAAGTGATGGCAGAATGGATAGAGTGCTGAACTTGGAATTAGAAAGATCTGAGTTCACATCCTCCCTCAGACACTTACTAGAAGACCCTGAACAAGTCACTTAACCTCTCTGCCTCAGTTTCCTTGTCTGTAGAATGGAACTAATCATAGCACCTATTGCTCAGGGTTATTGTGAGGATCAAATGAGATAATATTTGCAATATAAATGGAGTTATCATTATAAAATTATTAAAGAGTTTATATGATCCAATAAAATAATAAATCAAAAATAATATATATAAATATATTTGTATATGTAATATATATTTATATATAATATATATTTATATTTATATATAAATATATATGTACAATATATAAGCATAAAGCAATACCCAAATTTGTGGTCTTTGTAAACACAGTATCATATGACTGAAAATGCTTTCATGGTCTTCTTTGTAGTTAACATGAAACTTTCTGAAGACACAGACCTTAGCCCAAAATGAGTCTAGGCACATAGATTTAGGCAAAATGGAAAGTCTTCAATGGATTGGTAGATAGTCTGCTCTAATGTAGGGATTCTTAACCTAAGATTCATGAACTTGTTTAATATGTACATGTAAAAAATAGTAGTGGTGAATATGTGAAATATATTTGTAAATATATTTGAAATTATTTCAATGCAATTAATTTCCTTTGTAATTATGTATATTTTATTTTATTTATTTAAAAATACTATTCTGAGAAGTCATTCATAGGTGTCACCAGGCTGTCAAAGGGGTCTGTGACATAAAAAGGTTGTGAATCCCTAGAAGTGGAAAGAACACTGGATTTGGCATTCAAATATCTAGAGTGAGTCTTGACCCTACCATTCTGTGACCTGCCTGAGGTCACTTCCTCACTAGTGTTGGGACTAACTAGAGTTAGAAGGCAATAGAATGAATTTAGTCATGGACTGTATGGGCACAAGGACCTAGAGGAGACAAAGGCAATACATATGGCCACCATGAAAGATCAATACTTTGATGAGACAGATTAAATCAGAAAACCAATTAGTTGATCCAATATGCCCTCTGCTTCATCTCCTGAATGAGTACCAGTTTACTAGCCTGAGCTATCTTTCCTGTAACTGGCTTTCTTGGTTATTTCAGTCCTTTGGATTTTGGTACCCCAACAAAGAAAGGCCTTTTCCTGACCTGTCTTCATCATTACCCTTGCTTATAGATTCACAGAATTGTGGAATTAGAAGGGCTCCTAAGTGACCATGTAGCCCAATCCATACTTGAAAAATATTTTCCTCAAAGATATGCACAAGTGGTTCTCCATCCTTTGCTTGAGTACCTCCAGCAAGGAAGCACTGAAGCAGACCCATTTCTCTTTTGAAAAGTTCTAAGATTGGAAAAGTTCTGCTTTCCCCTAAAATCTAGGATAAATCTATTTCTTTGCAGCTTTTACAAATTGCTCCAAGCTCTGCCATCCAAAGCTTCAAATAGAATTATTATTCTTCCTCTTCTACCACTACCATCACCACCATCTTTTATTCTATGGGCTAAACATTACCATTTACTTCAACTAATTTTCATATAGCACAAACTCATCACTCTTCACCATCCTGATCATCTTTCTCTAAATCCTTTCCAATTTCCTAATGCTTTCTATCTCTTCTTTAGTAATTGTGGTTGCCATGAGCTGGAAATCAAGGGGATGCCCATCAACTGGGGAATGGCTGAATAAATTATGGTATATGAATGTAATGGAGTACTACTGCACCATAAGAAATGATGAACAAGAAGACTTCAGGGAGGTCTGGAAGGACTTACATGATCTGATGCTGAGCGAAAGGAGCAGAACCAGGAGAACTTTGTGCACAGCAACGACCACAGTGTGTGAGAGTTTTTTCTGGTAGACCTGGGACTTTGTAATAACACAAGAACTTACTAAAATAAAATCCAAATGGTGGCATTCTAAGGCAAAATGTCTTCTACACTCAGAGAAAGAAATATGGAAGTCATTCACAGAATGTAGCAGATCATGTTTGTGTGTGTGTGGGTTTTAGTGTATTATGTTTTGATTTGTTATATGAGTTCTTCCATTTATTTTAGTTCGACTACATAGCATGACTATAGTGAAAATGTGCTCAATAGGAAAGTATATGTAGAACCTATACAGAATTGTATGCTGTCGTGGGGAAGGAGGGGGTTGGGGGGGGAAGGTGTGGAGGGGATAAAATCTTAATTTTAAGTAAGTGATTATAGAACACTAAAAAAATAATTAAAAAATTAAATTGTTTTTAAAAATAATAAATAAATAAATAAATCCTTTCCCATTTATCAGTGTCTTTTTAAAATGTTATGTTAAGGATTGAGCCCAGGATTCAAGATGTGTTCTGATTAAGACAAGGACAGTAGGAATTATTATATTACTGGAAGTTCTCATTCTCTCTCTCTTTCTGTCTCTCAACATTTTAATTCATTTTTAACATTCTTTTCTTTTTAAATTTTGAATTCTAAATTCTCTCCCTTTCACCCACATCCTTCCCCACTCACTGAAAAGGCAACTAAGACGATATCAATTATATGTGTGAAATCATGCAAAATATATTTCCTTATTAGCCATATTTTTTAAAAGCAAGAAAAGTAAAGAAAGTGAGAAAATTATACTTCGGTTTTCACTCAGAGTTCATCAGTCCTCTCTCTGAAAGTTGATAAGATTTTTACATCATGAGTCCTTTGGAATTGTCTTGGATCATTGTATTGATCAGAGCAGCCAAGCCTTTCACAGTTGATCATCATTACGGCACTGCAGTTATTGTACACAATAATCTTCCAGTTATTCTCATTTCATTTTGCATCATTTCATATAGTTCTTGCTGTGTTGGTTTTTTAAACCATCCCCCTCATTATTTCCCATAGCACAATAGATTTCCCTTTATCACAATCACATTTCACAACTTGTTCAACCATTCCTCAATTGATGAGCATATCCTCAATTTCTATACTCTGCCACTACAAAAAGAGCTGCTATAAATATTTTTGTTCTTTTCCTTTTTCTTTCATCTCTTTGGAATACAGACCTAGTAGTCATATTTCTAGATCAAAGGATATGCACAGTTTTATAACCCTTTGGACATAGTTACAAATTGTTTTACAGAAGGATTGGGGTAGTTTACTATTCCACCAGCCATTCACTAGTGTACCTACTTTTCCTTCATTCCCTCCAGTATTTGTCATTTCTGATATGTGTGAAGTGGTACCTCAGAGTTATTTTAATTTGTGTTTCTCTAATAAATAATGATTTAGAACATTTTTATATGACTATTGATAACTTTTGTTTATTTATCTGAAAACTGCCTTTTTATATCCTTTGATCATTTGGCAGTAGGGAAATGGCTCTTATTTTTTATAAATTTAACTCACTTCTATACTAAGTATATATTTGAGAAATGAGGCCTTTATCAGAGAAACTGCAGTAAAATTTTTTGATATTTCTTTATTGTCTATGATACCTTTTAGTATATTGTAATTTCCCTGCTTATCTTTTTTAACTAGATTGAATATTGTTTTTGCTTTGTCTGAGATCATGATTGCTTCCCCTGGCTTTTTTTTTTAACTTCAGTGGAAGCATAGACAATTTTGCTCTGGCCTTTTATTAACTGTATGTGAGTCTTTCTATTTTAAGTGTGTTTCATATAAACAATATATTGTTCAATTCTGGTTTATAATCCATTCTGCTATCTGCTTCCATTCCCATTTGCATTTATGGTTACTATGTATTTCCCTCTATCCCATTTTCTTCTGTTCTTTCCTCTTTATTCCTTTTCCTTCTTTCCTTCCTCAAAAGTCTATTTTGCTTCTAATCACTGCCTCCTTAATTCATTCCTCTCCCCTTTTTAATCACCTCCCACCTTCTCTTATCCTCCATCCCCTTTTATTTCCCTGTTGGTTAAGTTACCTTTTTTATACTTTCTTCCCTCTTTGAACCAATTCCGATGAGAGTGAAGTTTAAGCATTATCTGTCATGTCCATTTCCCCTTCCACTATAGAAGCTCTTCCTTGACTACCTCTCTTATGTAAGAAAAATTTTCCCACTTTTCCCTGTGCATCCCTCTTTCTTACCCTTTAATTTCTTTCTGGTTTTTTTTTTTTAGATCATTCCAACATAATTGACTCACACCTATACCCTCTATGTAAATTCCTTTTAACCTAACCATGCTCTAATAATGATAAAGTTCTTAGGAGTTACATGTATCGCCTTCCCATATAGGAATGTAAACAGTTTAACTTTATGATTGCTCTTTCATGATCACTACCTTTTTATTCTTCTCTTGAGCCTTGTATTTGAATGTCAAATTTCCTATTCAGTTCTTTTCATCAGGAATGCTTGAAAGCCCTCTATTTCATTAAATATCCTCTTTTTTTTTTTTTTAACCCACAGGATCATGCTCCATTTTTCTGGGTAGATTATTCTTGTTCTTTTGTAATCCTAGGTTTTTTGCCTTCTAGAATATCATATTCTAAGTCTTCTGTTCCATTAACATGGAAGATTCTAAATCTTATGTGACTCTGACTCTGACTGCAATATTTGAATTGTTTCTTTTCGGCTGCTTGAAGTATTTTCTTTGTGATCAGGAAGCTCTGTAATTTGGCTATAATGTTCTTGGGTATTTTCATTTTGGTATCTCTTTCAGGAGATTATTAGTAGATACTTTCAATGTCTACTTTATCAGTCCAAGACATCAAGGCAGTTTTCCTTGACAATTTCTTGAAATATGATATGTAGGTTCTTTCTTTTATTATGACTTCCAAGTATCCCAAGAATTCTTAATATCTTTCCTTTATCTATATCCAGGTCAGTTGTTTTCCTGATGAGGATTTCACATTTTTTCTATTTTTTATTGTTTCTTGATGTCTAATGGAGTCATTGTTTTCCACTTGCGCAATTCTAATTTTTAAGGAATCATTTTCTTCAGGGAGTTTTGTGTATTCTTTTCCCTTTGGTCAATTTTGCTTTTTATTTAAAAACATTTATTTATTGGTATTCATTTAAAAATTAATTTCAAATTCTCTTTCTCTCTCTCTAGTCCCTTCCCTACCATTGAGAAGGCAAGTAATATATCAATTATACATAAGAATTATACAAAATAATTTTCATATTAATCATGTTTCCCCAAAAAAGCCCCAAGAAAAATAAAGTGAAAAAATTATCTTCAATCTTCATTCAGAGGTTATCAGTTCTCACTCTGTAGGTGGATAGTGTTTTTCATCACAAGTCCTTCAGAATTCAGCATCGTGGATGATCATATTGCTCAGAATAACCAAGTCTTTCACAGTTGATGATTGCTACTGTGTATAGTATTCTCCTAATTCTCTTTGCTTCATTTTACATCAATTTATCAGTCTTACAAGGTTTTTCTGAAATCATTCTATTTATCATTTCTTTTTGTTGTTGTTTGTTTTATTTTTTAAATTTCAAATAATATTTTTGTTCCTAATTACATGTAAATGCAATTTTTAATTCATTTTAAAAAATCAAGCTCAAATTTTCTCCCTACCTCTCCAATTTTGCTTTTTAAGGAATTATTTTGGATGAATTGTCCTTTTTCCATTTGACCAATTCTTTTTTTAAAGTGTTAGGTTCTTCAGTATTTTTTGTGTGTGCCTCTTTTACTAAGCTCATAATTTTCTTTTCAAAATTTTCTTGTATTACTCACATTTTTTTTCCCAATTTTTCCTGTGCTACTCATTTCTTTTTTTAATTCTTCAAGGAATTCTTATCGAGTTTGGGTCCAATTACATTGTGTATGTGTGTGTGTGTATGTCTGTGTCTGTGTGTGTGTGTATGGGGGTGTGCTTTCACAGCAGCTATTTTAATGCTCTCTTTTTCTGAGTATATATCTTGGTCTTCTCTGCCATCGTTGTAGATTTTTATGATTAAGTTCTTTTAATTTTCTTTCTGTTTGTTAATTTTTACAGCTGCTCTTATGGGGTGGGGGAGAGAGACATTTTCCTAGGCTTAAGGGTTTTTGTGTAGCTGTTTTCAGAGCTATTTCTGGGAGTCTGAAAGTTTTCATTGTTTCCGAGATGGTGTTATCTTAGGAGAGGTATGGTCACAGCTCTCTTGGTCTATGCTCTGATCTTTCTCCAGGAAGAATCATGGGTCCTCTGTAACTGCCATCACAAGTGTTCCTGTTTGCTTTGAAACTATGACCAGGGTCCCTGATCCCTTGTGACTGACCACAAGGACTCCTCTCTCTCCTTGAATTCAACCCAGAACAGCATATAGGCAATAGAGTTACCAATAAAGATCAGCTATATTTGGTGTCAGTGATCTCTTTCTGACCACTTATCTGACTTCCTTATGATCTCTCAGCTAAAAGCTTCTGAAGTTGCTGCTGCAGTCACTGTTGCTGCTGCAGTTTATGTGGGCTCTGGACAGACCTCCATTTGGGTGTCACAGACTTTTTCTGCTGACTGCTTAAGTTTTCTTAGACCAGAAAAATGTCTTACCTCAACTTTTTTTTTTAGCTCTGCTTCTCCAAAATTTGATTTAAGGAATTATTTTAAAGTTGTTTGAAGGGGAATGTTGGGAGAATTCAGTTGAGTTGGCTGTCCTTAATCTGCCATTTTGGCTTTGCCCCCAGCTATAGATCTCTTAATATAGCCTAAGAATGCACTAACTTTTGGGGCTGTCATTGCACACACACTGTTTACTCCATCTAAATCCTAAAATCTTTGTAAGTCAAATAGCTGTCTAACCATGCCTACCTCATATGGTACTTGTGAAATCAATCTTTTGAGCACAAATATGATTGCTATTAAATAAAACATCATGGAGTAGTAAATACAGAGTTGATATCACCATCAAGAAGAATTGGGTTGAAGTACCTCAGAGTTGTTTTAATTTGCATTTCTCTAATAAATAATGATTTAGAACATTTTATATGACTATTGATAGCTTTGATTTATTCTTATAGAAACTGTCTTTTTATATCCTTTGACCATTTGGCAGTTGGGAAATGACTCTTATTTTGATATCACCATCAAGAAGACTTGGATTCAGGTCCTGCTTTTGATACATATTAATTGTATGACCATGACCAAGTTCTTTGACCTCTCAGTGTCCCAGATAACACTCAAATACTTTATGTTACACTTAGGTTGCCAGTCTGTGGAAAGAATTTCCTATAACAGTGAAATCACAGGTCTATGACCCCATCTCAACCCCCCCCAAAAAATTCTGCTTTGATTTGGACCAATAGTCTGACCTATAAATATATATACAGTACATTAGCTGTCTTTTCTCATTTTATTGTATGTTCAAATTTATCATCCATGCTTTTGTCCAAATTATTGATTAAAATACTAAACAATGCAGGACCAAGCACAGAACTCTGAGATACTCCTGTGGAGAACCCCTTCTAAGCTGATGTCAAACCATTAACAGTTACCTTTTGGGTCTAACCATTCAGTCAGTTCCAAATCTATCTAATCAACTTTTCCACAAAAATATTTTGAAAGACTTTACCGAGTGGTTTATTAAAATATAATTAAACCATTTCTGTAGTATTCCATTGAGTGTAGTGACATTATCAAAAAAAAAGGCACAAAACTAATCTGGCATGACCTGCCCTGATCAAACTCTCTGACAGTGCCAAAGTATCTGTCTTATTCTCCACAGTCCTTCAAATGTCACCAACAGTGGTCCAATAATCCTATCTACCAGTTCATATGGGTTGGATGACTTAAATGCATCGAAAGTATCTAGGTTGCCTTTTACCATCTCCTTACTTACCTTGGATATCAAATCCCTATTATCTATTTTTGTTCTGTCCTTTCTAGTCTAAAGATCATTCTCCTTGTCAGAAAAAAAGAATCAAAAGCTCTATCATGTTATAACCATCTCATCTTCCCTGAGCATGGGTCACTTCCCATCATTGATTTTTTTTTTCCAAAAGAGCTTTTAAAAACATCTCCTTTTCTTATCTATAGCTTCCTTCTCCAGCATCAACTCATTCTGACCATTAGCATTCCTAAAACTATTCTTATAGCATGATGCCATGCATTTCTGTTCATCTTCTACTGCCTGCTCTTATGTCCATCTTTGTTCCATGTCTTTAAAATCTACGTTGATGGGTTAGTTCTTGGTACATCTGAATGGGTATCTTCAGGCAATTCTCTCATCAGAACTGTTCCTCTTTGTGTCTTCAGAACTACATTTTTTGATAGTTAATAAGCATTTATTAAGTGCCTACTATATGTTAACAAGAGGGATATGAAGAAAAGCAAGACAGTGGCAAGAGAGCGCCTATCCTCCAGAAGTTCACAATCTATTAGGGGGGCAACAAGCAAATGAACATATACAACCAATGAACAGCATTTCTTCCCTCCTGGATTGATTTCACCTGTTGAATTTTAGTTTAGAGGATCTTCTTTGTCTTTTCTCACAATACCTTAGAATCTACTCTCCCAAAATGTTGGGCGCATGTCAAATTATACATTCGGCTTTCCTCTTCTTTATCTCCAAATCTCGGAAGGAATGCTTTACTGTCATTTTTTTAGTGGTTCATTTTTGTTTTGTCCTTTTTAGTCATCCAAAGATCATTCTCCTTGTCAGAAAAAAAAATCAAAAGTTGAGCAGTTCTATCATGTTATTACCATCTCATATTCCCTGAGCAGGAGCTGTTTCCTCTCATTGATTCTTTTCTTTTTTTTCTTTTAAAAAAAACTTCTAAGAACATCTCCTTTTCTTATCTGTAACTTTCTTCTCCAGCATCAACTCACATTGAGTTGTGTCTGACTCTTCATGCACAGACCATAGGCATGCCAGATCCTTCTATCCTTCACTCTCTCTCGAAATCTGTTCAAGTTCATGTTCATTGTTTCCATGACATTATTTATCCATCTCATCCTCTGTCATCCCCTTTGCTTTTTATCTTTCCTAACACCAGTCTCTTCCAATGGATCCCATCTTCTCATTATGTGGTCAAAATATTCAAGATTCAGCTTCACTATTTGACCCTCTACAGAATAGTTTAAATCAAGTGGTTACTTCCCTCCAAAGTTTCCATCATCTTTGCCCCAGTAACCAGTTCCTCCTTGATGATCAGATTCATCTGACCCATGCTGTTATAAAACTTACATTAATTTTTTCAAGTTTTGAAAGTGGAATCATCATTAAATCAAGAAATTATTAACTGATCTATTTTTGGAAGAGAGACGGCTCTACTAGAAATCTGTATAATTGAAGTGCCCCACTATTACTATATCATACCTCTGTGTCAGGGTCGTGATTTGCCTCCTGAAATCATCTATTTACCCTATTGTCTTTTTTTCTTCAACTGATATTAATATTTATACAAATATTTATATTTATCCAAATACTTTTCACCATGTTTATTTCTTTGAGGTTCTGCATTTTTTCACTTTATCTTATTATTTTATTATTTCAGCCCCTCCCTCTATTTTAACCTATCCCGTTTCTTTTTAGTATGCTATACTACTCTGAAGGTATATTTCAGATATGAATCTCAATCAATTAAGTCTCAGTTGATACCCATGAGGTCAGAATTGCCTCCTTGAATTACTAGTTTCTCTGGTTTATTGCCTATATTTGAGTCTATGGGCTTACTTTCATTCCTTTCTTGAGTTTTCTTTCCTTTGAACTTCTGGGTTTTTCTATCTAGATTGCTATTTTCCTTAGTATTTTGAAATATTGTGTACACACATATAGACACACACATACATACATATATACACATAAGTATATATGTACATATGTGTATGTATGTATATGTATGTAAGCAATTTTTCCCTACCCCTTCATTTTAAGTTTAAATTCCTTTTGATTAAATTTGTAAAACATCCAATATATATTGTTATCATCTCTTGTTAGGTGGCCTCCATTCAGGTGAGGAGTCTCTCATTGCTATATTTCTATATTTTGAGTTTTGGTCCAGACATCCAGATTCTATTCTTAGAAATCCTCTTCCTGGCAAGTTGTTTACTACATAATTCAAACTCTTGCCCTTCCATCATCCCCTGCCATGCCTACACTTTCCCTAACTCCTGGCAGGGATGGTGTCTCCCATTCTGATGTTTGTCATGAGTGAGATATGATACATTGGGCAAGTCTCTTCTCCTTTCTGGGTTTTCTTATCTATAACTTGAGGGGTTAAGCCAAGTGAATTTTAAAAGCTCTCCCAGATCTAATATTCTTTGCTTCTAAGATTCTATTCCTGAAGAGAAACAGGAGTAGAAAAGAGAGGGTGATGATGCTTCCATCTCCATCTAGCTGTGGTGTGGACCATGGCATAAGACACACCAATTTACAGGCTTTATTTCATGTTTCCAGTCAGAGGCACTGATATCAATATGACTAGCTGTAATATCCTTAAATAAAAATGATAAAACGTCAAATGGCAAGCGGATAAAATTTTATTTGGAGCCAAAATACATTTTGTCAAAATTGCTTTTTGCCATTTCCTCCTTCCTTTATCAGATCCCCTCTTCCTTAGTAATTCAGTAAGTAGATACTTTGGATGATGACAGGCAAATGGAAGTTGAGACCAAAGCAGGAGAGAGCACAGAGGAAAATGAGCCTTGTTTTGAAATTGATTTATCCTAATCCTGTTTGGAGCCAACAACCATTTAGATGAAAAAAATAACCATAGAATTTCAGTGTTATCCAGAATAGTCTCAAAATGAAATAGAGTGGGAGGGATCATTTAAGACTATACTAGCTATGTGATTTTGGGGTCACTTAAACCTTTAGAGTTTCAGTTTTCTCATTTGTGAAATGAAAATTAATAATCTCAGCCCTAATTAATAAGATTGATTTGATAAAAAGAACCATATACTCCTTAAAACTCTACATAAATGCAAGTTTTTGTTAAATAACTTAGTTTCTTTGAGGTTCAGTGTTTTATATGTGTTAATTAATGATAGCATATCCTGTCCTTCCTTAGTCTCTCCCTGATTCCACTCCCCCTCCCTCCCAGTCCCTGGCATTGGAGATCTATGAATGTAGAACATTGCATATAATATCAGAGCATTTCAATATGTTCATTGGTTTAGCTGATTTTTCTTCTTCCTTAATTTTGTTTTGTTTTGTTATAAGAAATGCTATTCTGAGAGATGAAAGAGGAAGGGATAGAGGAGGAAACGGTGATGTAAAAACAAAAAATATCAAAATATTTTTAAAAATTGCAACATCACAGCCTCTCATGCATATCCAATGATATAATGTAGGAAAGACTTTTTTTTTTAAGAAAAAGTGTAAGCTGCTAATATAAATGCAAGTTATTCATTATTCTTGTTGCTATCATTTAGGAAAGACTTTGGAGCAGGGAGGGGAATCATAACTGTCTTGTAGTGTTTGAAAGATCATCATTTGGGAGAGGGATTGGATGTGTCCTGTTTGTACCCAGAGGGCAGAACTAAGAGAAGTCAGAAAGGCAGATTTTACTTTGATGTGAAGAAGAAGAAACCTTCTTAACAGTTTGAAGTGTCTAAAAGTGGGATGAGTCCCTTAGGAGGCAATGAGTTCCCCATGACTGGAAGTCTTCAACTATATGACACTTGCTGGAGATGTTGTGGGTGGGGGGAAAAGTCTTCTTTCAGGAAGGTCAGACTTAGTATTCTCACCAAGAGTCTTCCTTACCCTGTGAGTCCATTGTTATTGAACCCAGTCTTCTCAAAGGTGAAACTCATTTAATTCATCCAGTCATATCAGTTATCTATTTTTATCAGTGTGGGCAGACTCTTTCAACTATTGCAGATCACAGCTTGTCTGTAACTTAGTAGAGAAATCCCAAGAGGGTGGTTTGAGGCCTGGAGAACTCAACCATAAGTACACGAGTGTCAGAGACACCTATTGACTCTTGGCTCAGCTCTCCGTCTATTATACTATGCTGCCTCTCATTCATTTAGTACATGCAATACATTCCTATATTGTGAAAAACTTTATATTAATTCATATCATTTTTTCTGTCTCTTTCTCTCTCTTCCTGTATATGTCTGTCTCTATCTCTGTCTCACTGTCCTTGTCTGTCTGTTTCTGCCTATCTCTTTATCTCACTGTTTCTCTACCTCTCCATGTTTTTCTGTCTCTGTCTCACTGTCTTTGTCTCTCTGTCTCTATCTTTCTGTTTCTCTTTCTCTGTCTGTCTGTCTCATCATATATTTTTAGTCCCAATCTACCACTAACCATATGACTTCAGGCAAGTTATGCAGTGATTCTGTCCTGGTATCCTGATTTGTCGACTAGTGATAATAATCCTTGCTAGTCTATTCCACCACAGGATTGTTCTGAGAACCAAACAAGATGAACAAATGTGAAAAGGCTTGGCATTATATAAATATGAAGCCTTGTCAAATTGCTTCAACAGCAGTGAACTCTGGCAGCCAATTTGTAATTTCTACCCAGCAGGCCTGCCATAGTCAAAACAATGCAGCCTGTTCAGAAAAAAAAAAAAAGACTGCCAACTGTCATTCCACTTAAGGTGGAAAAATCAGTGCTCTTGGACCTTTTACTTCTTTCCTGAAGAGCCCCAAGAGTCCACTTCAGAGACGGGTAAAAGCACACAACTCATGCACTCAGACCCTGCCAGGCACACCTTCATGGACCGAAGGATTTCAGATGGTTCTAGATAGGCAGTTTGCACTGAGTCTGAAGGCCTGGAGTCAACCAAGACTAGTTCTAAATGGATACATCCCTGGGCTCTTTGCATCCCATGAATTTTGGGAGAAGCAATAGGGGAAGATGTCCCCAGAAACATACTAGGAATTTTTTGGGGGGATGAAACACTTTTTGAAGTTTATCTACAAAAGAGATGGTTGAAACCTGACTGCCCTACTGCCCCTTAAAGAGTAAGAATTCAGCCTTTATAGCACTGAATAATGTTTGCGCTCCCTATATGCCCTTTATCACTACTTAGAATCAACTATGGCCATGAGGAATAATGAAGACATTGAGGATTAATAGCTTTCTACCTGAAGGAAATTCAGAAGAAGCTGTTTAGTTTAACATAAAAAACAAGCATTCCTGAATTTTATTATTTATTATTATTCATTTACATACAAATAACATATCAGCTACATAATCACACTTGATTTTCACATCAGCTCTGTGAATTAGGCAGTATAGATGTTGCCTCATTTCAGAGGATTTTCCTAGGAGGTCGCACAGCTGATAAGTGTTGGAGAAGGGAGCTGAACCTAGAGCACTGGACTTGGAGTGAAGATGAGCTATCCACTTGACTCTACTGCCTCTAAAGAACATTGGAGTGCTATAAAATATCACAGAGGTATCTTAATTGTTGATGAAGAACAGTCACACTAATTGAAAAGTATTATGTCTGTGCGAAAGCAAAGACATATACAAAGACAAGTATCTAAAAGAAACAGGAGTTGAATGAATGGCATTCTCTAGCCTGATGGCATCATTAAGGTTTGTAAGTGTATGTAGTTTAATATTATATTGATATATGTTGAAAATCTCTTGGCAGTTGGTCATTTTTCCCCAGTTCAAACAGGGCTTGGCAACATAGTTGACCAGCAAATAGTCTTCTCTTTAAGTCTTTGCACTTCCATTTGGAAACAGGATGATTCAAAGGACCATAGATTTGGACCTGGAACCTCCTAATTTTGAGATGATGATGCTGAGAGCCAGTGGGGTAAAGTGAATTATTTCTTTGAGTTCTTATTCTTTGTCAGGGTTTGTCCTTTCTTTTGTATGCTGGTAGCAAACTACTGAAATCTGGCCCTTGTACCCAGTCTCACATTAGCCCCCTCTGATGTTTTGATTCCTGGTATGGACTCTACTTCATACTTATCTACTCTCAACTTCCATTTGCTGATTTTTCTTGTGCACATGATAATTCCAACCTCCTACTTTTGTAGGAAATTTCTGGTTGCACCCAACCAGATTGGCTAAAATCAGTGCTGTGGAACCCAGTCAACCATAACTTAGTAACAGACCTCAACCTTGGTTAACAATATATAAGCTCAGAAAAATCAATGAACTTGCATACAATTCTGAACAGAACCTATAATAGGGCTTTCTTAATATGTGTTTATGGAAGTTATTTTTCATCTTTCACGCCATCAAAAATCTTCTGGTTCTGACAGATGTGTGAAAGAAAACACTCCCTTAAACTTGCATTGAACATATGTTACAGTCATTGCTGAAATGAAAAAAAAATGAATATTTTCTACCTTGTAAAATGATTATTCAATCCACCTATCCCTCCTCCACACTCCTGGGTTTCTACTTTGGCCTGAAATCCCAGATTAGTTTTAAAGTTATTTCCAGAGTCAACAAGAAAGAGGCATTCCACAAGAGGAAAAATATCCCTACTATCAAGGCTACTTTGTACAAAGCATAAGAAAATGCTCAGGGACTACATTTGACTTTCAGTTGGGTTTTTCAGGTTAACTCCCTTCTCCCCCAATACAGTTTTTTTAAAGCTAATATGATGCCAAGTGAAAATTCTTTGAGGGTTTCTTCTCTTCTGGTTTCTGCAAGATTAGTCCCAGGTTTCTGGGTCTTTGGCACTGCTGACAAAAGAAGCCTCTTTGATTCTTCCCCTCTTTGGAAACTTAGCCGATGGGATTTTCCACCCTGCAGCATGTTCTCCCTTGATTTGGGCTAGATACATATTTTCATAAAGGCAGGAAACTTTTCATTTTTTCTCATAACATACATATGCAGTTTTTTTCTTTCCCTGTGTATATGAAGGGAAACAGATTACATGGTGGGGTATTTTCCCATAGCTACCTCAATTAACTAAGTAGTTAGAGCATTGGGGAAACGGAAGTTTCCCAAGAAATCATTTAATTCAATGCCCTTATTTTCTAGATGCAGAGAGGCAGTGTAGAGACAGTGAGTAGAAAGCAAACCTGTTTCAGACTCACATTAGCTGTTTGACCCTGGGCTAGTCACTTAGCTTTTCTCTGCCTCAGATCACTCTCTAGGAATACAAGTTACAGAGCAGATACTTATTTTCATTGATAAAGGGAGTTCTCTGCACCAGTGAAAGCAAATATTTTGTACAGATAAAGAAACTGATTCCCAGAGAAGGGAAGATCACCCAATGAGTTAGAGCCAGAACTAGAAACCAAAAGTTCAATTAATTAGAATTTTCATTTGTTGCATTGATTCTTAATAGAGAGAAATAAACAAGAAAAAGATGAAATTAGTTGAAAAATGAACAAACAAAAGACAGTTTTTAGTTCAGTTTCCTCTTATCTCTTACATCTACCTCTACACTTCTGACCAAAGAAAATTGATATCCTTCATGGTGATACTAAAGGTCTGGTTGTTCTCACTCATTGGTGCTCAGGTTGGGAAGGGGATCCAAGCATTTTAGAAGGATTCCAATCTCTAAATTCAATAGGTTTTGGAGGAAAAGGGTCCAGAGGATTTGGAAATTGAAAGAAAACTTGGGGGTCATCTAAGCCAGGGAATCTTAACATAGGGTTCACAGATGTCCAAAGGGTCCAGGGACAAATTTCTGGGGGCATCTATGAACTTGGAGAGGAAAGAATATATCTTTATTTTCCACTAACCTCTAACTGAAATTGATCATTTCCTTTCATTATTTCAAATCATTATTCTGAAAAGATATCCATCAGTTTCCCCAGATTCGATGACATACAAAAAAATATTAAACACCCTTGATTGAGACCAAAGTGTTTTTAAGCCTCAGTTAAACAAAAAATAGAATTATCCAGGACTCCTTCCTCTCTACTGAGCATTTGTGATTTGTAGGTTTAAATGTGTGACTGGTCTTAAAAAGATAAGGTGCTGAAGTGCCAATGACAAGGAACTCTTGGTGAAGATGTCTGGAACCTGTGTTTAGTGTGGGGTATGTGTGGGGGAAGGGGGTGTTATAGAAGAAAGCACACTTGGGTCATTAGTCAAATCTTCTTGATTCTAGCTTTGTCTCTGCCACTAGTTTGGGCAAATGATGAACATTTCTAGGCCTCAGCTTCCTCCTATAAGATAAGTGAGGCAGGGTGGGGGGGAAGGAATGTAGAGACTGCTAGATTGCTCCTAGAATTGAAATACTGATTGTCTGATTTCGTCCATTTTGAGAATCAGGAATATTAAGGCTCATTTTTTTTCTCTCAGCCCTTTTCAGAACTCAGATAATTCAAAAGTCAGTAACAGCTTTATGGGCCAGACGAATCATTTTTGAAATGGAAAATGTTATCTATTATTTTTTTTTTTATCAAATTAGGGACTTTCTCTTTCTATGAAACCTGGAAAGAAGGGGCCATTTGAAAGATAAATGTTTCCTGTAAGTGATATCCAATGTATGAGAATTTTGTGGTTGTTTGGGTACTAAATGTCAGCCCCTTGTTATCTTTCAAATTTGTCAGTTAGGAAATTGTGCTCTGAAGTTATCTTTCAGCAGTACCACAGTTAGAGAGGCAGGCCATGGGGTGGAGATATGACATCATTCCTCACTTGTGTGTGGCTCCTAAATCAGCTGATTTGGATATTGTGTTAATGAGGTCAAGGGAATTGGATTGTATTTCCTGGTAGATCTGAAAATTCTGCTGGTTTTGGGGGTTTGGGGGGCAAAGTCTGCGCCTCTAACTCTGGTCACAATCATCAAAAGGTTAAGGCAAAGGAAATCAGGATGATTCCATGTATATCAATCCTCACTACTAGGAAATGAATTCAAAACACATGGCTTAGTGATTATGTGGTAGTAGTATTCGTAACACTTCTTTGATATGAAACCATACAGGTCTAAAATTTAGAGTTGAAAAGTATTTTAGATGCCATTTAATCCAACTCTGTTGTGAAGAAAAGAAAGGCCAGAGAGGTTAAATGATCACCCAAAATATCATAATTAGTAAATGGCAAGGTCAGGATTTGAACTCAGGTTCTTTGATTTTAATATTTTCCAAGATCCTAGATTATGCAGACAATGGTATACTCTCCACTAGTAGAGACTGTTTCCAATCATCATCCCTCATTTTCAGCGTTGCCTTATCCATGTTCCCTACTAGTTAAAATCTCTCTCTCTCTCACTCTCTCCCTCCCTTCTTCCTCCTCCTCCTTCTTCTCCTCGTTCTCCTCCTCTTCCTCCTCCTCCTCTTCCTCCTCCTCCTTCTTCTTCTTTTCTTCCTCCTTCTTCTCTTCTTCCTCCTTCTTCTTCTCTTCCTTCCTCCTACTCCTTCTTCTATTTATTCTTCTCCTTTTTCTATTTTTCCTTCTTCTGCTCCTCTCTTATTTAAAAGGTTAAAAGACTTTTATTTGATCCTACCACCCTTTCAAGCTCCCATCCTATTTTACTCCTATTTTTTGAAAGCCAAAAAAAAGTAGTTTATACTTATTCTCTTCATTTTTTCACCTCACATTCACTTCTTACTCTTTGGCATTTAGGTATCCAATATCATTAGTCAACTAAAAGTGCTCTATCCAGGGATACCAGTAGTCTATTAATAGTAAATCTGATATGGCCTTTTCTCTGTCCTCATCCTTTTTGACTTCTTTTCATCACTTGACATACCCTCCTACTATTTTCTTTTTTAAAAAATACAGTTTTATTTCATTACATATTTACCAATTCCATGCAAAAATAACAATATTTTTTTAAACTTCAAGTTATGAATTCTCTCCATCCTGCCTACACCTGCCTCCTTCTTGAGAAGGCAAGAAATATATTTGTCACACACATGAAGTTATGCAAAACATCTTTCCATATTAGCCATGTTGCAAAAGAAAACACAAGCAAAAAGAATAAGACCAAAAAATTTTTTAAAAAAATTATGCTTCGATCTGCACCCAGAGTTCATCCGTTCTCTCTCTGGAGGTGGAGACTATTTTTCATCGGGGGTCCTTTGGAATTTTCTTGGACCATTGTCGTTATCAGAGTTGCCAAGACTTTCACAGTTGATTCCTCACTCTGGCTTGCTGTACACATTCAATCATTTGCCAGATTTAAACCTCCAAAACATATCTCTTATGTACCCTTTTTCTACTCATACAACCACCACTCTAGTACAGATTTTCATCCTTTCCTCCTTGCACTATTGTAATATTTTCCCATTTTTTTTTAATAGTTCAATAGAAGGTTCCAAATTCCCTCGTGAAATATTCTTCAAGAGGTCAGGGTCATCTGCGTATATCAATGAGGTACATTCTCCTGAAATGTTTCTAATTATGAGCACATAGACTCATAGCAATCAGGTAGACTGATAACATTCACCTAACAGACACTGTTCTTGCAAAACTTCACAACAAAAAGGAAAAATAAAATGCAGACAGAAGAAGCCATGACCCAGAACTATAGTTTCAGTGTTGACCTTTGCTTTCCTTCTAATGTTTGTTGTCTTTCTATTTCAGTCATACCTGGACTCTACTAGAAACTGTCTCACTTCATGATGCCTTAAGAAGCCAACTGTAGTCATAGGACAGTTCTATCACCATATGACATGTATGGGCATTCATTTCTCTTTCTATTACTTATATTGCTGATTTACAAAACAAATACAGACGTGGACTCTGCTGGACATAACTTCAAAGGGCCATTTTTGAACAATGATCATATGTACATTATCCCCAACAAGTTACTTTTTGCCTAAAGTATTCTACTGAACAGGCAACCTAAGACTCTCCAAGCATCCGGTTCCATTTTCAACAGTTCTAATGGTTAGTAAATATATTCTTAACATTGACTTGAAATTTGCCTCTTATGGGGGGGAGGAGCCAGGATGATGGAGTAGAAACATGCACATATGCTAGCTCCTAACCCACAGCCCATAAAATACCTGTAAAGAAGAACTCCCAAGAAATTCTGGAGCAGCGGAAGCCACACAACAATGGAGGAGAGGAGATTTCTGTTCCAGAGAGCCCTGAAAAACCTACACCAAAGGTCTGTCACGCACAAGACCCGGAACAGAGCCCAGCCCTGCCTTGGCTGTGCGGCACCGAGAGGAGCAGATCCAACAGGCTATAGGGACAGAATGTGTTGCAGCCTGGCAGGTCTCTTTACCCACAGGATCCAAAGGTCAGTGAGAGACTCTTTTTGGCTGGATGAGAGGGGAGTGGGGTATCTCCATAACTCAGGCCTCCTCGGGAGGCAGCAATGGAGACAGCAGCAGACAGGGGCTCCCAAAGCAGAAAGGAGCTTGGATCCATTGTTGAAGATCTCCACTTAAACCCCCTGAGGGAACTGAGCCCCTTGCGGTGGCGCTGCCCCCACCCGAGCACCTGAACTTAATCTCACATTGAATAGCAGCCCCCGCCCCCACCAAAAGCCAGAAGTCAAAGGAACTAGGACTAAAACCAAGAATCACCTACCTAGCAAAACTGAGTATAATACTTCAGGGGAAAAAATAGTCTTTCAATGAAATAGAGGATTTTCAAGCATTCTTGATGAAAAGACCAGAGCTGAAAAGAAAATTTGACTTTCAAACACAAGAATGAAGAGAAGCATGAAAAGGTAAACAGCAAAGAGAAGTCATAAGGGACTTACTAAAGTTGAACTGTTTACATTCCTACATGGAAAGACAATATTTGTAAGTCTTGAAACTTTTCGGTATCTGGGTAGTTGGTGGAATTACACATACACACACACACATACACACGCATGCACATGCATACACAGAGACAGAGAGCACAGAGTGAATTGAATAGGATGGGATCATATCTTTAAAAAAATGAAGTTAAGCAGTGAGAGAGAAATGTATTGGGAGGAGACAGGGAGAAATGGAATGGGGCAAATTATCTCTCATAAAAGAGGCAAGCAAAAGACTTTTCAATGGAGGGAAAAAGAGGGGAGGTGAGAGAAAAACATGAAGTTTACTCTCATCACATTTGACTAAAGGAAGGAATAAAATGCACACTCATTTTGGGATGAAAACCTATCTTACAATACAGGACAGTGGGGGAGAAGGGGATAAGCAGGATGGGGGGGATGATGGAAGGGAGGACAATGGGAGGAGGGAGCAATTTGAAATCAACACTCTTGGGGAGGGACAGGATCAAAAGACAGAATAGAAACAATGGGGGGCAGGATAGGATGGAGGGAAATATAGTTAGTCTTATATACAACACGACTATTATGGAAGTTATTTGCAAAACTACACAGATAGGGCCTATATTGAATTGCCTGGCTTCCCAAAGGAAATGGGTGAGAAGGGAGGTATGGGGAGAATTTGGAAGTCAGAGTTTTAGGAACAACTGTTGAGTATTGTTCTTGCTACCAGGAAATAAGAAATACAGGTAATGGGGAATAGAAAGCCCTACAGGACAAAAGAGAAGATGGGGACAAGGTAAAGGAGGGAGAGAGCAGATTGGTGATAGGGGAAATTGGAAGGCTCAGTGTATTGGGGTGGGGGAGGGGACAAATGGGGAGAAAATTTGGAACCCAAAATTTTGTGAAAATGAATGCAAAAATTTGAAAAAAAAAAAAAAAGAAATTTTCCTCTTACCAACTTCCTCTCATTGACCTTAGATCTGTTTTCTGAGAGCAAGCAGAACAAGTCTAATCATTCTTCCATATATTAGTTTTTCAAAGACTTGAAGATAATTATTGCTTCCCCTTATCTCTCCCCACATACCTCCTTTTCTTTTCGTTAAATAAAGTCATTTCCTTCAAACAACCTTCATGTGGCATAAATTCCAAGGCTTTTATTATCTGATTGCCTGCCTCTAGACACCAATTTATCAATATCCTTCCTAAAGTGGGGAACCCCAAACACAAGACACTCCAGCTGTCCAGTCAAGGCAGAGTAAAGTGGGGTTATCACCTCTTCTGTTCTGGACATGCTGCCTCTTTTAATGTAGCCAAAGACTCCATTAGCTATCTATCATATCATTTAATCTAACTGAGTCAGGAAGCTACTAAAATTCTCATGTCTTTTTCATACAATCTGTTATCCAACTACACCTCACAGGCTCTGCAGCTAGAAGCAACACTAGAAATCATGCAATGTAACTCTCTTATTTTTACAAATAAGATTACAAGATATTTCTTTAGCCACTCCATATTTTTTATAGGACTTCACTTATTTTTGTGCACATTTAGACAGGAGTGGCTATTCTGTTCTATTTAATGCTTTGGTAAAACAAAACAAAAACACTAAAACAAAGAATAAACCTAAGGCATTATTTCACAAAAATTATGAGACCGTAGCAATCATCAGAGATTCTTAACCTGGGGTTCACCAACTTACTTATTTTTTAAAATTTATTTTGATAACTATATTTCAATGTAATTAGCTTCCTTTGTAATGCTTACATTTTATTTTATCAATATTAAAAATTTCATCTTGATAGAGAATCCATAGGCGTGGGCCCCTGAGAAGGGGTCCATTACTCTACCAGAGGGGTCCATAATACAGAAAAGGTTCTGGCCCCTGATGTAGTCAAACCTCCTTTTTATAGGCTACCTAGAATTCCCCTCCAACTCTAGGATACCTTAGACAGTGTTGGGTACTTTCTGTAGCCTAACCATAAACGTAGCTTGAGTTGCCATGCCAGTGCATAATCACAGACTAACTAAGATGAACAAATTTAAGTGCAAAATATTTTATTAAGACAAATAAACCAGAATTATTGTCAGTCTCTTTCTCCTTCTCAACCCTGTCTGGTACAAGCAAAATGGGGTTGCAACCTTTTACAGGAATCAATACAGAAATAATGGCTCTCATGGAATCTCATTCTCAGAATGAGACTTACTCTCCTTTTTAGGGGGCAGTTGGAATGAAAAGAGAGCTAGTCACTTCCTGTATCCTTTCTTCTTGGTTTTAATAACCAGCAAGATCTGTAGATGTCCAGTCTAGTCTTTTGTTAGGATTGTGTTGGGATTCCTGGATTCAAAGACACCCTAGGACACTCAGCCAAGCAGTCTTGTTCCTTCTCCCCACTACAGCCTATGGGCAATCAGTCATCCTACTCACAGCAGGAGATCACCACTGTCTCTTTCAGTTTTCTCAGTCCGTTCTCAACCACGAGCAAACAGGCCCTACAGGTAGCTCAATTCCTCATTGATTTATCCTAGCAAAATTATTTACCTCTTCATAGTCTGACTTTAAAAGTGTTGTTAATACTTATGACCCTTTTTATCTATATAGTACTTTACTATTTTAAAAGCACTTTCATATGCATCATTTCCTTTTATTCCCCTATCTATCCTGTGAGATATATGGGACTCTTAGGGGATTAGCCTTACTTAATAGATGTGGACAATGAGGTTTAGAAAGATTGTGACTCGAACAAGGTCACCTAGCTAGTGAGTAGGACTCATACCGGGACTCACAACTTGACCTCCTGATTCTAAGCCCAGGATCCTTGCCATAATACTATATGAACTCAACAATGTTTAAGCATGATAGGCAGGGTTAATCTCTAGCACTATGAGAATGCTTTGTCTTCAAAGGTTGCAGGCATTCCAGTAAGGTTGCTAAGGGAGATTAGGTAAAATGGGATGCTTTTTCATTCTAATGGATTTTCAGTGAATAGGAACAGATCTAAAATGAGTCTGTCTGTCACTTCCAGTGCCCCATATTTTTCCTTTTAATTGTAATAGAGCATAATTTAGTTCTTAAGATGTGATTGAAGTTTCTACAACTTGAATCCCTTCCAGATCCCTTCTTGCCTTCTCATTTCTTTGGAAGTTAATTGAAACAAATGAAATCCAATGATGCTTTAAAAGAGTCTTTTCTCTCCACAGGAGTCTGAGGCAAAGATGAAGAAACATTAGCCTTCAAGGGAACAGGCCTAGTTTGTGATGCGAAGCCATCGGTAGCCCTTTTAAGTGGTCCCCAGTTAGTCATTACTTGGGTATGTGCAAATCTTCATGTCAGAGTTTTTCATACCCAGAAGGTGGTATGGTATCTGTACACTGTGGCTCTCCTGCAACTTGAATAATTTCATTCAAGAAGACTAGGCTGTATCTTAGAACTCTAACCCGGGGGTCAAGGAACCTGGAGTCTGTTTGGAGACTGGGATAATGTCTTAGACTTCTTAATATCCCTCATAGCTCAGTACATGGCCTTGCACAGAGTAGAGGTGAAACCATTTTTGTTTAATTATAATTGCTTCACAGGGCAGTGGAAAAGTTACTTACTGTCTCTAGAATCTGTGAAAAGTGCTGCCAAATTCAGGTGTGATCTTTGTGAATGCTATCTATTTCCCAATTAGGAATGTGATTGGGATTAACAAAGATCTGCTCCATTGAGGGCATCTTGTTTAGCATGCCTGAGTTATTGAAAATATAATGAAGGAATCGACAATGTTTTTTATATATTTGAGATATCTGACCTTTATCTAAGAAAATATTTACCCTCCTCCAATGTTCTGCTTTCCTTGTATTAGGTTTCTGAGATATGGAGTATTGTGTGATGAAAAGAACGCTTTTGAGAGTCATCACTAGATATAATGATTGGCGCCAGAATGTTGATTACTGGTCAGATATATGTGTGTGTAGTCTTCATTGTCGAAGAAGACCATGCCTTCAGAGAAATAATGACAAGACTTGCACTTGACTTTGTTTTGAGTGAGGGAGGGCTGTGCAGGTCACCAGACTCACTTCTCCTCCAGAGTCATCTGAATCCAGTGACCAGATATTCATCAGGATGACTGGAGATAACCCAGGATGAGGCAATTGGGGTTAAGTGACTTGCCCAAGGTCACACAGCTAGTGAGTGGCAAGTGTCTGAGGTGAGATTTGAAGTCAGGTCCTCCTGACTCCTGCACTGATGCTCTATCCACTGCATCACCTAGCTGCCCCTTAACTGGTCAGATATACATTATAGATGAATTGCATCAAATGTGAGGATACATCAAAGATCTCTAATTTTGTTTGTAGACTGATGCAGTTTGATCCCCTCTGTTATTTAGCATAGTATTCATAATTGCTAGAGGCTCAGATACAGTAAGTGACTTGATTATGGATTCAATAATCCATCTCTATGCAAATGACTTTAAAGTTTATATAATCTAGCCTTCGTATCTCTCCTGAACTCTACTCCTATATAACTGACTGCCTATCAGACATTTCATGCTGGATTGCCATATGAACATATCAAGCTCAACATGACCAAAGCATAACCTATCTTTCCCCCTACCTGGTCCCCCACCTTGTTCCAGTCACCCAAGGTGTGCAATCATAATGTCATCCTTGATTCCTTATTTTGGCTTACCCTACACATCCAATCATCTACCAGATTTGGTCATTTATACCTCCAAAACATATCTCATCTGACCCCTTCTCTCCACTCCCACAGCCACCACCATCATTCAGAATTTTATCCCCCCTTGCTTGAACTATTGCAATAGTTCCTCATTGGTCTTCTTATCTCAAGTGTCTCCCCACTCTAAAGCATCATCTACAGAGTGACCCAAATAATTTTCCTAAAGTATAGGTCTTACTTTCCTACAGCATATCACCATTACTTCTCTCCCACCCCCCCAAAAAAAAACCCCAACCCGAATGGTTCCCCATGGCTTCTAGGATTAAATATAAACTCCTCTGTTTGTTCTTTAAATCTCTCCACAAGGCCCCTTCCTATCTTTCTATCTACCTACACTTTAATTCCACCCTCTCCCAATTCAGTGATCTTGTCATAATGGCCTACTTGTTCCTCAGGTACGGTACTACATCTCCCTTCTTCATACCTTTCCAGTGACTGCACCCTGTGCTTGAATTGTTCTCTCTCCTTACCTCTGTTTCTTAGAATCCTTCAAATCTTGGCTCAAGTTTCTTCTTCAACAGATAGCCTTTCCCGGTCCCTCTGGCTTCCCAATTGCTAGTGTATTACCCTCTAAAGTTACTTCTCTTCTTTTTATGTATCTTGTCTGTGCCTCTGTGTATCTCCTTCTTCTTAAAAGAGATAACTTTTTTCTGCGAAGCCCCCAGTACTTCCACAGAATAAATACTACCTAAATGTTTTCACTCATAGTCCAGTTTGGAGGTTTTCAAGTGGTCTTCTTTTATTAAACAACAGTAACACCTTTGTTTTGTACTTTAAAATGTTCATGAATGTTTACATCTATTAAGACAAGTGAGTAGCATAGTGGACAATGTGTTGGACTTGGAGTTGTATGGGATGGCAAGACCCCCTACTTAAATTGACTACTCAGAGGCATCTCAAAGTATTAACAGAATGTTCCTTTATTCAATTCTAGAGAAGCGGGGCGAACCCTTCACCATGTAGTCTGGAGCAGGGAAGCCAAAGACAAAGGCAGAGCAGTGATATATATATAGACCCTAAAGCAAAAACCCCTCCCACCACTGACCATTATTCTCATTGGCTGAGAAATATGGTCTTATATTCTAGATGCAAAATCTAACCAATCCCTTTAAAATCCAGTCCAAATTCCCTCCCCTGCCCCTCCCTGTCCCTCTGTTACAAAGCCTGAGAAAATACATGTCAGCATATGCAAATGAAGCATTGAGAGTACATGCAATTGAGAGGCAGACCTGTTTGAGGACCCCGGATTGCTCAGGCACATGTAAATTAGGCATTGAAAAGTTAGCGAATTTTATCCAATCATTGAGATCCTAATACACTACATAGCCTACATCCTTATATGGGAATTGCTCAACTCTGAAGGCCTTGTAACCTGAGCATCTTGGTCTCCTTTTACACCCTGGGAGAGGAATTCACATTCTGAGAAGTCTTCACTGAATCTATTCCACTCAGAGTCAAGAAGTCTTGAGTTTAAATCCTGCTTTTGGCAATGAAGGACAAGTACAACCCTATGAGTAGACTCAGCTTCTCCTCTATTGTCTATCTCCCCCTCTCCTTCCTTCTCCTCTCCAAAGAAAGGTAAATTTGGATGGCCAAAAGATTTCCAGTTGTCTTGGGTTTTACTGGCCAGTTTCCCTTCCCTCCCCTCCCCTCACCTCTCCTCCCCTCCCCTGAATCTTGAGCCTACTGCACTGTGAGGCTCACATACCATGGGGCCCCTGCCCCCTGCCTAAAGGCTCTTTTCTGATCCCTTCTGGTTTCACAGTGATTATCAATAATAACTGTTGCTGTTTCTCTCCCAGGCTGATGTCTTTCTCTTCTTTGCCTCATTAAAGTGGCCATGCCCTGACTACTTCTTTTAAATAGGCCTATTCAATAAATGGGCGTTACTTTCCCCTAAATGAGTACCTGCATAGACCTTGGCCTAAAGGGGTCAAGGTCTCTCAGTGCATCCTGGGCCATCTCCAGTCATCCTGAGGAATATCAGGTCATTGGATTCAGATGGCTCAGAAGGAAAAGTGAAGCTAGGACCTTGCACAGCCCTCCCTCACTCAAAACAAAGTCAAGTGCAAGTCATGTCATCATTTCTCTGATGGCATGGTCTTCTTCAGCAATGAAGGACGAACACAACACCTCCTTCACTTCATATTCCACAATTTATTCAGCCATTCTTCCATTGTTGGTCATCCTTTTTGATTGCAAGGTTTTGATGCTTCAAAAAAAAATGTTGTAAATATATTTGCATATAAAGAGACTTTTTTATTTTCTTTCATCTCTTTTAGGTATAGGCTTATCAGTGGTGGAGCTGGGTCAAAGTACATGCACTGTTTGATAACTTTATGTGCAATTCCAAATTTTTTTCTAGAATGAGTGTACCCATTCACAGGTCCACCAATAGTACATCGATGTGCATGTTTTCCCCATAGCACCTCCAACGTTTATCCTTATACAAAGATAAGCTCCAAAATGCTACATGACCTAGATATAAAACATCATTAACAAATGAAAGAAAAATGGAAAAAAAGTTATCTTTCAGTTCCATGCATAGGAGAAAAGTTATTGACCAAATAAGGAAGAGAGAGGATCAGAGAAGATAAAATGGAAAGTTTTGGTTACATGAAATTAAATATTCTTGCACAAACAAATCTAACCTAAAGGAAAACTAATAAATTTTTTTTTAAAAAAAAATTCTGCAGCAACTTTTTCTGATAAAGGTCTTTACTCTCAAGAACTGATCAAAATTTACAAGAAAAAGAGCCATTCCCCAATTAATAAATGGTCAAAGAATATAAATAGTTTTCCAGGTAAGAAACCCCAGCTATTTATAGCCATATGAAAAAAAGTTAATTATTACTATTACAAAGTACAAATAAAATTGGAGTTAAAAGTGCAGATTAAAGCAATTCTGAGATTCTACCTTTTACCCACCCATGAGAGTTATTAACAAATTCCCCAATGTCCTCTAGATTTTCATCTTGTGCTTTTTCCATCTTCTGACTTGACAGAAATATTGCTCCTTTTGAAGATATTGCATCCTTCCCCCACTTCTACAATGACCTTTTTTCAAGTTCCCAACGTATGGAGACAGAAAGGGGAGTCACACAAACATACTCCCTCCTCATTATCACTTTCAACCTCTCTCTTGACACCATCACACATGTTCATGCCATTTATTAATATTAGTTGGTTCATATCCTTATCACAGTCATTTTTCTAGCCTCTAGGTCATTCTTTGTTCTCACAGTGTTCAGTTACTTGTCCTGAAACGTTCTTTTCTACCCTAACCTTTTCCTTAGGCTGATGTCCCCTCAACTAATAACAGGAATAGAATGCTCAACTTGTGACCAGAGTTTGAATCCCACCTCAACCACTTACTAGCTGTGTGATACTGAAATCACTTAACCTGTCCTGTTTTCAGTATCCTCATGCATAAAAATGAGGATAATAATACGGCTGACTTCACAGGGTTGTTTCAAGGAACAAATGAGTAAACATATGTAAATGACTTTGCAAACCTTAAAGTGCTATATAAATGCTACCTACCATTTTGACTGATTAGTAATGTCCTGACTGTTAAGTTCATCAATCTGATCAGCATCCTGGACCTATATTTCTCAAACAACCATCTCAAAAAACCAGATTGTTTAGTATCTTCTCTAATCATTAACCACATTTGTGCTGCCACTATAATGCTTAATGCTAAAGTTTCTCTCATTGTTTAAAACTTCCTATCTTTCCATCTCTCCCTCTGCCTTTAAATCCATTTTTTGGGTATATAATTTATTTGTTTTTCAGTTCTTAACATTCACTTCCACATGAATTTGAATTCAAAATTTACTTCCCATCTCTCCCTACGTCCCACCCCAGGACAGCATGTACCCCATCCATCCCTTCCTCCAGTCTGTCCTCACTTCTATTACTCACCCTTCTTCCATCCACCTTCCCCTCTATTTTCCTATAGGGCAAAATAGATTTCTATAATCCATTGCTTATATAGCATAATTTCCAGGTGCATGCTAAAACAATTTTAAACATTCATTCTTAAAGCTTTGAGTTCAATATTCTCTCCCTTCCTCCCCACCTACCTTCATTGAGAAAATAAACAATTCAGTATAAGTTATACATGTGTAACAATGCAAAGCACTTCCATGATAGTTATGTTGTAAAAGACTAACCACATTTCTCTCTATCCCATCCTGCCCTTCATTTATTCCATTCTCTCCCTTGATCTGTCCTCCCACAATAGTGCTTCTGATTTTCCCTTTTCCCAATTTGCTCACCCTTCTATTATCTTCCCTCTCCTATCCCCTTCTCCCTTGCCTTCCTGCAGGATAAAATAGATTTCCATATCCAATTAGATGTGTGTTATTCCCTCCTTAAGTCAAATCCTATGAGAGTAAGATTCAATTATTTCTTTTCATCTCCCCCATCTACCCCTCCACTGTAAAAGCTCTTTCTTCCCTCTTGTATGTGAGATGATTTCTTACATTCTGCATCTCCATTTCTCTTATGCCTAGTACATTCCATTCAACAGTAAATTTTTTTTAAGGTATTCTCCCTTCATATTCAGTTCACCCTATGCCCTCTGTCTATGTATGTATCTATATGTATATTTATATATATATATACATACACATATACATATATACAACCATATACATACCGACACATATATAATGTGCACATGCATACTTACATATATATACTCCCTCAAACAACCCCAATACTGAAAAAGGTCTCATGAGTTACAGATGACATCTTTCCTTGTAGGAATGTAAACAGTTCAATGAGTTCCTTAAGACTTCTCTTTCCTGTTTACCTTTTCATGTTTCTCTTGATTCTTGTGTTTGAAAGTAAAATTTTCTATTCAATTCTGGTCTTTTCAACAAGAATACTTGGAAGTCCTCTATTTTATTGAAATTCTATTTTTTCCCTTGAAGTATTATATTCAGTTTTTCTGGGTAGGTGGTTTTAATCTTGGTTTTAATCCTATCTCCTTTGACCTCTGAAATATCATATTCCAAGCCTTTTGATATGTTAGTGTAGAAGCTGCTAAATCCTTTGTTATCCTGATTGTATTTCCACAATCCTTGAATTATTTCTTTCTGGATGCTTGTAATGTTTTCTCCTTGACCTGGGAACTCTGGAATTTGACTATAATATTCCTAGGGGTTTTTCTTTTTGGATCTTTTTCAGGCAGTGATGGGCGGATTCTTTCAATATTGATTTTATCCGCTGGTTCCAGAATATCAGGGCAGTTTTCCTTGATAATTTCATGAAAGATGATGTTTAGGTTCTATTTTTGATTACGGCTTTCAGGTAGTCCCATAATTTTTAAATTGTCTCTCTTGGATCTATTTTCCAGGCCAATTGTTTTTCCAATAGGATATTTCACATTGTGAAATTTTTTTTAATTTTTTCATTCTTTTGATTTTGTTTTGTAATTTCTTGGCTTCTCATAAAGTCATTAGCTTCCATCTGCTCCATTCTAATTTTTAAAGAACTATATTCTTCAGTGAGTTTTTGATCCTCCTTTTCCATTGGGTCCATTCTGCTTTTTAAAGCATTCTTCTCCTCATTGGCTTTTTGGACCTCTTTTGTTATTTGGGTTAATCTATTTTTAAAGGTGTTATTTTATTCAGCACTTTTTGAGTCTCCTTTAGTGAGCTCTTAACTCACTTTCCATGATTTTCTTGCATCACTCTCAATTCTCTTCCCAATTTTTCTTCACCTCTCTTACAAACTCCTCTCCTGGCCTGTGTTCTGGTCTGGGACCAAACACAAGCTTTCTACCCAAGATCTGTGAGTAGGATTCCCTCTCCAGAGCCTCCACCAGCTCCACCACTCCAATGCTCCTCCTCACCCCAGGACCTCCACTCAGGACTGAGACCCAGATCGGCTGCTCAATTCCCCCAGAGTCTTTAGGCAGAAGGCACCAAAAATGGATGCTGCTGCAGCCATGGCTGCCACCACTCTGGAGCCAGGACTGGGACCAGACCCTGCTCCCTTCTCATCCACCTTCATTGACCTTTGAAACTATCTTTGGCATTTGTGGGTTAAGAAATCTGGGAACTGCAGCTGCTGCCCATGATCCCATGCCCTGAAGCCTGCTCCAGTTCTGTTGCACAGCCAAGACTGGGTTGTGCTCCCCTCTGAGCCTGGTGTGATAGACCTTTCCCGTCAGCCTTCCAGCCTTGGGCTGGAAATCTCTTTCACTCTGTCATTTTGTGACTTCTGCTGCACTAGAATTTGTTTATAGTCATTTTTTAGAGGCATTTTATGGGCTATAGGGAGAGAGCTAGAGCAGGTCTGTCCTTTTTCTCTGTTTTCTTGGCTCTGCCCCCTCACATGTTTTTTCTCATCACCACAACTTCCATTCTCTTCATTCCTTTATTCCAGTCTATCACCCCTACTCTAACCTCATTTTGTTCTTCCTTCACTCTGGCACCTACAGTTGACCAGTTAAACTATACGCTATTCACTAACAGTTCTATCATTAATACATGGCCTAAAGATGCAGACAGGGCAGAAAAAGAAAAGGTTCTAGAAACTGAGCTACCTGAAGCAGTGTTTTGGAACTGTGATATAGCTAAGAAAGGGAATATGGCAACAGAGAACTAGTTTACCTTCATTCAAAGAGAGCAATCACCATCTACTGGGAGCTGAGGAGAGCTATCGTCAATGTCGTCTATCAGCAGTACAACAATATAAGTAAAAAGCAACTGCCACCATCCACTGGGAACTGAAATGAAATTATACAAACATCCATCTATTATAAGCATATAATTTACACATATGAAATATTCCATAGAATGTGAGCTCTTTGAGAGCAGCGAATGTATAATTTTTGTAATTGTATTCACTAGAACAATACCTGACACAGAGTAGGTATTTAATTAATGATCATTGAATGATTGATGTAGGTCAGGAGGGATTATGATAAGGAGTGGTGCCTGTCAACATCTGCTAGAACTACCAAAGGTATGAAGTGTAGAAAAAGTAATGCTGATTGATACCTAAAGAGAGGAATAAAAGGTAGATAGTCTACCCCAAAAAGAGCTACTATAAATACTTTTATGTATATGGAGCCTTTCTTTTTGTCAGTGACCTCCTTGGTATGACTATCCTAGAGAGTGAAGTCTTTAGGTTTAAGGGTATAAACATTTAAATCACTTTTTCTTTGTAGTACCAAATTGCTTTCCAAAATGGTTGTGAAAATTCACAGCTTTCACCTACAGTGTCTTTCCAATATTGTGTATTCCATCTTTTGAAATCTTTGCCAATTTGATGAGTATGAGATGTTTTAATTTGTGCTTTTTGTTAGTAGTACTTTGGAACATTCTTTCATATGGTTGCAAAAATTTTGAAATTCTTCTTTTGAGAACTGTTCATCTCCTTTGGTCACTTGTCTACTGGGGGAATAGATTTTGACATCATATATTACTTTTAGTTGTTTATATATCTGAGAAATTTGATGTGGATATTTTTTTCCCCAGTTGATTTTTTTTTTCTTTTTTCTCCTAGGGAATAGATGCCTAAATTTTATCTGTGAAGAAACTTTTCAGTTTAATGGGATTAAAATTATATATTTCATCTTTCATAATTATTTCTATTTCTTATTTAAGGATTGATCTCCTATTTATAGCTCTAATACGCTCATGATTTGTTTCTCTTCAAGTCATTTTGCTCCTCTTTTTTATATTCAGGTCACATATCTATTTTGAATTTACCGTGGAGTGTGGTGCAAGATTTTGGTCTCAACCTAATTTTTGCCAAACTGCTTTCTACTTTGCCTGCAATTCTTAAAAAAATGTAGATCTTACCTAAGTAATTTATGATCTGGGGCTTTTCAAACATTGGAATTATTGGAATTGAAAACTTGTCGACAGTGCCAAGCACCGTTTTTTAGCACTTTACAGTTACTACCTCACTTAATCCTCATAACAACCCTGGGAGGTAGGTGATATTATTCTCTCCACTTTACAGATGAGGAAATTGAGGCAGGCTAAATGACTTGTTCAAGGTCACATAGCTAGTATCTGAGGTTGAATTTGAGCCCAGGTATTCGCTACTCCAGTCCCAACACCTAGTCCACTGCATCACCTAATTGTCAAGCAAGAGACCTAGCTCTACATTCTTCTTCACATAAAATATTACATATTCTTTTCCAGTGGGATGCTTGAGATGTTTTGAAAAGATGTCAAGAAAACCTCAGATGGGGTCACAAAGATTGAGACACAACTGGAATGACTAAACAGCAACAGGTTGATGTTGTAGATACTGTGCTGGCCTTGAAGTTAGGAAGTTTTTTGTTGTTGATCAGTTGTTTTCAGTCACTGTCTGACTCTTTGTGACTCCGTTTGGGATTTTAATGGCAAAGATACTTCTCCTTCTCCAGCTCATTTTACCAAAAAGAAAAATCTAAACTCAAATCTTCCATCAGACGCTTGCTAGCTATGTGGCCCTAGTCAAGCAATTTAACTTCTCAGAGTTTGTTTCCTCATCTATAAAATGGGGATAACAATATAACCTCACTATTTGGCAGAAGCTTCTGGGAAAACTGAAGAGTAGAAATAGGGTTTAGATCAATAACTCACACCACATAACAATATAAGCTCAAAATGATTACATGACATAAATTTTTTAAAAATCATAAACAAATTAGAGTAGCAAGGAAGAAATTAGCAATTGGATCTATGGAGAAGGAATTTGTGACTAAAAATTGATCACATCACATGCAAAAATGAATAGTTTTGATTATGTAAAATGTATGTTTTTGCACAAACAAATCTAATATAGTAAAAAATGATAAGAGAAGCAGGTAGCAGGAAAAAATCTTTGCAATAAATTTCTTTTATAAATTTCTCATTTTCAAGACATATAAGGAACCAATTGAAATTTATAAGACTAAGAGTCATTTTCCAGTAGATAGACAATATGGTCAAAGGATGTAAACAGTTGGTTTTCAAAGAAAGGTTTTCCAAGCTATCAACAGTACTATTAAAGTGCTGAGTAGTGTTGAACTCAAATAGAAAATGAACCCACTTAAATGGACACCAGGATCCCTGAAGGAATATATTAACATAATCTGTTTTATTGTATTTTTATTTATTGTGTTAAATATTTCCCAATTAGATTTTAATCTGGTTTGGGCCTCATTCAGGAGTGCTATAGGCCTCACTGGCCATTCATTTGATACCTTGAGTCAGCAATAATGAAAAAATATCAAATTAAACTAACTTTGAGGTTTTACCCCATATCTATCAAACTGGCAAAGATGACAAAATAAAAAAATGACAAATATTGAAGGGTGTGTGGGAAAGCAAGTATAATAGTATACATATGTAGGTAGAGCTGTGAATTGGTTCAGCTCTTATGAAAAGAAATTTGAAATGATGCTCAGAGAGTTACCAGACTCATTTTATACTACATCAAGTCTATTTCCTAAAGACACTTAAAAAAAAAAAAAGGAAAAGGGTCTATATTCACCAAAATATTTATAGCAGCTTTTTGCAGTAGAAAAAATTGGAAACTGAAGGAAAGTGACTAGACAAATTGTGGCATGTAAATGTAATGCAATATTATTATGCCCTAAGAAATGAATGATTTCATATAAAGCTGAGGAGATATTGATGAATTGATGCAGAGCAAAGTGAACAAAACTAGAACAATTTATGCAATATTAATAATATCAATTAAAATTTTTGAAAGACTTTAGACCTCTGGTCAATACCATGATAAATTAGCAGTCCAAAAGAATGACTTTTGCGACTTATGTCCTGACAGAAGTGATGAATTTAACATACCAAAAGAGATAGAAGATTTTTTAGAAAGGCTAATACGGAAATTTGTTTTACCTCTCTCTCTCTCTCTCTCTCTCTCTCTCTCTCTCTCTCTCTCTCTCTCTCTCTCTCTCTCTTCCATTCAAAAGTACTCCATGGGAGATAGATTGATTAAAAATACATGTTATTTGAAAAGTAAAATAATGGAACAAAAATGTATGTGTGTGTGTGAGAAAGAGAGAGAGACAGAGAGAGAGAAAGAGAGAGAGAGACAGAGAGAGAAAGAGAGAGAGAGAGACAGAGAGAGAGAGAGAGACAGAGAGAGAGACAGAGAGAGAGAGACAGAGAGAGAGAGAGAGATTATTAGCACCTATCTCCCAGGATTGTTTTGAGGATCAGATGAGATCACATATGTAAAGCACTTTCTAAATCTTAAAGTACAATATAAATGCTAAGTATTAACAATTTTAGTAAAAGAACGATGGTAGTTGAAGCTAATGAACTTTGCATGTAAGTGGTTTCTGATCTAAACCTGTAGCATGCCTTCAACTTGGAGTGGCATACAGGGGAGTCTCCAGGGGAGCGCAGGGAGCACCTGGAGATACACAAATACATTTTTAGTTCACTGAAAGTTTTGGGTGAAGGATAAAGAGGATGAAATACTTAGTTCATTTAGTGTTATCATAAAAAGTTCTGCCAACTAATTCATGTCATTTTTTTAAAAAGTTTGAATTTCATCATGAGAAAAGAATGAGAAAATAATGAGAAAATGTAAAAAGAACAAAACGTAGACTTGAAGAGCATGACTCTTGGAAAGCAGGGAGGGGAAGTTGGGGAAGGAAGCTCAAGTCCTTTACTATCTACCTTCCAAGAAAAGAGAAGATCCTAGCCATGATGACAATTTAATTAACATATATGCCTCGCTTTAGAATTCTTCTCCATTTTGACCATCAAATGCTGCTTCTTGGACAAATGACTGTTCTCTAAATGATACCATCATAGAATTTTAGAGGAGAAAGGGACCTGAGAGATCATCTGGTGCAACTCCCACATTTTACAAAAGAGGAAACCGAGGCCTGAAAGGGTAAAGAGTTGTCTGAGGCCACATAGTATGTGGCAGAGCTGGAATTTGAATTCAGATCTTCTTATTCTAAATCCAATGGTCTTTCCACTACACTACAGCTACCATTCTAAAGGTAGCAAGGAAAGTCAATTTGAAACAACTGGAGATGACCAGTGGTTATTTTTTCCCAAGCATCCGTGAACTTCAAAATGGAACAACATCCTTTAAAGAAGTGACAAAAAATGAACTAACAAGAAACTCTTCCTACCCATCTATGCAGAAAATGTCTTAAAAGCTTGAAGCTGTCTTCTGGCATGTTTTGAAGAGGAACTGTTTGAGGGAAGCTGGTTCATTCTGAAGACAAGCTGAGAAAAGCATGGGTGGCAGTGGGGGGGATGCAATTCAGATTTCTTCTCCTCAACTTGGAAGCAATCAGCATTTATTTGAATCTTGGAAATGTCTCCAAATTTATAAACCCATAAAATTATCTGATCACTTCCCTGTTCTCCTTAACTCTAGAGAGGTTTGAGAGAAGGAAAACTGAAGACACATTAGAGATCATTTTATCAAACTCCCTCATTTCAGAGATGAGGAAACCAAGGCAGGATCATACTGATGGTAAATAACAGAACTGGGATTGAATTCCAAGTCATTTGACCTCAATACCCTTTCTTTTTTCACCAAGTGATATTGACAGATGAAATATACACAAAACATGCTATATATGGCCTCAGACTTCTTGTACAGAACTTTGTATCTCCCTGTATGTCTAACTGGTGTCTGCCATCCCCAGGAAGACCTAGCTCTATTACAAAACTTTCCAGCTATCTTTATGTCATGCTGTACTGCTACCCTCACCCCATCCCTCTTCTATACCCAGCTTTCACTACCTCGACCTCTGAGAAAAATAATCAAATCAACACTGCCATTCCTGAAAATAACATGTCATTTAATTTCCCTAGGACTCCACCCACCATCCCTATATTTTTCTATACCAAAATATCCCTTCATGGTCTCCACTTTTTTATATGTTGTCTTCTCCTTTTAGAATGTAAACTTCTTACAGACAATAATTATCTTTCTTTTTATTGATGCACACACATGCATACACACATACATATTTCCACAATGCTTAACAATGTGCCTAGTACATAACAATTGTTTAATAAATGTGAAGATACACAATTTGTGCATATATTATTGAATTTATCTTTAATAATGTATGAAAAATTTTTATATACTATAAATCACTATTTAGTCATCACTCTCATCACCTCTGCTAGATTACAAATTCTGTGAAGACAGAGAACCATGGGTTTTATCCATCTTTCTATTTTCATCTGTGCCTGGCACAGCATATTGCTTAGATTGAACATTTGATAAATATTTTTCGAATTGACTAGAATAAATGTGAGCTGCTATCATTAGTATACTGACTTGCTATTTACCTTGACAAAGAGCAAAACAGAATCATGCCATAAGTGCTGGAAGGGACCTGAGAATCTGGAAATGCATCACATCCTCAGTTTTTTTAAGGCTTAGAGGATGTTCAGAGGATGGAGCCTTCTTCCTTATGCTCATATGGGAGCCCAGCCAGTCCCAGCAACCTTTGCCCTCCAAATTACAGACATCTTTATTACTCCAGCTGAACAAAGAATGACTCTGCTGGGAGACGAATACCAGGGAGGGGAAACCTGTCACAAGGGAAAAAAAACAAAGCAGATATACATCAGCTTTCCACAAGCACATGACCCACTTATTACTTGTGAAGGTTGGTGAAATTCTCAGGGTGAAGACTGAACAAAGGCCTCGTTATACAGTAATGGGCACCATGTCTCCAAGCAACCTGACCAAACCTCTTTTCTCTGTAAGTCACACTGTGCATCTACTGCTTGTGTTTGCAGCAAATACAATATTGTAACTGTAGCGAGCTGTGTGCATGTTTACTGTATCATCGATGATCATCATTTCCAAACTAAAACTGGACTCAATAATCCTGGACCTTGGATAGAGATGCAGCTGCCTGGAATTTTCAGATTTGGGGAGGTTGGTTGGTACCTTTCTGGTTCACCATGGGTATATCTCTATTGTCTGTATATAGGGCTATAGACAAGTAAAAGGGAAGATAAGATGAGAGTTTTGAATTATGATATCTAATCAAATCACCTAATTTAGCTTTTTATTTTTCATCCTTCATTGCTCTCAAGCATTTGGGATTCAGTGGAAAAAACTATGTTGCTCTTGTCTCAAGATGTTTGCAATGGATGTGATGCACTAAAAGAGAATGGGGTCTCAGTCAAAGGGATGAATAGAAGGAATATTAGTTTAAAAACTGCTGGCCATCGAACAATTTGCACACAGTAGGGCTGGAGTTTCAAAGGGGAAAAAAGAATAGTAAAGGACAATGTAGAAAGAGTGCTGCAGAGTTGAAGGAAGGTTTTAGGACCAGAGGAATTTAGATCCCCAACTGACACCCCAGTAAAGCTCTAAAATTGCCTCAGATTAAAAAAGACACCAGCTGTTAACTCCTTCTCTGAGTTCAGGGCTACACAGAATTCTGCATATATACTGAATGTAAGGGAAGCCTTTACAGGTGGAAGATGATGTGTAAACCAACCCTATGGCAATGAGAGAAAGGCTCATAGTAGAGCTCAGCAGGTGGGTGGTACTGTAGGTCCATGAAACTTGGAAAAAGGCACTGAGCAGCGCCAAAGATGGGGGGTGGCTCTGAGCTCTGACTCAGAAGGAGAAAGGTCATGAACAGTATCCAGACAGTCCTAACCCAAGCGATCACCCAGTTAGTTTGGGTCTGAATTATAGCAGGAGTAAAGGCCCAAACAAGTCCCGCCCAAGATGGAGCCTTGTCACAGTTGTCACAGTCAAGCAAGGCTTACACACACTATCTAGGAGTACATGAGTGGAATTAGATCCAAACTGATAGGAGAAAGCCAAAACACACACTAAATACTAAAAAGAAATGTGTAGTAGTAAGAGATGCCCAAGGGATAAATCCCAAAGAATAGAGCTTCAGATCCTGGTCACATGGATCACAAGAGTACCTACAAGACATGAATAATTTTATACATTAAGTTCAAAACTGCTCAGTTTCCTCATTTGTCAAATGAGGAAGTTAAACCCAATGACCCTCAAAAATTCATTTCAGGGAGTGATCCTACTATGCTCTGAAGAACCTGACAAAAGGGAGAAGGAAGAGAACAGAGAAAAGGAAGAGAAACTGAAAGTGGAAAGAAGAAAGGTAAAGAACTAGAATGTGGTGGTCAAGGTGATGGTAATGGGATAAGATATTTAAGAAGGTAAAAAAGGTAGGGTTTTTTTGGAGGGGGGAGGTGATGGCCACAAAAGCCACTATAATGAACAACAAAAGGGCTGAAGATTCTGCTTCCACTGACTAGAGAGAAGAAAGACAATCTTTTAGTTGACCTGAAAACTGTCCCTAATATTTATCTTTCTGCTGGGGCCAGATAATTGTTTTTCTGTACTCAGAATGCAGGCTGTCACCCTCCAAGGAAAGAAGGTAGAGGAGCAAAAATAATGATGTCCCACTGCACTAGCTATAAGGAAGAGTGAAATGATCCTTAAAAACATGGAAGGATTTTCATGGGGGAAAAAGAATGAAGAAGTAGAGAATCCTGACGTGTCTCAAGAAGTTGGCACAAGAAAGAATGATCTGGGGAGACTGGAATGACTGACTGAATCAAGGAATGAATACATTATTAAACATTTATTATGTGCTAGACATTGGGGTACAAATATGAAAGTCTCTGCCCTCGAGGAACTTATATTCTGAAAAGAAAGACCATACAAATAGAGACTGTATAGCCAAGGCAATGGTGTTTTGGTCTGGGAAATCACAGGAATTGTGAATAGGAACATAAGGCAATACATTCTTTCTAGGAACAGTATTGTCGATTTGATGACTGTTCCCAGAGCAACAGATAGAAACGAGAAAGGAAGAAATTGCAACACAGAAGGAAACTGCACAGAATGCTTCATGGTGAGATTGAGGATGCCTAGATATGGCGAACTCATGCCAATCAAGCCCCAGGGTGAAAGGCAGAGAAGAGAGTGCAGCAATATTCCAGAGAGGGGGACAGAGAGGGAGAAGAAGGGAGAAGAATTGTAGGATTGTGGAGTTTTTCCCATTCACTCATTTATTGTATTCCTGAATTCTGCAGACCTCCCTTCGTAGTAGAGTGAAATTAAGATGACTCTATTAAGATAAGTTAATAGAGTTAAGATGAGTTCACAGAAGAAAAGATAGGATCCCCAAGGACCTAAATTTCTATAGGAGAAATCAGTCCATGAAGGGAGGGAAGATTTTAAGCGTGAAATCTGAACACACAGAGATAACTCATTCCAACGAGGAGGGAAAGGGGAAATAGATATGGATGCCCAGGGAATTTATCTAACCAACTTAGATTTTTTTTAAATGACCTCTCCTTGCTTTCTTCTTTTGTATATAACATAAGATGAATACAAATGCACGGTATGGTTCTATAATACTAATATCAGAAGGGCTAAATTTTATAAGCGTTCAATTCGATAAGCACAATAAGCTTGATTAGGAATAAGCTGACACTAGAGCTGAGCTCAGGAGAGCAAAAAAAATAGAATTTTAACCATGTTGGAGAAAATAGGATGGATAAATGTGTGTGTATGTGTATGTACACATACATACACATACACAGATACACACACACACGTATATTTGCTCTCCTGAGCTCAGCTCTAGTCTCAGTTTATTCCTAGTCAAGTTTAATGTGTTTATCAAATTGTACATAAATATATATACATATATATATATATAAACTCCTGTTTGCAGTGAATGGAAGGCATCCAGAACAGAGCAGCAAGAATGGGGCCTTCAATCTCTGTTCTCAAGGATTGGTTAAAGGATCTGGAGGTATTCATACTGGAGGAGAGGAGATTAAGAGAGGACATGAATGCATTTTAAGACTGGAAGGGTTATTACAGAAAGGAGGGATTAAGTTTGCTCTGTTTGGCTAAAGAGGGTGGAATAAGGAACAGGGAGGGAAAGTTGCAAAGAGGTAAATTTAGGTCTGATACAAGGAAAAACTTCCTAACAGAGTTATCTTAAATTGGAATGGGCCTCTTTGGGGGTCAATGGGTTTCTTCTCATTGGAAGTCATCAAACAGAAACTGATGGACCATTGGACTATGTTGCCATGACAATACTTTTAGAGGTATAGGTTAGATTAGATGCCCACTGCAGTCCCATCCAACTTTGAAATTCTGTCATTCTGTGATTCTGAGATTCTAATGGAGAGAAGAGAGAAGTGTTTAAATCCTACTTTGCCCTGGGATTTTTTTTTCTGCCAAAAAGAATGACCTTTTGAACTAAAAAGAAGAGAATACAAAGGAAAGAGGAAGTTGATGTTCAAGAGAAGTAGGACCTAGTAAAAGATTATCTAATCTACTTTTGATGAGTTTAGATCACCAGGTCCAGATGAATTGTACATAATACATACCCGGACACATGAGATATTCTTATTATGAACTTATATTCCACATGCATGCAATCCTATTCTGCATGATACATGATACATTCTTTTTACCCTTATTTGGGGCAGCTAGGAAGTGCAATAGATAGAATATTGAGTCTGAAGTCTGGAAGATCTGAGTTCAAATCCAGCTTCACACATTTCCTAGCTATGTGACACTGGGCAAGTAACTTCACCTTGGTTTGCCTCAGTTTTCTTATCTGTAAAATGGAAATAACCATAGTATTTACCTCCCAGGGTTGTTGTGAGTATCAAATGAGATAATAATAGTAAAGTACTTGCATAGTGCTTGGCACATAGTGAGCTCTATATAGATATTAGCTATTATTATTTTCTGCTTGTGAAATCATAGTATTTACCCTATATCACAGGATTTAGAAGCCCGGGTCACTGTTCTCCCCCCCACCCCATCATCCCCCCATTCCCCCAATAGCTGACAAAACATTGGGTTGTTTTTTTTTTTTAATGACCTTCCTTAGTATCTCAGAAGATAATAGTCTAAATGCTTGGTTGGATGGGGCATCAGATCATAGAAACTGTATAATCCCTAAGCCTCTTCCCACATCTGCAATTATATAAAATAAAAATGCTCTATATCCTTTTAACTGGGAAGACAAAGCTTCTCCCTCTTGGTTTTGTTTTTTTTTTTTTTTCCATAGATGTAGATGATCTTAACATTGAAAAAGACATTGGCAGTCTTCTAGTTCAACTCCCTGCCCCATTTAGGCACCCAATCTGAAGCATCCCATCTGGGCCATGGTTTTTGGACAGGGGTGAGAATTCCTGGGTGGAGCTCTGAAAAGTTATTGACATCACTAATGTCATTTTCTCATGCTGAGCTGCCCATGATTTGTAGGGAATCTTTAAGAAGAAAAAAAAAAGAACAACACTGTGGTGAACTTTGGAAACACTTTAGGCTTGAATGGAAGCAGGTATTGAGGGAAACAAAAAAAGCAAAGAAGGCAACTTTAATACTACTGGCCAGGAAATAGTCCTTTATGAAGAAAATCTTCCCTACTAAAACACGTCATATAATTTCAATGAGGTCGTTCTGTCTAAAACTCAAGAACACCTCAATCTTTTTTGTTTTGCAGTGAAAGAGCATGATCTCAGTATTTATTTAAAGAGAGTTTGGAGGGTAATTCAATCTGGCCTGGAATTTAGTGAACAAACATTCAGCTTTCCTTCACTTTGCTCAGCCTTTGGGGATCACATCATTTCTTCCACTTGAGTTGTAGTAGCTATGAAATGCTTCATAGAAAAACATCAGAAGGGGAAGCCAGAAAAGATGCTGTGTGATACACACACACACACACACACACACACATACACACACACACATACACACATCCATGATGGTGCCTTAAGACAACACTGTGTGCACTTATTAAAGTTCCCTTTGAAGAAAATAAATGGATTGTGATGTTCAGTGTATGCTGTGTGGTGGGACTTCTTTGCCTTCTTTTTTTTTTTTCTGGGACTAAGAAGATTATTTTCCCCTATTAAGTTGAAACATCTTCCTTTTTCACTTACAAGCTGCTTGATTCTCCAAGCAAATAAACCCTTGCTGCTCTGTAAGTAGGGATCCTTAACCTGGTCTGTGGACTTCATTTTTCAAAGAAGTCCAGTGGTTTTCTACTGCCAGGAGTAAACACAAAATGCTCTATTTGACCTTCAAAGTCTGTTATAATCTAGCTTCTTCCTACATTTCCAGTCTTTCTACACCTTACTCCTTGACCTGTACTCTGATCCAGTGACACTGGCATCCGTCCTAGTGGTGCCATGAACAAAACATTCCAACTCTTAGCTGTGAGATTTCTCCCTAGCTGTTCCTCAAACTTGGAATACTCTTCCCTCCTCCACTCTGGCCATTGATATCCGTGACTTCCTTTAAGTCTCAATTAAAATTAAAATCCAAACTTCTACAGGAAGCCTTTCCCAGCCCCACTTACTTCCAGCACCTTCCCTCTGCTAATTATTCCCTGTTTATCTTTTGTATATTTTGATTTGCATGATCCATTATATTGTAAACTCCTTGAGGGCAAGGATTGTCTTTGCCTTTCTTTGTATCCCCAACCCTTAACACAGGGCCTGGGACACAGTAAGTAGGTGTTTCAAAAATGCTTGTTTCCTCATCTGCTTTTTCCTAATGAAACCTACCCACCCCCTGCCATGGGCAGATAATCAAGCTACAGGAGGAGGAAATTTCCCCATAGTCTAGGATAGTCAAGGGATCCTTCATGGGGTTGGTGGGTCATGAGTGAGTTGTAGGATTTTGATAGTCTGAGAACAGTGGGCATGCATCTCGACAGAATAACTGAAGCAACCCAATCAAAATCCACTCAGCCTTAATGAAGTTTCATTTGTTTGTTTTTGGAATATTCATTTTCTCCAGTGCCTGGTTAATGCAGGTACCGTCAACCGTGCCCTCCTGTCCTGAAGCAATAAAGTGGTTTTTGGCTCCTGTAGAAAGTCATTTGCTGCTACAGAGAATGAGGAGCATGGATTTAGCTCTCTGTTAAGGAGCTGTCACAGTAAGCAACGTGGAAGCTCGGGTGATTTTAGACATTCCTCTGGTTGTTTTCTTGAAGTATTATTTTGCAGACATTGACTGGGAACTGTGATATTTTCATTTTAATGACCTCTGTTATGAATGTTGATTCTCCTCTGGATCACCTAGTCCAAAATCCTATTTTTACAAAGGAGGGAAACTGAGGAGCAGAGAGATAAGGCTGTGCAATGAGTCTGTGGGAAAGACAATGCTCATACTTCTCCTGGTATGAGGTCCAGTATTTTTTCCACTCTACTAGGACATACAGGTTTACAAAGGATCAGCAAGTGAATGTAAATAGGAGAGACTGATCAGGGGCAACGGGAGGTAGGGAGCAAATTGGTAAACATTTTTAAAGGGTTATATAAAAATGGAAACTTTTTCTGGGCTTTGTGAAAATTATGACTGCCTGCTGCTCTCCTGCTCGCATTTAAAGATTCTCTCATGTTTCCAGAGACATCCGACACCCCATACATCAGCAGTAGATCCCACTTTATTTTTTCTGCTGTCTGCCTCTGGAGCAGCAGGGTGGGAGCCAGGCAGTCTCCAGAAGACTTGGGACCCCTATTTTCAGAAGGTTTCAAGTCATCCCAGAGCCCCTGCTCTTGGGACCGATGCTGGTTGAATCAACATTGCAATCTATAATGCTTGCTTGTGCGAGCGCCTTCTTTTTCCCCCTCTTTTCCCGACCACAAAGGGAGTGGTGTTTCAATATAACTTCCCAACACTGGGCAAAAATCAATTATGGCTTTGACACTTTCCAAATAAAGTGTTTAGAAGACTGAGGGAGAACACTGAATAAGACTTGTCTTTGTGAAGGCAGCAGCCGTGGAGAGCTTTATGGGCATTAAAACAAAAGCCCATAGTTTCTGGAACCGACTCCACAGATGAACAGCGCCACACAATAGTGACTGATGGTACTGCATACCTCTGTCCATGTGGGTCCTGTTGAAAGTCCCTGTGCCTCTCCCTAGGCAATTGAAGGGCTCTGCGCTCTTGTTAATTTGGATTTGCTATGAAAGGGAGTGTACAGGTTTCGGACACTTCCCTTGTGTATTAGTATCCCTCTATAGCCTTCTATTACCATTCTTCCCTGCCAAGGTGGGATGAAAAATGCTACCTGGAAGACATTTTCTTTGTTCCTAATTGGAGATTATGCTCCACAATGAAAAGAAAACAGTGTATGAATTGGGACACCTTGGATTTCTAGTTCAGTGGCTCTGCAACTAACTCTCTAGGTGGCCTCAGGCCAGATATTTCATAGGATCATAGACTGAGAGATAGAAAGGACCTGAAAAATCATCTAGTCAACTGCCCCATCAATTTTGCTGATGAGAAAACTGAGATCCAGAAAGGCTGAGTGATTTGTCCATGGTTGCTAAGGTAATAAGTGACACAGAGGAGGTTGGATTGAAGCCCAGGTCTTCTGATCTCAAATTGATTATTCTCTACCATTTGAGCCCTGAGCATTCTTTCTTGTCAGAGTTGCAGGCTCCTTTGGGATCATCTTGTCCAGTCTTTTGCTCTGCAGGTTGGGAAATTGAAGCCCAGAGAAGTCATTTGCCTAAGGTCACTTAGCTAGTAAGGGTCAAAGATAGGACTCAGACTAACATCTCTGAAATGCAGTGCTTTTTCCCCCTCTCAGGAATATAATTTTTAGCACTCAATGGATTTAAATAATTGGTTCATTTTAGAAAAAGTTCCATCATAGATTTATATGAGAAGACAGAGAAGGTTAGAAGGTTAGGGAACTGGGAAATATTATAGCCCAATGCTCTCATTTCATAAATGGGGAAATCGAGGCCCACACAGGGAAAGTGACTGGCCCAACATCACATATCCACATATTCACATCTGGTTATTGAGGGGAGTAATGTATGATAGAGTGAAAATACTGAAGAGTTAGACCACTTTGATTCTCAACTTCATTTTCTAAGCTATTTTAGAATCTTGAATTGATAAACACACACACACACATAATACATATACATACACACATGTCTGTGTTCATCCTTCATTTTCGAAGAAGACCATGACATCAGAGAAATGATGACATGACTTGTGCTTGACTTTATGTTGAGCAAGGGAAGACTATGCAGATCATCAGCCTCACTTTCTCCTGAGCCATCTGGGTTCAGTGACCGGATATTCATTAGGATGACAGGAGAAGGCCCAGGATGCACTGGGACACCTTAGCCTATTCAGGTACTCACTAAGAGTGAGGTAATGCCCATCCAGTAAATAGGCCTCTTTAAGAAGTGAACAGGGAATGGCCCCTTTAAGGAGCAAAAGAAAGAAAAAAAATAAGTAAATGGAACTAGGAGGGAAAGAGCAACAGTTACTATTGATAAACGTTCTGAAGCCAGGAGTGTCCCAAAAAATGAACTCAAGTGGAGTTTGGGCAGAGACCTATTGTTGTGCAATGTATGGGCTTCAGAGTATGTAGGTACAAATGTACACACACATATACATCATATACATAAACACAGATAGAATCTACATGTATGACTAGACTTAGGACCTGGGCCTGAGGAGATATATAGAATGTCAGCTGCCTTCATGTACCCAGTGCAGCAGCTGTCATTTTCTTCACATCCTCCCAGGCCAAGATCACCTACACAACTAGTCTCTGGAGGTCTTTGCTGAACTAAATTCACTTCTGAAAATTAGCAACCAAAGAAACTGTCCCCAGGAGGATCAACAGTAGAATTCTCATCTTTGGAGCAAAGTCTCTGTTCCTGAGGTGATTTGTTTGTTCTTGGTTGGAGAAAATGGGTCCCAGGAGGTTGAAAACTCTGGGTCTCATGTCATGCTCTAGCACATCCCTGAGAGGTGAGGATTTGGGAGGGGACAACAGCTTGCTTGCTCAAGAGAATAAGGCACATGCTGCCCTGGCCTAGATGTAATTACTCTTCTCTTAGAGGGGATGATGGGGAAGGAAGAGCACCCTCACTAAAAACCAAACTATCTTCCTGGAGGTCATTAGCTGCTATACATGTCTATATAGTTCTGGCTCCAATGGAAGACCTGATGGACACACTCTAAGAGAAACATGGTAAGAGTCCCCACTAGAGGACCTACCTAGATTGCAATACCTATTGACAGAAATATCCCTAAGTCACCATCATTCAGGAGTGAGTATACTGCTACCTTCACCTAGGAAAAGGTACCCAGAACCAGGATCCACTAGGAAAGGACTAATTTGCAGACATTCTCACTGGGAAGGATGGCAACTCAGGACTGCCATTACCACACTATTGGTACCCCAAAGGACACTCAGACTGGGCAAGTGACCTATAGAGAAGACAGGGCTGGAAGTTAGGACTATGAGGAGACAAATGGAGAAGCAGGAAAATATGGAACATCAATATGCATGTCACTCGTGCAGGGGTCTTGCTAATTCCTGTATCATTCCCATTTTAGTATATGTGCTGCCAAAGCCAGCACGGGTTATATATTCTTGTAGTAATTACCAAATGCCCTGCAATTTGCTATGGAAGTTGTACCCACTGTCCCCTAATTTTCTTCCTCACACACCTTCGTTTCCCATCAGTATCAATTTGCTATGGTATGAAGGCTGGTAGCTTCCTGCCTTGTTTCATCCATTACAGTAGCAAAAGCTGTATGGTAAGTAGGATGGGATGGCCTGATAGTTAGGAAGAGGAGAAAAAGCAAGAGCTGAAATTTCTTTTGTGTTGTATTTGCTTCCTAGGGAAGTGCAAAAAGATGGGCTGAGGAAGTGTGAGAATCCATTGGGAAAGCAAGATGACATGGTAAGAAGAAATTATACAGCGATTACCATGTAATACTATATTCATTTTGACAAGGTAGAAAATATATGGTTTTAAAAAAGAGAGAAAATCATGATCAGACATTTTTATTTGTTAAAATATGGAGATTTTCCTCTTTGGGGGTCATACATAACTTGTTACTGAGATGTGAAATGAGACATCTGAGGCCTGAGTAACTGGGTAAGGAAACCTATTAGTCACAAAGCAAGAGCAAAGGACCAGACCGACATGGATTGAGAGTTCTGTGAGTATCTTTGATTTATTTGAGGCCAGAGGAAGGCCTCAAGCATACGAGGAGGCTCTTTTATAGAGGATTTCTAAAGAAAAATGGTCTAAGAAAGTATAGGGGGGAATATCTATATCATTGAGATCATTCAGGAATTGAACAGATCTTTCTTCATAGGCTTCCTTCATGATCTTCTTAGGCCAGACACAGAAGGTAGACTCTAACTAGTAAGGTTACATAAATTCAGTTCTTAAAACTTGGGTTCTAAGTGAAGAAAAGTGAATAAAATGCGCAATTCATGTTAGTGTTAGAATAGAATGAATGAATTGAATGCAAACTTCACAGAACAAATCCCCTTAAAGATAAAAATGATTTGTTCTGTCAAACTTGGACTCAGTCAAAAGGCCACCCCCAAAGACCTTAGAAGACCACATGTAGCCTTCAGGCTGCAGATTCCCCATTCCTGGAATAGAATATTAGAGGTAACTAGGTAGTCTAATAGCTAGATCTCTGGTATCTGAATCAGGAAAACCTGAGTTTGAATCCTGCCCCAGATACTGGATAATTGAGAGATCTTGAGCAAGTCAATTAACTTCTTTGTACTCCAACTTCTTCATCTATAAAATGGATAGGCTAGACTCAGTGGTCTCTAAGGTCCTTTCCAACTCTGAATCTATGATCCCATCAACTTCTCATTTCTTATCTTTCTTCTTTCGGGCGAGTCATAATAGTGACAACTTTAATTTTTGGGAAAAAACATCCAAAAAATGATGCTTTCCCCCACCCTCCCCATCTTCAGTTGGGAAGTGAGGGTCACTTACTTAATTCATGGCCTCATCACTAGGAAAAGCTACATTCCATATGGAGAACTGAAATTTTTTCAGCAGTGCTTATTAAATATTGAATTACTGGAAAGGCAAATTTTCCCTTTCAAAGCAGGCCTTAAGAACTCTGTAGCCTGTATATTACATGAGTTCTATGGATGGTGTGTTAGGATGAATGTCAAGGTTTGACTGTCAGTAATTATGACCTGAAAGAGAAGTCAAAGAAAAGAAATATACTCCACATTATAGAAGTCTTAAATTGAAGGGCAAGCAATCAGTGATTAGTATAGGGGCAAGGGGGCGGTACAGTGGTTAGAGCACTGGGCCTGAAATCAGGAACACTCATCTTCCTGAGTTCAAATTTGACCTCAGTCACTTACCAACTGTGTGACCCTGAGCAATTCACTTAACCCGCTTGCCTTAGTTTCCTCATCTGTAAAATGAATTGAAGAAGGAAATGACAAACTATTTCAGTATCTCAAAAAAACAAATAGATGGTGTCATGAAGAGTCAGATACAACTGAAAAATGACTGTACAACATAGGGGAAAAGCCCAAAGGCACCAACAATCAGAGGATTATGCTATGAACTTTATTCTGAGGCAAAAATTTTTCATACTAGTTGGTTACTTATATACATTTTGCTAAGGCATGAACAGGTTCCAGTCCATAAGCAGTCCCAAAGCCATAATCAGAGTGGGGCAACCAGGCTTTTGCCCCAGAGAACCAAATTAGAGAGTGCCTCAGCACTGAGTCCTTTAGCAGTGCAGAAATGTGGTGTAGCATCTAGTTAGGAAACTAGGCACTAGACCCATGCCAATTAGAACTTTCTCTGAAACTTGTAGTTGCCTTAGAGAGTTGCCTAAGACTAAGCAGTTCAAAGACAACCCATGACTCTGGAGGTGAGGAACTTAAAATGAAAAATAACACATTTTTGGATGTGGTCAGTATGGGAATTTAATTATGTATATTTATTTTGAATGTTTTTTATTATTCTCTTTTATTATTTACTTGAAGGAAAAAGTAGAAGGGAGAGCAATAAATGCTTGTTAAGCAAAAAAAATAGTAATTAAAAAAAACAGAACAGGAACCTTAAAAAAAAGAAAATTGCCCAAGAGTTCTGAGAAACTAAGTGACTCTCCCAGGGTTACACAGATGGTATTTGTCTGCAGCAGGACATGATTCTCGTCTTTCTGGGTTCAAGGTCACATCTCTGTCCACTAGGTCAAGTTTGTATCTTGTGGACAAAAATAAATTAGTTAAAATAAAAAGCTACAAGATGATAAGCTGGAAATGATCTTCCTGACCCACCTGCTCCCTTAACAGTAGGCTTGAATTTAACTCAAGGTTTCTGTCTCCTCAAAATGGGGCAATAAGAGGGCCTGATCTGACCATTTGCATTTAGCATGAAGAGTTCTATTTACTCTTCCAATTTGGCCACAGATGGTTCTGGTCCAAAGGTGGGGTGAAGTCAATATTTCTGAATGGATTATGGAGAGGCTAGTTGTCTATTGAGACTTCTGTTACATATTTACAATTGCAATGACCAACTTCTTGTTCTCCATGTCTTTCAATTTGGTTTTGATTACCATCACCTTTCTGTGTTAACAAAGGTTTCTATACTCAGCAAGTGGTTATCACCAGACCCTCAGGCAAAATTTTTGGAAGAAAAATCCCAAGTGAGGGTTATAATGGGATATAGTTCTGTTTATGGGTGATGAACAGATGGAAACTTAGGATTTTTAAGACTGGGTTAAAAATAATATGGTATATCCTCAGGGAAGCTAAATATAGTTTTTGGTACTCTGCCAACAACAGTAGCAGGAACAGAGCACTGAGAGGAAAATTCTCAGGAAATCAGGCCTGTGACAATCCCACTGCTGGTCTCCTCTCTCAAGAAATGACAAGTAAGGGTTTTTCCTTGGAATCCACACAATGAACAAATTCTGCTAAGCTAATTGGTGTCATGGCCATTTATGCTGCAGCTGTGGCTTTGATCTTCTTTAGAAATTATCTGTTAAGACTCTGGTAAACACATGGCCTATTTAGCAACCATCCATTAAAGTCCAAGAGAAGGAATAACACTTACTGCCTTAACCACTACCTGCCAGAGGCTTATACTGTTTTGCTCCTTCAGAGAGTGGCTGCTTTGGTTGAATTACTGTAAGGAGAGCCAGAAAATATGGGGGAAACAGTCAAATTCAAATCTAATTCAAATAATTGAATTAGATGTGGGGAAATATTTTCCCTATTTGTGGCAATAAACCAATAATAACTTATTGATCACCTACTGTGTACCTGGTATTCTTGATGAAATCAATATAGTCCATTAAATATCATTATGGAAGTTTCTCTAGATTTGAAAAGAAATCCAATTTAACAATTCACAGAATTCAGATTGGATCAATATGCTGTAACTCTATATCTAACATCAAAAGTATTGACAATTGCAGAAATGACTTAATGACCGTTGATCTTGGTGAGTGTGAGGGAGGACTTTAGGTTTTTGGTAGGTGCTCAGTTCAACATACACTAGGCAAAGAAAGGCTAGCCCATCCAGCCTTAGGTGGAATCAGTTTCTCTCTGTCTCTGTCTCTCTGTCTCCCTCCCCAGTCTCTCTCTCTCTCTCTCTCTCTCTCTCTCTGTCTCTCTGTCTCTCTGTCTCTCTCTCTGTCTCTCTGTCTCTCTCTCTCTCTCTCTCTCTCTCTCTCTCTCTCTCTCTCTCGCACACACACACACACACACACACACACACACACACACACACACACACACACACACCCCTCCCTTACATTCTTAAGGATAGCTCTAATCAGTCTCAATTTCCTCAACTTTAAAATGGTAACAATGATAACAGTTACCTTACAAATTGGTTTCTGAGGATTAAATGAAATTATATACATATATGCAGATATAGGCATATGTATGTATATGTGTATCTATATTTATCTCTATGTGTGTACATACCCACACATACATACAGACACACCCACTTTGCAAACCTTAGAGATTGATATGAATGTCTATTATTTATAAGAATTTCCCTCCCACCCCCCACAAATCTCAAGTTGCTTTTGCAATTGTCTCCCCCAAAGCACTGCTCTTGGCTTTCAAATCTGGGGCCAAACAAATAAACAAAATAAAAGTCTAATCCTTCTTTTACAAGGTAGCCCCCTGAATACTTAAAGGCAGCTCTTTCTTTTCCAGGCTAAACATTCCCAATTCCTAAACAGGTTATTTATTTAATGCATGCTATATCTAAGGTACCATGCTATGCATTAGCTATATAAAGACAAAATAAAAGGAGTTTATTATTAAATTATCATTAAATTAAATAGTTTATTATCAAATTAAATTATTAAAAGTATATTAAACTCCTCAAGGAGTTTAATTGGAGAGATACAAAATGAAAATAGATAAGTATGCCATATATGGTTCAAAGGACCTTTCCAGAAAAGGGCTCCAACTCCGGGCTCAGGTAGACTAGGATTTTTGGACCTACAGGAATTATATGGGAGGCAGCTGAAAAGGCAAAGTTTTCACATTTGAATGCAGCCTGTGAGAGTTTCATGATTAGGATGCTCTTAGGGGGGACTTCACAGTGATGAAGACAATGTAAGATTATTTTGATTCTCTTGACCATTTTCCTCATCATGTTAACAAATTCCAGAGTACTTTGCTATACTAGTGACTTGCAGAGACCTATACTTGCCAAAAAAAGAAATCCAGGAACTTCAAGGGTTGTAAAGTCTTGCTTAGGTCTCTATTATCTAGGTTTGTACTGTCTGGAGAATGTGTTGGGACCAAAGACATCTCTTATACCCTAAGAATTTGACAAAGTAGAAAACAAAATGGGACTTTTCAAGAAATCATTTTATTCATTTTATCATAGAATTTAGAGATGCTTAGAAACATAAACAAGGAGTTAAATTTTTATGTCAGTCAGGTGAAGTTTATGGATCTCTTTTTGGAATAATGCTCTTAAATATATGAAACAAATCCACAGAATCAAAAGGAATCCAGTTATCTTGAAATGCAGTTATTAAAATATGTTTTAAAAAGTTCACAGTCCACAAAGAATCCCTGATTTAGTCCAATCTTGCAGATAGGGAAACTGAGTTTCTGAGAGTTAAAATAACTTGTTCAGGGTCACATAATAAGTAAGGGAATAGAGCTAGGATTCAAACCCCAATCTTCTGACTCCAGATACAACATTTTTGCTTCCCCCTTTTTGCTTTAAATTTTATTAAAATGCTCTTTAATTTTTTTTCAGTTGAAGAGCCATCAACTTTCCCTCCCTTCTATCCAACCCTACTTGGGAAAAAAGGAAAAGAAAAACAAAACCCTTGTAACAAATGTATATAATGAAACAATTTCCTTCATTGACCATATCAGAAAAAAAAAATCAGTGTTCTTTCCACTCTATCAAACTATCTCCAATCAGCCACTCATTCAGAATATTTTGCTCCCCAGCTATAAAGTTGGTAGGCATTGTGGAAGAGAAAGATGAACAATATTGGATTGAAAGTCATAGTGTCTGTGCTTACAAGGAACTCAGAAGGGAGGCTAAGATGTGTATGTGCATGACTGATTATGACAAAAGGCAGAATATGACTCCTGCTGAGGGGGAGAAATTGAGTTCTGGTTGTTCAGAGGAGAGGAAAATCAATTTCTGATAGAGCAGAGGTGAAAGAAGGCTTCATGGCAGAAGTGGTATTTAAATCCAGTCTTGAAGAATGAGTAGGATTTTGACAGGTAGAGATGAAAGAGTGGACATTTCAGTTAGAGGCAAAGGTATGAACCAAGAGTATATTGGAGAATGGCATAGTGCCTGCTTTATAGAAAGCATGTGGCATATACATTGGACAATAAGAATGGAAGGACAGGTTGGTTTTGAGTTATCAAAAGCCAAGCTAAGCAGTTTGGATTTGCTTTGGTAAGGAGCAAGGAACCTGAAGGTTTTCAGCAGGGGAATGATGTGCTGGGATGTGGAATTGTTAAAATGTAAATGGTATCAGTATCAAATGCTAATCTCCAATATGGAAAGGGTAGAATTTCTTCTTCTCCTGTGCCCCAGATTCTGGTATACTCAGGCAAATCAGATGCTAGATAGACTCTCCAGAATCCCTGGCCATAAGAAATGCTGGAAGATTAAAGCATTTTTGGTTCTGAAAGAAACCTGGGTTCCTAATAGAGAATGAATTCCCCAAATCTCTAGGTTCCACCATCTCTTCAGTCTTTTATGCTGACAAGTTTGGGTAGTAGAATGGAAATGGTGTTAGTTTCTCTTCATTATTTCAACTCCTGTTATTCTTAGACTTGCCTTTCATTTTCCTCTCTTAATTACACAATTACTAAAAAGAAAAAAAAATACATAGAACTGGGGAAAAATAAAATACTAAATAAATAAAAAAGAAAAAAACAGAAGAGAAGGAAGAAAAGCAAGGAGAAATAAAATCTGAAGATATGACAATCAGATTGGTTTGAAGTGTTTACTCTGTAGTGAATAAATACACTGTGATAAATATACAAAATAAGTATGCTGTGATACAAATAATGAAATCATTCTCTATTCTCAAAGAACTTACAAGCCTAGCTGGGGGGAATGAAAAAAATGGGGATAAAGAGGCTTAGAAACGAGTGGGTTGAATAGCCTTTCCTTTTGCCATGACACTGTAGGATGTAGCAGAGGTTAAAGTTAGATTCCTCCTGAATGACTTTAGATCATATCTTTGAAATAAATCAGCAGAGTAGCTCTAGGCCAAGAGCAATTAGCTTCTGTTATAAGTTATTTGAAGGAAAAAAAAAAGGAGATGAATAAAGCAATGATGTTAATAAGAAAAATTGAATCAAGGGAGGGAGAGGGCATATTTTGTAGTGTTAATTATAAGGTCTAGTTAACTTATTTACAATATCTCATTAAACCAAGGACCTTTGAGAATAGTGATGCTATTGCTTTAACATTTTTAACATTTTCTGTTGCTGTATGTGTGTGTATGTCTCTGTGTGTGTGTGTGTGTATGCAATTGCTTAAATAGTCTGACTCCATTTGCATTATTTTTGCTGAGTTTCCCTGAAGTCACATTATGAAAGACAGACTTTTTGCATCACAAGGAAGAAATATTTGGGAAAATTAGTCAAGGAAATCTTTCCCTTTCATCAGTGTCACACAGATGTTCTTCCATGAAGCCTTCCCTGTCTCTCCATGATGAACCTAATCTTTCTTCTACTATCTTATAGAGCTTGGAGACTTTCCCATACACATATAATTTGTAGCAAGTAACTGTAACAATAGATTGTGAAGCTCCTTGAGAGCAGACAGTCTTAATTTCATCTTCATGCCCCATTAAAGTGTGCAGAACATTTCTGGGCTTCTGGTAGATAACTCCAATTCAATCAGCAAGCATTTGTTAAGTATAGGTCAGGAACGCTAGTAAAGGTGCTAACAAATGAGGAGATGGCTAAAAGGAAGATTTTTAAATGACAGTAGAGAACAAGAGGGTTTGGATAATCTACACTGATTAATTTGTTTAATATATGAATAGCTATAGGAGTTCCACAGCCAACAACAGTCATAATTCCATGACTTGGATATTGGTATACCTGAAAGACTAGGAATGAGCTCCCTAGTGAAGGACACAGATGTCTCTGATCTTTTAGTCCAAGGTCAATGCCACTGAGGTTTACTTCAAATTATGATACAACTCAGTATCTATGGCTTTTCTTAGGAACAAGTAACAAAGGGGAAGACCAACAGACACAAACGAAAAGCTGTCCAGATAAGTGGACTCCCCAGAGCTATGTTACTCCACCATAACAGGAACTCATCTGACCCTCTTATTTGAATTAGTTCTTTCTCTAGTTAAGATTCTCAATTCCATTGTTATAGAAGCAGCTAGGTGTTGCAATGGATAAAACACTGGTCCTAGCATCAGGAAGACCCAAGTTCAAATCCTGCCTCAGATATTGAGAGTTCTGGGACTGTGGGCTATCATTTAACTGCAGTGTGTTGCATTTTCCTCAACTGTAAAATGAACTCCTTGCAGGGTTGCTGTGAGGATTAGAGGAAATAATATTTATAAAGTGCTTGGCACATAGTAGACACTTAATACATGCTTCCTTTCTTCTTCCCAAGGATAAGGATCACTTTAGGGGATACTAACCCGGAGAGCTGGGCTCTTCCTACTTTTCTAAATAGGCAGCTCAGACCAGGAGAGACTATGGTCTCTCCTTTGTGTTATTAACAACAGCTGTAACCTTCCTGTTCCCACAGTTTTATTGCTCAGACTCTTTGATGATACTACTAATAATGACCATTTCTCAGGGTTTTATTTCAGCATTTTCTTTTTCCCCTTAAGAGATATATGTAGTGAAATAAGCACAATAATCCGTAGTTTATTCAATATTCTATCAGTCTGGAGTCTATGAATGGATACTTCTGTGTATGGAGTCATGAAATTAAAGAATGCTTTAGTGGAAATGTTTATTTCCATATTTAAGGAGAGATTTTGACTAGACGTACTCTGAGTTTATGAGCTCAATTGACTTTCAGGGCCTCCAGAATATCAACAACTCAGCTGAAATCAGACCTAAAGTCTGACTTTCCTAGGATATTTAGGCCCTAAAGACTCAATTAAAGGTAAAATTTAAAAAGAAGAATGAAGGGAAATTGATTACAATATAGTTTGAGAGAAAGGTTAATTATGGGAATTGGCTTCGGAGTTCTTGGGCAGTTGATTGTCCTCAGTTCCCTTCCTTCTTTTCACAATGTCCTCTTACTTCCTTCTACATTTTAGCCCCTCTTCCTCTACTGCCATTTTCACTGTCCTTTCTAACCTTTTTTAAGTCCTTCTTTTGTTACTAGAAATGACTTCTGTTGTAACTCTACCTTTATAAAATATTGCTGAGGCATATTTTTGTCATGTTAGCCCAACTCTCAGATCCTGGTTCCATCAAATGGACAATCATTGCTTGACATGATTTATTCCAGGCACCCATTGATTACAGTTTAAGTAATTTTAAATGTTTCTCAAAATACAATGTGCAAATTGTCCATGTTGCATTCTATGGCACTACAAGAGGTTAGATTTGGTACTACTGAGGCAACAGACTACAGTATGAAGAGCCTATCACTGGGATATGAGAAACAGACCCTCTGTTTCACTGTTGGTAGAACTATGAATTGGACTAACTATTTTAGAAAATAATTTAGGATTATGCAAAGAACAAAAAGGTGAGAAAGGTTTATATCCTTTCACCCAGTAATCTCACTCCTGGTTTATACACCATGGAGCTTATTAATAGTAAGAGAAGATCTATTTGTACTAAAGTACATTCCTAGGAACATTACATGTAGTAGAAAAAAATTGGACACAAATTGTATGCCAAGCAATAGAGGAATGATTGGACAAATTGTGACTGATGAATGTAATGAAATACTATTGTACTATAACCAATGATAAATATGAATATTTAAAAAACTACAGGAGGACTTTTATGAAGTGAGTAAGAGGAAGGTGGCAAAAAGAAGAGAACAACTTATACAGTGACATCATAGAAATAAAGTTTTAAAAGTCAACAACACTGAGAAAAAAAAATGTTGGTCTTAACTTGTTAAAATTAAAGCACACACCCTTCCTTAATTGAAACAAACAGAAAACTCTTGAAGTACAAGCTTCCATGAAGTGTTTGGTGCAGTTACTTTTTTATGCTGTTTGGTTTAACTGTTTTCTGAAATTATTCTATATGTCTGAAAGCACTCTATGTGGGAGGGGGTGAGAACGAGAATTGTGAAGCTTTTTGAAAAAGTATTATGTGAAAAAATGAAGTTTGTTAATAAAAAAAAGTCCTGGAAATGAAGAGAACTACTCTCTGCCACTGACTAGTTGCAAAATCTTAAGTCAAATCATTTCTCCTTTCTAGAGGGGAAATTTATTTACAAATTTCTCTCATTTGCAAAATGGGGAGCTTAAATTATCTCAAAAGTCATTTCCTACTCCAAAATGCTGTGATTTTAAACTATGGTTGATTCATTCAGTTGCTTTTAGCATGGTACAAATAAAAGTAAGTTTAAGGTAGCAATTTCACTTAAGTAAGCTCCTTGAGGGCAAGTACCATTTCATTTTTAGCTTGTTTTTATATCTCCAATGCACAACATAGTGTGGGACTCATTGTAGGTATATGATAAATATTTGTGGATTGATAAAGTCACCTAGCTTGAATCTGCTGTAAGGACAAATCCTAGATCTCTACCAGAGGGTGTGGATACATAGGCTCTTGTGCTCATATAATGAGATATTTGATCCTTCTCCCTTTCCCCCACCCCCATTTGCCTTTTCTGGTAGATTGCATAAAGCTCATGACCACTCTTTTCCATGAGCCTCTTATACTGGAAAAAATGTATTCTACTGATGATGGGTCAGTAACATCACATCTATCAAATGCAATTCATTATGGAATGGTAGTGTAGTGTAATAGATCACTGGATTTAGAGTCAGGAGAACAAGGTTTGAGTTCCTTTGCCCCTTATTAACTGGGTGACCACAGGAGGTCATTTCACTCCTCTCTGAGACTCAGTTTTGATTTAAAACCCAAACCCAAACCTGCACAATAGAAGTTATAGGATTGTTGTGAGGAAAGCCTTTTGTTAGGATAATGTGCTACTCAAGTGTGAAATGCTCTGGTTATTTGAAAGAACCACTGTAATTCAATAAATTAGAGGTCTGAGCAATGGGGCTTCATGGCTTTTGGTTCGAGATTCCCTGAGGAAGCTGCTCTCCGATCAAGTCTGCCATTATACTTGGACAAGATTGAATATGGTTCTGTTCAAATGGCATCATTCCTAGAATACTAATGCATTACCCTCAGCGTTTTAAAGACAGAGCATATTTCTCCTCAGTCTTGGATCATTTTGTCATTCTTGGTTTTTGTTTAGTGCGTGTGTGTCCTTCCTAGGCTTTTGAAATGATGCTTTAATTCCTGATTCTGATATCATTCAGATGCAAGTTCACACTGAGATGTAACATATATTACAACTGACCGATTTCCATATAGATAAAAAAAACCCTCAATGTATTCATAAACTGTGCATTTGAAACCTGCTTCTCGAAGATGGATTGCTTGGCTTTACTGCTAAGAGGTTTTTTCCCTGACTTATCAACATTTTTATCCCCTCAAAACACTCATTGCTGTAAATTATTCATTGCCTAGTTAGTAGTAACAGAGAATGCCTGGGATCCTTACAGGATGCTTCCTTTTCTATTTACCTCTAAGAAATTTGTCTCTAAATATTTGGGGGAAAGAAATAACTGAGAGTCCTTTGAGTGGTTACAGATGATATCTTAGATATAGTAGTAGGTGCTTAACCATGCTTATTAAGTGGAGCTGAAGGTACAGAGAATTTAAACATGTAAACCATGGTTCTAAACAAAAGGCTGTTGTTTATTTTGTTTTCTGTAATTTTTACATAGGCAGTGGTCAGTCTTCAGGGCAATCACACGGAAATCTCTTTTTGCTTTATACCACCACCAGATTTTCTTCTGAGATCATCAGAATTTGGCTTGTTTTCCACATTTCCTTCCCTTGCCCCCACTGGTTTTCCCTGAGGATATAGGAGTTGAGTTTGTTTTTAGGTTGATGAAAAACAGGAAAAGAATCCTCAGGTCCACACAAGCAATCAAGCTGAAAAGACAAAAAAAAGTTGGCTTTATCTGCCAGAAAACACCACCACCAACAACGCTCATGCCAAAGTCTTACTCTGAAACCCTTAAAATTATTTCTTCTCCTTTCTTCAGTGGTTCTCCATCACTTTCAAACACCTTTATAGTCCTTCAGATTTATAATATTATCCTTTGATTGAGGCCTTCCCCAATAGAAGAAAGTATTTCAGGTTGCTGGTAATTCAAGGTATTCATTCTTACCATGAATTGAACATTCCCAGATACTAATGTAGATAGACAGCTTCAGATTTATGTTTCTGTTATGGCGGAAGAAGTCCCCTGGTAAAGGAAAAAGAAAACCTCATGATTTCTAGAGAATTAAGTAATGATCCTTGTAATGATTCCAACTTTCCCCTGTTGTTTGACAGGATTATGCTACTTCTTCATTTATGGTCTTTCTGAAGAGGTTGATAGCTGACAGCCCCCACTCCCAAGATCTTCACCCAGATCACAGTACCAGTTGTGAACTCCAGGCTTTGGTCATGGCTTTGATTCCAGTTTTTCCTTAGCTTCTTCTCTGGATCCTGATTGGTATAAGAACTACTCCATCTGGCCCAACAACTGAGTGTTGTGTGAGAAACCTTCCTCTTCAGAAGACTTGGTCAAGGAATTTCTCCTTTTGTCTAAGAGATTAGATCAAATAGGTTCTTCAACACAGTCACTTTACCGTTGTTAAAGTGAATTCCTTTAGTTCCTGACTTGGCCCTAGGAGTTCTTCACCACTTACTCCATCATTGCTTTCAACTATTGACCTCTCTGGCACTAGGTAATTCCCTCTTGTCCCGGGGCTATGTGGTTAGACCCTTATGTGAAAGACCCGCACAAGGTGGCTTTCCTCCAGGAAATCAGATTCTTTGTACTTCTGTTTAATCAACTCAGCTTTGGTTCTCATATCTTTATCTGGTTTACTGAGCTCTTCATTCAAAAAGTTAAGTAGCTTAAGTGTATGACTAATCCTGACTTAATCAATCATCCTCAAATATGGTGTTATTTTGGATGTTTATAATTTGTAGAGTAAAATCCTCATCCTTTACTCTCATTAACCTTCACTAATATGATGCCAACTTTGACCAGGATCCTCTTGGGCTCTTCTTTTTCAGGTAATTACATAATAATGAGAAACTTCAATATTTCAAGTATTTGTTATTTTGTTCTTGTGGGTCCTTCCTCCATGATGGTGCATAACAAGGTCTTTGTAATGAATTATTTTTAAAGTTTCTGTGGATGAAAAAATCAGTACCTAATAGCTAATCTATTGATAAATCTCTCTGAATTTAGCAAGTTTGGTTCTCAAACAGCAGACCTCTAATCCATTACCAGACCTATAGTCTAGTGTGGCATAGTTGAAAAAATATTGGATCTAGACTTGGGTTCCAATTTCAACTCCCTTACTTTCTGCCTCTTCAAACCTTGATTTCTTTATCTATAAGGCTGAGATAATGTTTTTACAACCTATCTTTTATGGTGGTTGTAATGATCAAATGACTAGAAAAGACATATGAACTGATACAAAGTGAAATAAGAAGAACCATGAAAACAATAGCTATCATGACCATGGCAATGTACATGAAAAGAGCAGCAATCAAAAAGAAATTGGATGCTGCTTAATTATGCCTAGCACCAAAGAAGAGACGAAAAAATGTACCTCCCTTCTTTTCATTAGCGAGGCAGCAAGCTGTTGGTGTGGAACATTGCATATATTATCAGACCCAGATGATGTGTTGATTAATTTGGATTTTTCCCCTTCCTTATTTATTGTTCATTGCCATAAGGGATAGCTCTTATGGGAGTGAGGGCACAAGGATATAGTTGGAAATTAAAGTAATATAAAAAACAAAATATATAAAAAATTGAAAAATGAAAAAGGTTATATATATATATATATCTAAGCTATTATAATTATAGTCTATGTGCTGTCAGTAATGTATTGAATTCAGTTCTACAGGGAAAATACGTGTTTCATTCCATGGGATGATCTTAGGCACTTGAGTAGAATAAAAAATAAAAAAAAAAGTAGAATATGGTAGAGGTTTATACATTTGCACCATCTTTGTCCCTTCTAATCCCACATAACCTGATTTTCATGACACTCAGACAAAGGAGAGCCTGGTCTGACTCAATAATTAATTTTAAGTAAAATCATGGTGTTCCTCTGGTTAAAGAGTTGGACTAGATTTGAGGGGTTTCAATTCTAATTGTAATTCGTATATTTCTTCACTTTCTGTTCCACTAATGTTTTCTCTGCATTTGTCCACCAAAGTTAATGACATTTTCCATCTGTTTTCCTCTGAAGAAGTGTTGAGTAGGCTAACACACACATCCCCTAGCCAGCTAAGGATAGAAGTTATACCCCCTTGGCTCTGACTTTATAGGTGATAGAATATTGGCAGAACCCTCTTGATCATTTTCCTTGTCTAATTATTAACTTAATATGGGTGGCAGATCTGTCCAGTCTACTCCTCCACCCTTCTTGCATATGCTAGAAGCATATGCTCCCCCCACCCTGGCATTCCCATCTTCAGTTTCCCTCCTCCTACCAAGGCTTCTTTTCATGGATGACATCCTTACTGTTATAGTACTGATTGAGGGGATGAATGAAGAAATATTCATCGAGGCCTTTGGACTCTTTGGAAGAAATTAGAATACCAGCTAAGGGAGTGCATGGTGGCGTATAAACCTAGAGCTTGCCTTTGGAAGCCATGGGAGTCCAGATGATAGAAGGCTGGCTCTTGTTTATTAAGCGGCCCACTTTGCAGATGGCCTGGCAAGAGGATGTGATTCAATATGAGACATGATGGAGACTAATGTGAAAATTTTGCATGGTTTCATATTCTGCAGTAAAATGATTGAATGCCTTTTTCCCCTCCACCTACCAGGATTTTAATTTGGAAGGGGATTTTAAAAATATTTTATGAAATTGCTGCCTTCTGACACCAGACAGAAAGAAGCAGCCTGCATTTTTCTCAGCTTTCCAATGAAATTCCCAGGCACTGGCTTTATAAACATCACCAGACTTCTGCATCTTGTCAAAGTTATTCCATGGCCCTCTGGCCTTCAAAAGGGAAGAGTTCTAAGAAAAGGAGGCCTCATCCTCTTTCTCTTGTCAATGTTATCATGTATATGGTTATCCCTTCCCATTACCATGTAAAGTGAAGCCAAAAGATAGAGCACAGTTTGTACTCTCTCCAGTCTAATTAGATGTGTTTTGTTATTTTCCGGATCATTCACCCTTGGTTCAGTTTAAGTTTATTTTAAGACAGCCTAATCAACCTTTTAACTATAGAATTCCTGGTCTCCTTCTTCTCCTGAGAACTGACACCTAATCGTTTAGCAAGAGCAATTCAGCTTTAGACAAAAAAAAGACATACAGAAAATGGAAGAAATAACCCATCTTGAGTCAGTCACAGAAATCTGCATCACCTGTCTGTGACGTAGTGGCTGTATGACAATGGGCTAATCATTTGACTTCTCTGAGCCTCAGTTTTTGTCTCTAGGAAATGGAAAAAAGTGACCATTTCACTGCCTCCCTCACAGAGTTGTTCTGAAGAAAGCAATGGATAAGCAGTGAAATGCTCAATTAATTCAATTCAATCCAATTCAAGGCTCATTTATTGAGTGCTTACTATGGATTAGACATTGTATAAGGACCAGGAATACAAACACGAGATTAAAATCATCCTTGCCCTCAAGGAGATTATATTTTACAGAGGGTGAGAATGTTTCTTAGGACCCCTGAGAGGGAAGACATCAAACTAAAAGGTAGACTTTAAGAAAACCACCCCCAAGGAATAAGCATGGATTGACAAATCCAGAATCTGAAAGCTCCCTTTCCAGCTTAAATCACACCATATAGGTCCTATCAACAGAAGCAGTAAACACTGGACCCAGGAACAATCATTTATTTAAACATTTAAGCATTTATGCCTATTACATATGATGCATCAGGCTAAGTAATAGAGAAAATGAGACGATTACTGGACCATTAAAGTAGGGACTCTCCTTGGGTTTGTAAGGGATATTTTTGATGGCATTGAACTGAAGAAGGGAGCTACTAGTGATTTTTTTCCCTTGTGACTCAGAAATGAAACATATACAGTAGTATTGGTTTTTAGTATGGGCAAAAGGACCTTGCAGTCATTCAACATTGCAATCTAATTAGAGCCATCCATAGGAGCCATGTTGGGAATGGTTCTCCCTACTACTGTAGAAAAGAAAGTTAGCAGAATGATGAATATTTCCATAGAAAGAAGAACCTAGAAATTATTATACTGAATCATCTTCACTGGACCAAAGAATCTTAGACTTCGGAGAGTTAGAAAGGCATTTAAAGGATGTTTAATGCACCACCCAGTTCTCCTCCATAGCATCTCTGATAGGTGGGCATCTTTCTACTTGAGGATGAAAACCTTACTCCATTCCAGATGAAGAGTTCAATCCCTTGTTAAATAACCCACTGAATCTCCATTTCTTGACCTTGCTAGACTTCCTTTCAACCCATAATTCTTGCTTACAGAGAACCCAAATGATATGTCATCAGAGGACATGATTGCTTGAAATGATGTAAGCTTTAAAAATTATGTCTGGTCTATTTTTCTTAGAAACCATTTATGGCTATCATTCATCCTTTCATTCAAATCTTATTTTGAATTTATTTGTGTTTCATGGTAGTCTCATTTCTTGGAATAACAACTTGCCTAAATTTATTACTTTCTGTTTAAATTTCTTTAAATTGCCTTGCCTGACTTTTATTGGGTTCCCATGCATCCTAATATTGGGGCATCTGATAGATAAGCACGTATTTGATTTGTCCATGTAATTCATGTCAGATTTTGAACATGCTTCTCTCTCTATCTCTCCATTTTTGTGGAGTGTCACAATCCAAATTGTGTCGCCTTGGGTTATTCCCTTGACCTCTCTGGGCTAATGATTCCTTATGTGTAAAATGAAAAGATTAGGTTAAATAACCTCTAAGGTCCTTTACAATTTTGACATTTTATGAGTGTAAGAATCAATGAATTAGGTTGGAGTGTTCATTGGGAAATATTGCACAGATGGCTATTGAGTATATAACATTAAGCTCTGGTGTTTGGTGCCATCATAAATTAATATCAATTAACATATAGATTAATCAATTTGTGTTTATGGAACAATGTACATAACATTTCTCAGGAGGAAATATAGAATAATTTGGGACTGAACTTGAACCCAGACTTTCCAATTATTGATCTAGGGCTTGCTCTTGGGTACCACTGCTTCATAAGAAACACCATACCCAGAAAAAAGGTTTTTTTTTAATTTTTTTCTACCAAATATTTTATGTATTCATTATATTTGTGATACCCACCACTTTATCAGTATACAACTAACCTTGTGTTTCTTTCTATGAGGTGAGGTTTGTATTTTGGAGCTTAAGTCAGCATGTTTGCAAATAATTTTCTCCTTCGTTGCAGACTTTGTGTGCTGTTTTTTTAAGAATAGTTTTAGACATTTATGTATCAGAAATGATGGGAAAAAATAATTTTTAGCATAATTGTTTCAGTGGCTGCATACCACAGTGTCTTCTGGGAGCCGCCAGATGTCACTCTGATAGATGAAGTCTAAATGCGTTTGAGAAACTCCTCATTTACACACATTTTGACTCAAAAGCACACAAAATGTCAAAGTTGTAAGAGACCTTGAAGTTCATCTGTTCTCATACCCTCATTTAACAGAGAGGCTAAGTGATGTCCCTAGGTCACACAGCAGAGCCAGGATCTAATTCCAAGGGCTAGTCCTTTATCTATTGTGTTTGAGAAAATTAATTTCCTGTTATTTTGTCATAAAATCATAGACTGTTAAAGCTAGAATCACTTTAGATATCAGCCTGTCCAACCTCTTCATTTACCCTGTGACGATATGGAGACCCAAAGACAGAAAGCTTTAACCGAGATCAGAGAGCTAATTGGTAGCACAGCCCAGACTAGAGCCAGGTTTCTTGATTCTCAGGCTACTCTTCTTTCCAAATGGGAGGTAAGTAAGCTCTTAAAAGTATTGGCATCCCTTATTCTATTACAAGACTCTTTAGTGGAGTGCCTTAGGCATCTGTAACCCAGAATAGTATTGGCATCCTCTGTAAAGCCCATGGAAACTTTCCATTGTCTTTATTCTGTCCTTGATAGTCATAATGTCCGGGAAAGGACATTCATTTTTAAGGGCAGTTCTACACAGGAGAGGATTATGGCACCCTCTCTCCCAAAGTTACCATCTTTGATAATTCCAAGGAATAGATGAAACCTTCTAGTTCAGCTCTGACTATCAATAGTCAAAATTAATAATTCTGACTGAAGAAAGCAACAAGAATCAACTTTTTTAATACAAATTCAACTGAGCAAGGGAGGGAGAACTTTCAGCACAGTCTCTTGGGGCAGAAAGAGACAGAGTGATTCACTCCTAGAGAGCTAGATTCAGAACCAGAGGCCCTGTATCATGCAAGTTCTAAATTCAAGAGTCTCACTAGACTCAAGTTTTTGCTTTGCTACTTTTCCTGCCTATATCTTAGGAAAGTTCCTTAATGTCCCTAGTCTTAGTCTTTTCTGTAAAATAAGGCAGTTGGAATTCAGCAGGGTGACCTCTGAGGGACCTGAAGTCACTCATTGTTGGTAGATTGAGGCTGGGAGTAGGAAGGGAACAATATGGAGCTGGGTCACCAGCAAGGGTCTTACCTTGGGTGTAGATGCCACTTTGGATGGAAATGAGGTTACGCACTATCAGGAAAATTACTAATTAAATGAATCATTCTTGTTGAGTGCTAAACTTAATCGTTCACATGCTAGTGAAGAAACTAAAACACTCTATGTACCTTCTAAATTTCAATGCCTGGTAACTACAGCTCTCAGCCCCTAATTAATACTCTGGCACTTGGACACTAAATTTGCCCTAAATTTATCTTTTGCTTTCATATCACTTACATTTTTGGATGAATACACACACGCATATACATATATATATGTGTGTGTGTGTGTGTGTATGTGTATATATACACACATACATATAAACATACATACATATATATTCCTCTTTCCATACTCACTTAGCCACAACTTGTTAAAGAGATTTAAAAAAGAAAGAAACCAACACATCAACTGAATCTGATAACATATGCAGTATGCCAGACCTCCTCCTCTACAAAGAAGGGAGAAAAGTACATTTTCTGACTGCTTCTCTGGGGTTGAACTTAGTCATTATAATTTCCCACCACTGAGTTCTGTTTTTCATTCCTTCCATTTACAACAGGTTATTTTTCCTAATAAAATAAGAAAACGAGCAGAGTAGAAACCTTGGGGAGCAGAGGAGCAAGTATTATAGCCCAAAGCCTTCCTTAGTGCTTGGCACAGTTCTTGGCAAATATTAGGTGCTCAGCAATGCCTAGTTTACAGGTTAAAACAATTATTGCTCTTTACCACACAAAGCCAGGCTCCTTAGTGTCAAGATACGAGTTATTCACTCCCATTTCCAGATAAATCTTCCTTAGGCATGACTCTAATCTCATCAGTCCCTTGCTCAAGGGCCCTTAAGGACATCCCATTACCTACAGAAGGCAATTCAAACTCTAGACTGCCCTTTAAGGAGCTTCACATCTCAACTTTCTAGCCTTATCTCACATTACTTTCTTATATGTACTATATATTCAAACTAAAATGAATATTCACAGTTTTCTATAAATGCCCCATACAGACATAGTCTCTTATAAATGTTCCCTGCTCTCTTGGGGTTTCTACTCTCTGCTTGTTATTCTTATTTATTTAGAAAAAAAATGGCCTGATATAAGTTGAAAAAATAAAATTCAGTGAAATTAGAATGAATACCCTTGGCTCCAGAGAAGAGATAAGAAAATGTACCTTCCTCCTTTCTTTGCAGAGGTGGAAGGCTGGAACACTAGGACTGTGTAACAAATAAATATACGCACATATACATGTATGTAATATGTACATATATGTGTGTGTACGTGTGTGTGTATACATGTACATATATCCGACTCAGCTGATGTGTTGGCTAGTTTTGTTGAATGCCTTTGCTTATTTCTTTTAAAATCTTACTGGTAAGTTGTTGTGTTTGTCCTTTGTTTTGAAGCAGACTGACATCAGGGAAATGAAGACATGACTCGCAGTTGACTTGGAGGGAGGGAGGGCTGTGCAAGTCTCAGCCTCACTTTCTCCTCCAGAGCCATCTGGGCCCTGGTCAGATATTCATCAGCATGGCTGGAGACGGCTTGGGATGCAGTGGGAGGCTGGCCCTTTTAGGATAAGGTCTTTTCAGGTTCTCACTTTAAATGAGGTAAGGCCCATTCACTGAATAGATGTCTTGAAGTGAGTCAGGGGTTTGAGTGGTAAGTCAGTGGATAGGGAAAGGGGAATGCATGTAGTCCAAAATATAAGTGATGTGAAAACAGAAGAAATCAATGCAAAATATAGTGTTCAAGTGATTGTTAACTAGAGGTGGTGACTGTAGCTTTGCCAGTGGGCACTGAAATGTAGAAGGTACAAATAGTATTTTTGGTGCTTTGGTGCCTCTGTTCATGCCCTTTGCTATGTCTGCTCTGCCTCCCCCACATTTCTGGCAGTTGAAATCCTGCCCATCCTCCAAAATCCAGCTTAGATGCCAATTCCTTCAAGAAGCCTTCTCTGGCCCTACCTGGAAGAAAACAACCTTTCCTTCCTCAGATGTAATATGGCATTTTGCTACAAGCTCTTGAGGGCAGAGACCACATAATTTTTCATTTTTGAATCTAATGCAGGCTGTTAGTAAGTAAGGATCCAATAAACTGAACACAGAAAGGCAAGATATAATTCGTCATTGCTGTCCGTCCACTTCTTGTATTCCTTCACTGAATTATGAATCCCAGGAGAGAAAGGACCTCAGTTTTCTCATTTGTAAAAGGGGATAAGAATACTTGTGGTGCCTGTCTCATAGGGATTCTGTAAAGAAATGGCTTTGCAAACTCTAGAGTGCTCATAGAAATGTGTATTGCAATTATTTAATTGACTGTTCCAAGGCACTCACTTATTTTACTCTAATATTCTTCTTCGTTTTTACTCTGAGAGTCAGTTATTTAGTTTTTTTAAAGGGAACAAACTCAAAAGCTGTTGTGTTTCCTGTATCCTAGTTCAGTATCTGAAGGACTGTTTCTCATGGATCAAATTCAGTAATAATAGGTATGGAAAAAATTGGATGGGACTCAGCACCAAAGATAATACTTAAGATATGATATGGCCAGGTAAGATACAGATAATTTTATTATTACCTCTGTCACCTGTCTCAATTTCTGTCTCTGCGTTTCTTGCCTTTGTGATTTTGTCTCTGTCTCTCCATCACATTTAGTGTCTCTCCGTCTTTGTCTTTCTCCTCTCCTCTCTTTTCCTTCTGATCAGAAACATGTGCAGGTCTTTCCTATCAAAAAACACAACCTAGTTTCAGTCAAATATCATCCTATATCTCTTTCTGTTTCCAGCTAAGCTTCTAGGAACAGTAGCCCCCTTACTGTTGTCACTTTCTCATCACCATCTCATTTAAAAGCCTGAAATTCTCTCCCAGGTCTCTGATGATCTCATAACTGCCAACTCCAATAGATTTTTCTCCATCCTCATCATCTTGGACCTTTCTACACCCCTACTTTTTTTTTGCAGGGCAATCAGGGTTAAGTGACTTGCCCAGCATTACACAGCAAGTAAGTATCAAGTAACTAAGGTCAGATTTGAACTCAGGCCCTCCCGACTCCAGGGTCAGTGCTCTATCCACTGTATCACCTAGCTACCTGGATCACCCCGCTCTAGCTCAATACTTTCTTCTCCTTTGGCTTGTACAACAGTTCTCTTCTCATTCCCCTTCTGCCTCTATGACAACTCTTTTTCAGTCCTTTTGACTCATTATTCTCCACCAATCTCATGAATGTCTCTCCAAAGCTCTGTCCTAGATTCTTTTTCTTTTCTCTCCACATTTCCCCCTTGGTGTTGTAATCCACTCTGTATTGCAGTTACTGTCTCTGTTTTGATACAAAATCTATAAATGCAGACCTGATTTCTCTTCTAATTCTCCAGTTCAATCACTTTTTTTGCATACCCTCACACCACATTCAATCATTTGTTAACCCCTGTCAATTTTATTTCCTCTCCACTCACATTGCTACCATATTAGTTCAGTACCTTATTACCTCTCTTTTAAACTATTGCAGTGGCCTTTTAGCTGGTTTCCCTGACAAGCTCATCTATTCCCCTCTCCAATACAACCTTCTCAGAGTTGCCAAATTAATCTTGCTAATGCCCACACAGATCTGAATATGTCATCTACCTGTTTAAAAAATATTCAGTGGCTCCCTATTGTCTCTGAGATCAATACAAAGTACTAAGTACATTTAAAGTTTTGTACAATCTGGCTATAACTAATCACTTTAGCCTTTGTTCCTTGTCATGCGCTCCATGTTTCTAATTTGTTGGATTGCTCCCTGATCTCATCCTACTTTGTCCCACATTCGTGCATTCAGACAAAACCTTCCCTCATGTCACGTGGGGATTACACCCCTTTTCACATCCCCACCAGCTGCAGTGCTTCCTTCACAATCCAGCTGAATAGCAACTTTACTGGGGTGGATGAGTAAGGCCCCTGCAGTGAAAATTAGATTAGCACTGAGCCATAGAAGGTTTGACTAACTCACCCCTGCTTAGGAGGCACCCTTTAATATTCTCACAAGCACTTGCATTCCAAAATGCCTCACTGTACCCTGAAATCTCAGAAAGTTTTGCTGTGTTTGATGTGGCCACAAAGGCAAAACTCTAATTTGGCAAATCTGTACTTTCCCCTGTCTCTTTCCGATAAGAGAAATATATGTCTCAGATGAAATAGAAATAAAATATTTTGTCTTTTTGGCAATATTCCCGATATAGTTCAACAAATCTTAGCCCTCATCCTGTATTAGATAAGAAATTCTGTCCGTCATGCCAGCTTTGGTCATACCCTGTGGGATCATTCCATCTGCAAGACTAATCAATCAGTCGAAAGGCTGAAAACCCCCAAAGCAAATATCACATGTAGGGATCAGGAATAGCGCCTTGTCTCTTCACTGGTGAAAATACTGGGAAGTCCAAAGTGGAAGTCAAGAAGGAGAGACAAGTGATAAAACTTCCGACAGGAGTATAAAAGGACAGAGATGGGAGATTAGATAGTGCTATCATCATTCACAGATATTTGCTGCTTTTTGTCAACAACTATTCAGGCTCTGGAGATGAGCCCCAGAAAGGTGCATATCAGGAGGACAAAGATAGCTAGGACTTTTATTATTAAAAGGCAGGTTTCAGTAGCCCTGGAGTATGTATCCTTGCAAGTATCTCTAGATAAAAGGAGACCCAAGGATGCGCTTGATGTTTTTTTTTTTTCCACATTAAAAGGAAGTTCAGCATTTTGCTATAGTGCCTATCTCAAAGGTGCTGATCTGCTTGGCAGAGATTGACATGAGGTTTGCCCATTATCCAGGTGCTATGAGCTAGCCTCATAATCCCAAAACATCAACAACTCCAAGAAGTTTCCTAGATCCCCCAGCTCAGTGCTCTTCAGAGAATCATAAAATCAAAGAATATGGGAGTTTGAAAGGACCTCAGTAGCCATCTAGACTGCCATCATCATCATCATCATCGTCTACAACCATTTGTAAAGTACTTACTATGTTCCAGGCACTGTGCTAAGTATTAGAGATACAAAGAAAGGCAAGACATGGTCCTTACACTCAAGAAGCTCACATTCCAATTGGGGAGACAATTAAGTACATGTGAACTATGTACAGTGTAAATTATCACATCAACAAGCATTTATTAAGTGCCCACTGTGTACAAGCAAAAGCAAAATATAGTACTTAATTGCAAGGAGTTCATGGTCTAACTGGGGGACAACATGCAAACAACTAGGTTCGTACTAGATGTATACAGGATAAGCCAGGGGTAGTCTTAGAGAAAAAGAACTAAGATTAAAAAAGTCGGGAAAAGGTTTCTTGTAGAAGGTAAAGGACTTTAGCTGAGACTTGAAGGAAGCCAGGAGACAGAGATGAGGAGGGAGAGAGTTTCAAACTTGAGGGACTGCCATTGAAAATGCCCAGAGTTGGAGGGTCAAGTATTTTGTTCAAGGTAGGTGCAGGAAGCCGTTATCACTAGATTACAGAGTACTTCGGGAGGGAGAAGAGTAATAAAATACAAGAAGATCAGCACATTACAAATAGTTTGAAAAACTGTTTTGCACTTTTTTGCACTTAATTTCATTTTGCACTTAATTTCAAAGACAATAGAGAGCCACCAGGTTTCATTGACTTGGGGATAACATGGTCCTAAACTCAGAAGAAAATGATGCAGTATGTATTGCCTGGGGGGAGGGGAAAAAGGACTGAGAAAGATTTCTTGCATAAGGAAATGTGTGAGCTAAGGATCCAGAGAAGCCAGGAAGCAGAGAAAACGAGGAAGAACATTTTAATGATAGTAGAGAAGATACTAGAAGATAGTATAGAAGATCAAAGACCCCCCCACCCAAAGCAACATGGGAGCCATCTACATTTGGTAGGCATGACCTGAATGAAAATCCAGCAAGGGAGATTAAGAAAGAGTACAGTTAGATAAGCAGGAACAGATCTAAGAGAAAGCATTGGTATCATCAAAACCTAGACTGAAGAAAGTATCCAGGAGAAGAAGGTGCCAAAGGCTGCACCTGGACCAAATAGGATAACGTTTGAGAAATGACTATTAGATTTGTCAAGTTAGAGATCACCGGCAACTTTGGACAGAAGTGTTTTTGTTGAAAGATGAATTTGGAAGCCAGATTATTGGGGTCTAGAATAGAGTGAGAGGAGAGGAAGTGGAGACAATAATTACAGATAACTTCTCATTGATTTTAGTCTTGAAAGGGAGGAGAGATAAAGAACAAAACAAGTTGGAGTAATCATATTCAGTAAGGGTTTCTTAAGGGTAAGTTTCAACCCATCCACTAAAGGAATCTTTACTATACTGGTCTCTTAGTCTCCTCCTTTGTCCTGATCATATACTTCCATGCCTCATTCTCATCTGTGGTAATATTATATCCGTTTCATTAGAAATAAGTTCCTTGAAAGTAGATACCATATTGTTTTACATGTTTGTATCACAGGTACCACGCATAGTATCTTCTCACATAAATGCTTATTGAATTTAACTGACAACAAATGTGAATAAGACACAATTCAATGTCTTTAGAGAACTTATGGTCAAATAGGAGGGAATAAGATATATATATACAAATCAATGTACCAAGCAAAAGAACATTTGTTAAAAACCTACGCTGTGCCAATTATTATGATGAATACTGGCAACAAAAAGATGAAAAATAGTCCTTACTTTCAAGGAATATGATGTAATAAATAACTCACCATACCAAGTAGAGTGTGCTAAGAAAGTTATAACAAAAATGCTATGTGTTTAGAAGATTGTAAGATCCCTTCTGGTGTAGAAGGGGTAACGGGAGTTGAATTGAAGAAGAGGCATTTGAGCCAGGATATTATGGTTAAGTAAGAAAAGCACAGGTTCTTTGGATCTGGGGAAGGGGAGAGGCTTTCAAAGCAGAAAGAATTAGTTTGGGGAATGTTAAATCATTCAGTTTGACTGAAGACTAAGTTATGGATAAGAGACAGATTTAAAGATTAAGGTTATGGCCATATTGTGAAGGACCTTGAATGCCAGGCATTTAAGTAGGCACACTGAGGTCTGCTCAGCAGGCAAAGAGCAACACTGGTAGAATGGAGAGCTGTTGAAGATATTTCTGTAGAACAACGAAGTAGTCTAGTTTGTGCATTACCATGATTGATTGATAGCAGTGATCAGGATGTATTGGAGGGGAGAGAGACCAGAGAAATGGTAACCAGTTAGGAAAATGATGCTGCGACCTATGGAAGAGGGCATGAAGTAGGATAATAGTTTTAAAGGCTGGGATGAATGTTGTACCAGTGTTAAGCTCACCATGCCAACCATGCAGTTCTGAGTCATTGCTTCCTTCCACATTCCAGACTGAGTTACAAAACCAGTCTGTAATCATTTGGATGGGTTTGGTTGCACTGGAAGTAAATTTTTAGGATGTGGGTAAGAACTGGGTTAAGAAGTAGCTCTAAACTAGATCACAGCACTTCTGCTGTGTTCTGCACTGGACTCATCCTTTTGGATAAGTCCTGAAGTTTTTGTCTTTTCACATAGTGGCACATACAGTGGAAGGAACATTGATTTGAGTCAGAACAGCTGAGTTCATATCTAAACTTTGCCCTTTACCATCCATGTGAACCTGGGCAGACCACTGAACCACTCTGAGATCCAGTTTTTCTCTATATAAAATGAGGGGAGAGTGAACTAGATGGTGTCTAAAATTTCCTTTAAGCTGTTAATCTATGATCCTATAATGCATATTTGACAAAAGTGTAGCTAGAAAATATAGACTTATAGAGCCTTAGAGTCAAAAGGGACTATCTGAAGCAATCCCTTTGTTTCACATATTTAAAAAAGAAAAAAAGTTGAGGTCCAGAGAAGAGAAATAATTTGACTAAAGTCTTATAATCCATGGCAAAATCAGGAGTAAGACCAATATAGTTGATAGTTTACCTTCGCAAGACTAGAATCCATATCTCAAAGTTCCAAGATGAGTGCTATTTCCACTTAACCGATGTTCACTTATCTCATTTGCTTAGGTGCTAAATGATGCTCTTTGAATCTGAAAAATTGTAGGATTCAGAGTGTGGAGGGACCTTTGTTTTCAGTTGTGTCTGACTCTTTGCAACACTATTTGAGATTTTCTTGGCATACATACTGGAGTGGTTTACCATTTCCTTCTCTAGCTCATGGGGAAATGGAGGCAAATAAGGTTAAGTGACTTGCTCAAGGTCATACAACTAGTAAGTGTCTGAGGCCAGATTTGAACTCAGGAAGAAGAGTTGTCTTGACTCCTGGCCTAGCAATCTATCAACTCATTCACCTAGCTGTCCTTAAAAAACATCACAACGCAGCTCCCTCACTTTGCAGAAAAGGAAACTGAAGCTCAGAGAGGTAATGTGAGTTGGCTAAATTTTACATCTACCAAAACAGCACATTGACATGGCTGTTGCACCATGTATCCATTTGTCCATATTTCTACCCACATGATTTCATTTGATTTTTACAATAACCTTGTGAAGGCAGACTGAGTCAGCATCCCTCACCTATCTTTCACTGCTTTTAGTCCTACTTTCTATCTCTATAGATGGTACATCTAGTATGAGGGAGGGTGGATTCAGTCTTATTTTGGCTTGGTCAATCTTTAGAATATATCATTTCTCAAACATCATTTTTTTTTAGGAAAAATTTCAATTTCCTCAAAGGATAGTTTCTTCCTTTTCATCAAAATGCAAGTCTTCTTGGCAAGCAATTTGTCTTCTCTGTTTTGTGAATGTGGGAAAAATCATATAGTTTCAGTTTTTAATTATTAACCTTCTTCTCCTCTACTGTCTTTAAGATATCATTGCAGTGGGTGCATGAGTAGTCTGGAAGCATTTCTCAATTTATTTCCTATTTGAAGAGTTCATTTGTTATCTTTTCCATTCTTCTGCATAGGTTCTTTTAAAATAACTGAGTATTTAATCCAATAAGTCTCTATTTTTAAGTAGTTACTTCCACATCTTTAACTGCCACTATGAACACCTTGAGTATGGACTTCTAACTGTTCTACCAAATCTCTGGGCTCTTGTTAATCTATTCTCAAATTCTGTTCAGGTGTCACAGTGACTAAGAGCACCAGGCTCTTGAACCTGAGTTCAAATCTGGCCACAGATACTTAATAGCTGTATGACACTGAGCAAGTCCCTTAACCCTGTTTCCCTCTGTTTCCTCATCTGTAAAATGAGCTGGAGAAGGAAATGGCAAACCACTGGGGTCAGAGTCAGTCATGACTAATTGACTGAATAATAACAAGAAATGCTATTCTGTTTCTATGCCTGCATTCTTCTTTCCCCAGATTTCATTTATTTTCTCTAATAGCTCCTGGCTTTTTCCAGGACTATATTGAAGAAATCCATCAGGCCCACATGGGGCATCTAAGATCTGGAATTAGTCTCCTGTCTAAATGTCTAATAGCTCCCTTCAGTTTGCTTTTGCTTTCAGGGGCTTCTAATTGCCTAAGAAGTTCATGTTCCAAGCCCCACTGGGTCAATCAACCCTGAATTTTCCCTAATCTCAAATGAAAACAGGTAAAATGATCCTTCCCTCTCAAGTTGCAGCACCTACTGAAGGTATCAAAGTTGAATAGGACTTCCGAGGGTATCTAATCCATCGCATGACTATTGGTCCCAAATAAAGCTGGGCATTCTTTTCTTTATTATATTTTTTTCTTAATTCTGTGAACTATGGAAGCACAAGCGTTCAGGCACTACTGATACTGATCACTGTCTTAATTATAAGTCAATAAAGCAAAAAAAAAATATGCCACACTTCTAATTTTATCTGCAGTAGTTCTTCAAGTAAAAGGCAGTGCTTGTTCTGCTGAAGAAGGGTTTGGATAGACTTTTTGTTTTACTGGAAAGTGGCAATCTTTTCATTCTAAGTTTTCCATGTAATAGGCATCTAGAGCAAATATGTATTAAGAGTCAAATACAACCTAAGCTGCTTGTCTATTGTCTCTCTACATTTATTAGGTATGGGGCAGATGTCATTCAAAGCCCAGATTATGAATAATCAAATTTTTTGTTTTCTAAATAGATCTCTCTTTTCTGGGTTGTGACGTTCCTACATATATTAATGAGTAGAAAATACTTAAAAACATTTTTTTAAACTAATTATTTTTAGTTTTCAATAAGTAGAAAATATTTTCAAGGATAAAAAGAACTTGTGAGTTGTCTAAAAAAAAGTAACTTGTGCTAATATCATCAATACATATATTAAAATTGGAATAACAGAAAAAATTAGCATGGTTCCTGTTCAAAAATGACTTGTAAATTTGTGAACAAATTTATATTATTGGTTGGATAAAAGGGAGGCTTCTACTGGGAGGAGAGAGGATTCATTAGGAAGTGTTATTCTCAAATATTCAATTGATCAATTTCATTGATTCAGGAGTTCCCTCAAATTATGCAAATCTCAAGCCATCTTTGCTTGTCCAACCTATATGACTCTTGTCTGTGTTCTTCCAAAGGAGCTCCACCTGGGGAGCCCTCCAGTATGCTAGAGGCTTTCTTCCATTTCTTCTGAGATCATGAGGCTACTAGTGGAGCACTTTGGCTGAATACTTGTCAACTCTCATGCTCAACATCTGACCAGCTTATCCTCTCATCTTATAACACAATTTCTCAATGGTATCTTTCACTCCTGCTCTTCTTCAGAGTTCATCATTAGTTGTATGAGGCAACCTGATCACTCCAATCATTGATCTATGTGTAATACTCATTTTTAATTCCTCAGAGGCAGTTGTATTCCATGTTTCACTACCATATATCAACACCAGATGAATGTTAATTTTGAAATGATAAACTATTGCTTTCACAGGAAGCTTAAGGTCAATAAGGAGATTTGCAGTTTCCTGAAAGCAATCTAGCCCACCCTCTTCCTATTCAACTTTAGGTCCCAAATAATGTCTAACTGTACTTCCTATATAGTAAAGATAAACTATAGATACTATTAAGCAGAATTGATAACAAAGTTCTTAATCTGGAATCTATGAACTTTTAAAAGAATAATGGCTCTTTTAAAATAATTGGTTTCCCTTGAAACTCAAAATATTTTATTTTCTGTGTTTAAAAAGCATTATTCTGAGAAGAGATCCATAAGCGTCAGCAGACTGCCAAACAGGTCTATTCAAATTCTTGTTGAAAGCTGGGTTATAGACATTCTTTCATGGATAGATGGTCAGGCCAAATTCTTTTGAGTGATTACAGATCTATTTTAGGGAGCCTGACATTGTTCTGGGCTTGATGCATATGTAAACAGGAACTATGCTTATGGAGAAGGTAGAAATGGGGCTAAAGACAACAGTGATGGTAAATGCAACTGAAATAGACCAAGTATATAGAAAGGAGATCTGGGCTAGAGGTAATAATACAAGTGTAAAGCTGTTGAGAGACTGATATAAATGTACCCAATGGAGAGGAATATATTGAAGACAGAGAAAAATTTTCAGACCTTATTAAAACTGAAAAAGGGAGAATAAATGAATACTAATAACTCCTGACCTGAATGCCTACTCTCCCATCTATATTAAATCTTTATTAGTTGAGGGCATCCTCAACAAAGGTATTAGTAGAGAGAAATCAGACTTTCTCAAACAATATTCAATAAGGGACCACATCCTCATCATTTCATAACATCAAGATGTAGATAATAAAACATCTCATTGTGCTTATCATTTGTTGATTCCAAAAAAACCCCGCAAATAAACATTGATTCAGTAGAACAAAATGTTACCTTACTGGATCTTTTATAAGAAATTGTCTTCTATTCATACAATAAGGTCATTTAAGATTCCTTAAAAGATATAAGAGCAGAAATAACCCCCTTGAAAATCTCTTTGATAACGAATACTAAAAGAGGTGTAAAACAGGGAGATGTAAACTTGCCAAGGTATTTACTATTGCAATGGAAGAGATCTAGCCTAGAGTTCAAGTCAAGAGGATTTCCTTGTGAATGATGCAATCCTCCAGATGCTCCCTATGGGGGGAATATATGTAAAAAATAAAGAAAAGAGCATTAGGATCAATAAATATTTGAAGTGGAAAAATGGAGGGGAAGGGGGGAACATATTGTGAACCTGTTAATTTGACTCCTGATATTTCCATTCCAAAATGAGCAGGCAAAGTCTAATTGTATCTTTGGAATCTATGAAGTCTATGAAAACTGGATAATTCCAATCTGATGAATTATATCCCAAAGAACCTCAAGTTTAGCATACCCCTGCTTGTGACTCAGGCTAAAAAACTTCATTATGGAATCCAGACTGAATTGGCTATACAAAGAGAAAGGGCTACTTCAGGTTAACTCATATGTAAAAAGGAGCTAAATGACTTCCACATTTGCATGAGGTGATGGTACTCTTAGTTGCTAGGCCACCCAATTGTTAAATCACTTGCATTTTAAATAACTTTCTTTCTTAAAAGTCATTAAACATATATTAAGTACATGCCAAAACAGTTAAATAATGACATGGTTCTATAGCATGATTTTCCCAGATTTTCAAAGTTTAAAAGAAGTATGGTCATTTGAAAATCTATACCTACCTTTTCTCCAAGTTAATCATCCTCCTGGACTGGTATTTTTCCTTTCACATGCTATTTTCATTAAGCCAACTTAGTGATAACTAAATGTTTTCCTCAAAACTGAAGCTTGAACCAAGTCTAATGCACGTCTTTCATTTCAAAACAGATTTTCGAGCCATAGAATCTCTGAGTTGGCAGGCACTTCAGAGATCACTTACCACAACTCCTTCAAACTGGAACAGAAAAGTCCTCTCCAAGATTCCCAATGACTGATCCTGTGGTCTTTGCTTGAAGAGCTCAAGTGATGGGAAATTCATTGTCTCCTAAGGCGATTCATTCCATTTTGGTACAACTCTAATTTTTAGGAAGTATTTCCTTACATGGAGCTAAAATCTGCCTTTCTGAAAATTCCATTTATTGTTCCTACTTTTGCCCTCTGGGACTAAGCAGAGCAAGTCTTAATCCTTATTCTACATGGCAGGGCTTCAAATATTTGGATAAAACTCCCTTCTTCATATCTCCCTTCTTCCCCAGACCTCAACAGACCTCTCTCTCTCTTTTTTTTTTTTTTTTTTGAGGCTGTTAGGTATCGTATTGGATAACATTAGTTATCCAATATGAAGTTAGGTAAATTTGTGTTTAAATCATGCTTCAAATACTTAAGAGCTGAATGACCCTGAGCAAGTCACTTAAAATTCCTCAAACTCAGTTTCCTCATTTGTAAAATGGCGATAATAACCTGTAGCTTACTGGGTTATTGTGATGATCAAATGAAATAAAATGTAAAGTGCTTTGCAAAACTTAATGTAGTATATAAATGCCAGATGATGAGAACGATGATATTATTTCTCTCCAGGAGAAATACTTTTAGTTCTTTGAACCAGTTTTCATAATGGAAAGTCTTCAATCCCCTCTCTGTCCTGATGGTCCTCTTCTGAATATAGTAAGGTTCATCAGTAGTCTACTGAAAATGTAGTACCCCAAAATGAAGACAGTCTGTGGATGTGATCTGACAAGAGTACAATGGGAATGTAAGCCCCTATATTTTAATGCAGTCTAAAATCTCACACTAGCTCTTTTGACTGCCCCATCATATATATATCCCAACTACATCTTCTATGCCAACTATGCCTCATCCAAGTCGCTAGCAACCACTGATTAACAGAAAAGGGCCAAGGCTATATTCCTAGAATACTACATCAGAGACCTCACTCAAATTTGATATTAACTCATTAGTCACCCTTCTTTGGTTCCAGTCTTTAAAGCCATGAGTAATCCACCCAACTCTACTCTCATCTGACCCATATCTCTCCATTCTATACTGGAAGATACCATGAAATTTTGTCTTGCTGAAATACAGGTATATTCTATCCTGAGCAATTCCCCAGTCTACCAATTTAAAGAGATTCATTTGGCATACCCTGTTCTTGATGAAGTCACATTGGTTTGTAGTATCACTTCCTCCTCTCCCCTATCCTAAGTGTTCACAAACCAATCCCTTTAATACAAAGGTATCAGACGTACCACAGGCACCACTCCTTAGTGATGCCTGAACCAGATTAAGGTGTAACTGAGAAATATTTAACAAACAAATACAAATAAAATAAATATAAATAATGTCAATATGTGACTGTCTAAGTCAATATCCCACTCACAGAGATCTTCATATACTGTACAGTGGCTCTCATTCCAGTTGACTTTGATGCCACTGTTCTATAATTTTGCTCTACTATTGATTTTCTCTTACCATGGATGACAGGGTAAGTTGGGGTAGGAAGGAAACTCCAGTGACTTAGAACCTCCAGTTATGGACATATAGGAGGATCTAATCATATTATCACCAGGTAATATAAATGACATAGTTATTTTGAAATGGAAATCCCACACTTCACCTGAAAGGAATCTATATTCCTGAATGATTGAAGCAATTCACAGATACACTAACCATGCACTAATATGACTGTTTTTCTACAGCCCTAATGGATAGGGAATTTTAAGAGGCAATGTGGTATGAGTGGCTTAATCAGGTCAATGAATAAACATGTATTAAGCCCCTATGGTATGCTAGGTACTGTATTAAGTGCTGAGTACACAGAGAAAGACAAACCCTCAAGGAACTCACAATATAATGGGGGAGACAACATATAAACAGCTATGTAAAGACAAGCTTTATACAAGATAAATAGGAAATAACCAACAGAGGAAATGCCCTAGAATAAAGAGGGTTTGGGAAAGGCTGCTGGGGTTGTGGAAGAAAAGATTTTTTAGCTGGAACTTAAAGGAAGTCAGGGAAGCCAAGAGGTAGAGACAAAAGAGAGTATTCCAGGCATGAAGGATAGTAACTAAAAAATGCCCAGTGCTGGAAGATGTAATGCTAGACATGGGGTCAGGCTCTGGATTCAAATCCTGCCTCTGACGCTTACTAATCACATGACCATGAGCTAGTAACTTAATCTTTATGATCCTGAGTTTTTTTTTTTCCCTCTGTGAGTGAAGAATATTAATATCTACATGCCTACTTCATAAGGTTGTTGTGAGAATACAGCAAGATGATAAACGTAGAGCACTTTGTCAAGCTTAAAGTTCTATGTAAAAGTTGGGTTTTACTGAGATAATTTTTCACTTCTTTTAAAGTCCTGTGCCCTTCTAGTGGTGGAGGCCAATGCACCTTAGCTTTTACAATTTGGCCCAAGCCCAGCATGGAGCACAAACTGCTGAGAATCCTGAAAGGGTTATCACAGTGATTAAGGATTGATGCATGAGAAAAGAGTAAAGGAATTAAATTATGTATAACTTAGCTAAAATGATGACCAGCCTAGTGGAGGGGACTGTACCACAGTCCAAAAATACCTGAAGGTCTAATTGCCAAAGTGGGGAAATGGCAAGTTTCTGAAAGAATACAAAGCATTTAGGAGTGAGCCTCTGGCTGACTCTCATACCCAGCTCAGATGGATTAGCCGAGTTCTGGTTATCAATCTTTTTGCAAGCCCATTTTCTTACCTGGAAAATAAGAATTTTATGCCCACCCACTGTTCAGCATACAGAGCTGCTTAGAGGCCTAATAACCTAATAAAGGCTAATAAAGAATTTCAGCACCTCATAAAAATGGCTGTTTACTAGGGCCTAGTGGTGCTTATCATTGTACAACAGGGCCAATCCTTGGCAGATAGAAAAGGGAGATAAAGAAGGAGAAAACATGGGCTTGATATTAATATTAGATTTTCTGTTGGGAGATTGGAGCACTGCAGGGCCAGGAAGCAAAGGGGCCTGCAGGGGATGGCGTTCACAGCATGAAAGAAATGAGCCCTCTGCAGCCCTTTAACTAATGAGGAAAGTATTTGAGTTTGCTGGTTTTTCTCAAGGGATATTTAGGGGCTGCAGGGAAAGGTAGGGCTGTTGATACATGATAGGTGGTGGGTGCAGAGATCAGCCATTATGTGGTCATCGGTAATTGGTTATTTGGCATCAAGTTTGTGAATCTTGTAACGAGATATGAGTGTTCTGAATCTGATGCAGCACTGCCTCATGTAAGGATTTGCCTATTACCTGTGAAAAATGAAGCAAAAAAAAAATGACCATTTGTGAAAGGTCTTTTGTTCTTACCTGTGAGAAGTGAATGATCAAAAACTTACGTAGAAAAGTTCCCAGATTTTGGCATAAAGAGGCATGAGATGGTAGGATAGAAAGCATATTGGGTTTAGGAGTAGGGGACTTGGGTTGAAGTCCCAGTTCCAGCTCTTATTCAATTCAATTAAAAAAAAAACATTTATTGAACACCTACTATGTGTCAGGCACTGGGCTGTGTGACTAACCAATCTTTGCCCTGTCTGGGTCTCAGTTCCTCCTCTCCACTACATAGAACCCATCTCCTCCTAGTTCAGGGACTATCTTCTGTATGAAGCCTTTTCTGATTCCTTGCTAGGGGTGCCCTCTCCCTAATCAGCAACTAGTTCAAATATTTTATTTATTCTCTTTATACTTATTATGTTCATATTTATATTGCACAGTTAGCCCTTCCACATCACTGACTTTCCTCACTGTGGTTTTGGTATATTGCAGGGCAGCATAAGAAATCAGATGGGGATTTTGGGGGAGTTTTGCAGACCACATGTGAAGGCCAATAGACAACAGAAAAAGTTTAGAAATGTAGAAATGCATAAAATATGTGCATAGTACTCTATAATATCAACATATTTTTCTTTTAATGCCATAATGATTCAGACTTCTTTTCTGATGTGAAGGGAGGGCCAAAAATTTTATAAGGATTTTCCAGATTGCAGTGCTGTCTTCCTAAGCCCTGTGTCTCTGCCCCTGCTACAATGCAAATTCCTTGGGAGCAGAGATTGCTTTCCTCTTTGGATTTGAAGTTTCAGCCTGGTACATTTATGCTTATTGATTAATTCACCTGTAAAATGGGGATCAGAATCTTTAAGCTACCTAAAGGGGCTGCAAGCCATCAAATTTTAGATACAGGTGAGCTATTATTATAACTTCCACAATTCACTAGACATTTTTATTAAAACCTTTGGAAAATGGGCAGTTGCATAAAGTGATTATTCACTTTTCTCAATGCTTGAACTAGATGAATAGTTCTCTCAGCCCACAAACCTTCCAAAAATGAAATTCATTTATTAACCATCGCAAACTTTTCCTCAATCACATGCAACACTTGCCATGTCAACAGTGAAGTCTAATAAACAGGAAAACAACCCGATATCTGCACGGAATAGAGGTGAAGCTGGGCTCCTACACCAAGTGACTGATGTTCCTTGTAATGAGTCACAGCTGAGATTGGGGCTACCCCTCTGAGCCTCCTTGTCTGGTTTTCACATTTTAGTTCTAGCTGGAGAATTTGATTGCTGGCTTGAATCCTTAGGCTGCAAAACTTCAAACTGAGCCAATAAACATCTAGCCTCTTTGAATTAATTAGAAAAGTTAACAATGCACTTCATTAGGAAGCTGCTCAATTGGCCTTGCTATCCTACCCTATTCAGGGATAATTCTTTAAGGATGGGTTTGATAGCTTGAGGGAAAACTCATAGCAATTAAAATTTGGCTTTTTTTTTTTAAAGGAGCTGGATGCTCACCATTTTCCTTCCTGAAAATACCAACTGTGATTTTTTTTGTGTGAATACTTTCAATATACAAAGTCCAAAAAGGAATTGAAAATGATTTTTTTTTAAAAAAAGGGGAAATGGGGGTGGAGCCAAGATGGCAGAGTAGAAAGACACATATATACTAGCTCTTACACCACAGTCCAGAAAATACCTGTAAAGAAGAACTCTCAACAAAGTCTACAGCAGCAGAAGTCACAGAACAATGGAGTGGAGGAGATTTCTAGCCCAGAGTGACCTGTAAGACTGATGGGAAAGGTTTCTTACACAGGATTCGAAGCAGAGCCCAGCCCAGCCATGGCCACATGGCACTGAAGAACAGATCTGAGGAGGTTTCAGGGACAGAATCTCCAGCAGCAGCACAGGTCTCTCAACCCACAGGTGCCAAAGGTCAGTGAAAGGGTTTTTTTGGCTGGCCGAGAAAGGAGAAGGGAGAAGGAAGTTGGCCAAGAACGAGAGTCCCAATAACTCAGGCCTCCTCAGGTAGCAGTAGTGAAGGCAGCAGCAGACAGGGCTCCCAAAGCAGGCAGCAGCCTGCATCCATTGTAGAAGGTCTCATTGTAAAGCCCTTGAGGGATCTGAGCCCTGTGTGGTGACCTGCCCCACTCCTGAGCAGCTAATCTTAATCTCACATTGAATAGCAGCCCTGCCCCCACCTAAAACCCCTGAGGGTTTGGAGCCCACAGTGCTAGCTCAGTGGAAGTGGGGGCAAGGTGGTTGTAGAGAAGAAACTCAGAAGTCAAGTAACTGGCTGGGAAAATGCCCAAAAAAAGGAAAAAAAAATAAGACCTTAGAAGGTTACTTTCTTGGGGAACAGGTGTCTCCTCCCATCCTTTTAGATGAGGAAGAACAAGGCAGGCCTCTGCCTCCAGGGCCTCCAAAGGGAACTTAAATTGGGCTCAGGCAATTGAAAACCTTAAAAAAACAAGTTAGCAGCTTATTAAAGGAGAACCAAAAAAGTGCTGAGGAAAATAACAGCTTTAAAAAGAGGCAAACTCAATTGGAAAAAGAGGTCCAAAAAGTCAATGAGGAGAAGGAGGTTTTAAAAAGCAGAATTAGCCAAATGGAGAAGTTTCAAAAGCTCACTGAACAAAATAATTTGTTGAAAGAGAGAATTGACTTCAGGGAAATGAATGACTATGAGATAAACTAAGCAGTTAGTAAACAAAAACAAAAATTTGAAAAAATAGATGATGTGAAACATCTCATTGGAAAAACAACTGACCTGGAAAATAGATCCAGGAGAAACAATTTAAAAATTATGGGACTACCTGAAAGCCATGATCAAAAAAAGAGCCTAGATGTTATCTTCCATGAAATTATCAAGGAAAACTGCCCTGATATTCTAGAACCAGAGGGCAAAATAAATATTGATAGAATCCACCGATCACCTCCTGAAAGAGAACCCCAACAGAGAAACTCCTAGGAATATTGTGGCCAAATTTCAGAGTTTCCAGATCAAGGAGAAAATACTGCAAACAGCTGGAAAGAAACAATTTGAGTATTACAGAAACACAGTCAGGATAACACAGGATCTGGCAGCTTCAACATTAAGGGATCAAAGGGCTTGGAATGGGATATTTCAGAGACCAAAGGAACTGAGACTGAAACCAAGAATCACCTACCCAGCAAATCTGAGTGTAATACTTCAAGGGAATAAATGGTCATTCAATGATATAGAGGACTTTCAATCATTCATATTGAGGAAAAGACCAGATCTGTATAGAAAATTTGACTTCCCAAGACAAGAATCAAGAGAAGCATGAAAAGCTAAACAGGAAATAAAAATCATAAAAGACTCTCTAAAGCTGAATTGTTTACATTACTACATGGAAAGAAAATATTTATAACTCTTGAATCTTTTCTCAGTATTTGGGTATATGGAGAGATTGTATGTAAACACACACATACACAGACACACATACACATATATAGATAGAGAGTACAGGATGTGTTGAATCAGAAGAGATGATAGCCACACAAAAAATAAAATAAAATAAAAATTAAGGGGTGAAGGAGGAAAATTCTGGGAAGAGAAAGGGAGAAATGGAATGGGGCAGTCTATAAGTCATAAAAGAGATAAGAAAAATCTTCTTCAATGGAGGAGAAAAGGGAGAAAGGGAGAGGGGAAAAATGAAGGTACTCTCTCCACCTATGGCTGAAGGAGGGAATAACATGCTTACTAAATTTGATATGAACTACACCACAGGAAAGTAGGAGAGGAGGTGACAAGTGGAGTGAGGGGAATGTCAGAAGGGAGGGCAAATAGGAGAAGGGAGTCACTAGAAATAAACACTTTCGAGAAGGGACAAGATCAATTGTGGGGGAAAAATAAAGGGGGACAGAGTAGGACAGGGGATAAAATATTTAGAATTACACAACATGATTATTAGGGAAGTCTTTTGCAAAACAACACATATTTAGTCTGTATTGAATTGCTCGCCTTCTCAGTGGGGCTGGGGAGGGAGTGGGGGAGGGAGAGAAGTTGGAATTCAAAGTATTAGCAATGAATCGTGAGAATTTTTATTGCATATAATCGGGAAATAAGAAATATAGGGAATGGGGTACAGAAATTTATCTTACCCCACAAGAAAAGAGAGAGGATGGGGATAAGGGAATGTTGGGGTGTGATAGAAATGAGGGTACATTGAGAGAAGGAGTAATCAGAATACAAAGTATTAGGAAGCGGGGAGAGGGGAGTAATGGGGAGAAAATTGGATATGTTACCAAGTGAGGTAAAAGCAATTAGTATTAAAACAATTGATGGAATTAATTGCTGAGAAAAAATCAATGATATCTTTAGTTTGGGGAAAAGAATTTAAGTCTAAATTTCCTAGAGGAAGATAACCTCGGGAAAAATTTGTCATTGATGGAAAAGTTAAGGTTTTAATGATAAATTTGATTTTATGATTGCCTTTTAATCAGGAACTAGAACATGTATAGGAAGGCATGTAAGTCACTTAAGACTTGCCTCAAAAGATGTTCCTTAGCCAAAATGAAAATATAATCATATTTGAAACTTGGTTATTGGAACTTGCCATTTTTAGATGCTATGGGACTGTTAAGTGACTATTCTTTTGAGTCTAACTCCAGGTATGGATATCAAGAAAGGCGATTTGAGCCTCCAATCCATGATGCCAGTAAGCTGGTGAGATGCTGGTATGAACTACAAAAGGTGATCCCATGGGAAGGGTGGGAGAGCAGCTGTTCAGCCTGGGCTGAGGTAGAATTCTCCTGACTCAGTTTCCCCACTGACACCTGGCAGACTTTCAGCCTGACTGAATGCGAGTGGACAATCTAATCCTGCCCAGAATTGACATGAAGTTTGTAAGCTTAATACCAGATCTATTAAATTATAGATAATTGGTAGGGGAACATCCGAGGTTAAGTCTAAAATTAAGCTATTAGGCATAGGACTTTAGACCAAAAACAGTAAGCTGGGGTCCTTTAATTCTTAGTAATACTGTGGAGACAATTAGGTCAAGAGCTTGTGAAGTTAGCAACATAAATATTATTTGTGGCTCAGTTGGTTAATGTTTAAAAAAAAAAAAATTCTTTTCTGGTCCATATTGTAAATGCTTTAAAAAGAAGTATCACTTGACCAAAAGTTTGAATTGTTTTATCTGTTATAAAAAGATAAAATTAAAAATAAAATTAAAAAAAGGAGAAATGGAACAATGTGAATCATCTTACAATTTTCATTCCAGAGGTTCTCTTTTTGTTAAATATGCTAAAACCAAATATCTATAAATAAGTGTTTTTTCAGAAGCATGGTGGAAAATTAAACCGCAAAACAAAATAAAATATGATTCCAACTCAAGAGAGTAATAATTAATTTTGGAGAGAGACTCCTTAAGACAAAAGGTAGGAATCATCTGTGCATGCATGCATGTATTTGTATGTATATGCATATATGTGGGTACATGTATGTGTATGTATAATGTGCATATGTGTGTATATATATATATATGTATATGTATATGTATATAGGCAGATAGGTGGTACGGTGGATAAAGCAATGGGTTTGGAATCAGGAAGACTCATCTTCATGAGTTCAAATTAGACCTTAAACACCTATTAGCTATGTGAAACTGGGCAAGTCACTTAACCTTGTTTGCCTCAGTTTCCTTGTCTGTAAAATGAGCTGGAGAAGGAAATGACACAGTACTCCAGTATCTTTGCTAAGCAAACTCCAGATGGGGTCATGATGAGTCAGACACAACTGAATCAACTCAATAATTATACATACACACATACAGACATGTATGTGTACATATGTATGCTGTTGCATATTAATGGAGATCAAAGAGAGAAATTATATAGTAGTGAGTAGGAGTCAGGAAACCTTGATTTCAAGTTTTGTCACTGGTACCTGCTAACTCTGTGACCATGGACTTACTAGTTACCTGCCCCAGGCTGTTCTCTAATTCCAAAAGTTACATATGAGCTGCAAACCTGCACTGCTGGATGGAATTTCCACACATATAGTTTCTGACATTAACAAAACCATAGGTCTCTCTTAACCAATTTTTTTTTTGTCAAAAGCAAAGAGAATTAAAGGAAACTTAGAGATTCTGTTGCCCAGTCCTCTAATTTTAAAGAAGAGAAATCTGAGACCCAGAAAAGTAAAGTGATTTGCCTAACAGTTGTTTTAAAAATTCAGCCAGGCTACCAGGGAGACAGTGTAAAAGTCTGTTGCGTCCAAAGACCATCAACAATTTGGTATTCTCCAACTGGGTGATGAAAGTAGATAGATGACAATGACCAGTAGGTAAGATGGTCACTGTTGAACTCAGGCACTGGGCTGGGCGCCAATGCACCTGGGAGGGCTCTGATCCCACCTCCGCAATTAACTAGTTATTTGACCTTACAGAAGTAATTTCACGTTTTTCACTTCACCTCTCTAGGACAGTTTCTTAATCAGTAAAATGAGAATTTGAACTACAGTTAGCTCTTCCATATCACAACTTCCCCCATCATGGTTTTTATGTATTTCAGGTTGGCATAAGAAATTAAATGGGAATTTTTTGGGTGTTTTGCAGAAGGCATAGTATTATACAACATCAACATATTTTATTTTTAATATAATAATTTAGTCTTCTCTGGTATAGAACATGTGCATAGAATGACATGTTAGGCCTGTATGAATAGAATATAAATAAGATGGTCCAGTCCCAGTCCTCATAGAAGTCATAGCCTAGTAGAGTCTCTATGTACTGTGAGATTCTTAGCATTTTCTGCCTCTTTTATCATAATTACTTTAGAGTCACTGTAAAAATGGAAACTCCTCATTTCTCTCCATGGTCTCTCCAGGTCTTCCTTGCTTCAAGATGGACCCTCTATACCCCCTGGCCTCTCTGTGTTAAATGGAACAGAATAATGAACATAGGAGACAGACTAAGTGCTGAGCAAAGTCCAAGGGAGGAAAGCTTATTTTTCTTCAGTCAATAAGGAGGTTGGACTACGCAGCCTCTAAGGGCCCTGCCAATTCTGATAGTTCATACTCTAAAGCAAAAGTTCTTGATGTTTTATCATGTCATGGACCCCTTTGGGTGGTCTGATGAAGCTTGTTAACCCCTTTCCAAGACAACACTTTTAAATGCAAAAACCAAAATACCCAGGAATCCAATTATAGTGAAATAAATTCTCAAAAAATTTATGTGGGTCTAGATTCACAACTTCTGCTCTAAAGTAGAATATCTTGCATTTGTCAAGTGTTCTACAACTTTTTAAGTGGTTTGGAAGCCACTATTCTCCTCAAAACTGGGTTACTGTTGTTCAGTTGTGTCAGACTTCATCACCCTATTTAGGATTTCCTTGGTAAAGATACTGGAGTGGTTTGTCATTTCCTTCTCCAGCTCATTTCATAGACAAGAAAACTGAGGCAAACAGGATGAAGTAACTTGCCCAGGGGTTACAGAGCTAGTAAATGTGGGAGGTCAGATTTGAAATCATGAAGATGAGTCTTCCTGACTACTCCAGGTCTATTGTTCTATCCACTGTACCACCTAGCTGCCTGCAAAACAAGGTAGGCAGGTATAATTTGCTCCGTTTTCCAGATGAGGAAACTGAAATTCAGAAAAATGGAGGAACTTGCCCAAGGTCACATGACTGTGGGGGATGAAGGGGTGGGGTAAGAACAGGACTGTGCTAGACTCAGCTGTTTATCCTTCATTTTCCAAAGGACCAATAACATCATGGGGTGATGTCGTGCCTTCTGAGTGAATTGAGTTTCAGTGAGACAGTGTCACAAAGTCATTAACTTCACTTTCTCTTTAGGAGTCATCCAAGTCCAGTAGCAAAACAAGTCAAGGCAACTGATAATGGCCTAGGATGACCTTAGCATCTCCGTGTCTGATGAAGCTCTAAGGGCTCCATCAGAGCCTGCTTCAGCCACCGCCATGGCTGTTGGAACAAATTGTTCTCACATTTCCAGGGGAAGTCTTCACATCCTTTGGGTAGACACTGCAGTGACCTACTAGTGGATGTGAGGCCTGTCAGTTAATATCTCATCTGCCAAGACAGTTTTACTGGTATGTGGCCCCTGTGCATGCTGCAGCTTCTTGGCACCACAAGTGAGGTTTGGGTTAGGATGAGCAGCCCCGAAAAGCGCTCACACTAGAGGTGCTGGTACTCCCTGAAAACTTCATATACTCCTAAGCCCAGATAATAAGGGCCAATTGTTAAATTTTAAGTGTGAATATTTATACCTTAGAAATCATCAAATGCTGCAAATCAGGACACGATTTATTGTTTTATTGATTTAGACCTAAGAAAGTAATGGAGAAAATGCAAATAATGCAGTGTAAACTTTAGTGTGTCTTGCATGATGTTTTTTTCTGGAGAGAAGGTTGTTAAACTATTGTTAACTATTTGCCAGTGCAGCCCTGGGTGGGACTGGGGGAAGAGTGGGTTCTAAATCCAGGTCCTTTGGTCCCTAATACAAGTGTTCAGCTACCCTAGGCTACTCTGCCTCAGCCCAACTGGTGTGATAGAGTTGACATGTTTAGTCAGCCCAAGATTAGACAGCAAACCTATACAAATCAAAATGTCAACTGGAAGAAGCCAAAACATGGAGAAGGGAGGAGGGAGAGGGGGAGGTTGTAAATTCCCGAACTGGAGGATGGCAGCCTCAGGAGTGATTTGTCCTCTCATATTGCTCAGCCACTCTGACTAACAATTGAATGGTCTCCCAGTGTGTTCGAGGGGGGCATTATTACTGTGTTATCAGATACAAGCATTTAATAGCTTTGTTTGCATTTCAGAGCCTAAAGTCAGAGTCCTGTTATTCATAGTGATCTAATCTCTCATCTAATTATAATTGTTTTAACTGGATCTTCTTCTCAGAAGGGTACATTAACAAGCAGATGACTAGAGATACATAACTGCATCTCTTTGTGTATTGCTGACAGATCTGGCCTTATCATCCCATCTCAGCTTTCTCCAAGGTTCATGAAAGTTCAAATTCATAAACATGTCACACAGAAGATTTCCGAGTTTCTTTTTATTTTTTTTTTCTTTTTATGCTGGAAGGGGGAAAAAAATTGCCTAGCTCCCAGAAAAATAAGCTGAGTGGGAGGTTCCTAGCTGGATTACCAATTTTGAGACTAAGGGTACTCAAGAACTTGGAGGGGGGGATTTAATTTTATCAACAGTGAAAAAAATTAGAAAGAAAACAACATTGACAAGTACAAATCATTTATTAAATTTAATGGTGCACTGTAGGGTCTAATTTGAATTCACTGATAGGGCTATACACTACAGCTCTGAGTTTAAGAATTTGGGGGAAGGATAGAGAAAGTAGGAGGGAATGAGGAAAAGATTTTTGTTCATGGCTTGTAAGCCCCAGACAAAATCATAAAGTCAATTTAATTTTAAATAGAGATATTTAGTTCCTTCTATCTGCCCTGAGTGGGTGGGGAAAAGGATAAAAGAACTGCTAAGAAAGAGATGGGCTTTTTTCCCCTCAAGGAGCTCACAAAGTGAAGATTATTTATTTATCTAGATATAAAAAATTTATATATAGACATGTATGTACACATGTCTATATAGGGAGATACACACATATATATGTATATATAGTATCATTTATGTATGCATATATGTGTGTATGTATGTATAGTAATTCACTCATTTCAGTCACATCTGACCCTTCATGATACCATTTTGGGGATTTCTTGTCAAAGATACTGGAGTTATTTTCCATTTCCTTCTCTAGCTCATTTTGTTGATGAGGAACTGAGCCAAACAGAGTTAAGTAACTTGCCCAGTCACAAGGTCAGTAAGTGTTGGAGGCTAGATTTGAATGTATGAAGATAAGTCTTTCTGATTCCAAGCCCAGGGATCTCTCTCTCTCTGTCTCTCTCTCTTTGTCTCTTTGTCTCTCTGTCTCTCTCTCTGTCTCTCTCTGTCTCTGTCTCTCTCTTTGTCTGTCTGTTTCTCTTTCTCTGTGTCTCTCTCTGTGTCTCTCTCTGTCTCTCTCTCCCTCCCTCTTTCCCTCCCCTCCCCTCCTCCCCGCCCCTGCACCTGGACTTTTGTTGATAGAATTGTCAGAAGAGGAAATTCCCTTGACCCATACCTGTCAGCACCTTTTCTGCAGCTTACTGTCTTCAAGAACTACCCTGGATCACTAAGAGGACAAATTGCTTGACCAGAGTCACACAGGCATGGGGACCTACAGGCAGGACTTGCATTCAGGTCTTCCTGGTTCTGGGTCTAGTTTGCCATTCTCTACACCATTGATTCATCCCTGGGATTTTTTCAGGTGGTCTACAATAATTTCAAAGTGTGTAGAGGGTCCTGAGACAAAAAAAGAGCTTGATAAGAGCTACTTTATGCCATATCTGTCTTATAGTTGTAGATATAGGTGGGGATATAGATAGGAATTTGGATATAAATATGGATGTATGTGAATATAGAGAGATAGAGATGGAGATGGAGTTGGAGATAGATGGGAATACAAATTTGGCTATGACTATGGATATGTATACAGATGTAGATATAGACATAAATATGAGACATTTATCATATATAATCACATGTAATGGTTTATTAATTGCAATATAAATATATTAATAGCTATAATAAAATTAGAAGATGATCAGTTTGGCACAACATGCTGTAGGAATTCAGGGAATGAAGAGAGCTCAGGATGAGTTTTGATAGTACAATCATAAGCTACATTAAACAGAATTCTTCAGTAGAAAGGGGATCCTTCCTGCTTCCTGACAACACTAGGAGCATTGTCTTTAGTTCTATGTGCCACATTTCGAGAAGATCTTAAGTAAGTTAAAGTGTGCCTACAAAAAGATAATCTGGATTGCATGGGGTCTTTAAATCTTGTTGGACAAGGATGAGTTGAAAGAACTGAGGGTGTTGAGTATGAAAAAGAGAAGACCTGAAAGGCAGAAGGTTTGGATGAACAAGCTGTGTTCAAGTATTTGAAGGGTCATCAAGCGGTAGAGGGATTACCTGCTCTGTTTGATCAGGACTAAGGACTCTTGGTGGAAGTTGCAAAGAGGCAAATTAATGCTTGATTTTAATAAAAATTTCCCAACTAATAAAGCTATTTATAAGTTAAATGGGCTACCTCGGGAGACAGAGGGCTCCTCCTCACTAGAAGTTTTCAAGCTGAGGATAGATAATTACTTGTCAGGTAAAATCACAGAGAGGATTTTTGTTCAGGCATGTATTATATTCTATGGCCACTGAAGTTCTTTCTCTTAGATTCTTCAACTGTGATGATGCTGATATTAATTCCAGCTAGAAAGATTAAGGGAGCTTTCATGAAAGAGGCTGAAAAAATGAGAGAGATTTTAACAAGTAGGTACAGGAGAGGGGAGAGCCTTCCATGCTCAGGGTGTAGTGGGAGCAAAGGAATGGAAATAGGATAGAATGTGATAAAATTGGGGTATTGTGAGCAGCTTCGTTGGGCACATGGACTGAAATACAGAGGTGCTGATTATTGTGAATAATGAATCACTTAAAACATTAGTATATATTAGAATTCATACTAGTCAAAGTTATAATTATACAAAACATGGTAAATTGTTACAGCACAATGGAAATATGCACTGCAAATTTGAATAATTTAACCACTATTCATTATTCCCATCACTCAGAACCTGATTGTAGTATGAGATATCTGGTGATATAGTCATAGTAGTAGTAATAGCAGTAGTAGTAGTAGTGGTAGTAGTAGTAGTAGTAGTAGTAGTAGTAGTAGTACCAGAAGCAGTAACACTAATGGTAATAACAATAATAAACCACATTTATAGGGCATTTCAAAATTTCCAAAGTACATTCTTCATGTTAAACCTGTGATATAGGGAGTGGATAATATTATTATCCCCATTTTAAAAATGGGAAAACCAAGGCTCAGAAAGCTGAAGAGATTTGCTAAGTTACATAGCAGGTAGCAGAGTCAAAATTCAATCCGGTCTTCTCACTATACAGTCAAGTATAATTTCCATTGTACTATGGGGAGATTAAAATTATATTATGACTACTAGGCTAAGGAGTCTAGACTTAGGAGCCTAGATGCTATAGGCAACAGAGAGCCTCTAAAAAGCTATGAACCTGGGATGAAATGATTAAGTCTGTGCTTTAGAAAACTTCATCTGTTGCTGTGTGCAGAATAGATTGGAGCACTGGGAGACTAGAGGCAGAACAGGATTTAGGAGACTGTTGCTGCAGTCTGGGAGAGAAGTGATGAGAGTCTGAACGAAAGTGGTGGCAGTGGAGATGGACTAGATAGGACATATATAGTTGAGTGATAAGCCTTGGCTATTGAGTAGAAAGAAGTTCCTGAATTTTGTTTTTAGAATTCGTAGCCTTCCCTTTATAGACTTTGTACTCATTCAGTACCTTTTCTTTGTTCTCTTATAAGCTCCCTTTGGAATCCATGGACCCTCATAATATCTTCCAGGTCCCTCTTTGGAATTTGATCTCTGTTAGGATATGACATTGGTCATATTTGCCCTTTAGTGGGAATTACTTTTAGTCATCAAGTCAAAAATGGCTAAATCTGGACAGAGACCTTAGAGATCACTAGCTCAGTGGCCCAGTGGGTAAGAAAGAAGATAACTCAAACTGGATTTAGGAAGAATTCTTATTTCGAACTGACAAGATATAGATAGCGAAGAAGATTGAAAAGGTGTAGATGATGCTGAAGTTGGTTCAACAGAAACAGAATTTATGAAGAGGTGTGGATTTGGGGAGAAAGAGGAGTCCAACTTTATACATGTTGAGTTTGATGCTGAGGGGATTAGATTTATAGATTTTATTTATATGGAGATGCTAGAAAATTGGAGCCTCAATTTTCTCTGTAAATTATGAATGAGGGTTTCTGCTGAAAGCAGAAGGGAAGGGAAAGTGGATTGGATAGGTAGGCAACCTGAGGAGACAAGAGCAAATAATGTGAGGCATATGATAAGGAATTGAGCACAGGGAAGAGTAATGAGACTCTCTCTATGTAGCAATGAGGACCCTCCTGAAATTAGATAACATACATTTAGATTACATACATTAGATAACATACATTTGTAGCAGTTCCAGTTCCCACAATTATGGTTCTCCATAGTGGGAGGAGAGAAACCTAATGGTGGGGGAAATCCAGACTTGGGGTTTAGGAGCGAGAAGGGAAGAAAAGATGGGAAACTAGGGTCAGATAGAGGAATTTCAGAATCAGGAAATATAATGAAAATAGCTGCTATTTCTATACCACCTTAAGTTTTACAAAATGTTTTGCATTTGTTTTCCCATTTGATTGTGGAGAGGAGGTGAGATCGAGAGTATAGTCACCATTTATATGAAGATGCAACTTGAAGGGATGATAAACTGGTGTTTGGGGGAAATTCCCCAAGTATGAAGATGAAAGTCAGGGTGGTAGAGAAGACAGTGGACAGGTACTAAACTCCTTGATAAAGGAGGGTGAATAACTTCAGTTCTGGTAAATGATAGGCACCAGGATCTGAATAGGGTGAAATATTTGGATGAGATAGAGTTCAAAGGAAAGGCCATCAAAGGATGATAGCAGAAGAGAGTTGTGAAAGTGACAGTGAGGGTTGAGATGTATGGGCATCCTTGTCCACTGTACTGAGAAGCATGAAGAAAGTTCCTGGAGAGGATGTCCAGGGATTCTGCTTCTCCTGGGAGGAACCAGGTTTCTGTGATTATAAGGAAATGGAGAGAGTTTGAGAAAGAGGGAAGGAAGTTTATTGATGGTAGGATGACTTTGAAGGCATTTTTCCCTGTAGGATACCTGTGGGATATTCTCACCTGCCCTGGGGTATCAAATGATAAAGGAGAGATTAAAGACTCCAGCTGGGCAGCATCTGGCAAGATAGCTGCTATAATTGGAAGGAAAGCTGGGTGGAGCCAAAGTCTGGCCTGGTGATTTATGTGGTTCACAGCCCCAAATGGCAGTGGGTTCAGTTGTTACACTTCCATAACCCAGCTGAAGTCAAGAAAAGGAAGCATTTATCTAATTACGGAATGATTTACTTCTGAAGGATCCTGTCCCCAATCCCCAGGCCCTCTTTGGGAATGGGACATTTTGGGGTAGACAGAGGAAAATAGTGCTTCCTTCTGTGGATAGGGCTAGCTTGTTCCCTGCTGAGGGGAAAGGGAAGGGGTGTTGTTCACAGTGAAGCCTCCCGGACATAGACAGACAAATCTCAGTCAGGCAGACATACAGAGGAAGAAAATCAAGCATAGTGTCCAAGGAAATCCTGTTTGGCTGGTAAACATCCTCTCATTCTTAACTCAGATCTTTAGTAGAGAGCTGATGATTCAAATGAGTGGACCATAGTCTATTTGTGGATTTAATGTGTGTAGTATGTGTGGAAAAAACCTGTCCCATTGAAATGTCTCCTAGCCCCCATAATCCGCCAGTGTTACCGATTGCCTTGCCAGGGCTTCATTTCCTGTCCCCTGCAGCCTGAATTGGCCAGCTTATCCAACATCCAAGACTGGCAGGAGCAGTTAACAGTTGACAGTTAGTAACAGCTAGAGATCAGTAAACTAGGGAAGGAAATGGGGTCAATAGTCATTATGGTGCATTCCTTTTCCTCCCCCGGAACATAGCAAAGCACATCCAAAAGCACAGGCTTTTGTCCTCATAGGCGAAATGAAAGAAAACATTGGGTGGATTTGAAGCACCGAGGTAAACATGGGTGTATGTGTTTGTTTGTGTGTGTGTGTGTGTGTGTGTGTGTTTGTGTGTAGACTCTAAATTATACCTACCTACTCCCAGGAGACTTGTTTCCTGAGCTCTCTCTCTAGCATTTTTGGTTAATTTTATCAATAGTAAAAAATAAAAGGACTACCCTTTCAAGATTTGCAAATCTGGATGCTCCCGGCAAAGGATGGATAAACCACCTGATCTTCACAAATGCCTTCTACTCCCAAGATGCTATGAGTCACACATTCTCTAAGAGCTGACAGGAACCTCAGAGATCATCCAGTCTAACTCATAGAGGAACCTCCACAATATCTCTGACCACCTGAAGAATCCCAGGGAGCAGGATCTTCTAGGTCCCAAAGCAGTCTTGTTTATACTTGGATAGCTCCTTTCATTGAGCTGCCTACAATATAACTCCCTGATGTTGGTATCTGTTGCTACTCCTAGGCTTCTACTGTGAGGCTAAGGCAAAGTCTTCCCCATGACAGTCCTTCAGATGCATATGGGCTTACAGGTCTGGAGTTGGAAGAACCTCAGATGCCCTCTATTCAGAGTCCTCCTCCAAATATGACTTTGAAAACTGAATATCATGTTCTACATGGAGTCTGACCAGAGCAAAATGCTACAAAATGAACTTTTACAGTGAAATAAGAATTGACTACTCCAGCCTATGCATTTCCTTGAAAATTTCATGGAAGATGATGTCTAGGCTCTTTTTTTGATCATGACTTTCAGGTAGTCCCATAATTTTTAAATTGTGTTTCCTGGATCTATTTTCCAGGTCAGTTGTTTTTCTAATGAGATATTTCACATTCTCTTCCATTTTTTCATTCTTTTGGTTTTGTTTGGTGATTTCTTGGTTTCTCATAAAGTCATTAGACTCCATCTGTTCCATTCTAATTTTGAGAGAACTATTCTCTTCAGTGAGCTTTTGAACCTCTTTTTCCATTTGGCTAATTTTGCTTTTGAAAGCATTCTTCTCCTCATTGGCTTTTTGAACCTCTTTTGCCAATTGAGTGAGCCTATTTTTCAAGGTGTTATTTTCTTCAGCATTTTCTTGGGTCTCCTTTAGCAAGGTATTGACCCGTTTTTCATGCTTTTCTTGCATCTCTCTCATTTCTCTTCCCAGTTTTTCCTCCACCTGTCTAACTTGATTTTCAAAATCCTTTTTGAGCTCTTCCATGGCCTGAGCCCACTGGACATCCACCTGGGATGTCTGGGATACAGAGGCCCTGACCTCCACATCTTTCCCTGATGGTAAGAATAGTTCCTCATCATCAGAATTGAAAGGTGGGAACATCTGTCCCCCATCAAAGTAGCTTTCTATAGTCTTATTTTTCTTCCCTTTTCTAGGCATTTTCCCAGCCAGTTACTTGACTTCTGAGATTCCTCTGCACCCCTGCCTAGATCTGCCCAGCTAGTACTTGGAGTCTGAGATTCAAATGGGCTTTCTGCGGCAGGCAGGGCTGCTATTCAGTGTGAGTTTAAGTTCTGGTGCTTGAGTGAGTGCAGGGCCACCTCCCAGGCTCAGTTCCCTCAGGGGCTTTATGCAGAGACCTTCAGTAATGGGGCGGGTGGGGGCAGGGCCACCTCCCAGGCTCAGTTCCCTCAGGGGCTTTATGAAGAGACCTTCAGTAATGGGGCGGGTGGGGGCAGGGCCATCTCCCAGGCTCAGTTCCCTCAGGGGCTTTATGCAGAGACCTTCAGTAATGGGGCAGGTCGGGGCAGGGCCGTCTCCCAGGCTCAGTTCCCTCAGGGGGTTTATGCAGAGACCTTTGGTACTGTCCCTGAACTTGTGCCTGCTTGGTCGGGGAGTCCCCGGCCACCGTCGCTGCCTCTCCTGCTGCCTCTGCCACTCCCTCCGCCACTGCCTCCCGAGGGAGCCTGAGTCACAGAGACACCCCACTCCCCTCTCGGCCAGCCCAGACGTCTCTCTCACTAACCTGTAGCATCTGTGGTGTGTTTCTGCGCACCTTGCAGTGCTCCAGAATTTGTGGGGAGTTCTTCTTGCAGGAAATATATGGGCTGTGGGTTCGGAGCTAGCATACGTGAGTCTTTCTACTCCTCCATCTTGGCTCCACCCCCAGCCTATGCATTTCTATAGCCACATTTATTCCTTCTTTCATTAAGACCACTTGCTATGGTGCAAGGCACTGCTTTAACTGCTAATGTGTGTGTGTGTGTATGTGTGTGTGTGTGTGTGTGTGTGTGTGCTGCATGCATGCAAAAAAATATAACATATGACCACTATCTTTTGTCCCTTCCCTCAGGAAGCTTACTAGCTGATCCCAGATAACACAGCTAAAATTAATAACAATTTAAGACAAAATTCCAAAAGCTGTTTTTAAGACACTGCATGATAAATAATTGAATAAGTTTTGAAGACAGAGGAGGGAAAGATCTTTATGGTGTAAAACACATGAAGGATAGATAATTTGGGGAATGAGTAGATGGAGGAAATGAAGGCATTCCAAGGTCATCTGAAAGCCTACTTCCAAGGCTAGTTAGTCTAATGAGGTGACTAATTCCCCAAATTCCCTTCCTTATATTGGGTATCTTGATTTGCATGTAAGTAGTTTTTTCATGTCCCAGGACATCCAGTCATTATCCCCAAGGCTGTGACATCTCCTGCCTTAGGCAGAGAAGAGAGCCAGAATGAAGAGGAGGGAATGAAGGGGAGGGAGAACAGAGGGGATGCATCACTTTGGCAGGGAAGGAAGAAAAAAATGACTGTCAATTTTAGAATTCATTTAAAATGCATTCTAAGGAAATGTCTTTAGGAAAATCAACTGGTATTTATATATGTTTGCTTGATTTAGGGAAAGATGTCATTTTCAATTGTCTGAAGACAGTGAGTGGTCTGCCAGGGATTTCTGACAGCCTTTCCTTCTGCCTCTATAATTCCCATTTCTCCTCGATCAGCCTGATATAAGAGATCTGCGTTAGTTTAAGAGAACCAGTGAGAAGTAATTGAGAAAAAGGAGGAAAAAGGGCGAAGCCAAGATGGCAGAGTAGAAGGACGCACGTTTACGAGCTCCAAAACCAAAGCCCATAGAATTAATGTAAAAAGAGACCCCCATAACTTCTGGGTCAATACAAGGTGTGCAGAAACGGAGTGGAAGAGATTTCCGTTCCAAGGAGCCCTGGAGACCTGTCCCCAGGGTCCGTCGCACCCCGTAAAGTGGATCCCACCCCCAGCGCTGCCCTGGCTGCGGCCCCAGAGAAGCTGACCCGAGCAGGCTTCAGACACGGAAGCTCCGGCAGCCGGGAAAGTCCCTCTGCCCACAGAAGCTACAGGTCAGTGAGAGAGAAGGCCGGGCTGGAGGAGGGGAGCGGAGCATCTCCATGACTCGGGCCCCCTCGGGAGGAAGCGGCAGCAGCAGAGATGGGGGCAGGAAGCAGCGGAGGCAGACGTGTAGGTGGCGGCTGAGGCAGCAGCGGCCCGGGACTCAGGAATCCCCCAGCAGCAGGCAGGATCTTCATTACGGAAGGTTCCTGCATAAAACTTGAGGGAGCTGAGCCTGGGAGACGGCCCTGCCCCCACCCTGCTCTATTACTGAAGGCTTCTGCATAAAGCCCCTGAGGGAACTGAGCCTGGGAGGCGGGCCCCCCACCCTGCCCCCACCCGCTCCATTCCTGAAAGTCTCTATATAAAGCCCCTAAGGGAACTGAGCCTGGGAGGCGGCCCTGCCCCCACCCCAGCACCTGAACTAAAGCTCACTGATTGACAGCCGGCAGGAGGAAAGCCCATTTAAATCTCAGAGGCCAAGCACTAGCTGGGCGGATCCAGGCGGGGGTGGAAAGGAATCTCAGAAGTCAAGTAACTGGCTAGGAAAATGCCTAGAAAAGGGAAGAAAAATAAGACTATAGAGAGTTTTTTCCAACAAATGCAAATGATCCCGACCTTCAGATCTGATGACGAGGACGTATCCTCGTCATCAGGGAAAGACATGGAGGACAGGGTCTCAGTACCCCAGACACCCCAGGGGGGTGGCCAGTTGGCTCAGGCCCTGGAAGAGCTCAAAAAGGATTTTGTAAAGCAAGTTAGACAGATGAAGGAAAAACTGGGAAGAGAAATGACAGAGATGCAAGAAAAGTATGAAAAACGGGTCAATAACTTGGTAAAGGAGACCCAAAAAAATGCTGAGGAAATTAACACCTTGAAAAATAAGCTCACTCAATTGGCAAAGGAGGTTCAAAAAGCCAATGAGGAGAAGAATGCTTTCAAAAGCAGATTGAGCCAAATGGAAAAAGAGGTTCAAAAGCTCACTGAATTTAATAGTTCTCTCAAAATTAGAATGGAACAGATGGAGTCTAATGACTTTATGAGAAACCAAGAAATCACCAAACAAAACCAAAAGAATGAGAAAATGGAAGAGAATGTGAAATATCTCATGGGAAAAACAACTGACCTGGAAAATAGATCCAGGAGAGACAATTTAAAAATTATGGGACTACCTGAAGCTGATGATAAAAAAAAGAGCCTAGACATCATCTTCCATGAAATTATGAAGGAAAACTGCCCTGACATTCTAGAACCAGAGGGCAAAATAAGTATTGAAAGAATCCATTGATCACCACCTGAAAGAGATCCAAAAAGAGAAACTCCTAGGAACATTGTGGCCAAATTCCAGAACTCCCAGCTCAAGGAAAAAATCTTGCAAGCAGCTAGAAAGAAACAATTCCAGTACTGTGGAAATACAATCAGGATAACTCAAGATCTAGCAGCTTCTACATTAAGGGATCGAAGGGCGTGGAATAGGATATTCCAGAAGGCAAAGGAACTAGGACTCAAACCAAGAATCACCTACCCAGCTAAACTGAGTATAATACTTCAAGGGAAAATATGGTCTTTCAATGAAACAGAGGACTTTCAATCATTCTTGATGAAAAGACCAGAGATGAAAAGAAAATTTGACTTTCAAGAATGAGAAGAATGAGAAGAAGCATGAAAAAGGAAACAGCAAAGAGAAGTATTAAGGGACTTACCAGAAGTGAACTGTATACATTCATACAGGGAAAGACAATATTTGTAACTCTTAAAACTTCAGTATCTGGGTAGTTGGTGGGACCACACATACACATGTACACGCATGCACACACATACACACATGCACACACATACAGAGACAGAGAGCACAGAGTGAACTGAATAGGATGGGACCATACCTTAAAAGAAATTAAGGTAAATGGTGAGAGAGAAATGTAGTGGGAGGAAAGAGGGGGAAATGGAAGGGGGTAACTATATGTCATTTAAGAGGCAAGTAGGAGATTTTTTTAGTGGAGAGAAAAAGAGGAGAGCTGAGGAAAAAAAAAAAAACAAGAAGTTTACCCTCATCACATTTGACTAAACGAAGGAGTGAAATGCACACTCATTTTGGTATGAAAACCTATCTTACAGTATAAGAAAGGGGGGGAGAAGGAGATATTGCAAGGGGGGGGATGATGGAAGGGAGGGCAAAGGGAGGAGAGAGGAATTTGAAGTCAACACTTGGGGAGGGACAGGATCAAAAGACAGAAGAGAAACAAGAAGGGGCAGGTTAGGAGGGATGGTAATTCAGTTAGTCTTACACAACACAACTATCAGGGAGGTTATTTGCAAAACTACACAGATATGGCCTATATTGAATTGCCTGCCGTCCCAAAGGGAATGGGTGGGGAGGGAGGGATGGGGAGAATTTGGAACTCAAAGTTTTAGGAACAACTGTTTAGTATTGTTGTTGCAACTAGGAAAGAAGACATACAGTTAAGGAGGAATAGAAAGTCATCTGGCCCTACAGGAGAAAAGAGAAGATGGAGACAAGAGAAGGGAGGGATGACAGAAGAGAGGGCAGATTTGAGATAGGGAAAATTAGATTGCTTGGGGTATTGGGGTGGGGGAAGGGAATAAAAGGGGAGAAAATTTGGAACCCCAAAATTTGTGAAAATGAATGTAAAAAATTAAATAAATAAATAACATTTAAAAATTTAAAAAAATAAAAATAAAAATGAAAAAGGAGGAAAAAGTGGGAACCCTTAAAGTCATTTTAAATTGAAGATTGCTTACGACTGGATTTCCAATTTATTACAGTCATACTTGAAGTGAGGTGAATTAGTGAAAAAGTAATTCACATTAGCCCTATATTATCTCATAATTATGTCAGAAATGTAAAGTTTCTGTAATAGAGGCAACTGTGATGGAGTCAGATGATCTGGGTTTGCTTCCTCCCTCTGCTTCTTACTATCTGTGACTTTAGGCAAGTTCCTTCTCTCTGGACCTCAGTATCCTTCATCTGTTAAACAAGAGGGCTGAATGGAAAAATCTCAAAGTCTAAAATACTGAGGTGGTGGTCAGATCTATGATTTCATTCTCCCATCCTGGTGAATAACTTTTTCTTCTTAATGCAGATCTTTACTTCTACTGTTTATAGTCTTAGAGATATGACCCAGACACTTAGAGCTTAAGTGAGTCATTCATGGTCATACAACCAGTATGTAGAATAGGAAACACTTGATCCCAAGACTTCTTGACTTTGAGACCAACTCTTTCCACTCTGTCCCTATGCCTTTCTAATCCTGAAATAGGCTATCAAAAAAAATTCTTTTTGATCAATAATTGTATAGGCTATAATTGAATTACAGTCCAAATTCAAAAGGTTTTGCTTCCTATCTGAATACATCACAGAATTCAAGACAGTTCTTTCTCTCAGAGGGAGGAGAGAATATGCATAGAAGCAGCTAGAATGACAGATGATGCTATAAGTGAAGACTGTGAATGCAAAAAGATTCGTACCGGTCAGTGTGTGCATCCTTAATTGGTTTACTTTAGATTGGTATATTCTGAGTGCCTAAAGTTACTTACCCTAAATCGGTTCATCTGAAAACAACCCCCAGCTCCTTTCATTTACTCCCAATTATAACAGTAGCTCCAGACGCTACAGAGTCATTCAGGTTAGCCTGCAGTGTAGCCAGCTCTTGTTTGGACCTCATGTGTTCTGTAGTATGTCCCCAAATTGGGACAAAAGGGACGCAAGGTAGCAATATCACAATCTGACTTTTATGCCCTTGATCTATCCTTTGTTTTTATAGTAATAAAAGTTTTTAAGTAAATTCCCCATAGTATGAGGTATACCTCTCTTAAATTGTAAGGTAGCATTTTAGAATTAAAAGACACCCCAGGGACTGTGTGGTGTCCCCCCAAACCATTTTAATTACGAAATTGAGACCCGGAGTCTCAGTTTGATTTTCCCAAGGTCATACACCTAATAAGTTACAATTAGGACTAGAACTTGGGTCTCTGAGGCAGTGTAGTATAGTGTAGTGGAAGGGAAGAAATATGACAGAAAGAGTGAAAGTTAGAGCAAAGAAGAGAGGAAAAAAGAGGAGAAAGAAGAGAAGGGAGCAGAAAAAGAGGGAGAGAGAGACACAGAGAGAATGGAGAGACACAGAAAGAGGGAGACAGGGAGGGAGGAAGAGAAAATAAGGAGAAGAAGAAGAAGAAGAAGAAGAAGAAGAAGAAGAAGAAGAAGAAGAAGAAGAAGAAGAAGAAGAGGAGGAGGAGGAGGAGGAGGAGGAGGAGGAAGGAGGAGAAAAAGAAGAAGAAGTAGAAGAAGGAAAAGAGGAAGAAATAGAAGGAAGAGGAGGAGGAAGAGGAGGAGGAGAAGAAGAAGAAGATGATGATGATGATGAAGGGAGAGGGAGAGAGAATTTATTAAGAGCTTACTGTGCACCAGTCACTATGCTAAGTGCTGAAGATACAAATATTTTTAAAATAAGGAATACCACACATAAAATAAAGTAGGAAGGGGAAGAGTTTGCTTGGGAGGAAGCAGAAAAGTCAGGAGAATGAAGAATGGAGAGGAGAGTAAAGTGATGATGGCTTGGGCACCTCAAGAAATGCTGGTCCAGGTTAGGGCCTCCCCAGTCCCAAGGAGGCCTGAAGATATCATCAATCTGAAACCTGGGTTCTCATTCTGTCTCTGTCTCTACTTGGTTGTATGACTTTGGAGACATTATTTCAGGTACCTGGGCCTCTGTTTCTTTATCTGAAAAATGGAGACCCCATATGTCTATCTATCCACTAATTCAAGAAACACACATGTTTATTAAGAATTTACCATATGCACTCAAACCTTTTGATTGTCCTGATTAAGATGGATAAGTTTTGTAAGTGTTACAGCTTTACAACAATCAGGTTCCACACCTGAGTAAACTGGAACAAGGTACTTGATAGTTTAGTGCATTGGCACATGTATGGGCAATGTCTCCGGGTGCTCTGCTGGACATAGGAGATGTAAAGACAATGAAACAGTCCTTGGCCTCAAGGAGCTTATATTCCACTGGGGAGAAGAGATGGGTTAGCAATAGCTAACTTGGAGAAGTACATAGAAGGATATATGAGTACATAGAACCTATATATGACATAAATACCAAAAAACTTGCCATGAAGAAGGCACTGCCTAGGTAGGGGGTGAGTGTGTGTAATCATAAGACTTCAGAGGTATTGTGGCACTTGAAATGAGTCTTACAGGAAACTAGAAATCACCTTCTTTAATTACAACTCACAAGTCATTGTTCTTTCTACCATTCTCCCTAAGGTCAAAAGAACCCTTTTAAAAGATGGGTATTAGGGGCATGAAACAACAGTCACTTTACAGGTTAACCACATAATATAAAAATGATAATAATATTTACAAAGAAACTTACAAATATTATCTCACTTTTTATTCTCCCAGGGGTAGGTACTATTCTTATATCTACCTTGTGGATGAGGAAATTGAGGCAGACTGAGGTGAAATGACATGCCTAAAGTCACATTAATTTAGGTCTTCCCGAATTTATCTACTTCCTGAAGTGATCTAGTCACTGTACCACCTAGCTGCCTCTATATTAGGATTTTGTTGCTTGTCTTTCTTTCTAAAAGAAGACCATGACATCAGGGAGGAGATATCTTGACATGCAAGTGAATTGGAGAGGTGTGCAAAGTTACCCACAGCAAAGTCAGGGTAGGAGAAAGTGAGGTGGCAGATCACAGTATATTAGAAAGAAATCTAGCTTGCTCTGTGTCTTTGGCTACCTACATGACCTTGAACAGGTTGGTGCCTCAGTTTCCTCCTATGTAAAATAAAGGGGTTGGACCAGAAGATCTCTCAGGTAACTGCCAGTTCTGTCATCCAATACTCCCAGGATCTGATCACAGCAGGGTATGTCAGGAAGTGGAGGGAGTGAAGGAAGAAGGCCAGTCAAGGTTGACAGATAAGAAACATTTTAGTTGGCAATTAAATTTTAGAAACTGTCTCTAAGACTTGAATGGGAAGTTGACAATTGAGGTTGCTTTGTATTCTCTGGAAATTATCTTAGCCTAGTTATAATTCACGACTATAAACCAGAAGCTGAATTCTCAAATGTATGACTGACTCTGAGGTGCCTTGAAAAACCTGGTTCACCTACTCTGGCTCATTGGACGTTTAGTTTCTTTTTTATATTTTTGATGTTCAGGGGAAATGACAAACACAATAATGGGCAGAACTTTTTATATGTGAGTGTCTTTGTTGCTGTTTTCTTTCTATTCTGACAATTGTCTTCCCATAGGAGAAATAGGCGAACGCTTCCATCCATGAGGCTAATGGAAATTTACAGCACACAGATCATTTCCTTCATCCAACCTCAGGAAGATTAAAAGTAATAAAACTTGCTTAGCTCAACCTCTTTAAGTCACTGCTGGCGTAAACATGTGGGTCAGGGCCTAGACTTGTCATCCAGCTCATGCTGGGAATATTTAGTACTTCTGGAACCATGTACCCTCTACTTGGGTTCGAATCTAGGGACAGTCAGCTGGAGGCCTGCAAATGACTGACAGGGGCGTCTGTAGGTAGCAGATGTTTTCATTTTCTTGTCTTCTCTCTCAGAACAGTTAATTTCCAAACAGTTTTCAAAATACTGAACAGAAAGAGACCAGATTTCTTTCCGTCAGCCCTTCCCACCCTTGTCAACAATTTTTTTTTCAATTCCCTTTTCTCCACTCTTACCAAGAAAGCTTCTGAATCCAAAAGAAAAAATAAAGATGATGAAAGATCCCAAATTTGTACTCCTTGAAACCGAGCAATAGGTAGAATTGAGAATTGTGCAGATTTTCAATATATACTTGAGTATATAAGCAGGAGGGGGTCACTAATGAAACCTTGAGACATAAGCACCAACACACTTCCCTCAAGCAAAACAACTCCATAAGATTCAGCAATAAATTGGACTGTCTGAGTCCGAATTCCATCACTTTATTGACTGTCTGAACTTGGGCCCCTTTTCTTTTTGAGGAGTCCACCTTGACTTAGGACTTACTGAATGAGAAAAAGTCAGGAAATGACCAACTACCGCTGGCTTTGAATCTGTCAAGGGTTTGTTGCCAGTTTGTAAATAAGCCACAACACTCACTCTTTTACAACCAGAAGCATCAGAAGGTTTGAGTGTCTAGGAATCAATGCAAAATACCAAACTTTCATTAAGTGACAACTGTATGAAGGTACTGTGCTAGGCTACTGGGATCCATTGCTAATACTAAGAAGTGCTGTGTAGAAGAATTTTTAAAAATTTAGTTATATTTTATTTTCACCTCTGGATTTCCTCCCTCCTAAATCATTCTCCCTATTGGCACATTGAGAAAGCAAGAAAAACAAAACCCGTAACAAAAAATACATAGTCAAGCAAAACAAATTGTTGTATTAATCATGTCACACACACATGCGTGCATATATGTGTGTACATGTGTATACATAGATTAAGGCATCTATATTCTGAGTACATGTATATAATATATTATGTATGATATAGTAATATTATATATGTGTATATATGTATATATATAGAGAGAAAGAGTAGTGTGTGTGTATATATACATATATATACACATATATATATGGAGAGAGAGAATACACACACACACATATACATGTACTCTCTGGAAATATGATTATTCTTTCTGTTGTCAGAGTTCCTAAGTCTTTCAAACTTGTTTGTTTTTACAATATTGTTATTGTACAAATTCTTCTCCTGGTTCATTTCGCTTCATTTTGGATCAGTTCATACAAGTCTTCTCAGATTTCTCTGATAACATCCTCATCATCATTCCTTATATTTTAATAATATTCTATTACATTCATATTCCATAACTTGTTCAGTCATTCTCCTACTGATGAGAGCTCAGCCATTCCCATCAATTCTTTGCCACCATGAAAAGAGGTGCTATAAATATTTTTGTACATCTAGGTCTTTTTCCTCTTTCTTTCACCTCTTTGAATTATAGACCTAATGGTAGCATTGTTGACTCAGAGGTTATGCATATTTTAAAGGCTTTTTAGCATAGCTCCAAATTGCTTTCCAGAATGAAACAGTTCACAGCTCCACCAAGAGTACATTAATATGCCTGTTTTCCCACAGGCCCTCCAGCATTTGTCATTTTTGTTTTTGTCAATTTTGCTAATCTGATGGGCGTGAGGTAATAGCTGACTTGTTTAAATGTGCATTTCTTTAATTATAAGTGATTTAGAGAATTTTAAAAATATAGTTATTGATCTCTTGGATTTCTTCCTTTGAAAACTGTATATTCAGGTCCATTGATCATTGATCAGTTGGGGTGTGGAAGAATCTGATAAGCCAGCCACTGCTTAAAGCAATAAGTTCTTTTGTTTTTCACATTTAAGGAGAAATCATATGATTTAACTAAAGGAAAATTGTGGGAGAGATAGGAGAAATAAGCAGGGGTATCATGAAAGAGTTTCTGGCAGAATGGTTTCAGGTCTTGGCAGGAGAAAGAAGTCCATAATGGTCTTTCAAGAGACTTCTCCCAAGCTCTTCCTATTTCAAAGGTGATTCTTGATGTTCACTCCATGTATCAGAGCAATTCAGTGCAGCTCAAAAGAGGGCATATTTACAGGAATGGAGGAGCTAGATCTCACCCAGGTAGATCTGATAAGCTATGCATCTCTGATGTCACCAGGTCATGGTATGGCAGTTAGCTAGGAAACTGGAAGCACAGAAGATTCTGAGCATACAAGATTCCAGATATTGGATTTCCCAGAAAAAGAGCAGGGCAGGGGGCCACAAAAGTAAACAATTCTAAAGCAGGGAGCCTGTCACCAGAAAGGCAATTCTTCAAAAAAAATAAAAAAAAAATTAGATATTTTTCCAGTCTTACACCAAAGGCTGCCAGGGGGAAAATGTGATATAATGGAAGGAATGCTGGATTTTGAGTCCGGCAAGATCTGACTTGAAACCTTACTCCTGATCCACAGTAGCTGTATGACCATGAGCAAGGTACTCTCTTTCTCTTTACCTCAGTTTCTTTATCTATAAAATAGATATAATACCTATATTATCCTCTTTACAGGTTTATTATGAGGACAAAATGAGAGGACACACATAAACCACTTTCTTTTGGCAGTTGAGGTTAAGTGACTTGCCAAGGGTCACATGGCTAGTAAGTGTCTGAGGCCAGATTTGAGCCTAGGTTCTCCTGACTTCAGAGTTGCATCACTAAATCACTTTCCAAAGTTTAAGGTACTATATAAATGTTAGATGTTAGTGAACATTTGAACGGTTTGCAGATTTCATGTATATAGGTCTTCAATATTCCACTAGAATTTGTTAATAAGAAATTAGTTCAAGTCCATTAGCAGAGGCAGCTAGGCAATAGATGAGTACTGGATCTGAAGTTAAGACTTGAGTTAAAATCCAGCCTCAGACACTTACTAACTGTCTGACCTTGGCCAAGTTATTTAACCTACATTTGCCTGAGTGTCCTCAACAGTAAAAAAGAGCTAACACTAGCACCTACTTCCCAGTGTTGTTGTGAGAATAAAACGATAGCACTTAGCACAGCGCCTGGCACACAGTAGGCATTTAATAGATGCTTGTTTCCACCCTTCTTAACAAGTCTTAATTCTCTCTTAAATTTGTGATAACAAAAATAAAAACTTTAACACCTCCTTATTGTGTCTTGGATAAAATACAAACTCATCACTCGGTGACATGGGGATAGACTGTTGAACTTGGAATCAGGAAGACCCAAGTTCAAATCTTCTTTCAGATACTTACTTGTTGTATGAAACTAGGTAAGTTATTTCATAATGTCATCAGTTTTTTCATCCATTAAAAATAAGGATAGTAATAACACCTACTTCAAGGGTTGTTGGGAGGATTAAACAAGGAGGTATATGTCCAACATTTCACAAACCTTAAAGCCTTGTATAAATACTAACTTGCTATAATGATTACTGTTAAATTCTTCACAGCCTTGGTCTGATCTATGTTTCCAAACGTGTTTCATTTTATTCCCTGTCATACACTCTGTGCTTCTGTCAAGCCAGTTCCTTAGGATCTCACAGTACTTGCCAGTCCTAAAGGAATCTCTGTGTCTTTCAGGAGGTTGTCCCTTCTTTCCTCAGAGAAGGTTTTCCTCCATGCCTAGAATTCTCACTCTGTTGCTACCTAAGCCTTTTAGCATGCCTGGCTTGTTTCAAGGTTCATTTTAATTGCCACCTCCTATGGATACTTTTCCTTTTTTCTTTAATTGTTACTATTTCCTCCTTTCCCCAAATGACTTTCTGCTTACTTATCTGAATTCATGTAGCATCCTCTCAATAGAATGAAAGGTCCTTGGTCATATGGAGCAGCAAGATGGTAGACTAGACATTTTCTCTGATCTCCATGATCCCTCCAACCTCTCCAAAATAGATACACACCCAAGATAATGCTACTTCAGTTGTCTCCATGGTCTCCGACACAGGAAAGTCAAAAGAAAGTAAAAAATATGTAGAAAGTCATGAACTGAAGCTTGCTGACCCTGAGCTCATTTAATACCCCTTTCCCCCTCTGATGCTGCTGCATTGGTAGATCTAAGGGCCCAACACAGGCTTACAACAAAACACATCCTCATAGCCACCACCACCATCACCACCACCTTTCCAATGCCTTGGAGATCTAGGTTCCAGGATGTATAACTTTTTCCAGCTGCCCATAATATTAGCACTGCAAAGTTAATTGTTTGCCAGTCTTAGTAGATAATCTTGTAGTATCAGGAAAAACAGTATTAGGGCAGACAACATCATTACACCAGTGAGGAGTCTCTTTGAAGGCCAGGGAACTAAAGAACAGAGGGACAGGGAAAGTACACTGGAATAAGATACCTTGTATGTGAAAAGGGGGCTATTTAGTGCCCCATCAAAAATGCACAGCATCCAGCTGGGGTCAGTTCTAACCACCAGGAAACCACTTGGGGCAGACACCCAGGATGATGAGTAGTGAATTGTCAAGAACAGAATGAGGCTGAGACCCTTTGAGATCCATCCCCCTTAGAGGGGATAGAATCAGAAAATGAATAGAAGAAAATGGCAAAGGGGAAGGGGAGGAGATCTGAAATTACCAAAGATCTCTGAAAGAAGAAAACTCAAAAACCTTGAACGTAAGCAAATAAATCAGGGAAATTATTAGCAGCAGAAGGAAATATGGCCTCCAGATCTAGTAAACAAGTTCAGGCATCTATGAATAAATATTGTGAAATTAAGGAAAATATTCTAACACTTGATGAGACAGAGGACCCTGTGGAATTTAAGGACACAGATCCATAACTTGCTCTTCCTTAGCAGTTTAATGGAGAAATGAAAATGACGAGAACAGAATTTATAGCTTGCACAACAAAAACAGAGTAGAAGAGAAAAACCAGAATTTAGGAAGGCAAGTCTTGCCAAAGAAATGAGAAAGAACAGTAGACTAGGGATTCAAGTATACAGAAATGAAGGACAATTTAGAAGAAGAAAGGCAAAAAAACCCCATAATAATGTTAAAAGAAAGTATGTTTACTATGTAAGCAAAACATACTGATCTTGAAGATAGAATGTGTATAGAAAAACTAGAGATCAGAAGTCTTTTGGAAGAATACAACAGGACAAAAAACCTTAATACTATGGTGCAGAAAACAAAGTAAGAGAATAACCTAGAACTTCTGATCACAGGAAATGAAGTACCAATAGAAAGAATACATACATCATCTCTAGAAAAAAAAAAAAACCCAAGGCTGCAAACACTGATAGACATAATTTTTAAATTTAGCAATTCAGCTCAAAAACAAGCTCTGCAAGACACTGGGAGAAAGACTTTCAAATATAAAGGAAGGATTAATGAATCAAATGATTCAAGACTGATCTGCACCCACCAGAAAACTTAAGAAATGGAACAATGAGCTCTGAGGAGCAGGAAAGCTCAGGATGCAGTCCAGAGTTACTACCTGAGAAGTCTGAGCTTAACCATACATGAAAATAGATGGACTTTCAACAACAAAGAAATGTTTGAAAGATTTTTTGAAAGAGAACCAGATTCAAATACCCCAAACAACAGAATTTTAGGAAGAGTGAATAAATGAAACAGCTAAGGACAGCAATATTAATAGAATGATAAAAGAGTATAGTAAGAAACTTTTTTCTAAATGTATTCAAGGAGATAAGAAGTCCAGTGGAAGTAATATAGTGAAGAGGTAGGAATGGTACATTATGGACAAAACCTAGTGACACCTGGCCTATGGGTGAATCGGTTTTTTTTAATATAAATTTATTTATTTAACTTTTTACATTCATTTTCACAAAATTTTGGGTTCCAAATTTTTTCCCCATTTATCCCCTCCCTCCACCCCAATACACCGTGCAATCTAATTTTCCCTATCACCAGTCTGCCCTCTCTTCTATCATCCCTCCCTTCTCTTGTCCCCATCTTCTCTTTTGTCCTGTAGGGCCAGATGACTTTCTATTCCCCATTAACTGTATTTCTTATTTCCTAGTAGCAAAAACAATACTAAACAGTTGTTCCTAAAACTTTGAGATCCAAATTCTCCCCATCCCTCCCTCCCCACCCATTCCCTTTGGGAAGGCAGGCAATTCAGTATGGGCCATATCTTTGTAGTTTTGCAAATGACTTCGATAATAGTCGTGTTGTGTAAGACTAACTGTATTTTCCTCCATCCTATCCTGCCCCCCATTTTTTCTATTCTGTCTTTTGATCCTATCCCTCCCTGAGTGTTGACTTCAAATTGCTCCCTCCTCCCAATGCCCTCCCTTCCATCATCCCCCCTCCCTGCTTATCTCCTCCCCCACTTTCCTGTATTGTAAGATAGGTTTTCCTATCAAAATAAGTGTGCATTTTACTCCTTCCTTTAGTCAAATCTGATGAGGGTAAACTTCTTGTTTTTTTCTCAGCTCTCCTCTTTTTCCCTCCACTAAAATGTGTCCTGCTTGCCCCTTGAATGAGATATAATTTACCCCAGTCCATTTCACCCTCTCTCCTCCCACTACATTTCTCTCTCACCGTTTACCTTAATTTCTTTTAAGATATGGTCCCATCCTACTCTATTCACTCTGTGCTCTCTGTCTCTGTGTGTGCGTGCATGTGTGTATGTGTGTGTGTAGTCCCACCAACTACCCAGATACTAAAAAGTTTTAAGAGTTACAAATATTGTCTCTCCATGTAGGAATGTAAACAGTTCACCTTTCGTAAGTCCCTTATGACTTCTCTTTGCTGTTTACTTTTTCATGCTTCTTCTCATTCTTGTTCTTGAAGGTCAAATTTTCTTTTCAGCTTTGGTCTTTTCATCAAGAATGCTTGAAAGTCCTCTGTTCCATTGAAAGACCATATTTTCCCCTGAAGTATTATACTCAATTTTGCTGGGTAGGTGATTCTTGGTTTGAGTCCTAGTTCCTTTGACTTCTGGAATATCCTATTCCACGCCCTTCAATCCCTTAATGTAGAAGCTGCTAGATCCTGTGTTATCCTGATTGTATTTCCACAGTACTGGAATTGTTTCTTTCTAGCTGCTTGCAATATTTTCTCCTTGACCTGGGAGTTCTGGAATTTGGCCACAATGTTCCTAGGAGTTTCTCTTTTTGGATCTCTTTCAGGTGGTGATCGATGGATTCTTTCAATACTTATTTTGCCCTCTGGTTGTAAAATGTCAGGGCAGTTTTCCTCGATAATTTCATGGAAGATGATGTCTAGGCTCTTTTTTTGATCATGACTTTCAGGTAGTCCCATAAGTTTTAAATTGTCTCTCCTGGATCTATTTTCCAGGTCAGTTGTTTTTCCAATGAGATATTTCACATTCTCTTCCATTTTTTCATTCTTTTGGTTTTGTTTGGTGATTTCTTGTTTTCTCAGAAAGTCATTAGCCTCCATCTGCTCCATTCTAATTTTGAGAGAACTATTCTCTTCAGTGAGCTTTTGAACCTCTTTTTCCATTTGGCTAATTCTGCTTTTGAAAGCATTCTTCTCTTCATTGGCTTTTTGAACCTCTTTTGCCAATTGAGTTAGCCTATTTTTCAAGGTGTTATTTTCTTCAGCATTTTTTTGGGTCTCCTTTAGCAAGGTATTGACCCGTTTTTCATGCTTTTCTTGCATCTCTCTCATTTCTCTTCCCAGTTTTTTCTCCACCTGTCTAACTTGATTTTCAAAATCCTGCCTGATCTTTTCCATGGCCTGAGCCCATTGGATATCTATTTCTGATGTTTGGGATACAGAGGCCTTGGCTTCTATGTCTTTCCCTGATGGTAAGCATTGTTCTTCCTCATCAGAAAGGAAAGGAGGAAACATCTGTTCACCAAGAAAGTAACCTTCTACGGTCTTATTTTTTTTTCCCTTTACTGGGCATTTTCCCAGCCAGTTACTTGACTTCTGAGATTCCTCTGCAACCCCACCTAGATCTGTCCAGCTAGTGCTTAGTGTCTGAGATTCAAATGCTGCTCCCCAGCCTCAGGGCTTTCAGCTGAGGGCGGGGCTGCTATTCAATGTGAACTTAAGTTCTGGTGCTCAGGTGGGGGCAGGACCGCCTCCCAGGCTCAGTTCCCTCAGGGGGTTTATGCAAAAATCTTCAATAATGCCCCTGACCTTCTGCCTGCTCTGGGAGCTCCTGGCCGCTGCTGCCTCTGGCGTTGCCTCCCAAGGGAGCCTGAGTTATGGAGACACCCTGCTCCCCTCTTGGCCAGCCCAGAAGTCTCTCTCACTGACTTGTAGCACCTGGGGGTGGAGAGACCTTTGCGGCCACAGGAGAATCTGTCCCTGAAGCCTGCTCGGATCTCCTCCTTTCAGGGCTGTGCAGCCAAGGCATGGCTGGGGTCTGCTCTGGCCTCAGTGTGCGATGGACCTTTGGGGTTGGTTTTTCAGGGCTCTCTGGAATGGAAATGTCCTCCACTGCATTGCTGCATGGCTTTCACTGCTCCAGATTTTGTGGGGAGTTCTTTTTTCAGGAAATTTATGGTTGTGGGTTCAGAGCTAGCATATGTGAGTCTACTCTGCCATCTTGGCTCCACCCCAAATCATTTTTTTCTTGTGGAACTACATTAAAATATGGGAGAGCACATGAAAGTGGGAAGCAGATCAGATAGTCAGAGAGGAATGCATGATATTTCTCTGTGAATCAAGATAGTCTGTGAAGGCCAATAGGGACCTTGTGTGTGGGTGTGGTCTAGAGAATTTGGGACTTGAAAAGTCAACTCATCGTACTTCAGGAGGAGAGGATTAGAAATTCTAGGGGCACATGGCACGTGGGGGAGAAGGAAAGCATAGAACTGGGGAGAAGATTTGGGAGCAGTTGGTAAAAGAAAGGTAATCAGGGGAGAGTATAGATTAGTGGTGGGCTACATAATCAGTCATGGTGGGAGAAGGGCCCTACCAAGGAGCAGTGTCCTCTCTTACACCTGGACTGATTGGCTTTGTTTTGAGAATGAGAAGCAATGGGAAAAGAGAACCTGTGGGGCAAGTTCTAAAAGGCAGTGGCAGAAACAGACTTCAGGGAGATCCTAGAATGAGTACCTTGGAAACTTTGCTCGAATGAGGAATATAAAGAGACCCCTGATCTCTTATTATTAGAAATGTGAATCAGAGAATAAGGAGGGTCCATATTAGAATGAGAGGATGGGTAATTAGAGAGAAAGAAATCCTTCTTGGAAAAAGGTGCAAAAATGAAATTAAGAAAATTAATAATTAGTTCTTTTTACATATGAGAAAGGTTGAATCTGATAAATTGAGGAAAAAAATAAAGGGAGAATTATATAACCAGATAAAAGCAGGAGAGACAAAGGAAATAAAACCTCAAAATTATAGGAGTATCAAAAAAGAGGGGTTCAGGGGTAAAGTTGAGAAAGCCAGTGGGAACAGGGATACCTTAAAAAGTTTAAGGAAAAGAAAATGAAGAAACATGGTTCTATGTTTTATAGCAGAAGAAGAGAAAAACTAATAACTTGAAAAAATATTAGAGACAGATGAAGGAAAATATAACATTATCTTTAATAAGTTTGAATGTAAATGGATTAAACAATCCAATAAAATAAAAAAGAGTGACAGATTGGATAAGAAAAAAGCACCCTATGAACTGTTACTTAGGGAAAACACACATAAAAAC